>CM039728.1:1475569-2126251 GCA_022539455.1 Dendrobium nobile
TATTAATATTATTTGCAAATTCACAAATATGAAAATTAACCTTGTTAAAATTCACAAATGATGCATGTTAACTATAAAAAAGACATTAGAATTAAAATAATCCGAAAAGCATTTTCAAAGTCAACATGCTGCATGCCATAATATGTGCCATCCCACCAGAAATCACCACAGTTTAAGGTGTTATTGGATGCTCCCTAATTGTAATAGTTTTTTTTTCTTTTCTTTTATTTTCTTTTCGAGTACTTCTGTTCTTTAGAAGCTGGCATTGCAAGGCTGCTCTTAATGATCGAATGCCTCATACACTTTGACAATATTTTCTATATATAATTTTTTTCTTATCTCCTTTGATGAAGCAGATCCCTTCATTTGCATTAAGATGAAAACTTGTTTCTTTTGCAATCAAATTTTATAGCTTTCTGAGAAAAAAATGGTAAAAGGAAGCGCTAACAGCAATATACTATTGTTGTGAACAATGGGAGATGTGTTGAAGATATGTTATTAGGGGTGTTAATTTTGATTCGACTTGAAAATCTGACTGGAAAATTTCAGGTTAGGGTCAGCCCATTTGATGGGTTCCGGTTCGATTTTTCGACCCGTTTGTAAACCCGGGTTGGGTTCGGGTTGACCCGAAAACCTGAAACCAACCCGGGTCAACCCGAACCCAACCTGGGTTTGACCCGAAACCTAGCTGCTCGTCTCACTCCACGTGAGTTGCGTATCATTTGGACTCAACCCGCACTTGGCACTGCAATGCTTGTTGTGCTCCGCTAGAGGATTTACGGGATTTGGCTGAATAAGCGTGCGAACGGACGGTAGATTTATGGGATTTGGCTGAATTAGGGCGCGAACGGAAGACGAATTTACGGGATTTGAATGAATAAGCGCAAAACAAAAGAAGTATTTACGGGATTTGGCTGAATAAGTGCACGAACGGAAGAAAGTTCGTGACGAGTCGATCGATTACAGGTCTGGTCGGGATTTGGCTGAAAATCGTTGCTTGTAGTGTAAGTTTGGTAGATAGTAGTGGTGGTGCCCACTATGACTATGGCCACTGCTTTGCTTATTGATTGCTTGTTGCTACCCATCATAAGTGCTGATATAGCAGTAGTAGTCTATTCGGCCTTAGCAGCATTGTATATGCTATGATACCATTCTCGGTGACCACTGAGAAAGTTTCTTAATGGTTAATGATGGCTTGTTGTAGTGGCTACTTTCTTGACTGTTTTTTTTTTATATAATTTTTTTATGAGCTTTCTTGACTGCTTGCCTACTACTTATTCAGCAGATAAGTGAAATTATTTTAGAGATGAAGACTGGCAGATAAGTGGTTAATATGCGGAATTGCACGAGTTATGGAGATCAAATATGTAGGCTATGAAAAGCGGGTTTCGGGTCAGGTTTAGATCGAATCTGAATCTAATCCGTCACTTTTTAATTCGACCCGAACCCGACCTGTTTGTGCACTTTTTAACCTGACTCGAACCCGCAAAAATGGGTCGATTTCTCGAAGCCAAACCCGACCTAATTCTTTTATATTTTACTAAAATATTTTTATTTAAATTTTTTCTTAAAATTTTCCCGCCCCACTTCTCCAAGCAGATGCGTTTTATATATACATAAATCCTTGTGCCCATATTAGATAATTTATTTTTTTACAAATAAAATAATTATAATTTTTAAGGAGATTTACATATATATCATTCTACATCATATTATTTACATATCTAATAAATAAGTTTAATATCATTATCAAATATCCTATTAAGTTTATTTTTTTTATTTTTGGCAGCTGTATTTGATTTATAAGTGGTAGTCATAAAATATTAAAATTTTAGGAGTTAAAAATATATATAGTTTAATGTTCTCTAGCACTTAATAGTTTTTAATCAGATTCAAAATAATAAAAAAATAAAATTTTTTTTATTAATTTCGATTCTTCCTTCCTAAATAAACTCTTGAAAATACATATTATTCAAAATTTAAAATAATTTTTTAAAAAATAAACTGCAATTATAAATATTAAAATTTATGACTATATATATAACTTTAATTTTAATTCTATAAATTTTTTTTATTAATATTAGAGAGCATAGAACCAAAAGCCCTTGAACAAGTCTGTTTTGCTCTTATTTAAAATTTTTTTATGCATCAGATCCTATAAACAGAAATAAACTCATGATTTATCCTTTTCTTTTAATTTGCCCTAAGTAGTGAGCATAGATTTGTGAGTCGGGATGAGTTCGGCTTGATAAATAGCTTGTGAGTGGAGCTTGATGGGTCAACAAGTCAGACTTGAACTAATTTTGACTCGACTCAGCTCGTGAGCCGACTTGTTAAAAAAGTATTAATATATATATAAATATATATTTAAAATATATCATGCTTTAGGATTTAAGTAGGAAGTCCTTAAAAATATTAAAAAATTATATATCAATTTCTTATATTAATTAATTATTTATAATTTTATTATAATAATTAATTAAATTATAATCATTTTCTCACTTTCATAATAAACGAGCTAGTTAGCGAGTCAGCTCAAACTCGTAGGATAAAATTCAAGTTCGAACTCAAATAATAAATCAAGCTTAAATCAGGAGTGACTCAATCTTAGTGCACGTTCATATTAGATAATTTATTTTTTTACAAATAAAATAATTATAATTTTTAAGGGGATTTACATATATATCATTCTACATCATATTATGTAAATATCTAATAAATAAGTTTAATATCATTATCAAATATCCTATTAATTTTATTTTTTTTATTTTTGGCAGCTGTATTTGATTTATAAGTGATAGTCATAAAATATTAAAATTTTAGGGTTTAAAAATATATATAGTCTAATGTAAAGTGATATATCATATATATGTAAATCCCCTTTTTATTTTATTTTCATTTTATTAAAATCATTTTCTTCTTCTAAATAGTGTTGCTGAACCCCGCGGATTGCTGTAAAAGCGACCTAAAGCTCCAATCCCCAAGCTTCGATCGGCAAACTCTTCAGTAACTTCGTTCTGAAATGGCTTCTGTCAATCAAGCCCTCTTCTTCTTCTTCTTCTTCTTCGTACTCTCCTCGTCCATCTTTCTCCCATTTTCCACCATTTGGGCAACTCAGAAAGTCTCCCTCGCTCTCTATTACGAAGCCCTTTGCCCATTCTGTTCCCGCTTCATCGTCTTCTCCCTATCAAAGATCTTCTCTGACGGCCTCATCTCCATTGTCGATCTCCGTCTCGTTCCCTATGGAAACGCTATGATTGGGCCCAACTCCACTATCTTATGCCAGGTACTTACTACATTTAAAGATTTTTTATTTAAATTTGAAAGCTGGTGAAGGGGGAATTGAGGGTATGAGCTTGAAAACGTCTTCTTGTGCATTCCTAATCTCAATCTGTAAAGAAATTCTTCTCTTGCATCGGAAGAAACCTACCCATTGCCACAGTAAAGAAATTCTTCTTGTAACTTAACTTTGTTCTTTCTTCACTTATTTTGCAGCATGGGCCGTCTGAATGCTTTCTGAACACTGTGGAAGCTTGTGCTATTAATTCCTGGCCGGACGTGGTAATGCATCATCTTACTGTGATGTAATTCCCTGTTACTAGCATGCACACATTTATAGTATGAAGATTATATAAGGTGAATCCTACATGTTGCAGCGATGGTTTACAAATTTTTGTAGTTAACGTTAAGTTTTGTTATTGTTTCTGTTTATCTCTGTTTACTTTTGATATTTTATATGGATAAAAAATTAGTTCCTCTGTATTTGATGCAGCAACGACATTTCAGTTTCATATATTGTGTTGAAAATTTAGTCTTCGAGAATAAGTACAATGATTGGGAATCTTGTTTCCAGAAGACTGGTTAGATCCACATCCTTTGGTGAACTGCTACAACAGTGGACATGGGCAAGAGGTTCGTTTTGATTCAAGCAGCATTTTTTTTTCTACTTCAAGGAAATAGAAGATATTATTGTCACGTTGCATTATGCATTTCTTCTTTATTTTTAAACTCGTCAAAATTTGAAACAACTTTTGTTGGAAAGATAGGTATGGAAAATGACAATTTGATCTACTAGTGTAAAAATATAGTGAAGGATCTACCTTTGACAATGCAACAAACATTGGGTCCATAATGATGTGGATGACACCAGGAATCTATTTTGGCTCTTCACTAGATCAAGAAATGCTCTTCACTAGATCAAGAAATACAAGAGACTCTATGGTGATGGAAGGGAGGAAACTAGAATTTGCTCATCTTCTTTACATCGCTCTCACCACCCTTTATAGGACTATCCAACTTATAATTTTTGTATGGAGCTTTTTTAATTATGGTGAGGTTTGATTGATTTTGCATTTCTTTGAGGCTCAAAATTCAAACAAATAAATGATTTAATATCTTCTCTTCACATATAATGCTTTGTAAACACCTAATCAAATGAAATCACATCTATTGAATGATCGTGGGGTCTTCAAGTCATCTAATCTTGATAGGGATGCTTTAGCAAATGGATTAAGGATTCTAATCATTGGATTGATTTTCTTAAGGCTCTTAGATTGCAATTTGCGTGCCTCCTCTTCCTCTTCTAGCCCTCGGGCCCTCTTGAGAGTTTTTTTTTTTTAAAGATAGGTTTAATTTATTTTCATTGTAAGACTTTTGGAGAAGTCTATGCATACTTTAACATTTTATATAGAATCAATCAATAAATTTAGTTTTTTTTTTCCTTTGTTTGCGCATATTATCAAAGTGAGGTTAGGGCTTCCTTCTTCTAACCTTTATTATCTTTGCTTATTGTCAGAATTCTTCATTCTCTTCATTATGTTTGGTTTCTTTAACTTTCCTTCCAAGGAGTTAACCATTTTAATAGTGAAGGTTAGATTAAACATTAAAGAAGAACTTTTAATTAAGGGCTATAAGCCTCATATCACTTGAACAAGAGAAACTATCTGAAGATTTTTCTAAAGGAAAAGGGAAAGATCCATCACGTTTTTTTTCCTCTTCAAGAGTTCAAGGGCCCAAAGTTTGTACTTTGGGATGAAGAAGCGAATTTCATGATCATGACATGTTTGTGGAATACCATGATGCTTGAAATCAGTAGGTTATATATGTTTCATTATATTACAATAGAAGTTTGGGATGTCATCAACAAAGCATATTAAAAAGTGAGGGTATGAGATAAAAACTAAAATTTCAAAAATTAGCATAGTAACATTCATGTTATTAAGTATTTTAATACAATGAAATGTTTATTGTCTTGTATTGAATTATTCCAAGATCGCAAGATGATATGCTATGATGATACGGTAATTTTCAAATAATTTGTAGAAAGAGAAAAAGAATTCAAGTTCCTTACTAATTTAATAATGATTTCGATCAAGTTCATGTTCAAATCTAAATAGAGAAAATCTATCATCACTAAGTGAGATCTATTCTCTCATACAAGATGAAGTAAGAAGGAAAATAATGCTGGACATTTCAAACATTTTTAAACATCTTTCATGACAATCACTGAATCCCAAGGTAAGGGACTTACTGTATTCTCTTTGCTCTCTGGTATAAGGCTATTCAATCAAGCTATCGTCATCCTTTGACATTCTAATGATAAGAGCGTTATCATACCTTTAGGTAGAGGCAACTCAATCAAGTTTATTTTTCAAGAATGCTCCTGTGTAAGTGTTTGACTTGCAAATGTTCTTGTTGGATTCTTTTAACTACATATTCAAAAAAATCATGTGCATATTGAACTGTTTAGCCATGTTCTAGCCATTTGTGTTGGTTTCTCCACTGTTTACTACTAAAGAATGTTTGCAATCCCACCCATCAAAATTGCTAAAAGCCTATGATTCAATGGTTACTCTTTGTATTTGTTTTTCTTTTTAAATTCTAATTGTAGTTTGCATATCATATTCATTATGCTTAAAAGGATTCATTAATTTTAAGCATAAACTTTTGTTTTACTTGATCCTTAATTGGAAATCATTTTGCAGGTTGAACTCCAATATGCAGCACAAACCAATGCTTTGCAACCCTCTCATAGATATGTACCTTGGGTGGTTGTGAATGGGTTGCCGCTTTATGATGTTAGTCTTAGCCCTTTACATCTCTTTTAAGTTTCAACGATGTCAGTTTTGTCATTTTCTTTATCTGGAAACTATTTTTTTTACCATATTTTTTTATCTTTAAACATCCACTGTGTTAGCTTTTCTACATAATAAATTATGAACCTGAAAGAAAATCACAATATAAACAAAAGACAAGTAATACATGATTTAAAGATTAATCCTCTCAAATCCATGGCTATACAAATTTCGCTATATTTTATTTGTTCCACTTACAAGAGATGACATTTTTTTAATTCAAGAAGGCCAAGGAAGACGCATATAAGTTGAAATTTCATATTTACCATGAAGATATTCTTCTTTAATACACCCCTAGAATCCATTCATGTAAGAAGGGAAATTAATCTTCGGTAGGGATCGGATCAGTTCCATAAGCCTTCAAAATGTTCTTGTTTGTTTCTATAAATTTGAGAACTGAATAGTACTGTTAATCTTATTTAATTTAGTTTTAGGGAAGTTATGGTAACACATTTGAGGTTTGACAGTTAGGTTTTCTAATCAGAAATAATGAAGTGCAAGAATAACTTCATGGTAAAAGGTCATAGTTATTGGATCATAAGCATTTGCATTAGCTATGGTAGACCATTTTATATTACAGGAATATTTTAAAATTATCCCAGGTAATGAGATTTAGAGGCTGGACGGTTTGAAGTAAAGTAGGTGTAAAGTATTTTAAATGTATGGGTTTTAAAAATATTGGTGTTTGATTGAATGAAAAAGGAATGCAATGTAAAATTCCAGTTTTTTTTTTTTCACTCTTTAGTTCATTTTTGATGAATTGTAAACTTGGTTTGTTTTAACCGAATTCTATTTTTATCGCAAGCAAGCCGCCTTGCTACAGCTGACCACCGCCCGTCCCCGCCCGTCCCCGCCGGCGACCGATCACGTGAGCACCGCCAATCGCTGCAGCCCGCCACCGACCATTGCATTCAACGACTCACTGACCACTACCACCAACCATTGTCGGCCGCCTCCACCACCCTCCGCAGCTGGGCACCACTATCTACCACCACTATTTTTGAACTTTATATTGCATTCATTTTACTTCAAACCAAATAAAAAAAAAAGTAATCACCTACATTTCTTTTACACTACTTTAAATAACTCTGAAGCATTCCTTCTACACTGTGTTCCTTCTTCATTGCATTTATTTTTCAAACCACCAAACAAACCTTAGAAATGTTCAGTTGACATCTTTGATTTGTAGTCTTTAAGTTGCACACTCTAATTTTTGCAGTCCCACATCTCCATGTTAATTGTTGATGATGAAACAATATTTAGCTTCTGATCTATCCTGATTAAGATCTATGTTCTTGCTGCTTATTTTGTCAATGGTAGGAAGCCAAGCTTTCTGAATTTGTGTGCCTAGCATGATCCAACACATCATCTCTCTAAAAATTGAAATTGTTTTAATGGATTTTTTTTAGGTTAAATCATTACCATTCCAAAAGAAACATTTTTGGAAGTTTGTAGTTCATTAAAGATACCGTATGCATGCACATCTTTTTTTAGATTTGTGAGGCCTCTTAAGCTATGCATTATTATTTTTGTTTTATTTTTTGGTGTGGGGATTTGAAAGTCTGGCCTATTCTTTAGAGTATTTAGAGTATTAGGGTAAACATCATTCGTCTACGTGACAGGTGATTAGCCATGCATTATTTGAATGTTCTTTCCCATCAGATATGCTGTTTTAGAGAAGAATCTTGTTTCATCTGAAGTCTTACACTAATGGGCTGCTATTTGATCTTTTATAGGATTACGACAACTTTGAAACTTACATATGTAAATCTTTTCATGGAGAGCTTCCTAGTGCTTGCCGAAGATTGTCTCTCAAGATCCCCCAACAGATGAAAGCAAAGAGACCTGGCAGGTGGTGTGTTATGAATGATGCAGCCAATTCTTCCAGTACAAACAAACATTAAGTAAAGATAAAGCTTTAATTTAAACTTCCCTGATGCTTTCTTTATAGTCAACTGCTCTATCTCCTTAAAATAGGCAGGTTCTGCTCACTGATAAATAATCCAGTCCTTGGTAGTTAATAGATACTTCACTAAGATTTTGTGTTTTGCTTTTCAAATGAAGGTTTTGGTCTTTCTGTCATCTAATTTGTATGGCATTGAAGTTACAACTCTCAAGTATAATATTGACAAGTTTTCCATCGTAATTTTCTTATGGAATTGTGACTACAAATGTTCTTCAATCATCCAAGAAATTTTACAGTATAGTTCTATATCTTAAATTGATCTAAATGTGTATTTTCTGATCTAACTATATCAGGGAAGGCTGAAGAACCAATTTTTGGAACTATGACATTTACTTTCGAAAGATAAGGTATGAGACAGGGTACTGATGGTATAGGATTTTTAGTAAGTTTAAGAAATGGAGATATTGCCTTTGGGTTCCTTAAGGGGCCACACACTTTCTTGGAATTATTTCATCATTTTAACTTATACAATTTTGATCCATTACCAACCATGCATTCATGAGATCATTTTTTATTGTGTGATATATTTAGATTGTAATTGGAGATATTATCACTAGTAGGGACAATTATCGATCGACTTGGTCAACCTAAATTTGTATTAACCACCTAAGTTATCTTAGGGACCATATTATATGATGATTCGATCATAGAATGATGTAATCTTTATTTTCAATTCTGATAATGTGGAATGTGAAAATTGGTTTCTCCGAGAACTAAGAGAATACATGCATTCAAAGATTAAGATGAGAAGAGAAAAAGTATTATGTTGATGGTAGTCTATAAGGAGACAGATTGGAAATAGAATATATGAATATGAGATTGTGATTTAAAATGCTTCAGTCCATAAACAGATATCTACTTTCAAGGTAATTAAAAGGAAATATACACAATAAGATTGATTGAGGATAATGATATTGTTGAACCTTTGAGGAGATTTCTTGAGAGCACCTAAAAGAAATGGAAGTAGAGAGTAGGATAGGTTACATTCAATGGAAAGTGTTGCTTAAAGTAATTATAACAGGTTTGAAGAAGAAAAAATAAAATAAAATATTGACGGCATTCAAGTGTTTTGACAAATTTTCTCCTCGATGAGGGACTAGTAGCAAGTAAAATAAGTGACTTTGAGTGACTAGGTGCGTAACTCGAGCATGTATCCCCCAATCGATCCCATTTGTGCGATATTTCAAAGCCTCGGGCAAGTTGCGTTTGGTGATGATACAATTAGGGGTGTCAATTCGGGTTGACGGGTCGGGTTCGGGTCGACGGGTCGGGTTCGGGTCGAACCCGAGTTGACTCAGATCTAAACCGATCAACCCGAACCCGACCCATTTTTGCAAACGGGTCGAACATTTCAACTTGTTCCCGACCCGGCCGGGTTGACGGGTTGACCCGACCCGACCCGCATGGCAAAGAACGGAGCTCAGGTTTCGCGAGAGCGGCAGCGGGCGACGGCGCGAGCGCGGCAGCGCGACGGCAGCGCGAGCGCGGTAACGGGCGACGGCGCGAGCGCGGAACGGCGAACCCGAATTTTTCAGGTCAGTATCGGGTTGATTTCGGGTTTTCAGGTCAACCCGAACCCGACCCGTTTTTGAAACGGGTCAAAAATCTGAACCCGAACCCGGATTTTTCTGGGTCGAGTTTCGGGTCGGGTCAAAAATTGACACCCCTAGATATAATGGATCATATAGGTAATTGATAGCACAAACGTCTTGAAATAGAGCGGAGAAAAAAATTTTTAATTAAGCTCTAGCTTCTTCACATGTATGGATACTTTAGAAGCAACAAGCGATTTGTAGATGGTGTGTGATCCACACTTGGGCAATTAATGTTGTGGTAGCAGTGCTAATAAACGCGAGTAATCATTATGCGGCGTGGTGCGGCAGATTTGATAGGATCTTAAATAAATGCTTAGTGGAACTTGAATTATAGATTTAAATATTCATGATTTAAAAAGGCTATTGCATGAAATAGAGTTTGTCAAGACTGCTGATAGGATTTCTCAAGAGGCATCCTGAGAAAAATTCTCAAGAAAGGAGGACTATTTGAGACTTTTTTTTTTTTTGGAAAAAGATTTTTGTTGACCTGGCATGGTCTAGCCATTGACATTTGAGACTTTGTTGATTTAAATCACATTAAATCTTCAAGCAATCTTTTGTATTTACACATTTACCTTTTATATAATTTTATATTAGAGTATTTAAATTTATTTTAATATTTTCTTTTTCTTAGAAATTAATTTTAAAAAATAAGTGGAAATTTTATTTATAATATTCCAGAATGTATTATTATTTATGAACAAATTTGGAAGTTTTTGTAGCATAAATTGGTCTACAATTTGCAATTTTATTATCTTCCAACATATAAGCTCACATTTCATGTACATTTTTGGTTGATTAGATTATAAAATCTTTGATTATTCACAGGCTACACTAGCTCATAATTTTTATGAATGCCTAAATGCGTATCCTACAAGCACTCTTCTCAGGTAGAGATTTTTCTTTAATCTCTCCAAACAAAAGTTATTGTTGCTAGGATAAAATCACAAAATGAAATGTAGGGGGAAAACGGCGAAAGGTTTCAGTGCAATTTGGTACAATTGATCATTTAAAAAAAAAAAAGCAATAATGCAAATCATCATTGCTTAATTCTTTGGTTAGAAATTTGAAGGTGTTTATATAGTTTCAATTTAATATTAATTTTTAATTCATTCAATCAAATGATAAAATCTAATAAATTCAGAACATTTCAAAAAACTTGACATTTTTCTAATTCCAAACAATCAAATGTTTCCCTAAAACAAAATTACAATGGTCAAAATCCATAAGAATACCAACAAACTATGAAATCCAAGAAAAATTGCATGTATTCCAAACCCACAAAATCATATTGAATAATGGATAAGGAGAAGAAAAGGTTGTTTGGACTGTAAAAGTAGTCGTTTTTATTTTTAAAAACTTTAATCAAGAAGAAGAAGAAATACTAGCAACCCAATACCCGTAGGTCCACAATGACTGATAACATTTACCATCTCAGACATTAACAAAAAGTGGCAAGGGTATATTAATATATGAAAGAAATATAGCTGTTGCAAAGAAAATAGATGCATATATTGAACAAAATCTACTAGAATTGCAGGCGATTTTAATTATCACTGAATTTTATCTCCTTTTGTATGGAAGGATTCTTGCTCAACCTTTTTGGTTTCCTAGGCACAACCAACCAATCTATAAATTCATAGTAAGCATTAGACCATGACATTTTTATAAAAGCTACTGCAACAATTCCCAATAGTCCTACAGCATATCCAAGGCCAAGACTTAGGTAAAACCACTCATCTACAAATTCATTTTTGTTGTTATCATCACCATTGTTATTTGATGTATCATTGACATCAACATTATTTTCCTTGCACAACACGTCAAGTGGTAGACCACAAAGAAATTTATTGCCAGAAAATGCAGATGAACTGAAAGTTGTTAGCTGACCACCATTTGGTATCACTCCAGAAAAATTGTTGTTTGATAAGTTGAGATTGCTTAGAAACATAAGGGATGACATAGTGATAGGAATCTCACCAAAAAAGAGATTGTTTGAAATATCAAACGACTCAAGTTTCTTTCATGTCGTCAATATTTTGTGGGATCTTTCCTGTTAGATTATTATTAGAAATGTCCAAAAAAAATCAAGCCGGAGAGATCTGTCAAAGTTTTTGGGAATTCACCTGACAGTTTGTTTCCTGATAGATCAATACTGGCTATAAGTGAGAGAGTCTTGGTGTATATTTGTTGTCTGTTATTTACAGCAATTTTTATGTTTTCTTCATAGTAAGTTCCTATGTAATGGCCATATCGAAGATAAGTGTTTACTTTTGATGGACTATTCAGGGCTTTAAAGAATCCAAAGCTATGAGGAATTGTCCCGAAAAGGTGATTGTTGGCAAGATCAAGCACTTGCAAGGATTTGAGATTAGAAAGCTGAAAGGGTATTTGACCTATGAACTTGTTTGATCTCAATCGAAGAATGCGAAGTGCTGGGAATCTCTCACCTAACCAAGTTGGAATTGAATCATTGAGATTGTTGTTTCCTAGGTCGAGTGTCTCCAGGTCGGTGCAATTCTGTAGGGATTGAGGGATCGGACCCGATAGGTCATTGTCGCTGAGGTGGAGAGTTTGCAGCTGTACAAGTTTCCCAAGAGAATGAGGAATTTGTCTTGAGAGATTGTTGTGTTCAAGAACAAGAGCTTTGAGGTAAGAACAATTCTGCAAACTTGAAGGGATTGGTCCTATTAGAAAATTGTTTGAAAGATTTATGATTTGGAGCTCCTGAAGATATCCAATGGAAGAAGGAATTGTTCCAGATAAATTGTTATAGGCGAGGGAGAGGTGGATGATGTAAGGTTGCAATTGGCCAAAGTTGGAAGGAATGGTACCAGAAAATTGATTGCAGGAGAAGTCAAGTAGCTCAACTTGAGTTGAGGGCATTGGAATTGACCCACTGAAAAGGTTATTTCTCATATCCACATCAGCAAAGGGAGCAATTTTCATGGGATCTGGTATCCGACCTTCAAACTTATTAAATGAAATGTTTAAAAGAGAGAGATTTGAAGAAAGATCCTCCCAAAACCAATTTGGTATCTTGCCAGAGATTGAACTATTGGAGATGTCAAAGAATTGAAGTTCCCTCTGGGTTTTAATCCAGGAAGGAAACTGAGAACCTAACTGACATGAACTCATTGCTAGATTTCGAATCTGAAATGGAGGAACCCAACTTGAGCTAAACTTAACGGTTAAAGAGTTTGAAGAAATCAATAAGATTTTCAAACTGCTCAACTTCAAGAAGTGCTCGTCATTTACTGTTCCAGTTAATAGGTTTGAAGAAACACCAAAGAATTTAAGTTTGAAAGATATCCTAGAGTTAATGGAAGAGTACCATTAAGTTGATTTCCATCGAGGCCAAGTTGAGTGAGATGTGACAAATTTCCAAGAGATGGTGGGATGAGACCTGTAATCATTTATAAGAAAGATCCAGGACACTGAGATTTTGGAGCTCTCCCAGCCATTCTGGTAAAGTTCCTCCAATTCCATTGACACTCATGCTGAAATAATATAAATTTTGTAGAGGTTTATTTGATAAACATCCTTGGACTTCCAGAGTCTTAGGAAGTGCAAGAGTCAGCTTATTACCCTCTAAAATCAAACTTTCCAAGTTGCAAATCTTGCCCATGTAGCTTGGGATCCCACCTTCAATGCTATTATCAAAGAGATTAAGCTCTACAAGTGAAGTGAGGTTCCCAATAGAATCAGGAATAAATCCTTGCACTCCATTTGATGCCATTCGAATGTTCTCTATTTGCCTCCAGCTTCCACCAAGAAGCTCAGAAATGTTAGCTGTGAGATTATTGTTCATTGATAGATCAATGAACTTTAAGCTAGAAATTCTGAATATCTCAGGGATTGGACCATAAAAAGCTGCATTGCTCAAATCTAAATGAACTAAGCTACTTAAGTTAGCAAACCATTTGGGGATCAGAGAATTGAAGCTATTAAGAGAGAGATCCATGACTTGTAGAGAAGTGAAATTAATGAAAGTAAGGTTCTGAACAAGTCCTGCCACTCCACAACTTGACATATCCAATTCTTTCAAGGAAGATAGCTTGTTTAGTTGTTGAAATAATCCCGTGTCAGCCATTGAAAGATCAATAGAATTCATTGAGAGGAACTTCAAAGAAGAAAGACCGGATACCCAATGAAAATCATGAACAACTAAGGGTGGGAAACTTGAAGAAAGATCAAGATACTGCAACCTTGACAAATTTCCTAACTGAGCGGGCACAGTGCCAGAGAATCCAGCTCTTGATAGGTTTAAGTATCTTAACTTCTTTAGAGAACCAAAGAAATGAGGGATTGGAATGCCTCCAAATGTATTGTAGCTCAAATCTAATTGTTCAAGCGACTTCAACTGAAGCAAAGAAGAATCTATTTTTCCACTCAAGTTCCAAAAACCATGAGATCTAAACTCCACATAACTAAAAATATTTGGATATGGATTGTGAAGCTTTATGAAAGTAACTAAACCAGTATGGTTATCACATCTTATTCCTCTCCATGAACAACATTCACTTCCTCGCCATGAAGAAAGCCGGCCTTCTGGATCATTGAAACTCTTTCTGAACTGAAGAAGGGCCCTTCGTTCAGCAACTAAACAGCCAAAAACAAGCTCAAAGCCTAAGAAATAAGCTGGAATCAAACAACAAAAGAAAGCAAAAAGTTTTGAGGACTTCATGGCAGCAGTTGCAAGTATGGAAGATGTGAAGATGTAAGTGCTTATATAAAAGTTAAAATCACGAAAACGTTCATTTTATATCATTTGTTTGTGAAGTGAGACTTTGCTTTTGGTTTAAAATAGCGTTGAATTTGTCAAAAATGGTGGCTTAAGATCTTAATATACAATCATATCTGCCCATTAGCTCAATGGCCTTTTGCCATCAAAAAGATATGATGTGAAGTAAAGGCAGAATAAATGCAAGAGTAGTTATTTTTTAGTCTTTCAGTTGACTTTAAGGAGATAGTGGAAGAGCAGTTTATGATGAGGGTGGAATGACTTGGAAACATTTAAAAAATTAACAGTTTTGGTATTATTGCGCATGTTAATTTAGGATTCGTTTGGGACGACTTTCTTACTGCTTCTTAAAGCAGTTTTTAAGTATAAAAATTTTAATATTTGTACTAAAAGGTTACTTTAAAAACTGTTAGAAAGTCGTCCCAAACGAAGCTTTAGTAATTTATTTGAAACATATAATAGATTTATAAATTATAAAGCACTATATTAAACATTATATTGCATCATTTGTTGTATTTAACAAGGTTATTTTCATAATTTTTGGATTTGCAGATAATTTAATTGTTAACTATGAAAAACACATAAGAATTGAATAATCCCTAAAGCATTTTCAAAGTCAACTGCTGCATGGCATACTATGTGTCATCCCACCAGAAATCACTCAGTTTAAGACCGCATCTTCAACAATTCTTGCCAATTAATAACTCAGTTTAAAACCGCATCTTCAACAATTCTTGCCAATTAATAATTGCCGTTGATTAGCAATTATTAGGGTGTTATTGGATGCTCCCTATATTGTAATAGTTTTTTATTTATTTATTTTTCTTTTCAATTACTTCTTGTTCTTTAGCAGGTGGCAGTGCAAGGTTGCTCTTAATGATCTAATGCCTCATACACTTTGACAAGATTTTGTATATATAAATTTTTTTTTTCTTATCTCCTTTGATGGAGCAGATCCCTTCATTTGCATCAAGATGCAAACTTGTTTATTTTGCAATCATATTTTATAGCTTTCTGAGGAAAAAAATGGTGGAAGGAAACTGATATATCATCAAAAATTTATCTTGATTCGGCATGAATCGACAAATTGAGTTGGAAACTTTTGAAATTAAATTTGGAACCATATGAACTCTGATTTCAGCAAATTTACAGTTGAGTTGAACGTCTCGAAAAGATGTACCCGATGACATCGAATTCTGCTCAATCCGAGCCCAAATAAGACCAATTTGAAGACTTGAAGTGCATTTAAAAGGTTTGAACTATAAATTGGATGAGCGAACAATTTCCAAACATGACATGCTTATAGTCGAATTGAGTGGTTCGACGAGGCGAATCCAACGAGCCCAAGATCTTTGAATTATGATATCATTAAGATATTCAAATGCCTAATAAACGGTCCACGATCGAAGGGATCGATATCGGTCATCCATTCAAACAACTCCCAACATACTCTTGATCTTCTTCCTATTTACTGGTCATGCCACTCTCAGAAAATTATAAATAAATCTCACATTCCTTGTGGAAGAGGACCCTAACAAGGAGGAGGAGGAGAAGGAAGAGAAACAAATTAGAGTTATCTTACCACCAGACTCCTCGATCACCGTTAGACCATTGACCGTCATAAGACTATCGTCGGGCTTCTGCCTTGCTGCCGATTGGCGCCGGGCTTTTGCCCGACTACCGACTTAGGACAGACTTCTACTCGACCACTGAATGACGCAGGACTTCTACCCCGCCATTGACTAACCCAGACTTCTTCTCAGCCACTGACTATGGTCTTTTCGACCTTCACCGCCCGCTGTTTACGGCCCTTCTAACCTTTGTCGCTAGACAACGGTCTTTCTAATCACTGTCACCCTCGACTACAGTCCTTTTGACCTCCATCGCCTGCCAACTATAGTCATTCCAACCTCTGTCGCTAGATAACGGTCTTTCTGACCTTCATCGAATTCCGAGATTGGTCCTTTCAACCTCCATCGCATGACAACGATCCTTTCGACCTCCGTTGCCCACCGATTACGGTCCTTCCGACCACCATCACCCAACTACAGTCTTTCCAACCTTCGTCGCGTGCCGACTATGGTTCTACCGACTAAACAAACTTGTCAATACTGATTCTTCCAATTCCCACCATCTAACGCACTCTCTATGATGTATATTTGCTACATCAAACCAAGACCTTTACCTCAAGGAAATGCCTCATTTGTAATTGATTGCAAACACTAGTTGATTCATTTAAACTCGGTCAAGGCTCATGATTTCCATGTAAAAACTCCAGTGTCTCTTATGAATGCTAAACTCTTATATTTTTATCTGATTGTGTGCTGGATCTTCGTATAAAACTAAGACATTAAACTTTACATTTCTCTATCACCGCGAATATTTGAGGACATAATAGGAAACATTAACAACAACCTAATATTGTTGTGAACAACGGGAGATGTGTTGAAGATCTTCTACCAATCCATGGGGTGCTCAGCAACATGAAATATCTTTCAATTATTGGAAGAATAGATAAGAATGACCAAGTTGTAGAAACTAGATATTGCATTAGGTGTCACAAAGAACCTGCAACTAAATACTATACAAATTTAGGTTTCATTTGGAACAATTTTTTTTATTACTTTTTAAAACAGCTTTGTAGTACATAATTTTAATTTTTTGCTTTCAGAAACAGTAAAAAACCGTTCCAAATGAAGCGCTGTAATTTCATCGAAAATACATTGGCATGATGCTCTTGTCATTGCTTGTCACATCATGAGGAAGAGTAGATGGAATAATAATGAGCTTGGAGCTCACACAAAGGCAGGAGTTTACTGGAACTTTGTAGTGTAAGTTTGGTAGATAGTAGTGGTGGTACCCACTATGGCCACTGCTTTGCTTATTGATTGCTTGTTGCTGCACATCATAAGTGCTGCTATAGCAGTAGTAATCTATTCGGCCTTAGCCGCATTGTATATGCTATGATACCACTATGACTATGGCCACTACTTTGCTTATTGATTGCTTGTTGCTGCCCATCATAAGTGCTGCTAAGCAGTAGCAGTCTAATCATCCATTTGCATTTTTGTATCTGGTTTTGGCCTTAGCAGAGCATTGTATATGCTATGATACCATTCTCAGTGGCCAGTGAGAAAGTTTCTTAATGGTTAATGATGGCTTGTAGTGGCTGCTTTCTTGACTGCTTTTAATATATATATATATATATATATATATATATAATATATATATATATATATATATATATATAAATATATATAATATATATATATATATATATATATATAATTATATATATTAAATATATATATTATATATATAATATATTAGCTTTCTTGACTGCTTACCTACTAATTCAGCAGATAAGGGAAATTATTTTAGAGATAAGTGGTTATTATATACCCCAATACGTGGAATTGCACGAGTTATGGAGATCAAATAGGTAGGGCTGTCAAAAGCAAGTTCAGGTCGGGTACAAGTCGAACCCAAATCTAATCAAGCACTTTTTAATCCGACCTGTTTGAACACTTTTTAATCGGGTAAGTTTTTCGAATGCAGATCCGAGCCACTGCTTTTATGTTTTATTAAATTATTTTTATTCAAATGTGTAGAAATTTTTATTTCCCCTTGAAGTCGGCTCGACCCCTATTTGTTCATATTCTTGATCATTGTATGTTTCGTAGATATGTCGCAAGGTCAAGAGGCAGCGCCCCTACGGGGGTTTCCGGGCCGGAACAAATTTTGGTTGTAAGGATATTTTTAAATTTTCTTTATTATTCTCTTTGTATTTGGTTCATCATTTGTTTATGTTGGGCAATTACTTAAAGGTCATAATATATTTTAAAACTTTTGGGGGGGGGGGGCAATTGCTTACAAATTCATGTAATAATGACTAAAAAATAGATATAGTGGGACAAATTACCTAAATAATTATATAATAAAAAATTTTAATTTTTTTCAGGCTTATATATATATATATATATATAGCCAAGAAATGTCTTCAGCTAAATTGAATTAAGGTAAGATTTACTTTAATCAATTTAACATAAATCAAGCTTAATTCAGGTTGGGCAATATTGTTTATTATTTTAAGGAAATATCATTTACTTATTATATAACAATCTTCTAAAATCCCCCTAAATCAATTAAAAACGAGTTGATTTTGAGTTTTTGGATCAACCCGAATCCAACATGGTTTTAAAAACGGGTTGAAATCCTTAAAGTCAAATCCAAAATTTTTATGTCGTGTCTGGTTCGAGTCAGATTTTTGGATCATGTCAAAATATTGTTGAGGAACTAAAGTAGATCAAGCCAACTCACCCTAGACAAACTTGCTTGATTGAATTAGAACATATCCAATTTTATAGGCATGTGCTCGGCTTGATTTCTCAAGCTTGTTTGGAATACATAATTAATTTAAAAATATTGAAGTATATTATATAATGTTAATTTAATTTATAATTTAAATTATATTGTAAGTTAATCGATTGGCTTAATGAGTTTAAGAGCCGAGAAAATGATTTTAAGTTAATTGAGTGGCTCGCGGATTGATAAGCTCCACTTGTGGGCTCGCTAACGAGACGATCTTAAGCCGATTTAGCTCACTTTCATCCCTAATATAATCCACATCTAATAATTTTTTTTCTTTCATGCCTAGAAAAGTTACTTCCACAAACAAACTTTCCACATGCCTTCACATGTTAGCTTCCTTTCATTTTTGTTTTTTCACTGCAATGTGTGATTTGGCTACAAAACAACATCAGTTTTTTGCTGCAAGTTCTCTCTTTTCCTCATGTTATTGATGTTCTTTTTGAATGGATCACAATCACTTATATATTGATTCAATTTTCGTTTGGGATAGTTTCTTTATTGCTTTCTAAAATAGCTTTCTAGTACAAAAATTTCGAGTTCAAGAAATTTTTGAACTACAAATTGTAGTTCTCAATTTTCAATATGCTTATCCAGTAGAGATTTAAGTAAGGTTTCGTTTGGGACAGCTTTTTTACTGCTTTCTCTAAAATAACTTTTTCTACAAAAAAATTTATACTAAAAAGTTACTTTAGAAAGCAATTAAAAAGCTATCCCAAATAAAATTTGACATTTATCTCTTACCAATTATCTCTTCAATTGTGATCTCATTCCAAAAAAACGTTTGGCATGACTTATTAATTTTTACATAGCAAAGCTAAATCTTTCAAAGCCATTTATCTTATACAAATCAAACTAATTCAATAAATTTTTTTTATAACCAGCTAAGAATATCTTTGGCTCACTTACCACATCAAATGTTGGGACTTCTTATTTTATTTTTTCAATGGGTCGCGGTTCATTCTCATTTACTTTCCTCAAAAAAAAAAAAAAAAAAAAAAAAAAATCTTTTGGATATGAAATTTGATTGATCTTTTATGTTATTTCAATGGCTTTGAATTGTTTAGTCGGCTCTAGTACGTGTCATGATTTGATTGAGATAATTAGGTTTAGGGTTAAATTCTCCCTTTAAATTATGGGGCATGGCAAATTCTCTGACCATTATCTCGTTGTTCAAATACGATCTCTTAATCACCATTAACTGATCACATCTCGACACCTAAATCCTAAGATATAATCTATCGATCACCACTTTCTGATAACCATCACGCAAATATGAAATCCTAGTCACTATTGCTCAACTACGATCTCCTAGCCACTATCGTCTAACTATAGTCTCCCGACCACCATAGCTTATCTATTTTAATGTCAGTAACTTTATCACCCTTCGTCATCACCAATATCAATTCTTGATATCACCTAAAAGGTTTATTTGTGATATTGGCGCAAATTCTAACTCCCGATGTCAGCAACGAGATTTATATTGTATTTCATGGCTTTTGGTTCCTGTCCTCAAAGGAGAACAATTGAATATATATAACAATGATCTCTTAATGGTACCTTCTATGCCGCAATTATAGGGAATGACATTAATTGTTACCAAAAACATACTTAGTAGAATCATTTCAACTAGATTAGGCCTAATGATTTTTTTCATTTATGAAATTTTTCATTTAGAAAGTACTTTGATTGAGTGAAAATCAAATCTTTCTCTCTCTAGCTCCTCCTATGGATAGTATTGAAAGAGGCAGAGTTGCGGTAGATAATGAAGTTGAGGTCAGTAGAGGCTCAAGCTATCGAACTAAGGGTAGTCGGGGCAAGGTTAACGGTGTTGTGACGGATGAATGCAAGGTCGAAAGAATTGAGCAATGGAGCTACCCAAGCGTAGGGGTCGAATGGGTTTGGGATTTGTGAGGTCTCATATTCCAAATTCATTATATTTGGACAAATTCAAAATACCCGACAAAAATCTAATATTATGGGCATTCTTAACTCCTTAAAAAATAATTTTATATTTGTTTTATTCCCAATCAAATACTTAAAAATATAATATCCTTATTTTTGTTTTACTCTATACTTCTCAATTATAGAATCCAAAAAGACCATATTGCCCTCAAACCTTAATTTAATGCCGATCAAGTAACTGTGCTCAGATTTAATTATTTTAGTTAAGTAAAACAAACTTAACTATCTTTATCTAATACACACTAATCTTAATTATCAATAAAGAGAAGTCAAACATCAGTAAGATGGGCCGGGTCGGGTCTCCTTAGAAGTTTCTTATGTGGTTTGTGCTTTTGAATAAGTAGAAACAAATACTATAATTGATACGTCATCTCAAAATTATCTTAATCGGGCACGAACCTCGATGCAAAATCAAATTGCAAACTTCCGAAATTAATTTCGGGAGCATATGAACTCCGATTTCAGCAAGCTTACAGTCAAACTGAGCGTCTCGGAAATACGAACCCAACGACACCAAGATCAACCCAATCCGAGCCCAAATGAGTCCGAATCATGGGTTTAAAGCGCTGTTGGAAGATTCAAACCGCAATTTGAGTTACCAAACGGACTCCGATTTTGACGAGCTTATACTCGAATCGAACGGCTCGACGAGACGAATCCAACGAGCCCAAGATCATTGAATTCCGACATCATTAAGGCCTTCAAATGTCCAACGAACGGTGCATGATCAAAGAATTCGATATCGGCCGTCCATTCAAACCACTCCCTGTTCGCCCTTGATCTCACGCATATTTACGGACTATGCCACTCCAGAAAAATTATAAATAGAGCTCTCATTCTACACCAAAGGGACTCAAGTGAAGGGGAGAGAGAAGAAGAAGAGAAGGAGAAGGAGAAAGGGGAATAGGAGATTCCTCACCTCCTCGACCACCGCCGCCGGATCTCTTCCTGCCGCCTGAAGACACCGGAACTTTGCCGGATTTTCAGAAAACGCCAGGAATTCGCAGAATCTTGTAAATTTCGTGGAAGGAACAAATTGTACTTGGATTATCCCCAATTTGTGGGACGAAATCCGCCATTTGTAATTTACAGAAACACTAGTGGAACTTTACAACTGGGCGAGGCCCCGTGGTTTTTTCCCTTTTTGGATTTTCCACGTAAAAACCTTGGTGTTCACTTTCTCTTTTCTGTTTGTGTGCGAAATACTCGTGCAACGCTAGGACACGAATTTACAAACTCTACCGCCGCGTATATTCTCGCACGCAACAATAATATTAAATAAATATTAAATGGTTATTTAATTTAATATTATTTGGAATGTTTAAAAAGCAATATTTTTATATAAATTGCTTATATTTTAATTTTATTGTTAAAGAAAATACTAATTTTCAAACTCTTGCAAATAGATTATTATTGTTGCTTAATAGAATATTGTTGGTGGTCGAGAGACTGAATTCTATGCATTGCGTTTATGTGAAAATTAATTTAACGTATTTGCTTTATATAAAAATCTAGCACACGTACGGAGTAAAAGAAAGTTGCAAGAGATATCAATATTTATTAGAAGTTAAATTCAACAACTTGCATTACCCTTATTGCTACTGTCAATATTTATATTTTATAACAATAGTCCAAAATAATATGTATAATAGCCATCATAAGCTACGAAAGAAAATACATAAAATCAAATGGCCAAAAATAAAACCAAAACATCATTACTGCTAAGCCTCAATTCACAGGTTCCTTACCTTTACCTGAAATCATGTAAAAAATCACATAATGAGCTTACAAAGCCTAGTAAGTAGCCAAAACTCACCATCTGTCTTTAATACAAAGCAAGAGAATAATATGAATTCTTCAATGCTAATCAATATCAATCAATAGTAAAAATTAATTTGAACAGTAAAATAAGAGTTTCTTACTGAGCAAAAGGTGTCAATCAATTTATAAGAAAATCAATAAAGTATATAAATCTATAACATGTATTGCGATGAAATAAAATTAACCATTAGGTCATGTATAATGTTGTATCATTATGTATAGCAATCAATCTATCAATCAATTCAGTGCACTATCAGGTAACTGTAACCATGAATACAATTAATAAAAAGTAAATAAAGATATTCAGTTTTAATGTGGTATTTTTATCCTTCCATTCTAATTGTCGTCTAGTTGATCGTCAGTCTTTAATTTAACCTCAATCATCGATATTTATCTTACCATCATTATTCATTATTTTAAGTCAATTTATAGGCGCCTTTCAATAATTATTTAACGGTCATCACCCTCTTTCGTCAACATAATTCGGTCAATCAATTACAGTCTACAATCAAAATTATACCACTATTCTTTTATTTAAATAAAAGTTTGTTGCCCACCCTCCTGCGCAGGGTATTGTATTTTAACAAACAACCCACGTTATTTATTGTGTTAACAGCTAGCATTCCTTGCTTACATATACGTACTACATTTAGTTCATATAAGATACATCTCGCATGCAATAGGAAACACTTAGACCTATAAATATATAGAAAATATTTATATTAATCTATAATTTTACAAAATCATAACTTTCATTTTACCCCATGAAATTCAATAATATCAAATTCAATATTGTTCATAAATATGTATATATCGTATACAAGAAGTTGCACGGCAAAATACAGTAAATAAAGAGAATGCATTTTTAACGATTTAGGGGAGAATAAATTCATCAAACTCAAAATTATTGAAAATCATAATGAGTTTTAGGTTACGTACAATAATCAGAAGATTTTTCCAAACTAAAGCAACAAACAAAATTTATCAAAACCAGCTTTCTCTCCCTTTCCTCTCTCCTCTTCCTCTCCCTTCTCCTTTTTTCTTCCCTTATTAGAAGATTATAGGTTAGCTTAGTACATGAAGGATGTGTTGAACTGGTTGTGTCCAAGAGATCTTGATGATGCTCTAATAAAGGGAAAGTAATGCAAATATCTTCAAGTTGTCCAGCCTCATTTTGTTATTGATTTTGTACATGATTAGCTCCATTATGATATGTTGATACTATTTGTTGGTCAGTCCCTTCCAAAAATTGAAGTATTTAGGCATGTTTCTTATCTATTTTGTATATTTGATTGTCTAAGGTTGGATCTCAGGGGCCTACTCTTACCTAATCATGATGTTCATGATTGTTGGATAGATATTTAGTTTGTTGAGTAATGGAATGAGAGTATTCATTACTACTAGTATGACTCCTATCAACCATTGAATTAGTGTTGCTAAGATATTGATACATATATTTCTCACAAATGATGTCAAACTAATGCGTGCTAGAAATTTCAAAGTGATTAAGAGAGTTTTACATCATTGTTTTCTTAGAGAGTTAACATATACACATATAAAAGGGAAAAATAATTTCAAAGTGTCTCTCTCTGTTCGCGAACTCCATAAAGCAACGACGCTGACCCCTCTCCCTCTGTGCTCTCTCTGATTATAAGTTTGTACACCAGAGACCGAAATCCATCCGCCTCTTCCCTCGCTCCACTAAGGGCCTTGACGAGTTTGACGCCTTCCCGAACGCCAGACTCCTGCCCTAGCAATTCAAGGGCGCGATGTCTAGGGTTTCTTGGCTCTATGCATGGCATCTGGTGTTCGGTAATTCTTCTTCCCTAAACCTTTGATTTCCTGCAATTTTCTTCCGTATGGCTGCAAATTGGCTTGGGGATCTTAGGTTTTTGAATGGCATGGAGAAGTCAAAATCATTTTGTGATGCTTTATCTAGTGATTCACCTAGTTTTACACCGCTCAAAATTTCTTCTCACCGTGGTTTGCCTTCTTTAATCGTTTGGGATGAGAAATTATTATATCTTGCCGCGCCTTTTGAGTTTGCGTTAGTAGGTAAATTTCTCGACCATCGTCCGCCTCTGGATTTAATTTAGAAATTCTTCTTTAATCTCAAGCTGGGTGGTGCATTTTTTTTACTATCTTGAATCCCAAAAATGTGTTGATCAAGCTAGCTAATGACCTAGATTACTGTAAGATTTTCTCTCACCGATCGTATTTCATCGCTAACTGTTTCATGAAGTTGTTTAAGTGGTCTCCCCTCTTTGCTGTTAATGTTGAGTCGCCTATTGTGCATGTTTGGATCTCTTTTTCCAGTTTGCGTCCTCATCTTTTTTGGCCTCACATTCTTCATGGTTTGGACTCTATGCTTGGTAGGCCTTTGCGTATTGACAATGCCACTTCAAACGACACTCGGTCATTTGTTGCTTGAATTCTTGTGGAACTACATTCACGAAACGGTATGCTTCCCAAGTGTGGCTTGGCTTTGAATCAATGGGATACATCCAAAATATTGTAAATGGAAGTTTTCCCATTGTATTGATCTCATTGTAAAACGCTGGGTCATTCTAAGGAGGTTTGCCTTATTTTATTCCCTAAGATCGATGTGCATCCCTCTATTCATAAGGTGGTCGTCATGGAGGTGGCTGATAATCATGTTAATGGTTTGGTTGAGGTGGCGCTTAATGAGGGGGTAGTTGTTAATGATATTACTCTTGACAATGATACTATGGCTGTTGTGTCTCTTTTGCTTAATGAGGTGGGTCATGTTATTGTGAATGTTGTAGAGTTAGGTGATGATGTTTCACACCGTGATGATGTTTTAATTTCGCCTACTGTTGTCCTTCAACCGAGTGAGTGCATTGTGTTGAATGCTCATGATGAGTATGGTAAGGGTTTGTATGACTTGGCTTCTCCTGTAATTGAGGAGGTGGAGGCGGATGATGGTGTGATTCAAATGGATGGGTGATTTAGTTCGCCTGAGGTTGTGGATGTCCCTAGTGTTTTGGTTGTTGTTCCTCACCTCCTGGATCTGCGATGGTTGCTGGTAATGTTTCTATGATCATTTGGATGCTTTGGTCAGGATTCCCTCTGTTGGGAGGAGTAATTGCGATGCTTTGGTTGATGTTCATGTGGGGTTTATTTCACATAATGTTTTTAAGTGAAGGATTTTGTCGCGAGCAGGGGAGTCCTGTTTGAGACAAATTGATTGGTTGGATGACTCGATGGAATCTTCATGCGATCTAAATGCTGAATTGGAGGATGAAGTTGGGGCCTTACAAGGCTCGTATGATTTGGATATCTCTAGGGCTTTGGGTCCCCCTTTCTCTCGTGCTGGAAAATGGCATTATTGCAAATCTAGGAGATAGGTTTTCTCCTTATTCTTTTGATTGCGGTTGTTGGGCTGTATCTCTATTATCCCTTGCTGCTATCAGGATTTGTGTTTTGGGCTGGTTTGGAGTTCGTTTGCTTAAATCCCTTGCCTGTCACTTTATGTTTTTGGTATTGGACGATGACGAAGTAGTTCTTCTACATGCCCTGTGGATGGCCAGGCTTGGTTGCAACCTTGGTGGTCTTTTGGTCTTTGATTTTGGTAATCTTGTTGGCTTTGGATTCTTTGTGTTTAACTCTTTTTCCTCCTTTGATGGCCCTAGCCTGGCAACCAGGTGGTTTTGATCTGGTTGTCCGGCCTGTCATGAATTGGTTTTTCTTATATTTGTAACTTTCTTATATGTAGCATTTCTTCTCTGGGCTATTGTTGTAATGTTTCCCTGTTTAAAAAAAAAAAATTAAAAGGATGCTTTTGCTTAGACTTCTAAAAAAAATAAAAAAATATATAAAAGAGAAGAATATAGGAGACACCAGGGTTTTCACATGAAAAATTCAAAAGAAACAAAAAACATTGGACTAACCTTGTTAAAATAATCCATTAAGTACTTAAGTATTAAAAGTTTCCTCTTCTCATAATTGGAGAAGACTTAATTACAAAATTAGGAGTACTTGCTTAGTCTCCTATAATTATAGTTGAAACTGTGAGAAAAATAGTGGAGGGATGGTGCCTACAATTATATTATGTTAGTCAAGCAATGATTATTGAATGATGGCGATCAGCTGATAGTGATCAGGTGATGTTGTTCGGATGACGATAGTCAGAAAATGATAATCTAACAATAACAATCAGACGACAAATGATGAACGATGTGAGATAAATTTTAACATCCAAGCACTGATGATTGGACAATGATGATTGTGACAAATTTTTGAGAGTGCAATTTTGCCAATGTAGCAAAATTTCACAAGGTTCATCAAATGATCTAATATTGAATCATTTGGCTACATAAAATTTATTTAGCACTTAAATTCCTTAATGACATTGGAATTGAATGATTTTGAATCACATTATCTTTGGCGTTGAATTCGTCTTATCGATATATTCAGTTCAACTATAAATTTGTTGAAATCAAAGTAGAAAATTCAACAATTAATCTTGAAAATATTCAATACAAAATAATAAATCAAGATTTAAGCCAATAAAGTGATTTTTTTTTAAATATATCAAATATCATATTAGCATTCCATTAAAAAAAACAAATAATAGCATTATACTTTCATTAAAATATACTAAGAATAATTATTTTTTAAACAAATATAATTTAAAAAATTTTCTTTTCTTTAGATTGGGCGGGTCATGGGAATGTGCGAATCCAAGCCCATAATTTAGTAAAAAATTACTATAACCATTGACCGTGGTTTCGCAATGGCAATATCGTAAATTATGCAACCTGGGACATATTCAGACAAGACACTTTTTGGAATTTTCAGCGGCGCTTCTCTTTCTCAGCCCACGAATATTTTCTGTCCGACCATTCTCTCTCTCTCTCCTCCGTTCACGAAGGCGCTTCTCTCTCTAACCCTAAAAATATCTGACACAAAGGAGAAGGATGCCTAAAGAAGAAAGCTTGGGGGCCAAAGGTCACTCCTTTACATTTGATGTGGTAGACGCGGGGCAGGAAAGAAGGGATTTGCATTCGTGAAGGCTCCGGCCGGCGGGAAATTCTAGACGAATTTGGCGGGAAATTTCCAATGGAGCGGATCGAACCGGTGAGTGATTCATTTTCTATCTTTTGATCGAATTCTTGGTTTAGCTGGTTGGGATATTTTGGAGAGGTGGGTGATGAAGTGATTTCGAGTGGGTTTTGGCTCTATCTACCTTGTTATTTGGGTGGATGATTAATCGGGTAAGTGTTTGTGGCATGTGAGTTTTGATTTTGTTTATTTTAGTTTAAGGCTCTGGTTCTAAAGCTTGCGCATTGCTTCGTGGCCTCTTGACTGTCCCAAGCCTCAAGCTTTGATCGCGAAGCTCTCCGTTTCGGAAGTTGAGTACTCGTACTTCTGTTCCTGAAATGACTTCGGCTCATCAAGTCTTTTTCTTCTTCCTCCTCTCCAATTCCATCTCTCTCGTATTGTTGCAACTCAGAAAGTCTCTCTAGCTCTCTATTATGAGGCCCTTTATCCCTTTCGCTCCAGGAATAATTGATAAATTTATCTTTTGTAAGAAAGCGCTATGGCTGTTGGCTACAGTTAAGTGGCCAGGATTGTGTGGTACTGGTTGTTCAACTGGAATTTTCTATCTCAGGGCTTTATAATTTTTTAAGTTCCTTAAGAGCACATGAACCAAGTAATTAGTTTTCTTTGATCCTCATTTGGTTTACTGGATTCAATTTTGGGGTGGTCTCGATAGCAGCGTTATCTAGATAAGAATATCATTCAAATAGCATTGATGTTTATCAAATACAATAAATTTGGTTAGTGCTATCTTACTCAAATAATACAATGCTATTGAAAATGATTAGTGATGACTATAATCTTTCTTTTTTTTTTGTCATTTGTTTTGCCATCAAATAACTTAGGCCTCGTTTGTTTCGACATTTTTTTCCTTTTCTGTTTGGAAACAGCGAAATTATTTTTTGGTCGCTGTTTGGATGGGGCACTTCTATAGAAATGCTTTTCAGGGAACTTTATTTTTCTACTGTTTTGAGAAGCTTTTTGATATTTGCTTCTCCGTTAGAAAATCCCATTCTCTTGACCATTATTTCTAAAACTACTTTTTACAAAATGAGAGGAAGAACCAAACGAAGTCTTAATGTTTAGATGTCAAATATATTTGGCTAGCATCTAAATGTCATTAAAAATGGAGTTAATTGTCATTTGCAATCTTTTTTTAAGATATTAACCCAAACAAATTCATGTGTTACTAACATAATATTATATCATAGATATCAATGAATCAGACAACCTTGCATATTGCTGTTTTCTTTGCTGATTGATTTTTAGCTGAAAAACTTTTCACTAATACTGCAGGAGCTGGTGTGGAATAAGCACTCCCTCTTGGATGAGGAGGTTGGTTCTGCAGCTGAAGAGAACATAATGGATGGCATCTATTTTAATGAGGCAGATACTATTGGAAATGAATCAGCACATTATGAGAAGTTTCTCCTTGATGATTTTGACAATTATGTGGATGAGATTAACGATCGTCTTACAGTTTCAAGATTGGTGACTGACTCAGTCATTAAGGGGATTGTGAATGCTGTAGTTGAGGAAACTGCAGAGAAAGTTGCTTCAAAGGAAGCAGAGATAGCTTTCTTGAAGGAGAAGTTGCAGGCATCTAATCACATTGCTGCCGCTGATAATAGTTTAGAGTCATCAATGGTGGTATCAGACCATTCGACGTTGATTCTTGATAGTTTACAGATCAAATCATTGCTAGCCATGGACTATCTTGATAAAAGGGATGAATGGGTTTACCCAGAACATTTGGGTAGAATGAAGATTTCTGTTGACAATCAGATTCAGAGACTTAAGGAGGACTTCGAGTGTGTGAGAAATTCGAGTTCTCTTGGTTCAACTAATGGTTGCTCTACAAATAACCTGGTGTGCCAACTTCTTCCTCAAGCAAGGAAAGATGAGAAATTGCATTCGCTTGTTGAAAGAATTGATGATTTGAGATTAATGTTAGTTGGCATTTTTTATGAAATCAGTAATGTGTTCAGCTCTATGAAAGTTTCAACTATGGAACAGCATTGGGAGCATGAGTTGCATGAAGAAATTAGTACTATTCTTCTTCAGAATTTGGTCAGAGATATTCAGGAAGAGTGTGAAACTAAGATTTTGGAACAAAGAAAATTGATCAATGCTCTAAGTACAAATTATCAGCTCAAGGTCAGTGAACTTTCTTCAGTACGAGAAGATCTTGATGCTATTTCTAAATCTTTATTGAACTCAGATCAAAGTCTTCTGCTCTCTCATAGCAGTAGTGAAAGCTTAGAAGAACAGAATAATATAAGGTGGAAAGATCAATTTCATCTTAAGGCTTTGGGAAATAATCATTCATCTTTTGTATCACATACCGGGGAAAATGGCGCTAGTATCATGCCGGAACCTCCAGAATTTGGAGAACCCATGTTGGAAATTGCTGACTTTCCTCACCTAAAACACTTGTCAAAGGAGGATCTCGCCGCTTTTTATAAAATTGAAATGACTAAAATGCGGAGGCAACATGACAAAGCTATGGAAGAGAAAACAGATGAGTTGTTCAGGCTGAAGAGGGAATTCCTCAAGGAAAAGGACTCTTTTCTTTCTAAGAAAGATAAGGAGTTTGAACATTTAAAGAAAGATGTCCGCAGAATTATCTTAAATTTGGATGATATACTAGTGGAGAAGGAGATGCCTTCTGTTGTTAATGATGATTGTGATGAAGTCTGTAGTTTGAAGACTAAAATTAATTCCATGTTCTTTGAAAATCAAAGGCTACATGGTTTACTTATGGGAAAAAGTAAGGAGGTCGAGCATCTATCAGTACAAGTCACAGATGCTGCAAGCCAAATGTTGCTTAATACATCAGTAAACCAAAACTTATTGGAACAGATAGCGAATCTGAAAGGGGATTTTGAAGATTTGAATGCAGAAGTTACTGTAAAAGAAGAATTAGATGCTATCATTTTGAAGGAGGTGATCAGTAAGCATTGTCTTCAAATGGAGGATGCTGAGATGGAGAGCAACCTTATCCATGATCTCTACTCAATTTTTGTTAAAGAGTCTACCAGAAATGAAATTTTTATGAGAAATACTATTGCACTCAAACAACCAGAAGAAAAGGCTTCCCTTGAATCAATGCTTTCAGAAAAGGAATTGGAATTACGCTCTGCAATTGAAGCAAACAACAATCTTGAGCAGGAAATAACCTCCTTATACGCATTGATTAGTGAAAAGGAGAAAGTTGTGTTTGAAGCGGGGTCCACTATAAAGCAGCAAAAGGAGGAAGTTGACCTGGTTAACCAGGAACTAAATCAACTGAGAGATCAAGTAAGCAAGCAAAATCTCATCATTTCTGGAAACAAAATTCATTCAGATTTCATGAGGAGTCAGTTTGACGATGCTCTAGAACAACTTCATGTCTATGAGATGGAGATAGATAATCTGAATCAAAAGTTAGCTATTGCTTCCAGTTCTTTGGAGGAATTAGAAAGGGAGAAGACCATCCTCAATAATATTATTAAAGAAAAGGAAAATAAATTACCATATTCAATTATAGATGGAAATAATCAAGAAGTAAAACAGGTGGAATTGATGGCGAGCTCATGGAGAACATTATCAGAAGTATCTTTAGACTTTGAAAGCAAGTTGGCTGAGACTGTTAAAAGAAATGAATCTAGGTTTGTTTATGACCTTCTCGGGGCACTTATATAACATAGGATTTTTATGGGGGCACTTATATAACATAGGATTTTTATGCGTTATTTAATTGAACATATGAGTTGCTGTTATTGGGACAGGTTTTCATCTCTATTTCCCGCTTTGAACATGTTTAATCATGCACTAATCTGATTTAAATTCAATGCAGTGACAGATGGCTTGTCATTTTAAATTTGCAAGTAGTTATATATGATAATCTATCAAATAATAGGTTTTTTAAAGATATTTGAATACAAGCTGAACTTGGAAGACTCAATGCAAACTGCATGCAGTGTTGTTGTTTAGGATTTCCATATGCTTCAACCCGGTCATCACATTGTTGTTGTCGTTCATGCATGTTAAAGTCATCTTGATTTGTGTGCTCAATATTTTTAAATTTTGTCAATCCACAACCCAGCCAATATGGGTATCAGTCTTAGTTGTTACCATTGCTTCGGATGTGCTTGCACAGTCCGTTTTGCGAACAGAGGATATTTTAGCGATTTAAGTTTTCGGTTGACACGCGTCGGGTGATTTATGTGTGATGTCGTGCTCTTTCACTTTTAAAATTCAACGTGTGTGGTCGACCCTACCCGACACTAGTATTGAGGTCAACAACCAACTTAGCATCCACTTTTGTCATCGCTAATGCTTACTCCGTCATTTATGCCCTACTGTCTCCAAATTCGTTGTGGAAATCTTCAACTAAGAGCTTATTTAGACTCAAAGTTGCCTAGAGTTACTATATGTCGGAAGTCGACCTTTGGTTATTGTACATTTCGTGGTGACGCACTTGTAACCTAGGTTGTCAAGAAATAAACAATAACTGCTTGCTCCTCCACTAAAGCAAAATATTTTGCATTGGCCATCTCCAACATGTATATCATCTTGTTGCAATGATGACTACAAGAATTTGAGATCTCTACCTCAATGGGCTCCTAGACTATTATGGAACAATATCTCAGCTCTTGCACCCCATTTTTTATGCTCTTACAAAGTACATCGAAGTTGACTAGCACTAGAAATTGCATTAAATTAAATGATGTCGTAGTTCAGCACATTGCCGCCCCAGATCAAATTACAGACATCTTCATCAAAGCACTCTCATCTCCGTGCTTCTATGTATTATCGGACAAGTTGATGATCCAAAATGGACCCTCAACTTGAGGGACCGACAACGGAACAATAGCTGCCACCCAAAAAAAAAAAAAAACTACTTCCATATATCTCAAACCATCAACTCAATATCAGCCTCTATCTATAACTACCTTTGTCTCTGTAGTCATTTTCCTTTACACTAAATAGTATAAAGCTACAGTACTGTATACGAATCTTCTTCTCTCTACTTCAGCTTTTGCTCACTGCTTATTTTCTCATTTAGATACTGAGGGTAGTTAAGGTTCATTTTGTGTATATATCTTGTGGAATGTGTCATCTTAGTTGAAATGGTTTCATTTGTGTTCTTTTGTTTTCTTTTTTTAAGAAATTCCTATTGTTATATGCCCAGGTTAAGGGCCTTGAGCAACCAATGCAGTTCACTAAAGCAACAAGTAAATCTACTGCTGAAGAAGGGTTTTTGGTACAAAAGAATGTTTGAAATAAGAAATTCGAACCTGCAGACAGCTGAGGCTGAGGTAAATCTTAATTGCGTTTCTTTACTCCATTCACTCTACTATTGTAGGTTTCAGTATTTTCATCTTAATTTATAACTTTTTATCATTGCCTATTTTCTTTGAATTTCATCTCATGACAGAAACTGGTTCTAGCCAAATAGTCATGACCTGTAATATCATGGAGCTAAATTATGGTTTTTCATTATAAATATAACTTCGTTGCGAGCGAAATGCCTTATTGTTGCATCATAGCTGGTTTTAGTGGGTTCTGGTTGAGGTTTGTTCCTGCACCTACATCTCTGCCCACCCCATCCAATAAAAGATCTTTGAATTATGGTTTTCCAGCCTTGGCATTGTCCTTTACGACATGTGTTTAGACTTCTATTTAATATTTTGATAGGAAGCACTTGTAGATCTCAAGTATTTCCATCAATCTTCATAACAGCGAGATTTCTTCACAAAAATCCACACAAAACCACGAAAACAGTAGATAATTTGTATTATTTGATGAAAAGAAAGTGGAAATTACCAAGATACAATTGATCCTCTATTTGAGAGGAGGATCGATCTCTCCCAATCTCTAGACGCCGCTAGAGCCCAAAGGAAAACCTAAATCTAAGAGATCTTAAATTTCAGCCAAATTCAAGATGCCCTAATCATAGGAAAATAAAGTATTTAATACATATAAATCAAAAGGGAATCCCTAAACAGTCCCTACATTCAAATTTCCCTCCCAAAACCCTAAAAAATCCTTCCTAAAATGCTCGTTTGGCTCATGCGGACCAAACGCCCACGGAAAGAAGCAGAGATCGTCCACCTCGGTTGTGCTGGGCCGGTCCTGCGTGGATCGGCTGGACCGGTCCAATGGACCAGTCTAACATATTTCAATTCTAAATCCATTCAAATTTATGAAAGCATGTCATATTTTTTTTAAATGTTTATTACTTTTCTTTGTGTTCGTTTTACCTTTAAAGTCTTGTATGCTTCTTCATTGTAACTACTACTAGAGGAAGTACTTCACAATTATTTTAGATTTCATTTGGGATGGCTTCTTATTGCTTCTTAAAACAGTTTTTTAGTACAAAATATAAAATTTTTATAGTAAAAAGCTGCTTTAAGAAGCAGTAAGAAAGCTGTCCCAAACGAAGCCTTAAGCTAATAATGCAAGAAAATGACTTTCCTTTTTATTGATTTCAGGTCGATCTACTTGGTGATGAGGTAGATGCACTTTTGTCTGTTCTTGGAAAGGTATATGTAGCACTTGATCATTACTCACCAGTGTTGCAACACTATCCTGGGGTAAAGTTCGTTTCAGCTTTTCTGCTGTTTTCTTCTGTAGTATATTATTTTGCCGGAATTTCCGTGTAGTTGCTAATCTTTTACTTTCTCTGCTACTTGGTCATCTATTTTTTCACCAGGGTAGCAATTAGGTTGATATTTTCCAGTCTTATCTCTTAAATTGATAATTTAAGGATGAAAAGGCTCCTGCTTCACTGTCAAATATATGCTGCCTTCTTTTGCTATGTAAGATTCCAGAGTCTGGCTGCTACACGACAGATTTAGGTCTCGTTTGAGATGGCTTTTTTACTGCTTCTTAAAACAGCTTTTTAGTAAAAAATTAAAATTTAATTTTTGTCCTAGAAAGCTGTTTTAAGAAGAGCATGAAAGCCGCCCCAAAGAAAACCTTAGTCTCAGGGCGTGAGATCACTTGTGTGATGGTTCTATAATTTGTGTTGATTGAGGCCATTTCAAATAGGATTCACTCGAGGGGTTCCAAATGTGTGGAAGTGGATGGCTTTTTATTGACATCAAATTGATAATCAAGTAGATGAATTGAGTTTGTCATGATGAACTATGGCATCTAAATAAATATTGTCATACTTGTGGATCTCTGGACTTCTAAAGATCACATTTGCAATATATGAACAGGAAAGTCATTAAAATTTAGCTCCTGTTTTTTTCTCCATATAAAAAGCTTAGGTTTTTATATGGTCTTGCTTCTTTAATTTGTTAGAAAATGGATAGTCAGGTTGTGGCAATGAATTTATTAGATGAGTTCCTCGAGTATATTTGAATTAAACATTAGAGAATTTTTATTAAATATTTCTTCGTTAAAAGTATATTTTTTTTAAGCATTGACATCAAATAAATTTTTTCAGATAAAAATTGCAACACTATTAGATTCTTCTGTATTTATATCATTCTAGGTGAGTTCTACGAATTTGGCCAATGTTTTTGGTTGCTGCAATCTGAGATCATATCTGTAAGATCCTTCATGAAGACCTTAAGTAAGTGTAGCTTGGGTGACTACAAACTTTCTATCATTGACATTTATCATTTCACGTTGAAAATGAGTTACAAATCGCTTAAGGGATTCATTTGGTTCCTACCTAATATTCGATAGAGCTTGAGAGATTTTCAAAGGTCTTTGAGCACTTACATATTGTGTAATAGAAGTCACTTGAGTTCTACAAAATTTGCTATGCTTTTGTATGGAACTTTTGAAAACCATCGTAATATGGTGCCTTCTTAAACGTTGTAAAGAGTAATCTGCACTTGACTTCATCCCTTGCAATGAACAATGATATTGTTGACTCAAACTGAGCAATAATATTTGTGGGGTATGAATTCCCTTTGTAAGCTTCCAAAGTGGTATTTTGAATTGCAGGGAAGATTGGGCCATTACTATCTAGATTAAGGCTTCATTTGGGACGACTTTTTTGTTGCTTTTTAAAGCAATTTTTAGTACAAAAATTAAAATTTTTATACTAGAAAGCTGTTTTAGGAAGCAACAAGAAAGTCGTCCTAAATGAAGCCTAAGATTGTGTTTGTTGGCTAGATGGAGATTTTCTTGGGTTGGCAGGTTGAAAAAGTTTAGCTTCATTTTCTCATTTGAGTAATTAAGATCTTTTTGTTGGGCTTGATGAGGGAAGATTTTTTTGCTTCTTCTGCACTATTCTTCCTTGCACCCTTCCATTTGAGTGATCTATTGCTGATATGATCCTTCATACATAAATTTTTCCATAGCTATCCATGTACAACTTATGCTGTATTATCTGTTCTCAGCCATCAATTTCTTTCAATATCAGGTTATGGAAATTCTAAAACTGGTTCAAAGAGAACTCCAAGGTGAAACAGCTACATCAAGGTGATTCAGAATCTGGTTGAATGTCTAAATAATTGCTTGCTGGTAGATTTATAAGCCTCTCTGATCCACCATTTACGCTCTCATTCTGGTAATTTGTTCAGTTGCTGCAACTAATAAGAACATTCAGGCTTTGTTTTGGACGGTTTTCTTATTGCTTCTTAAAGCAGCTTTTTAGTACAAAAATTAAAAAATTTATACTAAAAAGCTGCTTTAAGAAGCAGCAAGAAAGTCATCTCAAATGAATCCTGAGTCTCATGCCCATTCTTTCATTCAACTTCTACAATAAAGCTCAGATGTTATCAGTTCTTCAGAGCAATGCAAAGCAGCAATTTCTTGTTTATTTTTTGCAGATCAGTGTACAGTATTAGTTCAATTTCTTTGGCTCAGATTATGTTATTCTGAAGTAATTGAAGGGTTAGGGAGATATTTATTGAGATTTCTGTGAGTTATTGAACTGTGGTGGTTCAAAGCTGAGAGAATCTGTAGAGCTCTTCTTTGGTTGTAAAAATGAAAATGTGGCCATGTATTTCAGATATATGTAAATGGAAATGGTTGCCTGCTTTATTTATCTATCTTTTTATGGTTATTTGTCCTGGACTTAAGGAGATATGTATGCTAATAAGGATTGGCAAAATTGCATGTTGAGCAAACTCATCAAATGAATTCGCTTCGCTCGAGTCAAAGATATTCGCTAACCAAAAATAAAGTTGTTAAAGATTTCATCAGAATTCAACCAATCTAAGGCTTCGTTTGGGATATTTTTCTTATTGTTTTTTTTTTTAAATAATTTTTTTAGTACAAAATTTTTTACAACCGTTACAACATCAAGCAATTATTCTTCTACGTGAGGTTCGCTGATGAATCCTTTTTCTCCATTGGTTCATATTAAGTACAAATTATTTTGTGTGGACACAGGATCGTCCGAAGGCGAATCAGGGCGTGCCACATCATCCAATACATAGTGGGTACACAGCTGTAATACACAACAAAAGAGTGTCATGGTGCAGTATGATTCGCCTTCAGAACAACATTTGTATGCACAGAATAATTTCACTACGAGCCAAATTCTTATATTAATATAATAAATAAATGTCTTTTTTAATATTTTTTAATCAAGTCTTTTTAGGTCTATCTCTATCTTTCTTAAATATAAGTTAAATTTAATACATTTACTCTCCTAATTATGTCATCAAAAAGTCTGTCATTTTATATGACCAAATCATCTAAGATGACTCTCTCTAATCTTTATCTGCCATTGGAGCTACTCCAATATTTTCAGGTATATGCTCGTTTCGCATTATATCTCTAAGAATAAAGTCATTATATTTCTAGAAATTTTTGCACTAAGTAGTTTTAGAAAACAGTAAGAAAAATTATCTTTGAGGTTTTAGGAAGCATTATTAATTCATGATTTTCTTCATTATCAAACTAATTTGAAGAACTGCCTTATCAACTGTAGTTTTTCTTTTTTTTTTTTTCTTTTTTTTTGTGCATGAGGTGTGAGATAATTTAGCCTTCATGAGGTGTGATATATTGATGCAATCCCAAAAATTTTAAGGGTATTTAAAGTATTTTTTTTAATATTTAATAATTAAATATTAAATTTTCAATTATGAAAAATAGGAAATCACCCCAATAATTTTAAGAAAAATTTAATATTTTTAGAACATTGAACCTCACCAATAAGATTTATGCCATGACCTTTGGTTTGCTCGGGGGTAGGTTGGTAATTTTAAATAGGGTGGATTTTCATTTGAAAAAAATATTGTGCATGCAAATATGATTAGGAAAATTCCAAGAAAATTTAGGGATGTGAATTTCAAATTAAAAATCTCTCTCAAATTTCTTAAATTTTTTTAAATTATTTTAATACGTTTAAATTTTTAAAAACAGTAAAATAAATATTTTTTATTTAAGGGTTTGTTTGGAAAAAAATTTCTTAATTTTTAGATAGCAATTATAATTTCATTCGGTTATTATTATTGTTTTTGTTTTCTCACATTTTTCTTAAAAATTGTGTAAAGTTCTTTGTTGCAACTATAGTAATTAAGTTATTTTCACATAATAATTTCATAATCAACTTCATAAAACACTATAATCATCTCTAACAGATATTAAGGGGCTATTTGTTTTGAAGTAAAAGGGATGTATAGTATTCTAAATGTAGTTAGTGGTTTGGAGAATATTGAAGTTTGGTTTGAAGTAAAACAAATGCAATATAAAATAGGCAAAATTTTAGGAAGAAGCACGATTCGTGGCGATATTAGGGGAAGAAGCGTAATTTGGAATAAATTTAAAAAGAAGCAATTACGCTATAAAGTACGGCGTATTGTAGAATGCGCTGAAATTAAACGCGTATTCGAAGAATGCGCTGATCAGTAAAGCGGATTTAAGGAATACGCGGTGCATTTAAGCGCATTCTTAAGAATGCGCTTAACTGTTAAGCGCATTCTCAAGCTCAAGTGTTCCAGCTGTCGAATATTATCTGCTTTGGCGTTATCCCCGACCAGATCCGATAAATGCGGGCAATTTGCGTTGCATGGGTGGCATTCAGTGCAGCTGGATAGTGATAAGGCTTTAATGATTTGGCGTTTGGAGTTGAGCGTTTGGCGATGGGAGTTATGTTTTTTGTTTTTTTTTTGGGAATGGGAGTTATGTAGTATGCCTATAAAAACGGGGCTGTGGTGAAGAGGGATTGTGCATCATCTCTCAGCGCTCTGCGGGCACTTCCTTAGCTTCAGAGAGAAAGATAGGTAATTACAGTTTTCTTTAGTTTATTTATTTTTCTTGAATATATTTTTATTTTAGTTTTTAAAACATTTATTTGTGATCTGCCAAAAAGTGAAATGTATGATTAACTTTTCTTGATGTATTTGCAACGAAGAACTCATATTTGCTTAATTTTGTAATTTGTTTGTTATTTATTTCTTAGGATGTTTAGTCTTTTTAGTAGCTGGTGTTAATTTTTGAGTGCAGAGTTTATATTGGAAACAGTAATTTTATTTTTTCATCATGTATTTATTTGAAGTTATTTATAATTTCATGCGTGACCAGAGAGCTTATTTATCATATTGCAAATCCATGTGGTTGGTTCGCTAGAGTGTATTAATAATATTAATTTAAAAGGGTATGATAAATTATTTGAAGTGTAATTAATTTTATAAAGTGTACTTATCCGTTAGATAATTACTTGAAATGAAGAAGTAAAATGTTTGTTTGACCCTTTTATATATTTTGTGTAATTTCCAATTTTAAGAAAGCATTAACTGATTGATTTTATTTTTCTGAATATAAAATTTTGGTTGAAATAATTTTTCCTGAGTAGCAAAGTCATGTAAGAATGCCTTTTTTTTTTTCTGAATAGCAAAATTCTGTAGAAATTGTTAAATTCTGAGTAGCATAGATCTGTAGAAATAATTTTTTTCTTTCTGAATAGCAATTTTCTGAAGCAATGTTTTTTTAAAAAAAGTTCGCAATATAGTTAAAAACTCTTCTCTAATCTTCAAAAATAATTTTCTTCACGTAAAGCTTAATAAAAAAAATTAAAAAATTAAAAATTAAAAATAAAAAATAGAAGAAAAAGAGAAAATAAAATATAAAAAAAAGGAAAAAAAACAAGCATGGTCAATCTAAGAGAACTTAAGAAGAACACTTTTTCACAAGGGCAATATTTATGAATATCAATTTATTTTCTGAATTTATATTATCGTTATTATAATTATATGATTAAATAGAAATTTTCCCATCCTGAAAAAAGAAGTTGGATCCGCAAATGGTTCATCCTTATTCTTTATGGAGAGGAAAAAAACAATAAATATTTTTCCTTAGCAAAATAGTTTATGTTATACAATAGTTTTCCAAAAATTTTGTAGAATAAAAAGAGAATTTGATTGGTGGATATATAAAGAGATCTCCTTTTTAATTCTGATTTTTATGGGAATTTTTTTTTAGATCTGTATAAGTGAATAGAATCAGGTTATTTTTTGTTAGAGATTTAGGAAAGCATGAACTGAGTTGCGTAGTTGTTAGTTGTAACTATGAATTTTTATGCAAATCCCCATATATTAATACTATTCGTTTTGGACATTACATTCAACGCAGAGAGAGCGAGAGAAATATTCGACTTCCAACTATTTTGTATTAGATAAATTGTTTTCAAAGAAATAATGTGAATAATTATTAAAACAACAGAAGTATAATGTAGTCCCTAAAGTTTAGATTGTTTTTTTATTTTTTATTTTTTAAACATTAATGTTTAGTGAGTTATTTAATGTTTCTTATTTTCTGAAATTAATAAAATTGATTGAAAAACACTCAAAAAAATTTTCAGTATTTTGAATGCTTTAAAAATTCAACTATGACCATTGGCATCAACCATTGTTGTCCCCACCCATCCAAAGATGTTGCCACCTGCCCCACAGTAACCTTAGTTAATAGATTTGATTTTTTAAAATTAAATTTTTTATATTAAGTGTAAAAAGAAAATATTAATTTATCTAATTCTTAGAAAAATGAAATTTACCTTTTGTTGTGCTTGTGAAATATAAAACCAAGGAAGCAATTTGAATTTTAGGAATATTATTTTATTTCATTATTGAAAAAAATGTTAAGTCAAATATACAATAAAAAAAGGAAATTTTGGAAAGCATACATGTAGAGAACTTTTTTAAAAAAAAAATTATGTAACAGATATGGCTTTCGATATGTCATTAGAATTTCGAAAAAAAAAATTGTAAAGAATAGGAAAAAGTAATTAGAAAAAATTCTGAGTAGAGAGGTGTCGAGAAGAAATCATGATATATTTAGGAGAAATTTTATTTGATATCTGGTAGAGACCGATCTTCTGAATCAAAGTTAGGACACTTTTGTTATTTGTTTGTGTAAGCAAGAAGTAGGACTTTAGCCTGAACAATGAAGGCCAACATATGAATCGAAGAATTTAATTACGTTCATTTCTCAAAAAATGGGGTCAAAAGTGCATTATGATGCGTTAAAACGTTTTTCACTACGTACATTATGTGCACCATGATAAGTGAAGATGTTTAAAAAAATATGACATTCTATTAATTGACCGTCCTCTATCTTTAATTTAGGATAGAATGTCACGCTTGCTACTATTTTTTGGTGGAGAGCTGCGTATCGGGCATGAGTTCACAGTCACATATATTGGTGGGCAAAATCGGCCAATCATTGTTGATTATGACATATCACTTACTATGCTAAAAGACCGAGTAATGGGCGCACTTAGGATAAATCCTACAACAAATACTGTCAGCCTAACATGTCGCCTTCGTAGTAATGGTGGCTACTGTGCTACACATGTCACTGATGATGAGGTTTGTGAGTTTATGTTATTGGAGGCAAGAATTGATCCTGTCATTGTGTACGTCGAGACCGAACAAATAAATTTTGGTGATGTTGCTGGTCCGTCAACGGGGGTACAAACGTAAGTATATTGAACTTTATCATTTTACTATTTCGTTTTCGAATTACGTTTTAGCAAAATTGATGCATAACTAAATATTTTCTTTTACCAGTCAAAACCTATGGTACGACAGAGAAGTAAATTCGTTTGATATGCAAAATAATTTTCAAGGCCAACTTAGTTTGTCGGAGCAACCTAATTTCATGCCAAAATCATTGCGTCCACATCGTAGTGAAACCGAACGTCCAATTATGGTTAGACAAAGTAATAGTATATTTGAAGAAAACCTTGTATCGTCGTCGTACATACCTCAGTCAGAACAAACTGAAAATGTTTGGTTAGAAGGAGGCATCATGGATGATAATGACGTAGGTTCATACGAAACTATGGATAGTGGTAGTACTAATTCAGGAGATGATTGTAGTGAACCAGAAACAAATTTATATGGATCAATGAATAATAATACGAATGATGAAAATATTGGTGTTGAGCTCATTGAAGACCATGCAAGACGAAATGTAGCTGGAGTAGAATCGATGGAGGCAGACAACAACTACAAGGAAACAATTGAAACATCCGAACAATGGGATCGTAATGATCAGTGTGATCCTCCTGTCCCCAATATTGTCAGCTCAAACGAAGCAGGCATTCCTTCTGAAATTTATGAAGGTCAAATATTTCATAACAAAGAAGATTTACAGGCTGCAATTAATGGATGGTCCATTTCACAAAATGTTGAGTACATAAATTCGACTTCGAACAAAAGTCGTCTAAGTATTTTATGTAGTCAATATAACAATGTGCATAGGGCTTGTTCTTGGCGTCTACATGCATCACGAAGTAAAAGACTTGGTGGCCTTTGGAAAGTCTCATCTGTGGGTCCTCCGCATAGTTGCACTCAGCCTATTATGCTTGGTGGGCATCACAATTGCACCTCAAAATTTATATGTAGGCATATCAAGCCTATTATAAAACAACAGCTCGATATGAAGCCGAAGGAGGTAATTGCAAGAATAGAGTCGAAGTTCGAAATGAAGATTTCATACATGAAGGCATGGGATGCCCGTAGAAAAGCTATCGAATCAATATTTGGTACGTATGAAGAATCATATCGTTCCCTTCAGCGTTTTATGGAAGCTATACGGTTGACACAACCAGGAACTGTATCCAATATTGAAGTGGTTGGAGGATCACGATTTAAGGCTTTATTTTGGGCATTTGGCCCCTCAATTTCTGGGTGGCAACATTGTCGGCCCGTCCTAAGCCTTGATGGAACTTTCCTACTAGGGAAGTATCGTGGCACACTTCTTGTGGCTGTGGGAATTGATGCAAACGGTGGATTATTTCCGTTGGCCTTTGCAGTTGTTGAATCCGAGAGCAACGAATCATGGGTTTGGTTCCTTAAGAACTTACATGACTTGGTTGAAGTAGTTCAACTCCGTCAAAATTTATGTATAATATCTGATAAGCATCCTGGTTTGGTAAGAGGGTGCAGAGAAATTTTTCCTAACGCCGTTCATAGACACTGCCTGCGCCATCTGCGTGAGAACTACAAAAAATTTTTACGTCGCAAAGCAATTCCTGATGTTGAAGGCCTGTGCATTAACATGTACTTAGCTGGTACTACTGATGATATCGTGAACTTCACTCGCATGATGAACCACATTAAAAATGTGAAGCAAGAGGCGTATGACTGGTTAATAGAACGTGATGTTAGTAAGTGGTCATTACTATTTGACAACGGGTGTCGATACAGCATCTTGACAACCAATGCATCAGAATGTTTTAATGGAGTTCTTAAACGTGCTCGTGGACTACCCATTCAAGGTCTGGTAATGTCCATATACTATAACCTTGTATCTTTATTCGTTAGGCGTTCTGCAGACGTTGAGAAGTGGCTTATGTCTGCGGAATCTGAATTTGTTCCACGTACGATGGCTACATTACAGCGAAATGAACGTGAGGCTAGAAGATGCCCACAACCCATAACTATTAATAGAGGTGAATTTGAAGTTGTGGATTCGTCATGTCGCCCACATAGAGTTGAGATTCCATCACTTGAAAATTGTACCTGCACATGTAAGAAACCACAACTCTATCACGTGCCGTGCGTTCATGTTATAGCGGTCGCCGGATATAGGCGATGGAATCATAATCCGTTCGTATCACAGTACTTCACACTCAACTCCTATAGGGCAACATACTCCGGCTTATTTCATGTTGTTCCTCCGAAGGAAGTTTGGCCGAACTTCAACGAAGTTCAGGGAATCAAACCTTTACTTGCACCGGCTTTCAGAAGGCATGCAGGTAGACCAAGGACCAACAGATTTCGTAACACAATGGATGAGGGTCGTTCAACATCGAATAAGAGGTGCGGACATTGCAAGCAAAATGGTCATAATAGAGCAACATGTCCAAATAACACAGGATCATCGAGGTACAAAACATATTAAATTAATATTTACTTTACTACAATATGTTATATTGTTCGTTTCGAGATTGAATCAACTGATTAATTTTTTGTTAATGATTTGAAGATATCGTCGGTAGATCGAGGGATGCCATCTGAAAGCTACGACTAAGGATAGGGATCCACATCAAGAAGAGTTTAGATTGTCTTGAGGCACCAACGTGTTGTGTACTAGAATAATCATTGTAACATGTATGCTAGTTTATTTGAAGAACAACGTTGTATGATGTCTTAATTTATGGAAAGCTAGTAACAGATGTTCATGTTATGACCTGTTTACCTTTGAAGCCCTAATAAAAATTTGTTTTCTGCATTGAATCTTTCCACGACTCCATATGATGTTGCATTAAAAATATATTGGTTATGCAAATATAGTTAATGGCTGATAGATCAAGGCAACGACGTGGTGGGCGTCGTAGCAGACATGAAGAGCGTGGGGAGGAGTCAATTCAAGAAATTAGCATTGCTTCAATAGGCGCATCACATAGGGCTCATGACCCTGATCAGGTGACCTAGCAGTTGCATTACATTTCTTATCTAGTTACATATTAAGAACTTTTTAAAACTGACTCTTATTTTCTCATTAAAAATAGGCATCTCCGCTGGTTCCTTCAACCCATTTACGGACCGCACGTGAGTGGCCTATGGAGTGCCCCCGAATGATTTATGTCCTAAGAAATCTTGGGCTGCATAACATTCGACACCTACAATTCATTCGTTTGGATCATAACCTCATAACAGCACTTGTGGAGCGATGGTGTCCACTTACGAACAGCTTTCATTTTACGGTGGGGGAGATGACAATAACGCTCCAAGATGTCCAGGTTATACTTGGCTTGAGAATTGATGGCCCAGCTGTTGTGGGCCCAAATGTGGTAGGTGTTGGTCGTCGTTGGGCTTCCTGGCCAGAATGCTGTGATGAACTGCTAGGAACACATCCAGGCAGGGATACTGTGTACCATGCACCAGGTGATGAAGAAGACACAGCCACCTTCAGGATGGGTAGTGCACAGGTAGATTCAATGCTTCCTTTGCGTTGGCTCCGTTGGACATTCTATCGAGAATCATACGACGACTTAGGTCATGGTCCATTTCTTCAACATGTTCGGGCGTATATTCTGTTCATGATTGGATGCTTCTTGTTACCCGACACATCACGATCACATGTGTCATTGCAGTGGTTACCCTTACTGTTGGATGTTGAAAGCTTTGCCCGAATGTCCATTGGTAGCGCTGTACTTGCACATCTATACAGAGAGTTGTACCATGCTACTAGGCCAACACGCACTTATATTGCTGGATGTGTGGCTGTTGACCTCGATTTTCGTTCGAGTGTCATTAAGGGCCTTTGATTGATTTAATCAAGCCCATAAGGCTCAATTCGAGCACAAATCAGCTCGAGTTGAGTCAAATTAGGCTCGATCGGGATCGATTAGTCCGCCTTGGCCACATCGAGTTTGTTATGATTTGAGTCGTCATTTTATTTTAATTTAATTGGGTTAATTTGACCAAATTAAATTAAATTTTAAATTGACTCGAATCTAATTTTGAGCTTAAATTTATTATTAAATCAAGCAATTAAATCGATGGCTAAATCACCTCAATTCCCTCTTAATTAGCCTTAGGATGAATCCTAGCCGTAGATCTAAGGGTTTGATCATTTAAATACTCTTTTAGAGCTTCATGAGAGAGGGTTGGCTTCTATTCTCTCCCTAGCCACTCTCAACCCTGACTTTTTGGTGTGAGAGCTCTTCCAACTTCTCTCACCTTCTTTCACTCAAATCCACCTGTCAAACTCCGTCGACGGCGATCTTCCAACAAGATCAAGGCTAGATTCATCCAAGGCCTCGATCCGGTTGATCCAAAGCTTGTTTGATCGTGATTTCAACTAAAGGAATATACGAGGACAATCTACAAGCTCAACCGTATAAAGAACTTGAAGATCCAACGGTGAGATTCCTCAAAACTTTAGATCTAGATCACTACACTTAGATCTATATAGTTTTTTTTTTTAAGTGCTTTTTAGATCTTTCAAATATCATCCCATGCTTTCTCTTCATGATACTAATCTATATTTAAAATTTCATTAAGTTTAGATGTCTCAATCGAGAGAATGATTTTTTTTTTTTTTTTTTTTTTTCTCTTTTCTTTTCTTCATTTAAAAATTATATTTATTATGTTTAATATTATTATTATTTTAAGTAATTTTTAATTTTGGATTGTCATAATTTAGTTTGTCTTTGAATTCAAATTTCCCCAAATTTGAAATTCAAATTCTTTCATAAATTATAAAATCTATTTTCATGAAAGTTTTTTTTTAAATTTTCCCTCCATTGGATTTTGAATTAATTAGGATGACTTAATTCATTCTAAATCAAACCTCCAAAATTAAGGAAGCATTAAAGCCTCCTTAATTCCCTCCATGAATTTTGAATTTGAAATCCTTAATTCCCTCCATGAATTTTGAATTTCAAAATTCAAACATCCCTTAATTACTTTCATAAAATATTATTTTATTCTATTTTAATAATTATTTTTAAATTCTTACTATTTTAAATTATTTTTAAATCCCTTTATTACTTTAAACTTCTAAAATGCATAACTTTCTCGTTTTTAATCCGCTGTCGATGCACAGCACCTTGTTTTGGGTGTATTTGGAATTCTGCATAGTTTACGACTATTTTTAGATAAAAATTATGTTTATATTTTCTGTTATTCCAAAAACAGTAAAACAGCATTATTTTAAAATATTCTTTTATTGTAGTTAAACTTGTAAATTGCATATCTTCTTCGTTTTAAATCCGCTGTCAACGCACAGCACCTTGATTTGAGCGTATTTGAATTCTGCACACTCTAAAATTAGCTTTGCTCAAAAAGTTTTGATCTGTATGCAGTTATTTTGAAAACAGTCGATAGCACTATTTTAAAACTATTTAATTATTGTCTTTAAACTTTGAAATTGCGTAACTTTCTCGTTTTTAGTCGGATTTTGATGCGCAGCATCTTGTTTTGGGTTTATTTTGAATTCTGCATATTTTAAGACTATTTTTAAATAAAAAATACATCTGTATTTTCTGTTATTCCAAAAACAGTGAAATGACACTATTTTAAAATATTATATTATTGTGTTTAAACTTCGAAAAATCATATTTTCGTCGTTTTAAATCGGATTTTGACGTATAACCCCTCGTTCTTTTTAGAAAGACGAGCTTTATGTTTTGAAACCATTTTCAGCCCTTGGTTTTGGCTGTTTTGACAGGTTTTAGTTTTCGATCGCTATTCCGAGTCTTTTCCCTACTAATTAAATACTCATTATTATAATTATTTTAAAATATAAATTATTTTCAAACCTTTTTTTTTTGAAACCTCGATTGGGCGGTCAGTGGGTCTCCCCTATATTTATGTAGATATGAACTAACCTATTTTTAAATTAAATTATTTTTTTAAAGATTATATATATTTACAATTATTTTGAGTATTTGCGAAATTACTTATGTTATTAAATTCTTAATTCCGGGAGATCCGCTATTGCATGAAATTTTAGGCATGGATTCTAAATGTGAAGAGCAATCATGGGGGAGTGGATTAGTGGATGGTTGAGTCCCAATCATTCGCTAATCCCTTCATTAGGTGTTTTTATTTTCTTGTTGTTCGTAGCTTGCATGTATAGGTTGCACCACGAGCACTTAGCTTAGGTTCTCCTAGATTTAAGGACATGGTGTGTTTATTTCATTTTTGTACTCCCACGCATTTATTACCTTGAGGGTTAGACAAAACATCACTTTAAACTCCTACAACGTAGTGACACCCTAAGGACAATAATTAAGGACTCGTCTAGCGAACTTAGAAGTTTTCTATGAGCTAGGATAGATCCCGAATTGACATGAAAACTTCAATACTTAAACTTAGTGACATCATAAACCTATCAAAATTTTCTAGGAATTTTTAGGAGCTTTTAGAGCCCTTAATTAACCAACCCTAATTAATCTGTTAATTAAGGCCCCGAGACCTTCCGGAAAAATACAATAAATATATTTTAGGTCAGAAAATTACCCGTAATACCTCAAACTGACCAAAACCTGATCCTTGACCTTAGATAAATAGGGCTCCTCAGTTTGACCCTAGGTTGACCCTTAATTTGACCTTAGGTAGAAATTACCTTTTTGCCCCTAATAAATTATTAAAAATTATTAAAAAATCTCAAATCTTCTCCAAACCCTAGGGGATCACTTTCTCAGGTCATCCCTGACTTTTGAGGGTGATTTGACTCAGTTTGGGGCTGATTTGGGCAAAAATTGCAAAATAGGGCATTCTCCTAATTAATTTAGAAATTTCCATAAATACCCAAGATTTAGAAAATTCATAACTAATTGTAGAAAACTCCAAATCAGGCAAACTCAGTGGCATTAGACTCCTATTAGGGTCTACTATTTATTAAAATTATTAAATTTTCAGAAACCAACTTAAATTAGAAAGTCAACTTTTTGGTCAACCCTAGTCTATAGGATAGGGCCCGAAACTTAGAAAATTCATAATTTTGCCTAGAGAACTCCGATTTTAGCCTACTACCTGTCTAACTACTCGTATTAAGGTCTAGTATTTTCCTAAGGTGTTAGGGATCCCAAACTTAGCCTTTTTCCCATAGTGACTTTTTGGACCCTCACCTTAGTTCCTAAGAGGACCTAGAACTTTCTAAAATTGTCTAATATCACTTAAACTTTAAATGTCAGTATCCTAAGCTCTTGAAACTGAACAATAAACTGAAATAATTAAAATGGACCTAATTCACTAATATTTGAATTTCAACTAAAATATCCTTTTCAGACTCTCAACAAATATGAACTATAGATAATTTTAACTAACTACCCTGCTTAAGATCTATCCAAACCACACTAGCCTTACATACACATAGAATTGTTTGCTAGGGCACCACTGCTAGATTTAGGTTAGGCCGCTGTGTTTTATTTTTCTGCTGGGTGCCGGAGTTTTCCGTGGTTTTCATTGCATGCTGTCTGAAAATTGAATTGCTGTGTTTGCTTATTTTTTCTGTACTCTGTGATGTGATGAGCGCTAGATTTACCCCTAGGTTAGGAACGCCATATATATATATACTGTTCTTCCGTGCAGGTGGCCATGCTCAATGCTAATAAAATGGGGGAGCATTATTATGATTTCTAATAATGTTTTATGCAGGTGCTTGCTCAGCTCCCCCTAAATAAAAATGAGGGCTAAAATTAATAATTATAACTGCACAGATGGAGCTGCTTAGCCCTCAAAATTAAGAGCATGGCTTGGCACAGGGTCAATGGTGTTAGCATTTTATTTCCATATAAACTGCTTGGGATGATTTTTACTAGGATAACCTTGCAGGGATTCTTAGATTTACTGTTTTCAATTAATGTAATTTATCTGTAATAATTGTTAAGAGTTGTGAAAGCAACTTTTGAGTTGGGATATTCTTATCCAGCTCGGATTCTAAAAGAAGAAGGCATCCCTAAGGGGAGAGTCTTCTTCCATTTGGAAGATCGAGCTGGATGGCTTTAGATATCCAAAGAGAAAAGGCAATACCCCCATATTGGGGAAATTGTCTCTTCGTTTGGATGTTCAAGCCACGACGGATCCAAGGAGTCCAAGGAGGAGAGATCCAATGAGTCCAAGGAGGAGAGATCCAAGAAGTCCAAGGAGAAGATATCCAGAAGACTAAAGATTTGAAGACCCAATATCCCACTCAAAGTTGTTGGCGTCTGTCATAGGCTTAAAAATCCGGGTTGTTGGCAGTGGTGCCCGGCCACTTTACTTTATGCATATCTGGGGTGTAATAAGGGCAATTTGCCTATGGCCATTTAGTTGATTAATTTTGGATTTATATTGATGTGTTTACCTGATTGCGCAGTAGAATTACCTGCTTTTTCTAGGTTTCTTTCTTGCATGCCGGTTTTGTTTTCGCCTGGATTTCCGTTAGGCTCTTTAAGGACTATAAAATTTTTCTACTCGTAACTGACCCTTAAAATTTTAAGTTTTAAATAACATAGAAACTTAACGAACCTAGGGAACTGCCGGAACCGTCTGGGGTCGCATGCATATTACTGCATTTCTTCTTTCCTTGCTATAAGACATCTCCCTGCCTGCGGGTAGAGTCCGGATAATCTGGCCTATGAGGATGAAGTGCCGGACCTAGGGAGACCCAGTCTTTTCAAAAAAAACTATTTTCTATAAGCCTGTTTTTAAAGTTCTATAGCATTCATGAGCTGACAATTCAACTAGCATGCATTGCATTAGTAACTAACTAATTAAAATTTAATTGCATTAGCTAGGAGCATCTGATCTACATAAGTCTAGGACCAATTAGGAAATTCTCTAGATGTCGGTCCTATTTCCAATAACTGTACCACCCACCCATCTTTCATCATTGACTTGACAGCATGGTTTTAAATCGATTAGGTGGTTAGCTGGCTCCCCCATCCAGGCCGGGATAAGTCCAGATCTTTGTATTGCATTAGCTAGGACACTGGTCTTAGTGTGTGTCGAACACTAAGTCCAATCTAGATTTAGGGTTCGGGGCTACTACACTCAGTCTCGTAGTATGCCTAAAATAGTAGGTAGGTTCCTTCTTTTCGGGGACTCTAAATCCTACTTATCTGCGTCACAGGATGACGCCGCCTCTATCTCTTCTCTCACGCATGTGATCGAGTGCTTGATTTATCTTCTCCAGTTTCTATTTAGTACCCTAGAGCCTCCGAATGTTGGTATGAACCACGCATGTCTGATTCAGCCCTTCGGGCCCTTCTTCCTCTTGGATAGGATTTCCTAGTCTATACCCATGTGCCAATCCCACTTTAGGAGAGGATAATCTATGATCCTTAATCGAGAGTTTTCTCAGGCTCCGGCCTAGGATGTAATTAACCACGGGGGCTTGCGCCCGTGGGAAACTTGATCCCACATCTACTAAACCCCATTCGATCTCTCATATCGGATGGGGGAAACCCGTGATTTGGTTATGTATATTACTACCCATCGGGGTGTGTTGGCGACAGCCTCTATCCCCAATGGTCAGTCGTATGCACGATCCAATCTGCCCTTCCAATCGACCCGTTCGCGCGGTGTTCTTTCGGAGGTCCACAGGTTTCTGGCGACCACGGTGGGACCAGTTTCTCTCTCCATCTTTGGATTATATATTATCTTTTCTTGTGTGTACTCCGGGATTGGTACTCCTTAGATTAGGTCCGTCCCACTCTTAGTTAGAGTCTTTTCTTAGTTAGGGTTTCTCCCCTTTAGCTAGGGTTCTCCCTACTCTACTTCTTTCCAGCCTTACAGGCTATTCTACCCTTTATTCATTCCTATCTATCCTTATCAAATCTTTATCAAATCATTCATTCTTTTGTGATTTCAATTCTAACTAATTCTTTTCACTTTCTTTTCTTGGCAGCAGTGCCATGGCTTCTTTTGTTCCATCTGTTACCTTTGCTTTCGATTCGGACGCGCGGGTGACTCTCCCTGAGTCCCTGCTCGCTAGTTCGCCAGCTGGAGGAATCACTTTTGGTTCCTTCACTGACTCGGCTTTCGTCACCCTTGGCGGGCCGACTCCGGCGGAGGCTGCTGCATTCTCTCCTCCTCAGAGGAGAGGACGCGCAGCCATGCGCCCTTTCGGACGACCAGCTGCTCGGCGGACAGCCCGGGCACCTGCTCGTCCCGTTCCTGTACTTGCGCAGCCAGTGCGCCCTGTGGCTAGGCGACCAGTGCCTAGGCCACTTCCTGTTCCAGCGGTCAGGCGTCCAGTGCCTGTCGCTCCTGCTGCACAGGTTGCCCCAGCCCCTCAGCGCCGGCAGCCTGCTGTAGTTCCCCCCATTAGACCAGCGGTCCGGCGTCCAGTGCCTGCCGCTCCTACAGCACAGGTTGCTCCGGCCCCTCAGCGCCGGCAGTCTGCTGCTACTATTACTCATGTTGTTCCAGCGGACGTACCTCGTGTTCGGGTTCCCCCTCCCACTTCCACCAGGAAGAGGGGTGCCCAGACCGAGGTGCCTTCGCCTTCCACTGGTTGGGTTTCTGTTTTCGCCCGACTTTCTCACCCCGAGATTGTTGGGCAGACCCCGACACTTCCCGTTGTTCCTGTCCCCCCTGCCCCTCCGGCAGTGGGTTCAGATGTTCCTTCCACCTCCACCTCCGGCCTTGGGAGAAGGGCCCGGAGGAATAGGAATAGGAGGCACCGTCTAGCTGCGTCAGAGGCAGAGAGGCAGCAGATGGCTGATGCTATAGCTCACCAGGAGCTAATTGAGAGGACAGTGGCTCCCAGGCAGCGGAGGCCACGACGAGTTGCAGTTGTGCCAGTTCCAGAGGTTGTAGTGGCTCCCGAGATAGAGGCAGTTCAGGGAGGACGCTTTTCCCCGTTGACACATAGTGGGGACGAGGAGGACGTTGCCCGCATTGCGGTGGCTTCTCCTGTTACCACTACCCTACCCTGTGCTAGGATCCCTAGGGACGCTGGTGTTCGAGCCCTCACCCAGAGGATTCGAAACATCGTCCGCCTAGCAGGTAGTAGGGGTCCTGTCGATCGGCAGAAGATACTCCGTCAGATTTCTCGGGCCACCTTTCAGTTGCGAGGACAGACTGCTAGGAGGCTTTACAGTTGGCAGAGGGGACAGACAGCTCAGCAGCCTGCAGATACAGTTCCAGTAGTCAGACCCCCGGCGGTTACTTCTACTGCAGGACGGCGCCCACGTCGTCGAGGACGGAGACAGCAGCGGAGGCCTGCCCAGCCTCAGGTCAGTTCAGAGGTAGTAGCTCCAGAGAAGCCAGTTACCTGTGTAGAGCCCCGTCGCAGTAGGTGTGTTTGGAGACGTCGACAGGCGGACACCCTTGCTGAGCCAGTACAGTTAGTGGAGACAGTACGCCCAGTCGGGCCAGTACAGTCAATACAGTTAGTCGAGGCAGCACGACCATATGAGACAGTACAGTTGGCAGAGGTAGTGCAGCAGCCAGATGAGGCAGTTGGTCAGATGGATTTGACAGTTTCTCCCGGGTCCGAGGCTGTCCCGATGACTTGTGATGAGGATGCAGTAGTTACTCCTGTTGGGTCACCGGATCGAGTTGAGACACCTTTAGCTCCCAGTACTCATAGGATCACTTCCCCTATGAGTCTCTACATAGAGGCACTTCGTCGGATCTTTTCAGAGGATGACTCATTCGAGGATGAGTCAGATGAGGATATACCAGTACACCAGGTTTGTGAGACTACCCGTCAAGGTCACTCGGATGAGCAGAGAGAGCCCGAGGACCAGGATGAGCGGGAAGACCCCGAGGCAGGAGGGTCTCCGAGAGCAGTAGCTACAGACACCACAGTCTTACACTTACAGACTCAGATGGTCACTGGGAAGATCCATCTCCAGGACAGTGATTCGGTACAGCCTTCAGATAAGGCTACTCAGACAGTTCAGATGATCTCTAGTCCTAGCCACAGTTCCAGCCACAGTGACGGTCAGAGTTACAGTCAGGGCAGTAGTGGTAGATTACTCCACAGTTCTGAGGGAGAGTGGCAGCTAGCACTCTCCAAGGAGACTTAGCAGATGATTGAGCAAACTGTACAGAGTTTAGAGGCAGTTGAGATGAGGCCTCCCAATGCCAAATTGACAGTTGCCACTCCAGCTTCTTCGTTAGCACATTTTCTTTTTACTTCTATCTGTACTAGAAAAATATGTTTTAAAAAAAAAATGAAAAAATGATTGTAACCTCAAAAGGGAAGACAGGCCCCCTTCCAGCACTTGGGCTGGAGGACCTCGTTCTCCCTTATTTTGATGATTAATTAATAAAAAAATAATGATTTGCAATTATGATGACTCTCTCACTTCTTTTAGTTCTACTAGCTTTGTAGCGATGACTCATGAAAGAGTATGATCTCTCTATCTCACCTTAGGGGTGGAGAGATTTCTTCTTTTGAACTAAAATCTTTTTCAAATTGAAATTGGATTTAGAAGTGAAAATTTTCTTTATTATCTTGTGATTCTCTATCTCATAGATAACTATAGTATATTGATGCATAAAACTTCATAATTTTCTTAATCATGATATTCATTCTTATCAGAGGATAGGATTTGTTTTGTAGATCATTCTTCCTTGTCCAAGAGAAGTAAGTCTTCTTCTCTTGTACTTGGAAGATGATCTTACAACTGAGAAACAGTTTTCTTTTAGGGATTTGGAAAAGGAAGCCAGTTACAAAAAATTGAAAAGATGCGCAAAGCGCCAAAGGTGAAAGATACACAAAGTGTATCAAGTGATTGAAATTTGTGCAAAGCACATGAAAGTTCGTAAAGTGGCTCAAAGAGCCCAAAAGTTATAAGTAAATGGCTTTCCTTTCTAGTAAATCTCTAAATCTCAGAAAATCTATATCCTTTCGATATTTTTGATACTTGATTCTGAAAATTATGATTTTGAAATCATCATTATACATTGATATCCTATAAGATGTGGAAGTGTATTCTCATACAAGAAATAAAGAAAATTAAATTTCTTTGTCTAATTTAAATTCCTTTTTGGATTAGATTTCAATTCAAGAGAGGAAAATATTCATATAAGTGAGATGTCATAATTTAGCTAGTATGGAGCTTGATCTGAGTTAGTAAATTTAAATTGAGGTTCTTTTTAAAATTAGAGAGAGTTAAGTACTAAACTCCTTTGGGATATGTGCTCTTTTATCACTTTTGACTGGGTCCACACCCTCCTATACTTGTTAGGATCGGTGATGTTGATCCTTTATTATAAAGTGAATGGCTTCTTCCTATCAGTCCTGCTCTGATAGTTGAAGGCCTCAGTCCATTCATTTGAGATGAATGTGATAAGGGATGTCTAAATCACTGATTTAGACCATTGAGAGATGTGATACTGGGTCCACACCCTCCTGCATTTGTTAGGTTTGGTGATGTTGATCCTCTACTTGAATGAGATTATCTTCTTCCTATCAGTCCTGCTCTGATAGTTGAAGCCCCCAGTCCATTCATATGAGATGAATGTGATAGGGGATGTCTAAATCATTGATTTAGACCGTTGAGAGATGTGATACTAGGTCCACACCCTCCTACTTTTGTTAGGTTTGGTGATGTTGATCCTCTACTAGGATGAGATTCTCTTCTTCCTATCAGTTTTGAGCTGATAGATGTAGCCCCTGGTCCAGTCATATGAGTTGAATGTGATCAGGGATATCAGAGTCATTAGTTTAAACTCTTTTGAAAAGTAAGATACTAGGTCCACACCATCCTACGATAGTTAGGTGTGGTAGTGTTGATCCTCTATCTTGATGATTGATTTTAGTTATGCATCAATTTCACTGTGATTGTACTCCCCAGTTTATTCATATGAGTTGAATGTGATCTGGGTTATCAAAACCAATGATTTATTTTCTTATAAGATCTTATGTGATTTTCTCTCCCCAGTTTATTCATATAAGTTGAATGTGGTCTGGGTTATCAAAACCAATGATTTATTTTCTTATAAGATCTTATGTGATTTTCTCTCTCCCCAGTTTTGTTCATGTGATGAATATGATCTGGAATATCAAAACTAAATCACAATTCCCTTTAAAAAAATAAATAAATAAATAAATAAATAAATATACATGTGTTAAAAAGAGGGGAGATCTTAGTAGAGCCAAACCGGTTGCCCTTGTCATAGGAGGAACCCGGTAATACTCGCTAAGCGCATGAGTTCCCTAAAGTCCTTTTTCTTCCCTCTCCTTTGAGATACCTTGGTGTCTGCCTCAAGGATGAAAGCACACATGTCTGAGTATGATTTTCCAACACTTTAATTATCTTTGCTAAGTGATGTAGTACATTATGTTTTGAATGTTAACATCACTACTTTGTGGGCTTAGGTCTTTCTGGGAAGAGATCGCCCCCTACTGCTCTCTTTTGGCAGTCTACCTCCCATTCAGGAACTACTCTGAGCTGTCAGAGTAGTCCTATGAATGTGGCAGTGTTACCTTCACTCCTCACAGGGTCCTATCCGGTTAGGGTAGATGTTACCACTGTGTCCTTTTGATGATCTTTGATCTCACTCATGATCACTATCCTCAGGTGGTGAGTATGTCCCCTTGCCTCCTAGAGTTATTTCTCTTATTGTGATGTAGTACATCCTGAATCAGATGTTAGCATCACATTCTCAGGAGTCTTGATTTTCTAGTCAAAAATCGACTCCTTGGGATCTGTACACACTTCAACATTTGTACCCTACTCTTAGCTGCTAGAGTAGCTCTATGAATGTTGTTTTGTTGTTTTTGCTTCTCACAGGGTCCTACCCAGTTGGGGTAGGTGTTACCCTTGTGATCCTTTTTGGTAATCATCGATTTCAATCATGGTTACCTTTCTCGGTAGTAAGGATGTCCTCTTACTACCTAGAGTTGTTTCTCTTGTTGTGATGTAGTACATCCTGCCTCAGATGTTAGCATCACATCCTCAGGAGTCCTGATTTTCCAGTAGAGAATTGGCTCCTTAGTTTCTTTCTGTACCAACCTCACCATTCATACCCTACTCTTAGCTGCTAGAGTAGTTCTATGAGTGTAGTAGTGTTGCTTTTTACTCCCCATAGGGTCCTATCCAATCAGGGTAGGTGTTACCGCTGTGGCCCCTTTGATGTTGTATTAATTTTATTCAAGATTACTATTCCCGGGTAGTGAGTGTGTCCCCTTATTACCTGGAGTTACTTCCTTAGTTGCGATGTAGTACATCATTCCTCTGGTGTTAGCATTGCATCCTTAGGAGCTTTGATTTTTTAGTGGAAGATTAGCTCCTTAGTTTCTTTACTCACTTCATCATTCATAACCTACTCTTAGCTGCTAGGGTAGTTCTATGAATGCTGTTCTGTTGTTCTTTCTCCCCACAGGGTCCTACCCAATCAGGGTAGGTGTTACCACTGAGACCCTTATGATATTTTATCAATCCTATTCATAATGATTGTCCTCAGGTAGTGAGTGTGTTCCCTTACTACCTAGAGCTGCTTTCCTTGTGGTGTAGTATACCTTGCCCCGGATACTAACGTCACCACTTTGAGAACTTTGATCTTTTAGCAGAAGATCAGTTCTACTACTGCTGTCGTGACCCATTTTACCGTTCATGCGCTAGGCTCAGTCGCCAGATTAGTCCTATGAATGTGTTGAGGTCACTTCTACTTTCCACAGGGTCCCACTAGTTTGTTTGGGTGTTACTACTGTGAGATTTTTACTTACTCAGAATTATTGCCCTTGGTAGAGAGGATGATCCCTCGCTACTTTGGCTCTTTTTCTCACCTGGTGATATGGAGCATCACACCTTATATGCTAACGCCACCTTTTCCTTGAGTTTTGATCCTCTAGTAGAGAGTCAACTCTTTCAGATACTTTTACCACTTGTTTTCCCATTGAGATCCGACTCCTAGCTGCCGGAGAGGTCCTTTGGATGTTCTGATCTTGTTTCTACCTCTTACAGGGTCCCCATTAGTTAGTATGGGTTCACCACTGTGGCCTCTTTGAGGCTTGCTTTTACCATGCGTAGTCCTGCCTTCTGTAGTTGAGGTGCCCCTTCGCTACTTCAGTTCCCTTGGCTTCGTTGGAATGAGATTACCCCTTTTTGTACACTCTACTGAGGGTGTATCTCTTCCAGCTTTGTTTGGGAGACATCACACTGATGTCTTCCTCCCCTTTTGCGTAGGGTTAGGGCTCTTTAAGAGATCTCGACGGCATTTGGATACTCATGGCCACGACGATTTGTCCTCTACCATGTGGTTACCAGAGCGCTAGCTTGAGATTCCTTAAGTAACTCTACCCTTAAAATTTTTACATATACCTTTCCTTTCTTTCCCTTCTATCCTAGTGCAGGCATATGCGCCTGGTGGATATTAGGTTTTTCTGGTTGAGAGAGCCTGACATAGTCCCTGGGAGGCATTCCTCACCACCCTTTCCTCTTCACATCATTGCTGGCATATGCGCCAGATGATCGTGTTGAGTGTTTTGTCTTTATTCTACTATAGGCATATGCGCCAAGTAGAGACTCTTCCACAGGCACATATACCGGGCAGAGGTGACCTTTCGTTACCTTTTTATCCTAGTGCCGGCATATGCGCCGGGTGGATATTAGGTTTCTAGTTGAGAGAGCCCGACAGAGTCCCTGGGAGGCATTCCTCACCACCCTTTCCTCTTCACATCATTGCTGGCATATGCGCCATATGATTGTGTTGAGTGTTTTGTCTTTATTCTACTCTAGGCATATGCGCCAAGTAGAGACTCTGCCACAGGCACATACACCGGGCAGAGGTGACATTTCGTTACCTTTTTATCCTAGTGCCGGCATATGCGCCGGGTGGATATTAGGTTTCTAGTTGAGAGAGCCCGACAGAGTCCCTGGGAGGCATTCCTCACCACCCTTTCCTCTTCACATCATTGTTGGCATATGCGCCAGATGATTGTGTTGAGTGTTTTGTCTTTATTCTACTCTAGGCATATGCGCCAAGTAGAGACTCTGCCACAGGCACATACACCGGGCAGAGGTGGCCTTTTGTTACCTTTTTATCCTAGTGCCGGCATATGCGCCGGGTGGATATTAGGTTTCTAGCTGAGAGAGCCCGACAGAGTCCCTGGGAGGCATTCCTCACCACCCTTTCCTCTTCACATCATTGCTGGCATATGCGCCAGATGATTGTGTTGAGTGTTTTGTCTTTATTCTACTCTAGGCATATGCGCCAAGTAGAGACTCTGCCACAGGCACATACACCGGACAGAGGTGACCTTTCGTTACCTTTTTATCCTAGTGCCGGCATATGCGCCGGGTGGATATTAGGTTTCTAGCTGAGAGAGCCCGACAGAGTCCCTAGGAGGCATTCCTCACCACCCTTTCCTCTTCACATCATTGCTGGCATATGCGCCAGATGATTGTGTTGAGTGTTTTGTCTTTATTCTACTCTAGGCATATGCGCCAAGTAGAGACTCTGCCACAGGCACATACACCGGGCAGATGTGACCTTTCGTTACCTTTTTATCCTAGTGCCGGCATATGCGCCGGGTGGATATTAGGTTTCTAGCTGAGAGAGCCCGACAGAGTCCCTGAGAGGCATTCCTCACCACCCTTTCCTCTTCACATCATTACTGGCATATGAGCCAGATGATTGTGTTGAGTGTTTTGTCTTTATTCTACTCTAGGCATATGCGCCAAGTAGAGACTCTGCCACAGGCACATACACCGGGCAGAGGTGACATCTCTTTCCCTTCTATCCTAGTGCAGGCATATGCACCTGGCGGATATTAGTTTTTTTTGCTAGTTGAGAGAGCCCGATAGAGTCCCTTGGAGGCTTTCCTCAACACTTTTTCCTCCTCATATCATTACAGCCATATGCGCCGGGTGATTATGTTGAGTGCTTTTTCTTTACCCTACTACAGGCATATGCGCCGGGTAGGGACTCTGCTGCAGGAACATACACCGAGCAGATGTGACTCTTTCCTCTCCACATCATTGCTGGCATATGCGTCAGATGATTGTGTTGAGTGTTCTTCCGTTACACTTCTTTTGACATATGCGCCAAATAGAAACCCTACTGCAGGCACATACACCGGGCAGAGGTTTTCTTTTTCTTTTGTCCTACTGCAGGCATATGCGCCGAGTGGACATCGACTTACTTGGTAGAGAGGGCCTAGCAGAGCACCTGCTAGGAACTCCTCGCCACCCTTTTTCCTGAGTGTCCTATTCTGATCAAATAGGCACCAGATTTTGTGACTCTTCTGTTTGTTGTCTCGAGTTGATCAGACAGATACTGAGTCACCCCAATCCACTGTCCTGAAATAGGCAGGAGGAGAGGGGATCTTTTCACCTTCCATCCTGCTGTTTGAAATGAACAAGCGGGAAGCTGGTTTGACTTACTTGGTAGAGAGGGCCTGACAGAGCACCTGGTAGGAACTCCTCGCCACTCTTTTTCACTGAGTGTCTTATTCCGATTAGGCAGACACCAGGCGTTGTGATTCCTTTGTTTGCTGACCCGATTTTGTCAGGCAAATACTGAGTCACCCCAATCCACTGTTCTGAAATAGGCAGGAGGATATGGGACCCTTTCACCTTCTATTCTGCTGATTCGATATAGTCAGACAGATAGTTGGTATACTTTTGCTACTCTACCTTTTTGGTCCTTCTCTTGGCTCTGCCCCTACTACACGGTAAGTCCAGAGGAGAATCTCTTTACCTTTTTCACCCTTGAGGTGATCTTCACTTTTGATTCTCTTTTCTGCTCTGCCCTCGCTATAGGGCAAGGCTATAGGAAGAGTCTCTTTACCTTGCTTTCACCTTTTTAGGTGATCTTTACTGTTGGTTCTATCCTAGGCTCTACCCTTGTCAAAGGATAAGGCCAGGAGAAAACCCTACTACTGGTTCACTGTCTCAGTGATACCTTACTTGTGCACTGCTGCTTCTGTTTCTTCTTCTTTCCGAGGCTCTGCTCCCATAATGGGGCAAGGCCAGGAGAAGAGCCTCCTACTTTTTCCACCATCCTTTTGATATTCTTTCCCTTATGCTTTTCACTCTACTTTCTGTGGCTTAGTCGGTCAACGCCAACACGAGCGGTTCACTAGTTGTTCGCCACTCCTGTTAGGGGTCCGTTTGTTGACCTCGATTTTCGTTCGAGTGTCATTAAGGGCATTTGATTGATTTAATCAAGCCCATAAGGCTCAATTCGAGCACAAATCAGCTCGAGTTGAGTCAAATTAGGCTCGATCGGGATCGATTAGTCCGCCTTGGCCACATCGAGTTTGTTATGATTTGAGTCGTCATTTTATTTTAATTTAATTGGGTTAATTTGACCAAATTAAATTAAATTTTAAATTGACTCGAATCTAATTTTGAGCTTAAATTTATTATTAAATCAAGCAATTAAATCGATGGCTAAATCACCTCAATTCCCTTTTAATTAGCCTTAGGATGAATCCTAGCCGTAGATCTAAGGGTTTGATCATTTAAATACTCTTTTAGAGCTTCATGAGAGAGGGTTGGCTTCTATTCTCTCCCTAGCCACTCTCAACCCTGACTTTTTGGTGTGAGAGCTCTTCCAACTTCTCTCACCTTCTTTCACTCAAATCCACCTGTCAAACTCCGTCGACGGCGATCTTCCAACAAGATCAAGGCTAGATTCATCCAAGGCCTCGATCCGGTTGATCCAAAGCTTGTTTGATCGTGATTTCAACTAAAGGAATATACGAGGACAATCTACAAGCTCAACCGTATAAAGAACTTGAAGATCCAACGGTGAGATTCCTCAAAACTTTAGATCTAGATCACTACACTTAGATCTATATAGTTTTTTTTTTAAGTGCTTTTTAGATCTTTCAAATATCATCCCATGCTTTCTCTTCATGATACTAATCTATATTTAAAATTTCATTAAGTTTAGATGTCTCAATCGAGAGAATGATTTTTTTTTTTTTTTTTTTTTTGTTTCTCTTTTCTTTTCTTCATTTAAAAATTATATTTATTATGTTTAATATTATTATTATTTTAAGTAATTTTTAATTTTGGATTGTCATAATTTAGTTTGTCTTTGAATTCAAATTTCCCCAAATTTGAAATTCAAATTCTTTCATAAATTATAAAATCTATTTTCATGAAAGTTTTTTTTTAAATTTTCCCTCCATTGGATTTTGAATTAATTAGGATGACTTAATTCATTCTAAATCAAACCTCCAAAATTAAGGAAGCATTAAAGCCTCCTTAATTCCCTCCATGAATTTTGAATTTGAAATCCTTAATTCCCTCCATGAATTTTGAATTTCAAAATTCAAACATCCCTTAATTACTTTCATAAAATATTATTTTATTCTATTTTAATAATTATTTTTAAATTCTTACTATTTTAAATTATTTTTAAATCCCTTTATTACTTTAAACTTCTAAAATGCATAACTTTCTCGTTTTTAATCCGCTGTCGATGCACAGCACCTTGTTTTGGGTGTATTTGGAATTCTGCATAGTTTACGACTATTTTTAGATAAAAATTATGTTTATATTTTCTGTTATTCCAAAAACAGTAAAACAGCATTATTTTAAAATATTCTTTTATTGTAGTTAAACTTGTAAATTGCATATCTTCTTCGTTTTAAATCCGCTGTCAACGCACAGCACCTTGATTTGAGCGTATTTGAATTCTGCACACTCTAAAATTAGCTTTGCTCAAAAAGTTTTGATCTGTATGCAGTTATTTTGAAAACAGTCGATAGCACTATTTTAAAACTATTTAATTATTGTCTTTAAACTTTAAAATTGCGTAACTTTCTCGTTTTTAGTCGGATTTTGATGCGCAGCATCTTGTTTTGGGTTTATTTTGAATTCTGCATATTTTAAGACTATTTTTAAATAAAAAATACATCTGTATTTTCTGTTATTCCAAAAACAGTGAAATGACACTATTTTAAAATATTATATTATTGTGTTTAAACTTCGAAAAATCATATTTTCGTCGTTTTAAATCGGATTTTGACGTATAACCCCTCGTTCTTTTTAGAAAGACGAGCTTTATGTTTTGAAACCATTTTCAGCCCTTGGTTTATGCTGTTTTGACAGGTTTTAGTTTTCGATCGCTATTCCGAGTCTTTTCCCTACTAATTAAATACTCATTATTATAATTATTTTAAAATATAAATTATTTTCAAACCTTTTTTTTGAAACCTCGATTGGGCGGTCAATGGGTCTCCCCTATATTTATGTAGATATGAACTAACCTATTTTTAAATTAAATTATTTTTTTAAAGATTATATATATTTACAATTATTTTGAGTATTTGCGAAATTACTTATGTTATTAAATTCTTAATTCCGGGAGATCCGCTATTGCATGAAATTTTAGGCATGGATTCTAAATGTGAAGAGCAATCATGGGGGAGTGGATTAGTGGATGGTTGAGTCCCAATCATTCGCTAATCCCTTCATTAGGTGTTTTTATTTTCTTGTTGTTCGTAGCTTGCATGTATAGGTTGCACCACGAGCACTTAGCTTAGGTTCTCCTAGATTTAAGGACATGGTGTGTTTATTTCATTTTTGTACTCCCACGCATTTATTACCTTGAGGGTTAGACAAAACATCACTTTAAACTCCTACAACGTAGTGACACCCTAAGGACAATAATTAAGGACTCGTCTAGCGAACTTAGAAGTTTTCTATGAGCTAGGATAGATCCCGAATTGACATGAAAACTTCAATACTTAAACTTAGTGACATCATAAACCTATCAAAATTTTCTAGGAATTTTTAGGAGCTTTTAGAGCCCTTAATTAACCAACCCTAATTAATCTGTTAATTAAGGCCCCGAGACCTTCCGGAAAAATACAATAAATATATTTTAGGTCAGAAAATTACCCGTAATACCTCAAACTGACCAAAACCTGATCCTTGACCTTAGATAAATAGGGCTCCTCAGTTTGACCCTAGGTTGACCCTTAATTTGACCTTAGGTAGAAATTACCTTTTTGCCCCTAATAAATTATTAAAAATTATTAAAAAATCTCAAATCTTCTCCAAACCCTAGGGGATCACTTTCTCAGGTCATCCCTGACTTTTGAGGGTGATTTGACTCAGTTTGGGGCTGATTTGGGCAAAAATTGCAAAATAGGGCATTCTCCTAATTAATTTAGAAATTTCCATAAATACCCAAGATTTAGAAAATTCATAACTAATTGTAGAAAACTCCAAATCAGGCAAACTCAGTGGCATTAGACTCCTATTAGGGTCTACTATTTATTAAAATTATTAAATTTTCAGAAACCAACTTAAATTAGAAAGTCAACTTTTTGGTCAACCCTAGTCTATAGGATAGGGCCCGAAACTTAGAAAATTCATAATTTTGCCTAGAGAACTCCGATTTTAGCCTACTACCTGTCTAACTACTCGTATTAAGGTCTAGTATTTTCCTAAGGTGTTAGGGATCCCAAACTTAGCCTTTTTCCCATAGTGACTTTTTGGACCCTCACCTTAGTTCCTAAGAGGACCTAGAACTTTCTAAAATTGTCTAATATCACTTAAACTTTAAATGTCAGTATCCTAAGCTCTTGAAACTGAACAATAAACTGAAATAATTAAAATGGACCTAATTCACTAATATTTGAATTTCAACTAAAATATCCTTTTCAGACTCTCAACAAATATGAACTATAGATAATTTTAACTAACTACCCTGCTTAAGATCTATCCAAACCACACTAGCCTTACATACACATAGAATTGTTTGCTAGGGCACCACTGCTAGATTTAGGTTAGGCCGCTGTGTTTTATTTTTCTGCTGGGTGCCGGAGTTTTCCGTGGTTTTCATTGCATGCTGTCTGAAAATTGAATTGCTGTGTTTGCTTATTTTTTCTGTACTCTGTGATGTGATGAGCGCTAGATTTACCCCTAGGTTAGGAACGCTATATATATATATATACTGTTCTTCCGTGCAGGTGGCCATGCTCAATGCTAATAAAATGGGGGAGCATTATTATGATTTCTAATAATGTTTTATGCAGGTGCTTGCTCAGCTCCCCCTAAATAAAAATGAGGGCTAAAATTAATAATTATAACTGCACAGATGGAGCTGCTTAGCCCTCAAAATTAAGAGCATGGCTTGGCACAGGGTCAATGGTGTTAGCATTTTATTTCCATATAAACTGCTTGGGATGATTTTTACTAGGATAACCTTGCAGGGATTCTTAGATTTACTGTTTTCAATTAATGTAATTTATCTGTAATAATTGTTAAGAGTTGTGAAAGCAACTTTTGAGTTGGGATATTCTTATCCAGCTCGGATTCTAAAAGAAGAAGGCATCCCTAAGGGGAGAGTCTTCTTCCATTTGGAAGATCGAGCTGGATGGCTTTAGATATCCAAAGAGAAAAGGCAATACCCCCATATTGGGGAAATTGTCTCTTCGTTTGGATGTTCAAGCCACGACGGATCCAAGGAGTCCAAGGAGGAGAGATCCAATGAGTCCAAGGAGGAGAGATCCAAGAAGTCCAAGGAGAAGATATCCAGAAGACTAAAGATTTGAAGACCCAATATCCCACTCAAAGTTGTTGGCGTCTATCATAGGCTTAAAAATCCGGGTTGTTGGCAGTGGTGCCCGGCCACTTTACTTTATGCATATCTGGGGTGTAATAAGGGTAATTTGCCTATGGCCATTTAGTTGATTAATTTTGGATTTATATTGATGTGTTTACCTGATTGCGCAGTAGAATTACCTGCTTTTTCTAGGTTTCTTTCTTGCATGCCGGTTTTGTTTTCGCCTGGATTTCCGTTAGGCTCTTTAAGGACTATAAAATTTTTCTACTCGTAACTGACCCTTAAAATTTTAAGTTTTAAATAACATAGAAACTTAACGAACCTAGGGAACTGCCGGAACCGTCTGGGGTCGCATGCATATTACTGCATTTCTTCTTTCCTTGCTATAAGACATCTCCCTGCCTGCGGGTAGAGTCCGGATAATCTGGCCTATGAGGATGAAGTGCCGGACCTAGGGAGACCCAGTCTTTTCAAAAAAAACTATTTTCTATAAGCCTGTTTTTAAAGTTCTATAGCATTCATGAGCTGACAATTCAACTAGCATGCATTGCATTAGTAACTAACTAATTAAAATTTAATTGCATTAGCTAGGAGCATCTGATCTACATAAGTCTAGGACCAATTAGGAAATTCTCTAGATGTCGGTCCTATTTCCAATAACTGTACCACCCACCCATCTTTCATCATTGACTTGACAGCATGGTTTTAAATCGATTAGGTGGTTAGCTGGCTCCCCCATCCAGGCCGGGATAAGTCCAGATCTTTGTATTGCATTAGCTAGGACACTGGTCTTAGTGTGTGTCGAACACTAAGTCCAATCTAGATTTAGGGTTCGGGGCTACTACACTCAGTCTCGTAGTATGCCTAAAATAGTAGGTAGGTTCCTTCTTTTCGGGGACTCTAAATCCTACTTATCTGCGTCACAGGATGACGCCGCCTCTATCTCTTCTCTCACGCATGTGATCGAGTGCTTGATTTATCTTCTCCAGTTTCTATTTAGTACCCTAGAGCCTCCGAATGTTGGTATGAACCACGCATGTCTGATTCAGCCCTTCGGGCCCTTCTTCCTCTTGGATAGGATTTCCTAGTCTATACCCATGTGCCAATCCCACTTTAGGAGAGGATAATCTATGATCCTTAATCGAGAGTTTTCTCAGGCTCCGGCCTAGGATGTAATTAACCACGGGGGCTTGCGCCCGTGGGAAACTTGATCCCACATCTACTAAACCCCATTCGATCTCTCATATCGGATGGGGGAAACCCGTGATTTGGTTATGTATATTACTACCCATCGGGGTGTGTTGGCGACAGCCTCTATCCCCAATGGTCAGTCGTATGCACGATCCAATCTGCCCTTCCAATCGACCCGTTCGCGCGGTGTTCTTTCGGAGGTCCACAGGTTTCTGGCGACCACGGTGGGACCAGTTTCTCTCTCCATCTTTGGATTATATATTATCTTTTCTTGTGTGTACTCCGGGATTGGTACTCCTTAGATTAGGTCCGTCCCACTCTTAGTTAGAGTCTTTTCTTAGTTAGGGTTTCTCCCCTTTAGCTAGGGTTCTCCCTACTCTACTTCTTTCCAGCCTTACAGGCTATTCTACCCTTTATTCATTCCTATCTATCCTTATCAAATCTTTATCAAATCATTCATTCTTTTGTGATTTCAATTCTAACTAATTCTTTTCACTTTCTTTTCTTGGCAGCAGTGTCATGGCTTCTTTTGTTCCATCTGTTACCTTTGCTTTCGGTTCGGACGCGCGGGTGACTCTCCCTGAGTCCCTGCTCGCTAGTTCGCCAGCTGGAGGAATCACTTTTGGTTCCTTCACTGACTCGGCTTTCGTCACCCTTGGCGGGCCGACTCCGGCGGAGACTGCTGCATTCTCTCCTCCTCAGAGGAGAGGACGCGCAGCCATGCGCCCTTTCGGACGACCAGCTGCTCGGCGGACAGCCCGGGCACCTGCTCGTCCCGTTCCTGTACTTGCGCAGCCAGTGCGCCCTGTGGCTAGGCGACCAGTGCCTAGGCCACTTCCTGTTCCAGCGGTCAGGCGTCCAGTGCCTGTCGCTCCTGCTGCACAGGTTGCCCCAGCCCCTCAGCGCCGGCAGCCTGCTGTAGTTCCCCCCATTAGACCAGCGGTCCGGCGTCCAGTGCCTGCCGCTCCTGCAGCACAGGTTGCTCCGGCCCCTCAGCGCCGGCAGTCTGCTGCTACTGTTACTCCTGTTGTTCCAGCGGACGTACCTCGTGTTCGGGTTCCCCCTCCCACTTCCACCAGGAAGAGGGGTGCCCAGACCGAGGTGCCTTCGCCTTCCACTGGTTGGGTTTCTATTTTCGCCCGACTTTCTCACCCCGAGATTGTTGGGCAGACCCCGACACTTCCCGTTGTTCCTGTCCCCCCTGCCCCTCCGGCAGTGGGTTCAGATGTTCCTTCCACCTCCACCTCCGGCCTTGGGAGAAGGGCCCGGAGGAATAGGAATAGGAGGCACCGTCTAGCTGCGTCAGAGGCAGAGAGGCAGCAGATGGCTGATGCTATAGCTCACCAGGAGCTAATTGAGAGGACAGTGGCTCCCAGGCAGCGGAGGCCACGACGAGTTGCAGTTGTGCCAGTTCCAGAGGTTGTAGTGGCTCCCGAGATAGAGGCAGTTCAGGGAGGACGCTTTTCCCCGTTGACACATAGTGGGGACGAGGAGGACGTTGCCCGCATTGCGGTGGCTTCTCCTGTTACCACTACCCTACCCTGTGCTAGGATCCCTAGGGACGCTGGTGTTCGAGCCCTCACCCAGAGGATTCGAAACATCGTCCGCCTAGCAGGTAGTAGGGGTCCTGTCGATCGGCAGAAGATACTCCGTCAGATTTCTCGGGCCACCTTTCAGTTGCGAGGACAGACTGCTAGGAGGCTTTACAGTTGGCAGAGGGGACAGACAGCTCAGCAGCCTGCAGATACAGTTCCAGTAGTCAGACCCCCGGCGGTTACTTCTACTGCAGGACGGCGCCCACGTCGTCGAGGACGGAGACAGCAGCGGAGGCCTGCCCAGCCTCAGGTCAGTTCAGAGGTAGTAGCTCCAGAGAAGCCAGTTACCTGTGTAGAGCCCCGTCGCAGTAGGTGTGTTTGGAGACGTCGACAGGCGGACACCCTTGCTGAGCCAGTACAGTTAGTGGAGACAGTACGCCCAGTCGGGCCAGTACAGTCAATACAGTTAGTCGAGGCAGCACGACCATATGAGACAGTACAGTTGGCAGAGGTAGTGCAGCAGCCAGATGAGGCAGTTGGTCAGATGGATTTGACAGTTTCTCCCGGGTCCGAGGCTGTCCCGATGACTTGTGATGAGGATGCAGTAGTTACTCCTGTTGGGTCACCGGATCGAGTTGAGACACCTTTAGCTCCCAGTACTCATAGGATCACTTCCCCTATGAGTCTCTACATAGAGGCACTTCGTCGGATCTTTTCAGAGGATGACTCATTCGAGGATGAGTCAGATGAGGATATACCAGTACACCAGGTTTGTGAGACTACCCGTCGAGGTCACTCGGATGAGCAGAGAGAGCCCGAGGACCAGGATGAGCGGGAAGACCCCGAGGCAGGAGGGTCTCCGAGAGCAGTAGCTACAGACACCACAGTCTTACACTTACAGACTCAGATGGTCACTGGGAAGATCCATCTCCAGGACAGTGATTCGGTACAGCCTTCAGATAAGGCTACTCAGACAGTTCAGATGATCTCTAGTCCTAGCCACAGTTCCAGCCACAGTGACGGTCAGAGTTACAGTCAGGGCAGTAGTGGTAGATTACTCCACAGTTCTGAGGGAGAGTGGCAGCTAGCACTCTCCAAGGAGACTTAGCAGATGATTGAGCAAACTGTACAGAGTTTAGAGGCAGTTGAGATGAGGCCTCCCAATGCCAAATTGACAGTTGCCACTCCAGCTTCTTCGTTAGCACATTTTCTTTTTACTTCTATCTGTACTAGAAAAATATGTTTTAAAAAAAAAATGAAAAAATGATTGTAACCTCAAAAGGGAAGACAGGCCCCCTTCCAGCACTTGGGCTGGAGGACCTCGTTCTCCCTTATTTTGATGATTAATTAATAAAAAAATAATGATTTGCAATTATGATGACTCTCTCACTTCTTTTAGTTCTACTAGCTTTGTAGCGATTGTTGAGTCCAGTAATTAGGTTGTTAAGCCTAAGTAAGTGTCCCAAGGCTACCAAGAGGGGGGTGAATTGGTAGTTTTTAAAATTTTAAACCCTCTTAAAAATAAAGTTGAACCGAAATAAAATTTTCTTTTTTAAAGTTAGTAGAAAAATAATTTTCAACCACAGAGTTGTTAAAACTGAATTTTAAAAGTGCGGAAACGTAAAAGCTATAAAGTAAATGACACCAGATTTATAGTGGTTCGGTCTATAACCAGACCTACATCCACTCCTCAGAGGCACCCTCTGAGTATTGCACTAATACCAATAGTGACTCTCCTTTTGCACCCACAGCAAGGCGGAGAAGCCCTTACAACACACTCTTTTCACCACTCCCCGGTGCGGTAGAGAACCGTCCGTCCTTTTACACAAAACCCAGTGTTGGCAGAGAACCGTCGTCCTTTCACACCCTCCAAGTGTAGGCAGAGAACCCTTCGTCCTTTCACACTCTCCTAGTGTGGGCAGAGAACCCTTCGTCCTTTCACACTCTCCTAGTGTGGGCAGAGAACCCTTCGTCTGTTCACACTCTCCAAGTGTGGGCAGAGAACCCTTCGTCTGTTCACACTTTCCAAGTGTGGGCAGAGAACCCTTCGTCCTTTCACACTCTCCTAGTGTGGGCAGAGAACCCTTCGTCTGTTCACACTCTCCAAGTGTCGGCAGAGAACCGGACCTTCTTGAATGATCTTCTCACAAGAATCTAGAAGGAAGAAAGAAAAAGAGTGAAGAAATCCAATTTCACAAGTAGAGACTCTTACCTTAGCAATCCAAGTGAAGCCTTCTAGCTCCAGTGGTAGGAATCCTCCTTTGAATGCTCTCTTCCACTCTCTCCTTGGCTATTCTCTCAAAAGGCACGAAGATCAAATGACAAAAAGATTGGGTGGCAGTCTAATTTGGACTATTTATATAAAAGACAAGTGAAACCGCCCAAAAACTGCAAATTTTCAATTCTGTACGCAGTGGATCGTCCTGTACGATTCTGGATCGTCCTGGACGATTTTACTTAAACGATCTGAAACGACCCAATTTGTATATGTGTACGAACTGACTTCGTACATCTGATCGTCCTGTACGAACTTGGTTCGTCCAGTACGAACGGTTATTACAAGGTCGGTTCTAGAAACTGCTGAAAACTGTTCTAAGTCGGTTTGTCGTTTGAACGAAAATGTGGTCGTCTGGACGAAAATTTTCCAGAGAGCCGATCGTCCTGGACGATTATTTATTTCGTCTGGACGAAAATTTTCCAGAGAACCTATCGCCGCGGACGATAACTTGTTTTCGTCTGTACGAAAAAAGTTCCAGAGAGCTGATCGTCCTGTACGATATTTATTTTCGTCGGGACGAAAATTTTCCAGAGGACTGGTCGCCTCGTACGATGGTAAAATTCGTCTGGACGAAAATTTTGCAGAGAACCCATCGCCTGGGACGATGATAAATTTCGTCCTGGACGAATAGGACTTAGAAAATTTTTCAAGGCAAGTTCCTATTCGTTCCAAGTGCTCTATAGGAGATAACTGACAGATCGTCCAGTACGATAAATATCGTCCTGTACGATCAGTATAGAATTTCAAGATCTCCTTATGTGTGTGTGTGTGTGAGATTTTATTCACTCAATTACAATCACTCCCTTTCAAAGTTAATTCAAAGAAAAGATAAACATCAATTATACATAATATCTCATGTTGAATTTGAATTGAAGTTTTCGTAGTCTGGAGTCTGATTTTCCTGAAATGTTAGTACACACAAGAGCAAGTGCAAATCTTCTGAAATTGTTAGGAGATAACTATACATTTGAACAATAATGTTTGGAATCATCAAAACTACATAAGTTGCATAAATATAACTCATTCAAATAGCAACTATTCAAACAATCTCCCCCTTTTTGATGATGGCAAAACAATTATTATTAGTATGGTTTCAAGTTAAAACACATTTTTTATCTCCTAAACTCCCCCTGAATTTATGAGTACATTAAAATAAGGAGGCATTAAAGAACAATATTTTTTTTTTTTTTTTTTTTTTTTTTTTAAAAAAAAATTGCAAACAGAACCACTAAAAAAAGATAAAACACAAACATACACAAACTAATAATTTCTCCCCCTTTTTGACAGCAACAAAAAGTGAAGAAGAAAAAGACCAGAAATATAAATAATTATATGAAATTCATTGTTAAAATTTAATCTAAATGGTGATTGACATAGGGTATGCAATTTTAAACTAAAAACATTAGGTCAATCATAGAAATTCAGGAGATTTAAAAAGTGATATAACATTGTAAGTAAGAAGAATTTAGCAAAGACATGATTCAATTTAGACATTTGAATATAGAAAATCATTACAAGAGAGATGAAGAAAAAATTCTATATTTCAAAATTCAATAGAATATAAATGAACATAAGATCAATTTGAATTAAGAGATTGAAAGAATTTGGAAAGAAGAGAATTACCACATGTGGCGCTTTGCGCATCTTTTTCAACTTTTTGAGCACATTTTTGTGCATCTATTGATATTGAGCTGATTTTGTGCCTCTTTTTCATATTTGCGAACCATTGCGCATTTTTTTGATTTTTTTTTTTTTGTACTTTTTGTACAATTTTCAAGAGTACTTTACACCAATTCTTTCCAAAATCAATAATCTAAAATTTCAAATATTTCTAAGTACATAAATATTATTTGAACAAAGAAATACAAAATAAGTAAACATCTAAATTGCAATAATAATTTTAACTTTTATGTAGTCTAAATGAATAGACATGAATTTAAAAATTCTAATTACAACAAGTTATAAACAACTTTTAAATTTTGAAAGACTAGATTTTCTAATGTAGATAATCTCCAATTACAATCTAATTTAAGCACTATGAAGATTAAATAATACTAATGAAATTCATAAAAAATTAACCACATTTCAATAACAAATCAATACTGAAACAAGTGTGAAATGCATTGATTTATATGAAAAGATTACATTTCACAAAAGCTAAACACAACATAAAATAAAAGACAAATACCTACATTTAACAAAAACATTAACATAACAAGAAAAAAATGAGTAACAATCACAACAACACAACAAAAAATACAACACAAGTACTACAAAAACACATAAAATCATCTCTACTGTTCTGGAGGAGGAGGAGGAGGAATGCCACCGAAAAGGTTAAAGTAGGAGGCCATCAACATTACATTGGTATTGATATCATGTACTTCATTTCTAATAACACCAATGTCATGTTGTTGCTGCACAAGTTGAGCATCAAATTGATCAAATCTTTGATCAATATGAGTCTCTAAACGATCAAATCTCTCAATCAGATTCTGATAATCTGACTGAGGTGCAGAGGTATGCTCTCCTTCTTCTCTTTCTTCTTCTTCTGAAGCACTGTCATGTGCTTTCCCTTTTTCTTTTTCTTCCTTGAAGAGCAGTCTGAATGATGTATTGTTATAGTAAACTGGCTCTTCATATTCTTCATCAGGATGCACTATATTGTATTTCTTCTCCAAAATATAGGTAATTAAGTGCCCTAATGAAATGTTTTTCTTTTTCTTCTGATCAGCATGTCCTATTTCTGAAAGCCTATAGATATGATCTATGATGAGTTGGGCTTCATCAATAGGATGTCTTGACATGATTAAAAAAGTTAGACAAGAAAGGAGAGGAGTGATGTTTATCCTATCACCAGCTTTAGGAATAATTGAGGATCTAAGGATATGCTGGATGATTCGGGCATCTTGGGTCATACCTGAGACTCTAGCAACATGATTGTCAATTGCATTTCCTCTAATTACCCTATTGATTTCAAACCATTTGAAGGAGTTTTCTGACATTAGGGTGTGGGCTCTATATCCCTCAGTTCTTAAGTTTAAAAATGCACCAAGATCGTGCTTGGTGATCTCAACTTTTTTCTTAAAAACAAAAGAACTAATGATAGAGTGGTCAGAATTGAAACTCATGTTGGCAAGGAAGTAATGGTAGGTTTGTTTGTTGTAGAGGTAAACGAGAGAAAGAATGAACTGAAATTGGGTTGAGGCGAAGAGGTGCATTACCCGATATTTCAACTCTGCTGGGATAAGAATGCGAGACGGAGTGATTTTTGCTGAGGCAAAACGAGGAAAAGATTCCTCATTTTCCTTAGAAAGAAAGTTGTCTGGGGCATTCCTGTTTGGTTTCTTCACCAAAACCTTTTGTCTTTTGCTAGAGGAGGCCATTGTTGATTTGATGTTGAAAGGGATTGAAAAAGAAATTTGAAAGTGTGATTTTCAAGTTTGAAAAGCCTTCATATTTAAAGGAAAAACGATACTTTCGTCCTGGACGAAAATATTCGTCCTGGACGAACATAATAATTCGTCTGGACGAAGCATGTTCGTACAGACGATCCAATTCGTCCAAAATGTAACGGCTTTTCGTATACAACACAACTTACGATGCGTCCCTTCGTACAGGCTTTTTGACTTGACCGATCGTACAGACGAAAAAAAATTTCGTACAGACGATCGAAAAGTATTTCGTTTTGATGACTCTTGAAAACCGTCCCCTACAATGAAACGACACATGTTCGTCTGGACGAACGAAAATTTCGTACAGACGAAGTTCGTATTAAAAACTATCTTATCCACTCAACCGCTGCATTCAATCGTCCCGACGTTTGAGAGAAAAAAAATTTCGTCCTGGACGATCACAGATCGTACAGACGATCTAAAAAAAAACTGCTCTAAAACGGTTTAAATTTTCGCAAACTGTTCCTTTACACATCGTCCCGTACGAAAATATTTCGTCCTGGACGATTTCCTCCAAAAATTAATTTTGATTTTTTAAATTTTTAAATTAACAAAATCAACAAAAACAATCAGAAACACAGAAAACATAAAACAAAATCATAAATCCAAAAACAATTCATTAAAAAACACACAAAATTCACAAAATTTCAAAAACAAAACATAACAAGTATCAATGTTTGCAAAGACATTTGAGTTAAGCATTCAAATCAATAACACCAAGCCTTGTTCTTAAAGTACTGAAGGTATCAAAGGCTAAAGGTTTTGTAAAAATGTCTGCAAGTTGATTTTCAGTTGAAACATGTATGAGTTCAATTTCTCCTTTGGATACGTGATCCCTTATGAAATGATGCCTTATATCGATGTGTTTGGTTCTAGAATGTTGAATAGGATTTTTTGAAATACAAATAGCACTAGTATTGTCACAATAAATTGGAATAGTGCCTATAGTTAATCCTAAGTCAATCAACTGTTGTTTTAACCAAAGTACTTGTGCCACACAACTTCCTAATGCAATGTATTCTGCTTCTGCAGTAGATAGTGCCACTGAATTTTGTTTTCTACTAGACCATGAAACTAATGAATTTCCAATGAATTGACATGTTCCAGAAGTGCTTTTCCTATCCACTCTACAGCCTGCAAAGTCAGAATCTGAGTAACCAATAATTTCAAATGAAGAGCTAAACTTAGGATACCAAATTCCTAAGTTTTGAGTTCCTAGTAGATATCTTAAAATCCTTTTTACTGCTGTCAAATGTGATTCTTTTGGATCTGATTGAAATCTAGCACATAGGCAAACACTAAACATAATATCTGGTCGGCTAGCAGTCAAGTAAAGTAAAGATCCAATTATCCCTCTAAATTTCTTTTGATCAACAGATTTTCCCTTAAGGTCCTTATCCAACTGAACTGAAGAACTCATTGGTGTACTAACAGGTTTAGCATTGTCCATTTCATATTTTTTGAGGATGTCCTTAATATATTTGTTTTGACTAAGAAAAGTACCTTCCTCAAGTTGCTTAATGCTAAATCCTAGAAAGTAATTTAAATCTCCCATTAGACTCATTTCGAATTCATTACTCATTGTTTTAGAAAAATCATCACAAAGATGTTTATTTGAAGATCCAAAGATGATGTCATCCACATAAATTTGAACAATAAGTATATCCTTTCCAATTTTTCTTAAAAAGAGAGTTGTATCCACACTTCCTTTTTCAAAAGATCTTTCAAGTAGGAAGGTGCTTAACCTCTCATACCAAGCCCTAGGTGCCTGTTTCAATCCATATAATGCCTTTTTTAATTTGAAAACATGATTTGAAAATTTTGAATTTTCAAAACCTGGAGGTTGTTCTACAAAAACATCTTCTTCAATTACTCCATTTAAAAAGGCACTTTTAACATCCATTTGAAACAATTTAAAACCTTTAAAACAGGCAAAGGCTAGTAAAACCCTAATTGCTTCAAGTCTAGCTACAGGGGCAAAAGTTTCCTCAAAATCAATTCCTTCAATTTGATTATACCCCTTAGCTACTAATCTAGCCTTATTTCTAATGACTACTCCTGAGTCATTCATTTTATTTTTGAACACCCACTTGGTTCCAACAACACTTTGATCTTTTGGCCTTGTAGTTAGTTCCCAAACTTTATTTCTTACAAATTGATTTAACTCTTCTTGCATGGCCAATATCCAAAATTCATCTGAAAGTGCTTGATCAATGTTAGTGGGTTCAATAGTTGAAATGAAGGCTGAATGATTGACTTCCTTGTTTAATCCACGCCTAGTTCTAACACCCTCACTTGGTTCACCTATAATTAATTCCTTTGGGTGATTTTTAGAGAATCTCAAATCTCTAGGCAAAGGGTCTTCTCTTTCTATATTTTCTTCCACATTTTCTTCCAAATTTAATCTATCAATCTTTTGGGAGTTTTCTTCAATTTCTTCTTCAACAACTTTTGGCTCTTCTATGTTTCCATTTTCATCAAAAACAACATGTGTGGTTTCTTCAATGACTAAAGTTCTTTTGTTGAATACTCTATAAGATTTTCCAACACTTGAATATCCAACAAAAATTCCTTCATCTGATTTTGGATCAAATTTTCCTAAGGCAGATTTTCCATTATTATGTATGAACACCTTGCAACCAAATACATGTAAATGAGACAAATTTGGTGTTCTACCTTTTACCAATTCATAGGGTGTTTTATTCAAATTTGATCTCACATTTACCCTATTCAGAACATAGCATGCAGTGCTAACCGCCTCAGCCCAAAAATATCTAGGAAGAGAGTATTCTGCTAACATTGCTCGGGCGGCTTCTATTAATGTTCTGTTCTTTCTTTCAACTACTCCATTTTGTTGAGGAGTTCTAGGTGCAGAAAAGTTGTGATCAATCCCCTTTTCTTTACAGAAATCTTCAAATCTTTCATTTTCAAATTCTCCTCCATGATCACTTTGTATAGAAATTATTTCACATCCTAGTTTTCTTTGTATCCAAGTTGAAAAATTTCTGAATTCCTCAAATGATTCACTCTTATGAAAAAGAAATTTAACCCAGGTGAATCTTGAAAAATCATCTACTATTACAAATCCATATACCTTTCCTCCTAGACTAACCGTGCTTACAGGTCCAAAAAGATCCATGTGAAGAATTTCTAAAGGTTTACTGGTCCTAAGATCTTTATTGGATTTAAAAGAGGACTTCACTTGTTTTCCTAATTGACATGCATCACATAAGTGGTCCTTAGTAAAGTCTAGTTTAGGTATTCCTCTAACCAAATTCTTTTGGGTAATTCTTCTAAGATTTTTCATACTAGAATGACAAAGTCTCCTATGCCAAAGCCATGATTCATCAGAAACAGTTTTCAAACAAAAAGCAGTAGGAGATTGAATACAATTTAAATCTAGCATGTAGACATTGTTCACCCTTTTTCCATTTAAAACAATTTTCCCATTTAGGCTAATTATGCAGCTAGTAGGTAAAAATTTTACATTATAGCCCTTATCACATAGCTGACTTATGCTAAGCAAATTATGTTTTAAGCCTTCAACTAATAAAACATTATCTATGAAAAAGTTTTTCAAATTTCCAATCATACCTGATCCAACCACCTTCTTTGTGGTATTATCTCCAAGTGTAACCTTGCCTCCACTCCTGGCTTCCAGCGTTATGAATTGAGCAGTATCTCCAGTCATGTGCTTAGAACATCCGCTGTCCAGGTACCATATACTCTCACGAGGTCTTGTGTGAGAGTATTCCTGCAAAATTCTCAATTGTTAGACCTGGGAACCCAAACTAGTTTGGGTTCACCTTTATGAAATTTATAATCAGATGCATGTGTGATATGTCTAGGTTTATGCATCTTAGTTCTCCACACCAAATTAGGTTTCATCTTTAAAGTGCAGGTGTGAGATATATGTCCCAAAAATCCACAATTGTTACATTTAACATTAGGAAAAATATTCCTATGTTTTCTTTCATATGATTGTCTTCTAAGGGATTTCATGAATTTAGGATAATATTTAGGATTTGTAAAATCTTCAAGTTTAGGGGGGTTCCTATTATCCTCGAGAGCTCTTATAGTAAGTTTGTAAAATGAATTCATATCCTCCAAGATTCGATTTGTATAATTGATTCTATATGTCTTGTGCTCAGATTCATCCTTAAATTTCTTAAATTCTTTTTCAAGTTCAGCATAGGATGATTTTAAATTTTCAAAATTTTTATTCAAGTCATCATATTCATCAAGTAGTTTCATGTGGTTGCTATCAATTAAAGCATGATCTTTCCTAAGGATTTCGTGTTCCTTATTAAGCTCTTCCAATTCTAAAATTAAACTAGAATGCATCTTTTTAGTTTTCCTATATGCATCATGCATGTGTTCAGAAACTTCAAACAGTTCATCATATGTTAAATCACATACCTCTTCTTGATCTGATTGTTCAGCTTTATCTGCCATCAAGCAAAGGTTGGTGACTTCTTCTTCGTTTTCAGTCTCAGATGAGTCTGAAGCTGAGTCAGCCCAAAAAGCCTTTTGAAACTTCTTCTTGCCCTTTTTTACCATTGGTTTCTCCTCTACCTTCTCCTTGCTAGGAGTGGCTTTAAGTTTTGGACAATCAGTTTTTATATGACCTGGTTTCCTGCATTCATAACAAATCAATTCATTAGAAACCCTGCCATTTTTGTTATACTTACCTCTATTCCATTGCTGGCGTCTCTTCTGCTTCCTCTTTAAAAAGCTTCTGAATTGTCTAGTCATCAGTGCTATATCGTCTTCATCCTCAGGTTGTGAGTGTTCACTTTCTGACTCTTCCACATTTAATGCAAGATTCTTGTCCTTTCTTGGTTCACCTGCATCAATCTTTCTTTGACTTACTCCTTGCTCGTAAGCAATGAGTGAACCAAGAAGATTGTCAATTGAATAAATGTTCAGATCTTTTGACTCTGTAATTGCAGTAATTTTAGCATCGTATGTAGTAGGTAAACAACGAAGAATTTTATTAACCATTTCAGCATTAGTTAATTCCCTACCAAGTGCATGCAAAGAGGTGACAATTTGAGTGAATCTTGTGTACATGTCAGATATAGATTCATTAGGTTTCATGCGAAATAATTCGTAGTCATGTAACAAGATATTGAGTCTTGATTGCTTAACCTCATTTGTCCCTTCATAAGTAATACAAAGTCTATCCCATATGTCTTTTCCGCTTTTACAAGTGGAAACTCGCATGTAGTCTTCAGATTTTAAAGCACAAAAGAAACTATTTAAACATTTCGCATTTAATTGTGCTAAGTCACGTTCTTCTATAGTCCAATCTGCATAGGGTGTATCTACCCTAATTCCATCAACTAATCTAGTTGGTTTTGTGTAACCTTCCTGGACTAGCATCCACATGCGATAATCAAGTGACTGTAAGAAAGTAGACATGCGTGTTTTCCAAAAATCAAAAGGAATATTATCAAACAGTGGAGGTCTAGTGATAGAGTAACCCTCAGGTGTGTTTCGGTTTCCAAATGTAGCCATCTACGTTAATCAAAAAGTAGTTCAAACTTATGATTTTGAAACTCTGCTCTGATACCACTTGTTGAGTCCAGTAATTAGGTTGTTAAGCCTAAGTAAGTGTCCCAAGGCTACCAAGAGGGGGGTGAATTGGTAGTTTTTAAAATTTTAAACCCTCTTAAAAATAAAGTTGAACCGAAATAAAATTTTCTTTTTTAAAGTTAGTAGAAAAATAATTTTCAACCACAGAGTTGTTAAAACTGAATTTTAAAAGTGCGGAAACGTAAAAGCTATAAAGTAAATGACACCAGATTTATAGTGGTTCGGTCTATAACCAGACCTACATCCACTCCTCAGAGGCACCCTCTGAGTATTGCACTAATACCAATAGTGACTCTCCTTTTGCACCCACAGCAAGGCGGAGAAGCCCTTACAACACACTCTTTTCACCACTCCCCGGTGCGGTAGAGAACCGTCCGTCCTTTTACACAAAACCCAGTGTTGGCAGAGAACCGTCGTCCTTTCACACCCTCCAAGTGTAGGCAGAGAACCCTTCGTCCTTTCACACTCTCCTAGTGTGGGCAGAGAACCCTTCGTCCTTTCACACTCTCCTAGTGTGGGCAGAGAACCCTTCGTCTGTTCACACTCTCCAAGTGTGGGCAGAGAACCCTTCGTCTGTTCACACTTTCCAAGTGTGGGCAGAGAACCCTTCGTCCTTTCACACTCTCCTAGTGTGGGCAGAGAACCCTTCGTCTGTTCACACTCTCCAAGTGTCGGCAGAGAACCGGACCTTCTTGAATGATCTTCTCACAAGAATCTAGAAGGAAGAAAGAAAAAGAGTGAAGAAATCCAATTTCACAAGTAGAGACTCTTACCTTAGCAATCCAAGTGAAGCCTTCTAGCTCCAGTGGTAGGAATCCTCCTTTGAATGCTCTCTTCCACTCTCTCCTTGGCTATTCTCTCAAAAGGCACGAAGATCAAATGACAAAAAGATTGGGTGGCAGTCTAATTTGGACTATTTATATAAAAGACAAGTGAAACCGCCCAAAAACTGCAAATTTTCAATTCTGTACGCAGTGGATCGTCCTGTACGATTCTGGATCGTCCTGGACGATTTTACTTAAACGATCTGAAACGACCCAATTTGTATATGTGTACGAACTGACTTCGTACATCTGATCGTCCTGTACGAACTTGGTTCGTCCAGTACGAACGGTTATTACAAGGTCGGTTCTAGAAACTGCTGAAAACTGTTCTAAGTCGGTTTGTCGTTTGAACGAAAATGTGGTCGTCTGGACGAAAATTTTCCAGAGAGCCGATCGTCCTGGACGATTATTTATTTCGTCTGGACGAAAATTTTCCAGAGAACCTATCGCCGCGGACGATAACTTGTTTTCGTCTGTACGAAAAAAGTTCCAGAGAGCTGATCGTCCTGTACGATATTTATTTTCGTCGGGACGAAAATTTTCCAGAGGACTGGTCGCCTCGTACGATGGTAAAATTCGTCTGGACGAAAATTTTGCAGAGAACCCATCGCCTGGGACGATGATAAATTTCGTCCTGGACGAATAGGACTTAGAAAATTTTTCAAGGCAAGTTCCTATTCGTTCCAAGTGCTCTATAGGAGATAACTGACAGATCGTCCAGTACGATAAATATCGTCCTGTACGATCAGTATAGAATTTCAAGATCTCCTTATGTGTGTGTGTGTGTGAGATTTTATTCACTCAATTACAATCACTCCCTTTCAAAGTTAATTCAAAGAAAAGATAAACATCAATTATACATAATATCTCATGTTGAATTTGAATTGAAGTTTTCGTAGTCTGGAGTCTGATTTTCCTGAAATGTTAGTACACACAAGAGCAAGTGCAAATCTTCTGAAATTGTTAGGAGATAACTATACATTTGAACAATAATGTTTGGAATCATCAAAACTACATAAGTTGCATAAATATAACTCATTCAAATAGCAACTATTCAAACAGCGATGACTCATGAAAGAGTATGATCTCTCTATCTCACCTTAGGGGTGGAGAAATTTCTTCTTTTGAACTAAAATCTTTTTCAAATTGAAATTGGATTTAGAAGTGAAAATTTTCTTTATTATCTTGTGATTCTCTATCTCATAGATAACTATAGTATATTGATGCATAAAACTTCATAATTTTCTTAATCATGATATTCATTCTTATCAGAGGATAGGATTTGTTTTGTATATCATTCTTCCTTGTCCAAGAGAAGTAAGTCTTCTTCTCTTGTACTTGGAAGATGATCTTACAACTGAGAAACAGTTTTCTTTTAGGGATTTGGAAAAGGAAGCCAGTTACAAAAAATTGAAAAGATGCGCAAAGCGCCAAAGGTGAAAGATACACAAAGTGTATCAAGTGATTGAAATTTGTGCAAAGCACATGAAAGTTCGTAAAGTGGCTCAAAGAGCCCAAAAGTTATAAGTAAATGGCTTTCCTTTCTAGTAAATCTCTAAATCTCAGAAAATCTATATCCTTTCGATATTTTTGATACTTGATTCTGAAAATTATGATTTTGAAATCATCATTATACATTGATATCCTATAAGATGTGGAAGTGTATTCTCATACAAGAAATAAAGAAAATTAAATTTCTTTGTCTAATTTAAATTCCTTTTTGGATTAGATTTCAATTCAAGAGAGGAAAATATTCATATAAGTGAGATGTCATAATTTAGCTAGTATGGAGCTTGATCTGAGTTAGTAAATTTAAATTGAGGTTCTTTTTAAAATTAGAGAGAGTTAAGTACTAAACTCCTTTGGGATATGTGCTCTTTTATCACTTTTGACTGGGTCCACACCCTCCTATACTTGTTAGGATCGGTGATGTTGATCCTTTATTATAAAGTGAATGGCTTCTTCCTATCAGTCCTGCTCTGATAGTTGAAGGCCTCAGTCCATTCATTTGAGATGAATGTGATAAGGGATGTCTAAATCACTGATTTAGACCATTGAGAGATGTGATACTGGGTCCACACCCTCCTGCATTTGTTAGGTTTGGTGATGTTGATCCTCTACTTGAATGAGATTCTCTTCTTCCTATCAGTCCTGCTCTGATAGTTGAAGCCCCCAGTCCATTCATATGAGATGAATGTGATAGGGGATGTCTAAATCATTGATTTAGACCGTTGAGAGATGTGATACTAGGTCCACACCCTCCTACTTTTGTTAGGTTTGGTGATGTTGATCCTCTACTAGGATGAGATTCTCTTCTTCCTATCAGTCTTGAGCTGATAGATGTAGCCCCTGGTCCAGTCATATGAGTTGAATGTGATCAGGGATATCAGAGTCATTAGTTTAAACTCTTTTGAAAAGTAAGATACTAGGTCCACACCATCCTACGATAGTTAGGTGTGGTAGTGTTGATCCTCTATCTTGATGATTGATTTTAGTTATGCATCAATTTCACTGTGATTGTACTCCCCAGTTTATTCATATGAGTTGAATGTGATCTGGGTTATCAAAACCAATGATTTATTTTCTTATAAGATCTTATGTGATTTTCTCTCCCCAGTTTATTCATATAAGTTGAATGTGGTCTGGGTTATCAAAACCAATGATTTATTTTCTTATAAGATCTTATGTGATTTTCTCTCTCCCCAGTTTTGTTCATGTGATGAATATGATCTGGAATATCAAAACTAAATCACAATTCCCTTTAAAAAAATAAATAAATAAATAAATAAATAAATATACATGTGTTAAAAAGAGGGAGATCTTAGTAGAGCCAAACCGGTTGCCCTTGTCATAGGAGGAACCCGGTAATACTCGCTAAGCGCATGAGTTCCCTAAAGTCCTTTTTCTTCCCTCTCCTTTGAGATACCTTGGTGTCTGCCTCAAGGATGAAAGCACACATGTCTGAGTATGATTTTCCAACACTTTAATTATCTTTGCTAAGTGATGTAGTACATTATGTTTTGAATGTTAACATCACTACTTTGTGGGCTTAGGTCTTTCTGGGAAGAGATCGCCCCCTACTGCTCTCTTTTGGCAGTCTACCTCCCATTCAGGAACTACTCTGAGCTGTCAGAGTAGTCCTATGAATGTGGCAGTGTTACCTTCACTCCTCACAGGGTCCTATCCGGTTAGGGTAGATGTTACCACTGTGTCCTTTTGATGATCTTTGATCTCACTCATGATCACTATCCTCAGGTGGTGAGTATGTCCCCTTGCCTCCTAGAGTTATTTCTCTTATTGTGATGTAGTACATCCTGAATCAGATGTTAGCATCACATTCTCAGGAGTCTTGATTTTCTAGTCAAAAATCGACTCCTTGGGATCTGTACACACTTCAACATTCGTACCCTACTCTTAGCTGCTAGAGTAGCTCTATGAATGTTGTTTTGTTGTTTTTGCTTCTCACAGGGTCCTACCCAGTTGGGGTAGGTGTTACCCTTGTGATCCTTTTTGGTAATCATCGATTTCAATCATGGTTACCTTTCTCGGTAGTAAGGATGTCCTCTTACTACCTAGAGTTGTTTCTCTTGTTGTGATGTAGTACATCCTGCCTCAGATGTTAGCATCACATCCTCAGGAGTCCTGATTTTCCAGTAGAGAATTGGCTCCTTAGTTTCTTTCTGTACCAACCTCACCATTCATACCCTACTCTTAGCTGCTAGAGTAGTTCTATGAGTGTAGTAGTGTTGCTTTTTACTCCCCATAGGGTCCTATCCAATCAGGGTAGGTGTTACCGCTGTGGCCCCTTTGATGTTGTATTAATTTTATTCAAGATTACTATTCCCGGGTAGTGAGTGTGTCCCCTTATTACCTGGAGTTACTTCCTTAGTTGCGATGTAGTACATCATTCCTCTGGTGTTAGCATTGCATCCTTAGGAGCTTTGATTTTTTAGTGGAAGATTAGCTCCTTAGTTTCTTTACTCACTTCATCATTCATAACCTACTCTTAGCTGCTAGGGTAGTTCTATGAATGCTGTTCTGTTGTTCTTTCTCCCCACAGGGTCCTACCCAATCAGGGTAGGTGTTACCACTGTGACCCTTATGATATTTTATCAATCCTATTCATAATGATTGTCCTCAGGTAGTGAGTGTGTTCCCTTACTACCTAGAGCTGCTTTCCTTGTGGTGTAGTATACCTTGCCCCGGATACTAACGTCACCACTTTGAGAACTTTGATCTTTTAGCAGAAGATCAGTTCTACTACTGCTGTCGTGACCCATTTTACCGTTCATGCGCTAGGCTCAGTCGCCAGATTAGTCCTATGAATGTGTTGAGGTCACTTCTACTTTCTACAGGGTCCCACTAGTTTGTTTGGGTGTTACTACTGTGAGATTTTTACTTACTCAGAATTATTGCCCTTGGTAGAGAGGATGATCCCTCGCTACTTTGGCTCTTTTTCTCACCTGGTGATATGGAGCATCACACCTTATATGCTAACGCCACCTTTTCCTTGAGTTTTGATCCTCTAGTAGAGAGTCAACTCTTTCAGATACTTTTACCACTTGTTTTCCCATTGAGATCCGACTCCTAGCTGCCGGAGAGGTCCTTTGGATGTTCTGATCTTGTTTCTACCTCTTACAGGGTCCCCATTAGTTAGTATGGGTTCACCACTGTGGCCTCTTTGAGGCTTGCTTTTACCATGCGTAGTCCTGCCTTCTGTAGTTGAGGTGCCCCTTCGCTACTTCAGTTCCCTTGGCTTCGTTGGAATGAGATTACCCCTTTTTGTACACTCTACTGAGGGTGTATCTCTTCCAGCTTTGTTTGGGAGACATCACACTGATGTCTTCCTCCCCTTTTGCGTAGGGTTAGGGCTCTTTAAGAGATCTCGACGGCATTTGGATACTCATGGCCACGACGATTTGTCCTCTACCATGTGGTTACCAGAGCGCTAGCTTGAGATTCCTTAAGTAACTCTACCCTTAAAATTTTTACATATACCTTTCCTTTCTTTCCCTTCTATCCTAGTGCAGGCATATGCGCCTGGTGGATATTAGGTTTTTCTGGTTGAGAGAGCCTGACATAGTCCCTGGGAGGCATTCCTCACCACCCTTTCCTCTTCACATCATTGCTGGCATATGCGCCAGATGATCGTGTTGAGTGTTTTGTCTTTATTCTACTATAGGCATATGCGCCAAGTAGAGACTCTGCCACAGGCACATATACCGGGCAGAGGTGACCTTTCGTTACCTTTTTATCCTAGTGCCGGCATATGCGCCGGGTGGATATTAGGTTTCTAGTTGAGAGAGCCCGACAGAGTCCCTGGGAGGCATTCCTCACCACCCTTTCCTCTTCACATCATTGCTGGCATATGCGCCATATGATTGTGTTGAGTGTTTTGTCTTTATTCTACTCTAGGCATATGCGCCAAGTAGAGACTCTGCCACAGGCACATACACCGGGCAGAGGTGACATTTCGTTACCTTTTTATCCTAGTGCCGGCATATGCGCCGGGTGGATATTAGGTTTCTAGTTGAGAGAGCCCGACAGAGTCCCTGGGAGGCATTCCTCACCACCCTTTCCTCTTCACATCATTGTTGGCATATGCGCCAGATGATTGTGTTGAGTGTTTTGTCTTTATTCTACTCTAGGCATATGCGCCAAGTAGAGACTCTGCCACAGGCACATACACCGGGCAGAGGTGGCCTTTTGTTACCTTTTTATCCTAGTGCCGGCATATGCGCCGGGTGGATATTAGGTTTCTAGCTGAGAGAGCCCGACAGAGTCCCTGGGAGGCATTCCTCACCACCCTTTCCTCTTCACATCATTGCTGGCATATGCGCCAGATGATTGTGTTGAGTGTTTTGTCTTTATTCTACTCTAGGCATATGCGCCAAGTAGAGACTCTGCCACAGGCACATACACCGGACAGAGGTGACCTTTCGTTACCTTTTTATCCTAGTGCCGGCATATGCGCCGGGTGGATATTAGGTTTCTAGCTGAGAGAGCCCGACAGAGTCCCTAGGAGGCATTCCTCACCACCCTTTCCTCTTCACATCATTGCTGGCATATGCGCCAGATGATTGTGTTGAGTGTTTTGTCTTTATTCTACTCTAGGCATATGCGCCAAGTAGAGACTCTGCCACAGGCACATACACCGGGCAGATGTGACCTTTCGTTACCTTTTTATCCTAGTGCCGGCATATGCGCCGGGTGGATATTAGGTTTCTAGCTGAGAGAGCCCGACAGAGTCCCTGAGAGGCATTCCTCACCACCCTTTCCTCTTCACATCATTACTGGCATATGAGCCAGATGATTGTGTTGAGTGTTTTGTCTTTATTCTACTCTAGGCATATGCGCCAAGTAGAGACTCTGCCACAGGCACATACACCGGGCAGAGGTGACATCTCTTTCCCTTCTATCCTAGTGCAGGCATATGCACCTGGCGGATATTAGTTTTTTTTGCTAGTTGAGAGAGCCCGATAGAGTCCCTTGGAGGCTTTCCTCAACACTTTTTCCTCCTCATATCATTACAGCCATATGCGCCGGGTGATTATGTTGAGTGCTTTTTCTTTACCCTACTACAGGCATATGCGCCGGGTAGGGACTCTGCTGCAGGAACATACACCGAGCAGATGTGACTCTTTCCTCTCCACATCATTGCTGGCATATGCGTCAGATGATTGTGTTGAGTGTTCTTCCGTTACACTTCTTTTGACATATGCGCCAAATAGAAACCCTACTGCAGGCACATACACCGGGCAGAGGTTTTCTTTTTCTTTTGTCCTACTGCAGGCATATGCGCCGAGTGGACATCGACTTACTTGGTAGAGAGGGCCTAGCAGAGCACCTGCTAGGAACTCCTCGCCACCCTTTTTCCTGAGTGTCCTATTCTGATCAAATAGGCACCAGATTTTGTGACTCTTCTGTTTGTTGTCTCGAGTTGATCAGACAGATACTGAGTCACCCCAATCCACTGTCCTGAAATAGGCAGGAGGAGAGGGGATCTTTTCACCTTCCATCCTGCTGTTTGAAATGAACAAGCGGGAAGCTGGTTTGACTTACTTGGTAGAGAGGGCCTGACAGAGCACCTGGTAGGAACTCCTCGCCACTCTTTTTCACTGAGTGTCTTATTCCGATTAGGCAGACACCAGGCGTTGTGATTCCTTTGTTTGCTGACCCGATTTTGTCAGGCAAATACTGAGTCACCCCAATCCACTGTTCTGAAATAGGCAGGAGGATATGGGACCCTTTCACCTTCTATTCTGCTGATTCGATATAGTCAGACAGATAGTTGGTATACTTTTGCTACTCTACCTTTTTGGTCCTTCTCTTGGCTCTGCCCCTACTACACGGTAAGGCCAGAGGAGAATCTCTTTACCTTTTTCACCCTTGAGGTGATCTTCACTTTTGATTCTCTTTTCTGCTCTGCCCTCGCTATAGGGCAAGGCTATAGGAAGAGTCTCTTTACCTTGCTTTCACCTTTTTAGGTGATCTTTACTGTTGGTTCTATCCTAGGCTCTACCCTTGTCAAAGGATAAGGCCAGGAGAAAACCCTACTACTGGTTCACTATCTCAGTGATACCTTACTTGTGCACTGCTGCTTCTGTTTCTTCTTCTTTCCGAGGCTCTGCTCCCATAATGGGGCAAGGCCAGGAGAAGAGCCTCCTACTTTTTCCACCATCCTTTTGATATTCTTTCCCTTATGCTTTTCACTCTACTTTCTGTGGCTTAGTCGGTCAACGCCAACACGAGCGGTTCACTAGTTGTTCGCCACTCCTGTTAGGGGTCCGTTTGTTGACCTCGATTTTCGTTCGAGTGTCATTAAGGGCCTTTGATTGATTTAATCAAGCCCATAAGGCTCAATTCGAGCACAAATCAGCTCGAGTTGAGTCAAATTAGGCTCGATCGGGATCGATTAGTCCGCCTTGGCCACATCGAGTTTGTTATGATTTGAGTCGTCATTTTATTTTAATTTAATTGGGTTAATTTGACCAAATTAAATTAAATTTTAAATTGACTCGAATCTAATTTTGAGCTTAAATTTATTATTAAATCAAGCAATTAAATCGATGGCTAAATCACCTCAATTCCCTTTTAATTAGCCTTAGGATGAATCCTAGCCGTAGATCTAAGGGTTTGATCATTTAAATACTCTTTTAGAGCTTCATGAGAGAGGGTTGGCTTCTATTCTCTCCCTAGCCACTCTCAACCCTGACTTTTTGGTGTGAGAGCTCTTCCAACTTCTCTCACCTTCTTTCACTCAAATCCACCTGTCAAACTCCGTCGACGGCGATCTTCCAACAAGATCAAGGCTAGATTCATCCAAGGCCTCGATCCGGTTGATCCAAAGCTTGTTTGATCGTGATTTCAACTAAAGGAATATACGAGGACAATCTACAAGCTCAACCGTATAAAGAACTTGAAGATCCAACGGTGAGATTCCTCAAAACTTTAGATCTAGATCACTACACTTAGATCTATATAGTTTTTTTTTTAAGTGCTTTTTAGATCTTTCAAATATCATCCCATGCTTTCTCTTCATGATACTAATCTATATTTAAAATTTCATTAAGTTTAAATGTCTCAATCGAGAGAATGTTTTTTTTTTTTTTTTCTCTTTTCTTTTCTTTATTTAAAAATTATATTTATTATGTTTAATATTATTATTATTTTAAGTAATTTTTAATTTTGGATTGTCATAATTTAGTTTGTCTTTGAATTCAAATTTCCCCAAATTTGAAATTCAAATTCTTTCATAAATTATAAAATCTATTTTCATGAAAGTTTTTTTTAAATTTTCCCTCCATTGGATTTTGAATTAATTAGGATGACTTAATTCATTCTAAATCAAACCTCCAAAATTAAGGAAGCATTAAAGCCTCCTTAATTCCCTCCATGAATTTTGAATTTGAAATCCTTAATTCCCTCCATGAATTTTGAATTTCAAAATTCAAACATCCCTTAATTACTTTCATAAAATATTATTTTATTCTATTTTAATAATTATTTTTAAATTCTTACTATTTTAAATTATTTTTAAATCCCTTTATTACTTTAAACTTCTAAAATGCATAACTTTCTCGTTTTTAATCCGCTGTCGATGCACAGCACCTTGTTTTGGGTGTATTTGGAATTCTGCATAGTTTACGACTATTTTTAGATAAAAATTATGTTTATATTTTCTGTTATTCCAAAAACAGTAAAACAGCATTATTTTAAAATATTCTTTTATTGTAGTTAAACTTGTAAATTGCATATCTTCTTCGTTTTAAATCCGCTGTCAACGCACAGCACCTTGATTTGAGCGTATTTGAATTCTGCACACTCTAAAATTAGCTTTGCTCAAAAAGTTTTGATCTGTATGCAGTTATTTTGAAAACAGTCGATAGCACTATTTTAAAACTATTTAATTATTGTCTTTAAACTTTGAAATTGCGTAACTTTCTCGTTTTTAGTCGGATTTTGATGCGCAGCATCTTGTTTTGGGTTTATTTTGAATTATGCATATTTTAAGACTATTTTTAAATAAAAAATACATCTGTATTTTCTGTTATTCCAAAAACAGTGAAATGACACTATTTTAAAATATTATATTATTGTGTTTAAACTTCGAAAAATCATATTTTCGTCGTTTTAAATCGGATTTTGACGTATAACCCCTCGTTCTTTTTAGAAAGACGAGCTTTATGTTTTGAAACCATTTTCAGCCCTTGGTTTTGGCTGTTTTGACAGGTTTTAGTTTTCGATCGCTATTCCGAGTCTTTTCCCTACTAATTAAATACTCATTATTATAATTATTTTAAAATATAAATTATTTTCAAACCTTTTTTTTTTGAAACCTCGATTGGGCGGTCAGTGGGTCTCCCCTATATTTATGTAGATATGAACTAACCTATTTTTAAATTAAATTATTTTTTTAAAGATTATATATATTTACAATTATTTTGAGTATTTGCGAAATTACTTATGTTATTAAATTCTTAATTCCGGGAGATCCGCTATTGCATGAAATTTTAGGCATGGATTCTAAATGTGAAGAGCAATCATGGGGGAGTGGATTAGTGGATGGTTGAGTCCCAATCATTCGCTAATCCCTTCATTAGGTGTTTTTATTTTCTTGTTGTTCGTAGCTTGCATGTATAGGTTGCACCACGAGCACTTAGCTTAGGTTCTCCTAGATTTAAGGACATGGTGTGTTTATTTCATTTTTGTACTCCCACGCATTTATTACCTTGAGGGTTAGACAAAACATCACTTTAAACTCCTACAACGTAGTGACACCCTAAGGACAATAATTAAGGACTCGTCTAGCGAACTTAGAAGTTTTCTATGAGCTAGGATAGATCCCGAATTGACATGAAAACTTCAATACTTAAACTTAGTGACATCATAAACCTATCAAAATTTTCTAGGAATTTTTAGGAGCTTTTAGAGCCCTTAATTAACCAACCCTAATTAATCTGTTAATTAAGGCCCCGAGACCTTCCGGAAAAATACAATAAATATATTTTAGGTCAGAAAATTACCCGTAATACCTCAAACTGACCAAAACCTGATCCTTGACCTTAGATAAATAGGGCTCCTCAGTTTGACCCTAGGTTGACCCTTAATTTGACCTTAGGTAGAAATTACCTTTTTGCCCCTAATAAATTATTAAAAATTATTAAAAATCTCAAATCTTCTCCAAACCCTAGGGGATCACTTTCTCAGGTCATCCCTGACTTTTGAGGGTGATTTGACTCAGTTTGGGGCTGATTTGGGCAAAAATTGCAAAATAGGGCATTCTCCTAATTAATTTAGAAATTTCCATAAATACCCAAGATTTAGAAAATTCATAACTAATTGTAGAAAACTCCAAATCAGGCAAACTCAGTGGCATTAGACTCCTATTAGGGTCTACTATTTATTAAAATTATTAAATTTTCAGAAACCAACTTAAATTAGAAAGTCAACTTTTTGGTCAACCCTAGTCTATAGGATAGGGCCCGAAACTTAGAAAATTCATAATTTTGCCTAGAGAACTCCGATTTTAGCCTACTACCTGTCTAACTACTCGTATTAAGGTCTAGTATTTTCCTAAGGTGTTAGGGATCCCAAACTTAGCCTTTTTCCCATAGTGACTTTTTGGACCCTCAGCTTAGTTCCTAGGAGGACCTAGAACTTTCTAAAATTGTCTAATATCACTTAAACTTTAAATGTCAGTATCCTAAGCTCTTGAAACTGAACAACAAACTGAAATAATTAAAATGGACCTAATTCACTAATATTTGAATTTCAACTAAAATATTCTTTTCAGACTCTCAACAAATATGAACTATAGATAATTTTAACTAACTACCCTGCTTAAGATCTATCCAAACCACACTAGCCTTACATACACATAGAATTGTTTGCTAGGGCACCACTGCTAGATTTAGGTTAGGCCGCTGTGTTTTATTTTTCTGCTGGGTGCCGGAGTTTTCCGTGGTTTTCATTGCATGCTGTCTGAAAATTGAATTGCTGTGTTTGCTTACTTTTTCTGTACTCTGTGATGTGATGAGCGCTAGATTTACCCCTAGGTTAGGAACGCCATATATATATATACTGTTCTTCCGTGCAGGTAGCCATGCTCAATGCTAATAAAATGGGGGAGCATTATTATGATTTCTAATAATGTTTTATGCAGGTGCTTGCTCAGCTCCCCCTAAATAAAAATGAGGGCTAAAATTAATAATTATAACTGCACAGATGGAGCTGCTTAGCCCTCAAAATTAAGAGCATGGCTTGGCACAGGGTCAATGGTGTTAGCATTTTATTTCCATATAAACTGCTTGGGATGATTTTTACTAGGATAACATTGCAGGGATTCTTAGATTTACTGTTTTCAATTAATGTAATTTATCTGTAATAATTGTTAAGAGTTGTGAAAGCAACTTTTGAGTTGGGATATTCTTATCCAGCTCGGATTCTAAAAGAAGAAGGCATCCCTAAGGGGAGAGTCTTCTTCCATTTGGAAGATCGAGCTGGATGGCTTTAGATATCCAAAGAGAAAAGGCAATACCCCCATACTGGGGAAATTGTCTCTTCGTTTGGATGTTCAAGCCACGACGGATCCAAGGAGTCCAAGGAGGAGAGATCCAAGGAGTCCAAGGAGGAGAGATCCAAGAAGTCCAAGGAGAAGATATCCAGAAGACTAAAGATTTGAAGACCCAATATCCCACTCAAAGTTGTTGGCGTCTGTCATAGGCTTAAAAATCCGGGTTGTTGGCAGTGGTGCCCGGCCACTTTACTTTATGCATATCTGGGGTGTAATAAGGGCAATTTGCCTATGGCCATTTAGTTGATTAATTTTGGATTTATATTGATGTGTTTACCTGATTGTGCAGTAGAATTACCTGCTTTTTCTAGGTTTCTTTCTTGCATGCCGGTTTTGTTTTCGCCTGGATTTCCGTTAGGCTCTTTAAGGACTATAAAATTTTTCTACTCGTAACTGACCCTTAAAATTTTAAGTTTTAAATAACATAGAAACTTAACGAACCTAGGGAACTGCCGGAACCGTCTGGGGTCGCATGCATATTACTGCATTTCTTCTTTCCTTGCTATAAGACATCTCCCTGCCTGCGGGTAGAGTCCGGATAATCTGGCCTATGAGGATGAAGTGCCGGACCTAGGGAGACCCAGTCTTTTCAAAAAAAACTATTTTCTATAAGCCTGTTTTTAAAGTTCTATAGCATTCATGAGCTGACAATTCAACTAGCATGCATTGCATTAGTAACTAACTAATTAAAATTTAATTGCATTAGCTAGGAGCATCTGATCTACATAAGTCTAGGACCAATTAGGAAATTCTCTAGATGTCGGTCCTATTTCCAATAACTGTACCACCCACCCATCTTTCATCATTGACTTGACAGCATGGTTTTAAATCGATTAGGTGGTTAGCTGGCTCCCCCATCCAGGCCGGGATAAGTCCAGATCTTTGTATTGCATTAGCTAGGACACTGGTCTTAGTGTGTGTCGAACACTAAGTCCAATCTAGATTTAGGGTTCGGGGCTACTACACTCGGTCTCGTAGTATGCCTAAAATAGTAGGTAGGTTCCTTCTTTTCGGGGACTCTAAATCCTACTTATCTGCGTCACAGGATGACGCCGCCTCTATCTCTTCTCTCACGCATGTGATCGAGTGCTTGATTTATCTTCTCCAGTTTCTATTTAGTACCCTAGAGCCTCCGAATGTTGGTATGAACCACGCATGTCTGATTCAGCCCTTCGGGCCCTTCTTCCTCTTGGATAGGATTTCCTAGTCTATACCCATGTGCTAATCCCACTTTAGGAGAGGATAATGTATGATCCTTAATCGAGAGTTTTCTCAGGCTCCGGCCTAGGATGTAATTAACCACGGGGGCTTGCGCCCGTGGGAAACTTGATCCCACATCTACTAAACCCCATTCGATCTCTCATATCGGATGGGGGAAACCCGTAATTTGGTTATGTATATTACTACCCATCGGGGTGTGTTGGCGACAGCCTCTATCCCCAATGGTCAGTCGTATGCACGATCCAATCTGCCCTTCCAATCGACCCGTTCGCGCGGTGTTCTTTCGGAGGTCCACAGTGGCATTACTACAAGTTTGGTCTTGGGAGCGATTATATATAGGGAGACCCACACTACGTGTACCACAAATACACGATTTTGGTGGAAGACCATTGGCGTGCAGGTATGCATTAAAATTTAGTATATTTAATTACACTTAAATGCTTGATTTGAATTATCTGTTATGTTAACTATAGATGGGCTGAAGATCGGATACGAGAACTACCTTCCGGAAACACGATGACATATCGTGACGAATTCGACGGTTTACGTCTTAGTCAGGTAAAACGAATTTTTACACTAACTACAACAGTTATTATTTACATATCAATAATAATTTATTATCTATAACTTATATTATACTAGGTGGCTATGACTCCTTATACGGAAGAGATCCTTGTAGCTTTGCCTAGCCAATGTTTGGAGGGGAGAGACATATGGCGAGCTCGAGTACCACTTATTAGCTGGAAGCGTACCGAGTGGCATCTACCAGACCGTGTTATGAGGCAATTTGGGGGAGTACAATTAACGGATATTCAACCGATGGAACCAAATTTTAGAAGGATTGATGGAAGAGGTCGAGCAGATTTAGATTGGACAATTCAGTATAGGGATTACCTTGAGATATGGGAAGCAAGGCGAGCATATGTTGTACCAATAACTCCACCAGAAGGCACAAGTAACAGGGAGTTAGGTACTTACCTACGGTGGTATAGATCATGGGCATCGATTTATCTGTTGCAGCCACAGACGGATCCACCAGAGACTTTCTTCCCTCGATCTCCAGGAGAACGATTAGTGGTATGTAAGTTATTTTAATAAAAAATTTTAAAATTTCCTTTCAAGAGGATCATTTAACAAACATTTCGCATCTTGTAGGCTGACTACTGCATCCGTTCAACTGCAATTCTAGAGCCATTGGTTGGAGGTCAAGGACAAAATGCAAGTTCATTGCAATTAGCAGTTGACCAGGTTGCTGAATTATCGTCAAGAGTACAACGTTCAGTTTATATCGATTATACAACTTTTGACACCACAATAGAAGAACGGAGTCAAGGTAGGGATGAGGGAGCAAGACGGTCAACCTCTGATGCTCCTTCTAGATCCATGAGAAGTCGTCGACGCCAAAATACGGAGCGTGAACCATCTAGACATTCAATGCATATTCCGTCGTCCTCCTATGACATGACTGGGGCAGGGCCATCAACACAACATTGGAGCACAAATCCTATGCAAGAAAGTGCCGCACATGAAATATATTACGATACACCATCTCAGCATCCCACAACACAATCATTTTTTCCAATTACAGTCCCAGAGTGGATGTCAAATGTAGGGTTACCGTCCTCCCCCATACAGCAAGATATACTATTAATGGGAGGAGATACATCACAACAATACCCTGTTGCGGCACAACGTCAACCAGAATTGCAAGAACAAGAAGAGGATTTTATTGAGGAAGAGCAACAGCTACAAAGACGAAGAAGAAGGGCCCCAGATAGGTATACTCCTGGTAGTAGGGCTCTCCGGCGTCATCGTTAGATAATCTGTAATGATAATTTCTCTTATTTAGGCTGCCTTCTATATTTGTGTGTGAATGTATATGTTAATGTTTGGTGACAACTAAGGTTAAATTGAACCCATAGTTTAATATCTATCATTGTATGCACTCTACTTTATGGTTATTAATAAAAGTAAATTTCTTTTTTGACTACAAATATTTTTTATTTCACTAAGTCATGTTTACTACAATTCAATTGCAAAAATGTATTTTTAAACATAGCTATTCAAATAGGGTTCCACTTTTTCTTAACTAATCTCACCTCATTTTTACCTCCATGCAACATAGGACTACGCTTGTTTACATGAAAGAAGAAGGAAGTACCCGTTCACATGAAAGTTTGACTAATATTACAAATGATTTCGTAGAAGCAAAAGTAACAAGAAATGAAAGTTTGGATGGTAGCAGCAGTGTCGAAAGAAAACTATGGATTACAGAGGGTACTATCCGGGTGCGTGAAAGCTTATCTTATCCTACCGATGAGGACCTTGAAGCCAGGGTATCATCAAATGAACTATTTAGGTGTGTTATACATACTTGGGATGAAGATGAAGATTTCTTATTGTGGCACTTACACGATGATACGATGAAAGAGAAGGAATATAGAGGTAACACTGCACGTCGAGAGTTAGGCTAGAAATGTATACAAGAAGGCTTTACCGATTTTAAGCACCACCTTGTGGCAATAGATTTCCTGAAAGGTCGAATTCTAGAACTTTGTCGTGCTAAAAACGGTGACATTAGATTGGGTTTGGGAAGGTCCATGATGGATACAGATAATTGTATTTTATACTCCAACTGGACGGCTGAACATGATAAACACATGTTAGATTCTTATAAACAGTTGTTGCGAAGTTCTAAACATGCTAAAGCAAAGGAATATCTGAATGGAGAAGATTGGCAACAAATATAACATCAATTTCAGATTAAATTCTACTGTTGTCCTACACAAACACAGATCCAAAATCGTCTACGATATGTACTTAACAATCTGAATCAGTAACTTCGAAAAAGTACTTTCTGTTGTTTTTTCGTCAGAAATTTAAAATGTAATTCCTCTTGTAATGTTGATGCTTACTATTTTTGTTTCTAATTGCTACTCAAATTTAAATTTGCTTTATTAATGTGAGCCTACTTCTCAAATCATTTCTTTTAAATGGTATGTATTATTATTTTAATAATGATAACTCATATTGTATTTGCAAAAAATTCAGCACTTAATGTCTTCATCATCAAGTACCTCATCAATAAAGCGCTCACCATCAAGAGATTTCCTACATATTATTCCAAGAAAGAAGTTGATCTATGATGGTACTATTCAATTGACAGAATCTATGTCGTATCCCATGGATGAATACTTGGAGGAGAGATCAAGATCAAATGAAATTTTTCGATGTTGTCTACATGAGTGGTCTTGGTATGAAGATGACAATTTATGGGATGCGTATCATAAAGTTATTAAAAGTCATTACCCCATGTATGTGGATGGAGAAACAATTACTGATATGGGTTGGAAATTTGTACAACAAAGGTTTTGGGATCATAATGGTCATTTTGCTCCCAAAAATATTCTTAGGACAAGAATTGGTGAAATCACACGGAAAAAAGATGGTTCTGTTGTGGTCAATGTTGAGAATCCAATAACTGATGTGCAACATTGTATTCTTTATAAAAGGTGGCATACTTATCAAGATGCATTTCTATCAGAAAAATATCAAGAGCTGAATATTATAGATGGTAAAAAGAAGGAGTTCTTAAATATAAAAGATTGGCACTACATCCAAAAGCAGTTCACAGAAAAATTCTTATGCTGTCCAACTTTAACCCAACTCCAAGCGCGTATGCGCATAGTACTCAGCCACATGTAATAATAGTTTTTTTTATTGTTGCTTTCAATCATTAGCGTATGTATTAACATGAACTTGTGTTCATTACTTTCCGCACTATTTCTATTCCAAATTTTAAGTTTTTTTGCTTCTACGGGTATTTAGTTATTTTGCTAAGTACTGGACAATCTGAAACAACAACTTTAAAAAAGAGTAGAGAATATGCTTTAAAAAAAACTTTTTTTTTTCTTTAAATTTTTTTTAAGCTTTTAAATATATTTATATACCACAATTAAATTGTCTGACTACATTTAAAATTATTCAAATTTTGCTTTTTAATCATATACAATATATATAATTCATTAACAAATACTACTCAACTTTTTTAATTCAATACATAAAATTTGGGTTTTAAAAATTGTATATTTATTTTACATTTCTTAAACTTAATAAAACTACTCTAATCCAACAATATTATCATTCCCAACCTCAAAACCTCAAACATAAAAATTGGTGTGGATACGGCTACCATCACAAACAAAAAAAAAATTCTTACTCATTCAATATTCCTAATTCCGAGAACACTGATTCCAACAAAAACGCATCGAATTTGAGGCAATATTTCCGCCTGCCATTGCACTGATTCCATAAAATCGTGTATGGCTGGAATACGCCAAAACATTAGGCGCAATCTTCGGAAATTTAAAAATACGCTAACCTATACCGCGCATTCTATAGAATGCGCCATGCAATCAAGCGCATTCTAAGAATCCGCCAATTATTTGAGCGCATTCTATCAATGCGCGAACTATTACAGCGTATACGCTGCTTCTTAAATTCTTTCCCAATCAAGCTTCTTCTCCTAAATTACAATTGTTACAAGCTCCTTCCAAAAATTTGGCCTATAAAATATCTATGTATTTAAAATTCATTGTTTATTTCATTTTTTTTGTATATTTGGAATTCATCTGATTTGAACGATTTTCAAATACACTGGAACTTCATTGCATACCGCCAACCACTACCATTGCTAGCAGCCACTACCATTGTCAGCGGCCACCACCGTTGGTCGCTGCCGTCGATTACCACTACAACCAGTTGCCACCACCTTTGTCGCAGCCATCGACCACCATCACAATCTGCTTCCACTATGTGGTCATTTTCACAAGTCATATCTACTATATTGTACCAACCTATTATTCAATGAAAATAATGAAATATACGATTGATATTATTTGTAATATAATTCAAAATCATTTTATGATATCATTAGAATAACTCTTACTATTATAATTGTTGTAGCATGTAATAATTAGCAAAGTATATATCTTTATTGAATAAAATACTATAATGATTTAATTTAAATTGAATTTACTTAAATTAAATACTTTATTGCTTACATTTTGGAAAATTTACATACATACCACTATATACCTGTTGCGGTCTAGAATATACGCGGCGATAGAGTTGTAATTTTACGTCTTATAGTGTTGCACAGATATCCAGCTCACATACAGAGAACATAAGATTTTTTACATGAAAAACTTTGGAAAGGGGAAAATCCACTGGGACTAGTCCAATTGAAAAGATTTCACTAGAATTTGTGTTGAGTACAGTGGGCTGACTCGTCCCAGAGGGCGATCAGATTACAAATGTCAACCGTATGGTTGAAGTCTAATGTTAAATCTAGCATCACTTTGAAGTTTGGGGTGTCAGTTAGTAGTCCGACAGTGACTTTACAGAATTTAGGCGTCAGTTGATGGTCTGGCATCGTATTCCTGCCGAAACACCCTCTTCACATCATTTATATCACTCCATCTCTACACGCGCTCATGACGTCTTATTCTCGCCGAAACTCCCTCTTCTTTGAGCATAGAGCCTCGTGTGTTGTCTCGGACTTATTCCTTCCCACAAAAATCCCCCATTGCTGGTACTTCTCACAATTTCCCTTTCTCGGATTATGCTTTTAGGTATTGTCTTCCGCTACAGCTTGTTGTGCTCGCATTTTCCTTCCTATGGCGCTACAGCTCATTGTGTTTGCTAGCATACTTCCTATCAAACTTCCTGTAGAATCTTATTTTTTTTTATGGAAGAGAAAGTCGAAACATGCAAGTTTCTGCATAAAGCGACAGACGGGTGGAAGAGAAAGTTGAAACAAGCCTTTATCATTTACACCTGAAATTGAAACAAAAATGTCATTCTTTTACCTTGGATTGTGAAGAGGTCCGATGTCAATGGCGTTATTCCCCTTCTTCTTCTTAACTTCATCGGTTCATACCCTAAACGAAAAATTGGAAAAAAGACGTCGTCAGCATGCGTGAAGATGGAGTGGTATAAATGATGTGAAATAGAGATTTGTGTGTTATAAGTGTAATATAAAAAAAGAGATGTTAGATATATAAAATGATAAATATATATAGTGGTATGTAGGTCAATTTTCTTTATATTTTTAGATGCTCTAATTAGTAATTATATTTATAATTTTATATTTATTTGATGAACTAACATCATCGCTGTAATAGCCCGGCATCTACCTGATTGTCCCCCTCTTTTGGTCCTCTGCGGTCCCGTTTGTACCCTGCGAACCAAAAAATCTGGAAGGCAGACCCGTTTTCCACTACCGGAATTCTTTGGCGTAGCTTCAGCTCAGCGGTCCCCGGCAAGCTCACTTCCCAAAACCATTCCTTTCCAAGTTTTAGGGTTTCGGAATCGTACACGAAGCAGAACTTGGTGACTTGGTAGGAAATTAGGGTTCTCCACTGCTATGTTGTCAATCTTTTTTGAAATTAATATAATACTATTTGAATTTCTGTTTTTTTTTTTTGGCAGATTCTGAAGAAAGTTTCCATCTTGCCGTCGTTGCCCTTTTTTTTAATCTTTCTTTCTTTCTTTTTTATTTGTTCCTTCGATCTATTTGGAAAGGCTATCTGAGGAGTGTTTTGACGAATTTTCGTGATTTTCTTGTGGTTCTTTTAAGGAGGATTTGCTAGTCCGGTTAGGGCTGGCTTCAGTAATTTAACCACGGCTCTAAACAGAGAATCTCGTATTATTATCAAAAGGGGAAGAGAATGCCTGCAGGCTTTCCCTAAGTTCTTGATTGCTTCCCCTGCTTTCCACGGTGGTCGCGGCGCCCTGCCTTCTGCCGGCGGACATCCGTCGGACCTCACCTGTCTTGCTGGTGGTGGTGCAGAAGCTTGAAGGCGCTTGGAATTATTCTATAGTTTGTTTTAGCGGGTATCTGGTGTGTTGTAAGTATTATTAGATATGGTGTCGTTCACTTTGTTCGAAGGTGATTATCCTGTTGTGAAGCAAGCTACCAGCCAGGAGCAGTCGAAGTCCTATGAAGCTCCTCTCAGAGGTGCTTCTCGTTCTTAATTTTTCAATACTATATTTTGATTTACATTACTTCAGTTGCATATTTTTTTCTGATTTAGATATGATTTGCCATGGGTAAAACTGAGCCTTTTCTCTATGCGTTTACCTCAACATGTGCTTAACTTCCAATACAATTTAATTTGAAGTCTTTCTAATATGGGACCAGTGGAACTTTTGAAGACTATCCAAATTTTGCTCTTGGTTTTTAGTTTATTTTATTTATTAATGCTGGTTTAATTTTCTATTTGAACTTTGATATATGAATATCTTCCACTATGTGCTTGCTTGTGGTGTAAACTAAGAAGAAAGATGATTTTGATGCTGGTTGAATTTTCAATCTTTGAGACATCATTGACTGCCACAATGTGTGTGTTTTTGTGGTGAAACCTTGAGGAAGAGTGTTTTTGGTGTTTGGAAAGGTATCAGGTGAAATCAAGGATTGTGGGATTGGGAGGGAGAAATATCTGGTGAACTCTGGATAAATAAAGTTATCAAAATTGGAGCAAGACATATCTGGGGAACTTTAGGAGAAAATCTTTGATTTTTGGCATATAATGTGTTAAGCCTCATTTGTTATTGCAATACTCTTGTTGAGTTATTTAGTTATCTCTTCTCTCAGCGATGAACAGGCTACTTCGCAAAGTGTTATTTATGATTGCACACATTGGAGGTATGTGTATGGTACAAGATTTCTGTTGCATGTTCTTGCACCAATTAGATTTTTCTGTCAGAATTGTGAGATGCAAACTAACCAAATAGCATTTAAAAAAAAAACTTTTTTCATCACCTTATCCATTGCATCGCTATACTTTCTGAAATAGTAAGCTTAGTGTTCATCATTAGATGTTTAAGTTGGGCTTAAGGTCAGTGTATATGAAAATTTAAATTTGTATATCTTGAATTTTAAATTTGGAATACAAATTGGGTTGCGGCATCCTGTTCCTGTATTGGTCGAAGGCCTCTTTTTTTAATAAAAATATTTGATTTTCATTTTTTAATACTGTTAGCTTGCTAGCAAATGATTAAATATTATTTTGCCAATATTCCCAACTTTTTCTGCATTAGCCTAACAGAAGTGATAATGTTTTTCCAATTCCTTGAAATATCTAAGGTTTTGAGACGCTAGTTTATCTCGTATGTGCTACTAAACAAAATGGGGCCTATGATGGGTTTTCATGCACTTCTGATGATGGGCAAAGCTTACTAGACACCCTCATCTTGTCTCAGGTACTGTATAATTAGAATGGTATTTGTATTTTGTTTTGATCTTGTTTTTATTTAATCCTGACAAAATTACAGTGGGAAGAGCGTGCATGGATGGGTCGGCTTAGTTACGACGTAACTTCATGCGAGACAAAGGTACATTTTTGGTTGAAAGATGGGGCTTTAGAGGAGGGCTTTTCAGCTTAGTTTCTATTTAACTCGTTTGGTTGATTCTTCAGCAGATTGTTGGTGGGATGAAGTTAACTGCACAATTGAATGAGGAATGGAACTCAAATTTCCTTAAAGAGTTTGAGAAAAAAACATTCCAGTCATCAGGGGGCATAATTAAACCTAGCTATATTAAAAATAATCAAGAAGAGATTCTTTTCTGTGTTGCAAGTGGAGAAAGCGAGAGATCTGTGCTTGTTCCTTTTGTTGCAACACCTCAAGAGGGAACCTTGATTATTGTTAATGTAAGCTCTAGTTGACTGAGCTTTATTTTCTAAAACTTGATCTGCTTTATATTTCTGATTCTATATTTCCTTTGCTTTTCAAGGCAAATCCTATTGAATATGGGCACATTTTCTTGGTTCCGTATTACCATCATAAGAGGACACAATCTATTGGGGGAGCACTTCAGTTGATCACCCAGATTGCTGATGAAGTTGATAATTTATCCTTCAGAATGTTTTATGACTACTCGGCTACAAATACCGATCGAACATTCTTCCAGGTAGATCTTTAGTATTTCATTTGACTTGCACATGCATTGCATCCTTTGGAAATATTTCTGTATCTTTTCATGAGTGGCATTTGCATTTTGATGAGAAGTTCTTTTGCGGAGCACAGGTGAATCTTTTTTTACTAACATTATAATGCATCACTAGATAGCTTGTCCTATACTGTTTGTATTAATATATCTGTATAAAGCATTAATCCTTGCGGTGTTTGTTCATTTATGAAAAAAAATATTTGATTCCTTATTTAGTTGCTTTTCAACCACATCCAATTAAAATGTTCATGTTTTGAGTCACGGTTACCTTATGAACTTTATAGAGTTTTATGTATTTAGATTTTATTTTTAGGCTAATCATCTTTTGTTAGACATTTATGAAATTAGTGTTAGAGGATTAGGAAGGAAAATGGGTAAATCTAAGATAAATGAATAGAATTTCAAAAGTGTTTGTGAAGAATAGTTTAAATAGTTGGATAAGGCTAACAATCATGATGCAAATCCTCTTCTTTTGGATTGTGTTAGAGAAGCTCTGTAGAATGTTATTATATAAGGGAAATTCTATAGGGTCATTTTGTGTAAATCTAGTTTTAAATTAAGGAAAAGTAGGTTGGATCTTTTATATACTCTGTATCGTTCACTTTCTTTTGCTAATAGTCTCAATATTTATGGGGGATATATGTACATTGCACTAAAAACTATAGTATTTACATATTTAACACCTAAACTTAACTATGTACATAATATGGCACTTCATTAACATTTCTTAACGACTTTGATGAAACTTTCATTGATAAAGACTTAAAGAGGAAATTGTGATGGGTTCCCACTGGACAACGAAGAAGATATGAGTAAGTTGCGGCAGGATCTTGTTGAGGAGGGTTGCAATGGGAATGGGATCTCATTGGGAAAGGGCATTCATGGCACTAGCTAAAGCGACAGGGCTGGTGCTTATGAAAGACGAGGAAAAGGGCGACGAGATCTCCCTTGCAAAGGAAAATAGAATCGGGTGTGATTCATTGACAGAATTATTACGGTGAGAGTGAGGAGGATGTTTTTTTATGTATTTAAAGTTTTGAATGCTATGTATATAAATAGTGAATTTTAGATGTTAAATATGTAAATCCAATAATTTTAAGTGATATGTATGTAAATTCTCCTAATTTTAATATTTGTGCAACGTTCCAACATTCATCTTTTGATTGTGTAAGATGGAGATTCATGTTAACATAAATTGCTCAGTCTTTTACTTTATTTGATGGACAGGCCAGTTACTTTGCCAATCCTCTGCCAGTGGAGCTTCTTCCATTTATACCCATCTATGGTAGTTCTATTGATGGGATACAGATTCTGGAGGTTGCAGATTATCCTCTAAATGCACTGGTTTTTGCAAGCAAGAATCTGAGAAAGCTTGCTGATGTAGTAGGAGAAATATGTTCTACACTGCAGCACCGCAATACTGTCTTTAATCTGCTGATCTCAAATTGTGGAACTAAGATGTTCTTGTTTCCTCAGGTAGATAGTAGATACTATATTCAAGTCGTACATCTCATGATTATTGATATTATTTACTCTTTTATTTACATGAATTCTTCAGTAGCCATCAATTTTTTTTACATAATCATCTTAGGCTTCGTTTGGGATGGCTTTCTTACTGCTTCTTAAATCAACTTTTTAGTATAAAAATTTTAATTTTGTACTAAAAAGTTGTATTAAAAAGCAGTAAGAAAGCCGTCCCAAACGAAGTCTTAATCTTTAAATAAAGAGTTCTGTGCAGTTTAGTGAGAACTGACATAGGTGACGGCTGGGAATGTTGTTAGAAAGATGTGCACAAATTTTTACAAGGGATGTGATATTCTATCTTCTATGTAACTTGAGGATGAACAATTGACTTTGTAGTGATCCAGTACTAGAAATTGGCAGCCTTTGTTCTTTATGGTGGTCTCCATACCTTTTCTAGGTTCATCAAAAGTTCCCCCTCATGATTTATCTTATGAAAATTTTTGTTAAATCAATCCTATTGTTATATGGGAGAAATTATTACGTGCGGAGTTTGGATACGTCCGGACTCCAATAAAAATGTGACACATGTCCTTGTACACAGTGTGTACAACTATACACACTATGCATAAATTACAAAATTATGTATACAGTGTGTACAAACTTATATACATAATATACACACTGTGTACTGTGTACAAATTTGTACACACTGTGTATAAGAACACGTGTCATGTTTTTACGTCCGGACTCCGCAAATAATTTCTCATTACATGGGCCATTTGGTCATTTCCTTTGATCTCCAATAGGGAGATCATGGGAGATCATGGGTTTGAATCTTAAAGAGTCCAGTGCCAAACATTTGCTGTTACTGTCAAGGTTCAAAGCTATACCTTATTACAACAACAACATCAAGCCTTTATCCCACTACGTGGGGTCGGCTACATGAATCCTTTTTCTCCATTGTGCCCTATGAAAAGTCAAATTCTCGTTTAAATCTAATAAAGAAAGATCATTTCTAATATTTTCTAACCAAGCCTTCTTAGGTCTGCCTCTATCTTCCTTAACATAAGCCAAATCTAATACCTTTAGTTTCCTAACCGGGTCATTGGAAGGCCGCTGTTTTATGTGGCCAAACCATCTAAGGCGACTCTCTCTAATCTTATCTTCTACTGGAGCTACTCCAACCTTTTCCCTATTTACTTTTCACTTAATCCAGTGACAAAAATCTGGAAATATTAGTGGCTTAGCTTTTGTGTTATTCTGTGATGTCTTTATTGCAATGAGATGGTTGGCTGTAACAGGTCCATTTGCCGGTGACTGGGCACCATCTTCATGCGTGGGAATGTGGCGGTTACTTCATCTACCGCAAAAGTTTAGATTTTGACGATGCCTCTGAGAAGGAGATCTCCAAGTGGTTGGCTTCCGTCTCTATTGATGCTGAGAGCTTTCAATCCCTGAAGCAGCTTTGTTGTGGTATTACAGCCAAGTTCTCTTGAGCATTCAATATTGGTTTGATGTGTGACTTACTTTTGCAGCGCTTATTTTATAAATTTTAGAAGCAATTATCTCTGTAAGTATTTGCTTCTGATCCTTTGAAAAGTAGTTTATCACAAGAACTTTATGTTGTGCAGAATTTCACTTTTTGTTTGAATATTAAGTGAAATCTATATATTGTCTGTGATGTGTTGGCTTGGAAGTTATCCACTATTGCGCTTGGTTTATTTGATTTCACCTTCATATTTCTGATAAATCGGTACATGTTGGTAGATAATCTTTCTAGATGATTACAGCTATGGCATTTCCTCTTTATGTGTTTTTTTTTTGTGTGGAGAATATTTTCTTTTTAGATACCTGCAGCTATATCATGGTGCCTACTTACGTGTGTGTTTGTCATAGAGAATATTTTCTGCCTTCCTGTAACTGGAAACTGAGCTGGATGCCTCTGCCTGGGCAATGGATGTGCTATTCTTTAATATGCACTTGGGCTTTGTTTGGGACGCTTTCTTACTGCTTCTTAAAGCAGCTCTTTAGTATAAAAATTAAAAATTTTGTACTAGAAAGCTGTTTTAAGAAGCGATAAGAAAGTCATCCCAAACGAAGCCTTAGTTGGTGTGGATACCCTATCTAACAAGGTTTTCCCGGGCGAAATTCTTGAAGATTACAAATGTTTTTATGTTAGTAAAAGGTTTTCTCTGTTTTGTGTGACGCCGTATGAGATGATTGCATGTGTGTATGTTGTACATGAAGTTTTGCTTTCAGTTCTTTGACAATAACAAAAATGAGTTGCAGGGTTAAAGCAGAGAAGATGTGAGTAACGTCTTAGTATGCCTCTCGCTATTATGAAATAGAGCAAAAATGAGCAATTACTGGACTTTTTAAGTCTTTCAGTTCCAGTCTTCGAAATAGGTGGGGTTTGAGCAGTATGCTTCTTCTTTTATTTTTTGAAGGAATGATGTTATGATGCCTGCATCATGAACCAAAATTTTTTAATTCTGAAATGGGGGAGTTCACATGCAGCATTAAATGTAGCGGTGTCAAATCGTGTCCACGGGTCGGGTTCGGGTCAAACCCAATTTTGACCCGACAAATTTTGACTCGACCCGAATCTGACCTGATTTAGAAATCGGGTCACTTTTACCAAGCCAAACTTGAACCGATTCGGATTCGGGTCAACCCGACTCAACCCATAGCACTCGACTCGAGTCTCTCCACGACGACAAAAATCCGATCGGAAATAACCATGACGACAGGAGCTTGCTTATTCAGCCAAATCCCATAAATCTACCAAAATTATGTGTTTATTTAGTTAAATCTCGTAAATCCGTCGACAACTCGACCAGACGTCAACATCACGCGTGCTATTTTGACCATTTGAATGAATATAACGGCGACTGGAGTTTTTCAGTGGCGAAGCCGTTGAGATGGCTCGATCGCCCGACGGAGACTGGATTTTCTTCCGGCAATGTGGATCTCAACCAGACGCGGTCATGCCACGTGACGACGTTGATGCCGACGAGACACGAGACTCGACTAGACGGGTTGGTTTCGTATTTCCGGGTCAAACCGGATTGATTTCGGGTTTTCGGGTCAACCCAAACTTGACCCAATTTTACAAACGGGTCGAAATCCCTAACGCAAACCCGAATCCGAATTTTCGGGTCGGGTCCAAGTCTGATTTTCGGGTCGGGTCAAATATTGACACCGCTAATTAGATGTCTTGGTAGAAAATGAGCATCTCTCAAAAAAGAAGTAACCTCCAAAATTAATTTAATTTTCCCCCTTGCGTCCTTTTTCTTTTCATAAGAGAAGTGTGGTTTGGCTTCCTACATCTAGCAAATCCTTGCCGCTCAGCTCTCTATCAAGGAACAATAACTGTGCTGATGCAACATTGTTTAAAGTGAGCTTCAGATCACGCTTTTGTAGTGAATTGAAGCAATGTGCTGGCCTTGTGCATTGCTTGCCTATGAAGTGCAAACTCATAACAAAGCACGCATCACATCTCTTCACCTCTTTATGCTATGGCGTTGCATTCTTGACTTCGGCTCTACATTTTCTTTCGTGTGAGCTAGTTATTTTTTGGTAGTTCTTCTTCACTCTCGCGCCTACTAATTTTATTATAGGTTTTTCACTAGTTCTTGGTGCTAATATCCTCTTGTTCACGAGCTTCTTTTCCCTTAACTCCTCATCTTCACACACAATCTCTTTCTCGTTTTATATTTCCTCTGTCTCTTTGTTTTTTGTTGGTCACTCAATCTCAAGAGTTGGAAATTTTATTCTGTGCGGACACCGAAAGTTGTTTAGAGACCAATCAGAATGCATCACGTCACCCTTTTACTGTACCACGGCTCAGTACTGCTCGATACCGCGGCATCTGAACATAGAGCTATGTTCGGCGTCGCAGTCTAATTGTCTAGATTCTTAAGTTGCGTTTGGGATGACTTTCTTACTGTTTCATTTGGTGTATTTACAAATCGAGTGTGTTGGCCCATTGTGGTGCATACATTTTGATAGATGTCATTGAGTTTATCAACATAAGAGTCCACGGATCTGCAACGTTGCATTTCTGCAAAGGAGAAGATAATTGATAGCGAAACAGCTAAACAATCATATAGGAAATGTAATCAGTTAACCGTAGTAAGTTTCCCAGCTCAAGTACAAATTCTTATTGCAGCAGTGGGAACGAATGAACAGGGCTATCACCTTCTTTGGCTAGATCTTACAACCTTTTCAGAAAACCAGTTCACTGCACGCCCCACCCCGTCAGTACTGTGTTGCCTACGTTTGCGCCCCAAAACAGTTGCTGACTTTGTACAAGTCATCCGGGCGCGCTACGGTAACTTGACTCTCCCCCGCTTGCTGCTTGCTGGTTTTTCCATCATCCAATCCACAACAAATCGAAACATTTTCTTCTGCAATGGTGGTGTTGAGGCAGCTGTGTACTGCTTTTTGGGAGGGTTTTAATAACAAATTCACACACTTCACTGGAATTTGTCTATTTTATCAGAGTTTCTTTAGCATTTTACAGTTATTTTGAAGATTTAAAATTAAGGCTTTGTTTCGAACTGTTTTTACTGTTTCCAAAGTGATTTTTATAATGCAATAAAAAAACCGTTCTAAAGGAAACCTTAAGTTGCCAATATGTAGATTTTGTGCTTTTTTTTTTTGTGCTTAGTCCAAACCTCCTCTCTCAAAATGTGTTGCAGGTTCGAAGCGAAGCCCCGACTCGAGCCTCATTGGTTGGCAAAACTATTACGTGCTGTCTTTGAACACCGTCCATAGGCAAATCAACATGTCATATTACTTTTTGTTGTGTACCGGTGCTATGTAGCTCTGTGTATCAGGGTGACATTGCACATCTTGATTCACCTCTGGACCGTTCGATGACCGCACATAATAATTTCTCCATTGGTAGGGTTATATGTGTGCTTTCAGTCGGTTTGAAGAACCGTCAAGAATTTAATATTTTATTTATAATAGTGATCTAATCTAATTTTCTATTTAAAACTTAAGCTTAAGTGAGGAAGAAATAATTGGTATTCTATGTCAACATATTATTTATTTTTTTTATGTGCATTAAAATTTAGGTTTTGTTTGAGATAATTTTTTTATTATTTTTTAAAGCAATTATTTAGTACAAAATATTTTGAATTAGAATTTTTTTGTATTAGAAAGCTATGGAAAATAATAAGAAAGCTCCATGGGATTTTGCCAGGAACACATTGCCTCAACTAAAACATTTCCCATAATAGTTATTAAATAATAAAGTGTTGGGAGATTTACATACATATCACTATATACATTCTATTTACATATTTAACACCTAAAACTTTAATATTACATACATATCATATATAGTTCATTTTCATATCAAATATGAGTGGTAGAAATGAAATATATGAGTGGCAGAAAGAAAATATGAGTATCATATTTGATATTAAAATAATACAAGATGATATATATGTAATATTAATATTTTGAGTATTAGATATGTAAATAGGATGGAATAAAGTGGTATGTATGTAAATTTCCTTAAAGTGTTATTTTGTTAATCTATTATTATAAATTTTTATAACATGAATTTCTTATAAGCGTCTATTACATTATTATTGGAAATATGATATATATAATGCATTTACTCCACATTTAACATAACTGAGGCGTGTAAGGCTATATCTTAACTCATAATCATTCTTCATATAAAAAAGAAATCTATGTACAAAAGTTTTGATAGTCATAATTATTCTTCATCACTTTATATCTTAGGAATGCAACATTTAGGCTTCGTTTGGGGTGGCTTTTTTACTGCTTCTTGACGCAGCTTTTTAGTTCAAAAATTAAAAAAATTTAGAACTAAAAAATTGTTTTAAGAAGCAGTAAGAAAGCCGCCCCAAATGAATCCTTAATTCATCATAGGCAAGCCAATACCATTTTATTAGCCCTAAGCCATCAATCAAATTATTTATCTTATATCTCCCATATTATAAGCCATGAGTCATACTATTACCCTGACATGCTTGGCCAAGGCTAGGGTCTCAAATAAATCAATGCACTTGACAAACTACTCATGAACCAGCTTGATTAAAGCTGGTTCATGATAGTTTAATTCACTAATTTCATAAGCTTGAGCACTTTTATAAATACTCTATTGATAAATGAATAAGTTGAACATCTTTTTGTTTGATTCATTCATGACCATGAATAAAATTATTTAAAATTCGTGAACAAACTTGTTACAAACTCAATTAAGGCTTAGTAATATACTTACTTAAGACCCGGTAGTAACTTTAATATTTGATTATATTAGTCTTGTTCATTCTGAAGCTCAAGGAGTTACTCATTCATAGGCTCGAAAAGATTTGTTCTTATAACTAACAAGTTGTTCGGGTAGTGTTGCTCATTGATAAATTCGGTAAAACTCGTTTGATTAGCTAACAAGCTGAGCTTTAACCAAGCTCAAACAGTTATAATTATAAGCAGACTGAGCTTAAACACAACAAAATCTCGAATTGAGCCTGAGTTCGATTTTGGCAAACAAACTCAGGCTCAAACAGTCCCCTGCTAGACTCAACTTTGATTCATTTATAGCCTTAGCCAAGACCATTTGCTTACATTGATATGAAAGTGCAAAACAATATGCTTAAATGATTGCATGGTTATATTGCTAAGGAAATATGCTCAACAAATATTGTAATGAGTTAATCTCATTCAATTATAAGAATAATACTAATGCTCAATGATGCCCATTATAACATATTTTGAATTTTTTATGTGCCAAATATTGAGATTATTTATAATCCGTCTTATAATTCCCTTTTTTTTTATAATATTTTCTATTTTGCTTCTATAGCTTAGTATTTTCAGCACCACTGCAAATAAAATAAAATAAATAAGTAATCTTTTATAATATTTTTTACTTTAATAAATTTTAAATGATTATAATTGTTTTTAAATTAATTAATATAATTATAATATTTATGTCAAATTAAAAAAAATTATATATATATATATATATTAGTATTAAGAAAAAAATGATATTGATATTTAATCTTAAAATATGATTGATGCTAAATTATAATGATAGATGATGAAATTTTAAACAAATATATAATATTAAAATATTTATTTTAAATCTACAATAGTCCTCGCGGCAGAACTTAAACTCACCTACGGTTACCTAACCACACGAGATTAGTTTAATACACTTTAATTAACTAAAACAAAAAATCAAGATTAACCTCCTCGCTGGAGAAATCTAGCAGCAGCTGAACTACAGCTGAACAGCCGAACCCTTCGCCGTCCTCTACCTTACTCTCCTTCCTTCATCTTCTTCTTCTTCTCTCTTCGTCTTCTTGGTCGCCCTCCCTTCGCCCAGGTTAAGAAGCTGTGAGATTGAGAGGTAAGGTGAGGTAGAAATCGTCAATTCGCTCACAGTTAGCTTGATTTCTGCTTGTTACCTGTTCAAGTTTGAGGAGGTGATCGATTCGATGCTTTTTTACTCAATTTTTGTTGTGGTCTAGGTCATCCATAGTTTAGAGATAAGGGATTGGGATTTTTTCTTTTATTTAATTCTTTACTTTATGGTTGGTAATGGGGGGTTACTTGCAGATTCGCACATGAAAACGACGGATTATTGGCTGCGTTCGGCAAAATTTAATTTTTTTTCCTTTTAATTTATTCCATGTGTAATTGTTGCCGGATTGGCTACGCATGAAAGGAGCTTCTTTTATGAATTTGATTAGATATATGGAGTAATTAGAATCGACAAAAGCTCCATGGTGAAATCAGCTGACTCATATCTTATCTATTCTATTTTATGTTTATTTGAGAACTTTGGCTCTTTTTCTTGTGTGAGCCTGAATGAATTTTCTTCAACGCTTCATGTGGGATGGTTTTATTATCTGAATGAATCTTCTTTAGAAGTAATGTGTTCTAACCTTAAGCCTGGTTGAATGAAAACTAGTTTCACGGAATTGTTTTTATCCCTTGAAAATAAAAGTCCTTTGCTGCATTTCCATTGTTCACTTTCTCGCTTTCTAATGATTGCTAAACAGGCAATGCAGAGCCAACTTATATGCAGTGGATGTAGGATCCCTCTCCTTTATCCAAGAGGGGCGGCCAATGTTTGTTGTGCAATATGCAATATGGTGACAGCCGTGCCCTCTTCAGGTTTGGTTTAATTGTCTTTATAAATTTTGCTCTACATTTTAATGTTTGCATATCCCATGGATGGAGTAATATTTTTCTGCAAAGTTTGATACAACTTCTATGATATGTAACATACATTAGATTGCTATGCAGATGTGCGAAAATTCTAGCATATATATATACATGACCCTTATTTTCTTTTTACTAATTACTTATGTTGGAATGCTAAAAGCAAAAAAGATGTTATTAAGCTTGTTGCTCTTGCCTGTATTTGTCTGCTGATCAATATTCAATGTCCAATCTCAATTTTGACATTGTAAAGGCTTGCTGAGGGGTGCACTTAAAAAAAAATCAAAATTGAAGTGTTTCCTACAAATATGTAATGTCGAGTCCTCTGACTTGACCCATTAAAATACAAAATGAAGTAGTATGAAATTTAGAAATATGCTAGCCAATTGCTTTGTGCTTTCAATTGCCACCCTTATGCTTTATCACTTTAAACTTTGTTTGGGTACTAAATTCAAAGTCCATTGAAGCAAACGAAGAAGCTAAAATCATGTCAATAAACGATTATGCCCAAAATTCTTGCACAAGGAACATGTAGAAATTTTTGATCCCGTTGGTTATGCCTAGAACATCCACATGTACAACAATTAGATCGATCATGTATCGAAAAATTTACATGCTCCCCAATTGTCATATCTATGAGTGTGTAGATTGTTTAATGCATTTGATTAGGTATGCACCCTCTATTAGTTGAAATTTGTTGCAGAATCAGCCACCTTGACATGGCCTTCCACAATTGATCTATGAGGTCTCATTGAATGAGATAACCCTTGGTTGCTAATAGGCTTGTTAGGTTGAATGCCCTAAAAGTTTTAACTATTTATATTGAGTTGGTAGATCCTAGGTGATGGAGCCATGAGATCATGATAGAGTCTAGTACCCCCTTTCATCTCCTAAGTAGTGTAGTCTATGATGCACGGACACGGACACGGCGACACGGACACGGACACGACACGAACACGGGACACGGCTTTTTTTGAAAATATAGGACACGGGTACGGCGCGGACACGGCAATACATTTTTTTATATAGTGTATATATATTAATGTAATATCATATTAAAAATGATAAATAATAATAAATGAATGACATGATAACTTGTCTAGCTTATAATATAAAATATTTTGTACAAAATATCTAGTATAACCACAAAAATATAAGCAAATAATCACTTACTACAACATCAAGCATTCAAGCTTCAACTACTAGGATTAGCTTTAGAGGTTTGTTTTTGGCCTTCAATATCATCATCATTGAATATCATCACTTTCAACTCTGGTTCAACAAGAGAAAGATTTGTAATTGTGCAAAAAGAGAGGAGATGAAAATACCTTCACTGCCAAAGAGAAATGAAAATGAGAATATTCGATTAATGGGTATTAAATGCAGACGTTGATTTGGTGTTGTAGATATGAAATAAGAAATTTAGTTTAAATCTCGCCAAATATAAGACATTATATTTTTAAAAAATTATAAAATATTTAAGATACGCATGTCGGACACGCATGTCCAATTTGTTTTTAATATTTTTTTAATCGGACACATTTTCGGCGTGTCCGACACGTGTCGGAGGAGTGTCAGACGAGTGTCATGTCGGACACGGTGTCGGACACTGCACGCCTCTTTGAGGAGAAGTGTCGGTGCATCATAGAGTGTAGCAATAATCAATCCAATATAAGGCAATGCGTTGAACATAAAATAGAAAGCCATCATAATGTTAAACTAATATATATTTCCTTAGATATCCGTAACATTGGGTTCTCTTCTATATTTTTAATCATGAGGGGCTTGCGTTTATGAGAAGCCTTGGATGAGGAATATAATGATGAATTTTTTGGCAGTGTTTAATCCATTTCTTAAGCTGCCTCGTTAAAAGTTACCTCTGGCACTCAATAAGAGCCATTTGAGCTTTTTAGAGTCCACATTTTAATTATTTTACCTTCATATCTCTATCAATTAACCCAAACAGTTGGGATAATGCTGTTACATGTTGATTCTGGATAGAAATTTTGATTATTGGTGAACGTTTTCTTCAACCCTAGTGCTAAGGGTTATATGCTTCAATGGCCAAAACAATGTGCTATGAAATTTACAATGAGTTTTATTTATGCTTTTTACAATGGCTGACCCAATTATGCATTAAATATTAATTTATGCTTATTAAATATTGATTCTTCTATTTTCATTTTTCATTCTTAAACATATTTTAATTTTTTTTTTGTTTCTAAAAATGAGAAAAAACTAGAGCACAAAAACTTATTTTTATTTAGACTGGAAACAAAACAAATATGAACAAAACAAAATAAAATAGGTTGACACCATTTTTGTGTTTAGTCACTATTATGTACTGCACTTCCATATTTGATATCTATTATCTATTTTATTTTTAGGCTTAATCAATCTCTTTCTATTTAATATGATAATTTAGCGTACTCTGTTTCTATTATTGGTTCCTGTGTATCTAGTCAAAATTACCTTCACGGGATTCACTGTATTATAGTTAGTTGCTTCTTTGCAATTTTCAAGGGAAGAGGACTTCTCCGGACTATAATGAGCTTCGTCTGTTGTGGTTCCTAATGAAGTTGCTGTCTTGTAGCATACTAGCATGTTTGGTGGTGTGTTAGTCGATTATGCATCTTCTGACTTCTTCTTGCAACTTTGATTCTGATTCTAGTATGTGGTGGTTGTTTCTGGAGTAAACGTTGTGGCTATCAATAAGGGTTCAAGGCATGTACATAAACAATGTGGTTATAACAAGTCAGGCTCTTGTTTAGACCCTCTGCCAAGGCAATGATAAGGCTATAGTGCTTTAAACACCTTGTCTGTGAGTGCTATCATCAAACCACGCCCAAGCAAGCATCTCTACTTGAGGGTATCAGTCAGTAAGGCGAGCATCTTAGATTGATTGAATAAATTGGTGACAATACTTCAAACTCAGAAGATGAATAGTTTTTTTATGATTATAATTTGGAATTAGGTGATGTGAAAAGTGCATAAAGTGTTGGGTAAACATGGATGCACACTAGGGAGAAAGTGAAAGTAGATTTTGGTACAAATGCTTCAACTTTATTATGCAAATCATAAGGATGAAAAAGATAAGATGGGGATGTAAAAAGATGAATTGCTACAAATATAGGGCTGTAGAACATGAATGATGATGAATATGAAATATATAAATGTGAAGGCAAGATTATTTAGGCTATACATGTGAAAACTTGAGTTTACCGTATTTGTTTAAGATAATCTATTTATTAAGATTTTGAATGTGGTTTAGTGCTACTTAAAATTTCAAAATTATTGTCAGTTTTTTATAATGATTATCATTCCACACTCCTTATAGCATTCATCATATTTAAAATTAATTTATAAGTTATATAACTATTTTTTCTATAACAGTGTAATTCACTTTAGCAAAGGTCTAGCACCTCAGACATTGAGTAGTTATATTGCATTTAGAGCGCCTACTCTCTTTATAGCAGTTGCCGATATCGTTGGATATTGGTTAAAAGTTTATTTGAATGCACATATCCTTCTCCTTTTTGGGATTCAATTCCTTATCAAGTGCTAGATTTGAAATTTTTAGGAGAGTTTATCTCTTGTACAATCATCAATCTTACTTTTTAGTAATTTTTTTCTTATCTTCTCTTCATTCTCCCTCTTCTACTTAATTTTTATTGGTTGGAATTTAGATTATGTTTAGTTAGATTTACTCGAATCTAGATATCTTTTGATTGTATGCAGTTTCAATCACGTATTGCTGATAAGAATTAGAGAGAATGGGTTTAATATTTCATTCAAATATTTGTGTAGTATTTATATAATCCTATGAGAGCTTCTAATAAGAAACATACTAAATTAGGGAATTATAATAAAAATAGTCTACGAATTGATGAGTGGAATAATAATTACAGAATAATTAATAGTCCATAAGTTGATGAGGTGGTCCCAATAATCCCACATATTACTGAGGTGGCATGAAGTGAATAAGGAGTGCGAAAGATTGCTATGCTTGATGAATTATTGAAGGAGTGGGGGTTGATAGAGGCAAAATTGGTGGAGATTGATTTTTCCACTCTCGCAAAAGTGAATGAATGGATATCGTTCATTCCAAGCTTGTACATCCATTTTTGAAATATTGTTCATGAATCACTATAATCCTTTAGGAAAAATACTACAAGTTGCCCATTTGTGGTGACAAAAGGAGTAAAAGTAGACCCTTGTCTAGCTACTCTTTTATAAAATATTTGTGATCTTTAATATTGTTTGTTCATGTTGCATGAGATTATGAGCAATGTTGATGACTGAAGTATTATTACAATAATGCCTCATATGATTTTTCATTCAAATTTTAAATTTTCAAGGATAAATTTTCAGTTATAATAGTTTGCAGTTTTTAGTGCCATAATCTATTTGGCTTCTGCGCTAGATCTTGGCATAATATTTCATTTTTACTTTTCCAAATCATGAGGTTGCCTTTTAAAATGTACAATATACCTAAGTTGGCCTTTTATTGACTGTAGATCATATATAATCAACATCTGCAAAGTGTCATATCCTCACGCCTTTTAAATAATTTTTTTTTAATTGAAGTTATTAGAAAATTTGATGTGTAACTCTAAGTTGCGATTCTTTTTGATTGTGTATGATTTAATCTACCGTTCTAATAACATTTGAAATGATAGGTTTAGTATGTGATAAATAGGCAAGTCTTCTCACAAGCATTTGATCAGAGTTTTTTTTATAGTTGTGTCTTCTGGAGCATCTCTAAGTTTATGACATAATTTCTTGGGGCCCTCGATAGGCTTACATCCCAACTTGCCTGCTTCTTTTAATAGTATTGTTATGTATTTCAATTGTGATATAAAGATTTCATGTAGAGGGTGTGTACTCTCAATGAAGTTTATCTGATTCTTTGACTTCAAATTCTTGGAGCAAGCTCTCTTTGAAGTCTCCATACATTCTAAGTTATTATTTATTATGATGATATAATTGAAATAAATTTAGAATGCAAAACTCGTCCTGAAGTTGTATTTCACAAATGATGTATGTATGCCTTGAATCTATTTGTAAATCATGTTGAGAATTATCTTGAAGAATTTCCTAATCCATGCTTTTGGAGTTGCTTCAATCCATATAATGTCTCTTTTAGTCTACATACATCTTGTTTTATATTTGAGTCAAACCCAAGTGGGACCTCTATATATACCTTACCTCCTACTTTAGATCACCATGTAAGAAGGCATTCTGCTCATCGAATTATTATATTTTCTGATCTTTATTAGTTTCTAATGATAAAAAAATTCAAACAATATTCATTTTAGCAATAGGAGTGAAAGTTTCATAGGATCAATTCCATATGTTTGAATATTATGGCCTTTTGCCACTAGTCTAGCTTTATACTATTTTAATAGTCCATCAGCTTTCTTCTTCATACTAAAGACCTACTTATGCCTCACTAGTTCCTCTTCTTTTGATAGTGTTGTCAATTCTGATGTTTTGTTTTTTTGAGAGCCTTTCAATTCTTTCATTGCATTATTCTACTTATTATTTAAAGTCTCAGAGATAAATTTAGGGATATAGATAGTATAAAAAGACCAGTAAGGATACATGAAGGGATGTTTAGTTGAAGTACCTTTATTTGTAGGCGCAATTATTCCTTAGTGATTTTCATGCTAGGAGATGGCTTCCTCTTAGAGCAAACCTATAATGGTTAAGTAGAAGATGATTTTGGTATAAGTTTGATCTTTAGAGGAATGGTTGGTTCTGAAGTAGAGTTGTTTGCTGGGGTGAGGAGTAAGAAAGGGAAATCTTGGAGAAAAAAATTATTTGTGAATAGTAGTATTGAAAGTGACATTAGTAGACACATCAAAGTAGAAATTATCTTTATTGAAAGTGTCATCAACAAACACATACATCCCTGGGGGTGGGGGTCACATTTATATCCTTTTTGAGGGAAGAGTAGCTAATAAAATTTCATTTAATTGCTCCTAGATTAAGTTTTTATCTATTTTGAAGATGCTTATAGATAAAAGCAACACTTTTATTTTGGGAATAAGGTTATTTGAGGTGTTGAAGTGAGAAAATTATATGATTAGGACTTGAGTAGGACTATGAGCTAAAGGACCCTAGTAGATCATTTTATGGTTTTAATGACTATTTAGAAAACTTTTCCCCAATATTATTTTGGAATATTGTTTTGAAAATGAGCTCGTGGTAGGAGGTATGTGATAGTTCTTTTGTTTAACCCCCATTTTATTGAAATTTGTATACAGAAGAGGACTCATGTATTTTTTCTTTTCATTGGAAATATGAGAAGAAAGAAGGATTTAAAAAGCTTTTTGTATTGTGTTCTGATTCTCTTAATTTCAACATTGAATTAATTTTTGATCATGTTAAAAAAGGTGGAGAAAATGATACTGACATCATATTTGTCTTTTAGTAGAAACATTCATGTCACATGGGTGCACTCATCAATAAAAGGCACAAAGCGCTGAGCTTATATTTTAGGTGTAGAGGATGGTCCCTAGGTTTCACTATGAATACAAGAGAAGGGATTTTGGATTATTATGGTACTTTGGAAAATTAGTATGCTTGTGCTTTTTAACTCAAAAGTATCACAAGAAAAGTCTTTAATATTAGTATTGCTGAATAATAAGGAAAATATAGTTTTGAGAATAACAGAAAATGTTGCTAAGATGTAGGTGTTGGAGCCCTATCCTTTATTAGATTTAAACATTTTAGAAAGGATGATATAACATGTAATATTGAGCTTCCTTGGCCATTGGATTTCACATGGTTGGATAGGTCCAATCATCATCCTCGTGCAATTTTTCTCTAATACATATTGTGAAGTGTTAAATATAACATTACATTTAGAAATTGAATAGATAACATGCTGGTGAATAATTTATGTAAATGGAGGACATTTCACCCCACGTAGTGGGGCAGATGCTTGATGTTGTTGTTGTTGTTGTTGTTGTGGAGGACATTTCAAAATATGAGAAATTTATTCATAAGAATGGCTCCTTGGCTAGCAACATTTGTCAAAGACCTGTCGGTAATGGTCATTTTCTTATTTTTAGGATATGGAGTATATGAACTAAATTTATGTAAAAAGTTGGTCATATGATGTGTAGCTCCAAAACCAATAATCTTGGTGTTGAGATTAGTAATCTCTGAGATTTTAAAAACATGAGAAGAAGAGGTAATACCTAAGGATGAGCCTACTTAAGTGATACAAATAAATTTTTTTTAGCTTTTTATTCATCTTTCTATAAATCAATGGTTGATTCTTTGGTGTTACTTTTTTCTCATATGAATTACTTATGCTTGCCCTCTTAGTGTTGTCCAACATTTCCTTTTGCCATGAATCTTCCATCATATTTTTGTTATATATAGAACCTTCTTGCAATATGTGCATTTTGCACCATATGGAATCAAATCTCTTGTTGGGTGTGGCTTCTTGTGCTTCTTAGAAGATGAGAGTTTTGGATCAGGTTGTTTGATGCTGGTAACCTTTGTCATTAGGGTTGATCTTTTTATAGGGTTATTCGTAATCAAACTTTTCTTCTCCTTTCTTCCGTTTCAATAATGATAATGATTTCATTTAGTGAAGATAAATCTTCATTTTTGAGAATGATACTCTTAGATTATCAAACTCAATATTTAATATAACAAGAAAATTATAAATTTAATCTTTTCCAATAAATCTTTTAAGGACATCAGCATATTTGCTACTTTCTATCTAAATGCATTGATAATGATCCATCTTTTGCCAAAAATCTTGTAGTAGGTTTGAGGATTATGTGATGGATCATTCTCCTTATTTTGTTGCTAAGATCTATGCTTTAATCTCATAAAATTGGGCCACATCATAGACATTAGAATACATATGATTTACTATATCCTTTTTTTTTGTTAAATGAAAGAATATATGCATGTGCCACCTATTTCAAGAACCATTGAGTTCCATAATGAGGACATCACTGAAGCACCCTATTCAACCTAAGTATTGATAATGGATCACCTTGTGGACGTCGAGTCATATCTAACAATGGTACAACCTTTAAAAGTGCTAAACTCTATAAATTTATCGAATGACATAAAATAGATTGGCGCTATTCTTCGATATACAATCCAGGAGTTAATGGTTTGGCTGAAGTTTTTAATAAAACCTTGGTAAAATTGCTTAAGTAAATTCTCTTTAAAAATAAAAGAGAATGACATGATAAGTTGACAGAAGCTCTCTGGGCATATCGTACAACTTATAAAACTCCAACGCAAGTCACCCCATATTCACTAGTTTTCGAAACTGAGGCAATATTACCTCTCGAAGTTGAGTTGCCGTCTCTTCGTGTTGTTGTTCAATATGAATTAACCAAAGAAAAAAATGATCTTCTGCGACTTGAAAAACTTAAAGCTCTTGATGAAGTTCGACTCAAGCTCAGCAAAGTCTAGAATCCTACAATGCAAGAATGACTAGGGCCCATTATAGAATGATTCATCCTAGAAGCTCCAAAGAGGGTGAACTTGTTCTGGTTCGTTGAAGATGTTGACCCCTGTAAAACAAAAAAAATATAAAAAATCAAATCATAGCCTTACCTCTACCGAAGCCATCCCTTGCACGTCGCTCGCATGCCGACGTCGCTTCTCCCCACGTCGCCCGCCTGCCTCGCTCGTTGTTAAATACCCGAAGGAATGAGGCCTTGAGGATGGCTGACTTTTCTTCTCCCTCTTGCATGCTTCTTCATCTCGCCTGTCGGCTCCGCTCCTACGACGACTTCCTTTCCTCTAGGATCGGAAGTTATGACACTTTGATCATAACCAACGACGGAGCTCGCTCACTGTGTTCCTCCCTTCCTATGCTTCTTCGGCTTTGCGTACCCAACGACGTTTCAATCAGAAGCAACAGCGGGAGCCGCTCGTTGTGAAATTAACTTTCTCCCTTTCAAGCACTTCTTTGGCCTCTCCTTGGCTGTCCGACTTCGCTCCCTTCGACGACTTTCCCTCCTGGTCGGATCGTTGTTGCCCTGCCGGATGTGAAGGTAACTTTCTCCCTTTTGGGAGCCTCTTCGGCCGAGTCCTGCACATTTGCTGAATCAGAGAGGTAAAGGGAGAGGGATTAAGTGTTTAATTGATTTTAATTATAGTTAATTTTATTTAATTATAATTAATGTTAATTATAATCAAATTAATTAATTGTAACTATTTCTTTTAAGTTATTATTAATTATTAATATAAGTTAATTAATTATGTTGATTAATGATATTAATAGTAATTAATTATAATTGATTATAAATAAATATAATTAATTAAACATTATTATAATTATTATAATTAATTACAATTAATTAATATTAATTATAATAAAAAAATTTAAAAAAAATTCCTCTCTTACCTCGGTGTGCGTGTCGAGTCGGCAAATCGTCCATGCACGCTTTTCTATAGCATGGTGGGAAGGGAACTCGGTGCGACACCTACGACGAGGTAGGTGAGTGACGCCTTGGTTCCAAAGTCCTGTCCTCGGCGTTCATGTCGAACCGGCAAACCACTCATGCACGCTTTTCGCTAGTGTGGTGGGAGGGAACCCTGTGCGACATCTAAGACAAGGCAGGTAGGCCCGGTGCTAGCATGGCTGGGATAATTTTTAAGTACCCATACGCGACTATGTACCTACGGGGAAACAACTGCTTTTCTTGTAATAGGTATCGAAGACCCATGCACGTCTTTTTCTAGCGTGGTGGGGTTAAAGATTTCACAATCGCGATGTCCTACGACACTAGCCGTGCACGCTTTTCTTTAGCACGCTGGGAGGCCCAATTTTTCGTAGTTTTCCCCTAAATAGGGGAGATGCTGGGAGGTTGCCGAAATTTCGGGTGAACATATGACTGCACTCAGACCTGATTTGAATTAAAATGAACTCAAATGAATTGAATCCAAACTTGAAGAAAGTACATTAAGGGCTTGGAATTCAACATAATAACAAGGACCTAACTCGAGCTCAAGCTAACTCGAATTGAACTCAAACTTTTGAGCCTTTGAGCTTGATTGAACTTGAACGGTGACTTGTGGACTTGAACTTGAACAAAATCTAAATGATGAATAAAAGGTTAAACCCAAGTAAAATAAGATCAGACTGAAGCTAAATTCAAATCAATTTGAATATGTAATTGATCTTGCAAAGACTTCAGAAGACTCTGAACAAGCACTTGAACTCGCACATGAACTCGGACTATACAACATTAAGTGGGACTTGTAAACTCGATGAACTCAAGTCTAAATGAAACTGAAATTGGAATCAAACGTATATAAAGGACAAAGCTTGAATCATATACGAGGGCAATGTTTAAAATTGCGTATTCGAGTATTGAGGCGTTTTTCATTCGTGAGGCGAGGCGTAAGCCTTAAGGCGTTTTGAGGCGTAAGCCTCAAAATCAAAAGATTGCGTAAACATAAAATGATAAATATATACTAATGAGTGAATAATATAAAACATAAAAAAATATAAGATATGAAGTGAAATCAAAATATCTCAATAATAAGACAACATGAAATATAGTTCAACTCAAAATTCTATCTTTCCCAAATCCCAGTATTCTTTTCATTAACATATAATTCAAATTTCCAAAAATAAATAGCAATGACATATCACATAAGAACTCATAAGTCATCAGCATTGTCATCACTAAGGGGTTCTTCATTTGAATCATCATTATGGTGAACTGCTCTCTCCTCTTCCTCCTCTCCTATAGAGTCCAATGTCGGGCATTTACTTCAAGATTTATTTAAGTTTTAATATATATAGCATGAGGCGTAAGCCTCATGCCAGTGAGGCGAGGCGGGCCTCAACCAAGTTGAGGTGCAAGCCTCATAAAAAAAACTCGAGGCGTAAGCATCGAGGCGCTTTTTACTAGAATTGCGCAAAGGCGGGCCTCAAGGCGAGCCTCATATTGCGCAATTTTAAACCATGTACGAGGGAACTCAAACTACAAGAGCATTTATACGGTCAATAGTGACTCAATGTCAGATAAAACAAATGTGACAAGATGCAACAAATACAAACGACCGTGAGCTCTTGTAGGAAGGATATTGCAACATCCTCATAACCAACATCGAGTTACAAGCAGGCACACTACAAGACCTCAATGCGTACAAACAAAGAATGTAGTGGACTCTTACAACAGTCTCTACGAGATCGGGTGCATCGTACCTGCAGGAACTACAAATGGTTGTAGTATGTTTCCTATATGCACTATTGAGATCTCCAACGCAAGCAACAATGCCTGTAGATTGAGATGACAATACTGACATTTGATAGTGGAAGGCCTGTCCCTACAAACAAGTACAATCATCAAGCCACCTGAGATTGGTGAAAGGTGGATATGATGCAAGTACAATAGGCTCTTCAACAAATATGTATGGGAGATCGTAGTAAATATGACGGATCCCTGTAAATAATCATGAGACACTTGTGGATAACAACAGTGGGTATATCGTAAGTACAACAAACCCTTGTGGACACAAGTATAGATGTCTCATACTACGGTGGTGATTCAGATTTGCGAGTACGTTGGGTATAAAGACAACTCGATGTACGAAGGACCTTCCGGTGAATGAAAAAGGGGAGTCAACATCAAGATGATAAGGTGCCTCATGACATCCAAATAATGCCGCCACCAAATCCGCAACACTCGTATTAGCGGACAGAAGGCGTGTACGAGCTTCCAAGTATATCATCACATTCAAATGATCAATATTCTAAAAATACCCCCACACTTGCACCATAATTTGTATACATATAGGTACACAAAAGGAGCGTATACAATCACTAAACACCCGTATGGGCCCCAGCGAGTGTGTTACGGATACACACGTGATGTCTAGGGATGTTGCACGGGCTAAATGATGAATCTAGGTTCGAACCCGATCTTTCTTGACATGATTCAAACCATTAAATAAATATGCGGTCACGAGGTTGACCGGGATATTTATTTTATACATTCATATTAGGCCTTCAAAGTCCTTTATAAGAAAGATTCATCAATAAAATCATACACCCACATGGGCCCCGACGAGCATGTTGTAGGAATACATGTGACGTCTAGGGATGCTGCACAAGTTATTAAATTTGAACCTGATCCTCCAAGCAGGTAGATAGGAGTCGACAATGTTTAGTAAATAATTATGAAATGCCCCCAAACACCCGCATGGGCCTCGACGAGCGTGTTATGAGTACACGTGACGTTTAGCAAGGCTACGCGCGCCAATAAGTGAATTCAAGATTCGACCCGATCCTTCTATGCGGATCAATAGGAGTCGACAGGGTTCAAATTATCAAATAAATGTACGATTGCGACGACCGTTATATTTATTTTAATATATTCATATTAGGCCTTCAAGGCTTATAATAATGAGAATTCACTAATAAAGACACAAAACCTACGAAACCTGATCCCCTATCGGCAAGTTGATAGGGTTGACAAGGTTCAAGTTATGAATGAAAATGATCCCAAACACCTCGATGATGGCTGTGTTGAATGCAAATTTTAACCGGAGGGGTTAATCATAAATATTTTTAAATGCCACTCAAATACCCGAAAATCCAAAATCCAAAGATATTTAAAATTAAAAATAAGCCATCCAATACTTAAAGTAAAATCCATCTACCATTCGCAACAGTTTGCCGGGGTAGACAAATTAAAATTTACTTCAGCTCACATAGAGCTAATGTCTAGTCGAAAATATCACTAGGATTCATTCTCAACAAATCTCCTGCCAGTAAGAACGTGGTACGTGTCCTCTAATCAGGGGTTTTGCCACCAAATGACATTGCAGGATAAATAGTTATGACCCGGGGCCCTCTGAACCGAGTGGTTTTGTCGCCAAATGGCACCACGAAATATTGGTTATGGCTAGAGCCAATACGCTCCTTAGTGACATCAAATCCTTGAGATATGAATAAATAGGATATGATTGATAGGGCAGAAAGCCCTCTGTTAGCTAAGGTGGATTCAAATTTATCCCCTTAGACAAACATTCACCCAAGGTCTACAAGGTCCCCTTGGACGAAGCAACCCATGGCTGCCGATAAGGATCCTTCTGTTAGGTTGGGTCGACTACCTCCTCTAACTAAGCAGACCAGGGATCACGATGTCCCGGGACGACGGAACCATGGGATCTTGATCGGTTCCATCATCTATTCCCCCACCATCTGCTTTAAGTGCAAGATGGTGTAATTTCTCATTTTAAGTATCAAACCTTTCCAAATACCCAAATTTAAACTTAATTCCCAAATCCAAGCCCCTGCTACTACTATATGCCAGATAACACGTATATTCTACGTATCTGATTGATGACTAGCCTTAATCGAAAGTTCTCTCTCGTTATCGAGAGGAGTAATTAACTATTGGGGCTTGCGCCTATAGGAAACTAGAACTCGGATCATAAAATCCTCGCAAAATGAGGGTGAAATCTCTGGGCTGTGTCTTATCTACAAACCCATCTGCCTTCCAAAATTTACCTCGGAACTTAATCCGTTAAAACTCCCCTCGAGCAAAAAAGAAAAAGCAATGCGGGCGGAGGACGGAGCCGAATTTTCGGAGCCCACAGAAGACCTATAATCTCTCACCGTTGCCTCACTGGGAAGGATCGTTCATCATCGAAATTGTGTATGAAGGAGGAGCATATCAACTCATTAATCTAAAAGGTTAAAGGCCCATGTCACCAATAAATGATCAATTTTTGAAGAAATATCATAAATGACTACTTTGCCAAAAAAATATTATGTATGAAAATTTTTCTGCAAAGCAGGAAACAAATTTCAATTCTTTCCTGAAAGATAGGATGTAATTTTTATATCTACCTGCAAGGCATGAAACAAATTTTAATAATCTCCTGAAAGATAGGAGACGATTTTTATATCCTCCTACAGTGCGGGAAATAAATTATATTCCCTTCTGAAAGACAATAGGAAGTTATATTTCCTGTAATACATAATATGTTTTATATATAGACACCTGCAAGGCAGGAAAACAACTTTTTAATCTCCTCCTATAAAGACAAGAATCAATTTTTATAAAATATCGCCAAATAAAGGAAGGGAATTACAAAATTGCATATTGGCTAAATGGTCCATAGTCAATTGCTAAAATAGAATTGCTACAAACCTAAGAGTCGAGCTAAACTTCACAAGTCTAAGGGCCAAACTTTTAAAATCTTCTATGCTCATAAATCTAAGGGTTAAGCTAAAATCCATTGGTTCAATATTGCCTAAGGGTCGAACTTTAAAATCCTTAATGCTCATAAACCTGAGGGCCGAGCTAAAATTCATAATTCAACAAACTCAAAACATCGAATCTCTGAAACTTCTATGCTCGCAAATTTAAGGGACGAGTTAAAATTCATTTGTTTAATAACGATCGAACCTTATAAATCTTTTTATGCTCACAAACCTAAGGATCAAGCTCCTTCGATCAATCTAAATTATGGAAAGAAGAAAATAAAGGGAAACAATGAACATGAATGCAAAACATGTTCAAAATATTACAATGAATTCATTGTGTGAAAGTCACACAAAAAATTCTCAATTGATCCTAGATTTTAAGAATAAACCTCCATTGAGGAAGGAGCGACAATTATTGATCACGAAGGGGTGGTATGACCATTTGAATGAATTTCATGATCATGAATATATGATTTTGTGAAATTTTGATGGGCCTTGAAGCACTCAAATTAAATGTGGCCAAAGATCTCATTGAAAGAGTAGTAGTGGAGGATGCCTTCAAATTTAATCTTCTATCAATAATAAACAAATATGTATTAATCCACACCTTGTGAGGAGAGGTAACATCCAATTCCAATAGGATCCTTGCTACGGAAGGCCTAGAAAAATTGTTAGTAGGAGCATCGATTTGAAAAAGTTTGTTAGAAATAGATCCCAACGAAAATAAAGTTGATTAACTGATGTAATGCAAACATATCCTAAGAAAAATCACCTAAACACATGTGATAAGTAGTTCCTTAAAGGCATCAAAATGGAGAGACAACCTTAGTATTCACATTGAAAAGCTATTGAATTAGTATGTATGGCAAGAAAAGAGCCTGGTGTGATTTGACTCTAGCAAATATTTGACAATAATATGATGATCAAAGAGACCAACTCTAAATTCACCAATCAAGTCCAAATCTGACTCAAATTTGTAAATGATATTTGTTAACCAACACACTTCTCCACTCATCAAACATCTTTTTAATCTTCAAAATAATATTAAAAAGTTTAATAAGTAAAAAAAAAAATCTCCTAAGTTTTTCCACATATCTATTAGAATATTATTACGTTATATTATTTTTCCAAATTTCATTTTCTTTGAAGCCTCTTCAACTTCAATTTTACTAATACGACGATAAAAATAAAAATATTTATTTTTATGTGGGGTGCTAAGATCACTAATGTTAATCATATTCTCACAAGCTTCATTGGAAAACTTATTGAAATATCTCATTCACTTATGTTGAGTATTCTCTTATAAGAAATGTATTTTTGATCTTCATTCTTAATGCACTTTACTTTAATCAAATGTTTCTTTTATTTATTTGCTTGACGAACTTATATATACATTTGTCGCCCTCTTTAGTATCTAATCTATAGGGGTGTTAAATTGTGTTTACGGGTCGGGTTGAAGCCCAACCCAACTTTGACCCGACAAATTTTGACATGACCCGAACCGAACTCGATTTGGAAATCGGGTCACTTTTCCCAACCCAAACATGGTCGGGTTCGAGTTCGGGTCAACCCGACCCGACCAATAAGCAATTGACTCGACGTATGCTATAGTCTGGACTTTGGACCTTTGGTCGATCAGAAGTAACCACGATGACGGGAGCTTGCTTATTCAGCCAAATCATGTAAATACGTCGACGACGACGGGAGTTTCTTCTGATCGTTCGCTCATTCAGTCAAATCCATCATAGTGATAGCGACAGTTCTGACACAGCTGTCGTGGTTGCAGCCCCCTTCGCAACCTCCATTTCCTCTACATACGCCACCCCTCCGCCATCAAGCTCTTCATCTTATGCCATGGGTGACACTCGCAAGACCTTCATCACCCGCATCTACATCATCAGAAGTGGTCCAGTGGCCCACACAGCGGCCATTTATGCCACTCGCAGGCAAAGCTGGGTCTGCGGGCAAATCCATGTCAAAGGCGATCTAGCGGGTCTGTAGGAAAAATCAGGTTTCTGGGTTGACCTGAACCCGACCCTTAATTTGAAATGGGTCAAAAATCAGAATCCGAACCCGACCCATTTTTAAAATGGGTTGACCCTAACCCAAAAAATTCGAGTCGGGTTTTCAGGTCGTGTCAATTTTTGACACCCCTACTAATCTATTCTATAAATCACAAAAAGTTAAATTTTTTGCTTCACAAATTTCTTTTTTAGACTCTATTTGGGTGCTTTTATATCTTTTCCAAGTTTCTAAGCTTTTACGTCTAAACTAATTTAATAATCAAGCTTCTTATTTTGATCTTTATTTGCACATTTTGATTTCAACATCAATTATTTTTACTATTAAGAGCTTTTATTTTTAATACTCCAAGTATGTACTTTGCAATATTTTAAATCTCACAAGTTATTTTTTTCATATAACATTAGCTTCTTCGTGCACAACTGAATACTTGAGATCTTGAACATTAATCTCAAAAATATTTTTATTTGCATTTTTTAAATGCCACCATCTAATCTTAGGATAATATTTTATTTTATTTTTCATATTTCATCGCTTCTTAAAATCCAAAACCATTAGCGATGTTGGGTAAATAAAATTTCATTATGTTTGACTTTATAACATTTGCAATATAAATGATTTATTTATTTTATAAGAAAATATTCAATTTGAGTTTTATTATGTCCATTCTCATAAGTGATGAGATGCTCATTTTTTTTTTAAATAAGGTATTAGCAATTACAAAATCATAAGCAAGAGCAAATTCTAATATGATTCTATCACTTTCATTAGTCGCTATAAACTTCTAACCACTATGAATATTTTTAAAAAAATTTATCACTCTACCAACATGTCCATTTAAATCTGCTCAAATAAAAATTTTTGTCAAGAGGTATCCTTTTTATTTATTCCTCTAAGTCATTCAAATATTTTCTACTTTACGAATATAAACATTTATAATTCTGAGCTTTCTTAATGTCTGATTCAGTGAAAAAAAAAAAAAAAAAGTATATTGATTGCATGACTCTTTTTCTTTGAGACAAAATCTACTTGGGGTTGATATTGTTATTCTTTTCCCCACTATTATGAGAGGTTTTGAGTGTAGAATTTAAACATAGCCTTAAAATACAAGGTAAGTGCTTCCACTCTTGTAATGTGCACACACACTTACAGAAATATTCAGATCCTAGTTTCATTAGAATCATCAGTTTTCCCCTGAATATTTTCAAATTGGAATGCTTCTTGAGAAAAATGGATGTGTTCCTGCTGCACTTAGTTTATTGTCCCTTATATTTGTATCTGTCCTTTATTTATATGCACCAGTAGCCTTATCCCAACTATTTGGAGTTTGCTTTATGATGGATTAGAGCTATTACTTTTATTCTATCAAATTAAGTTCTTTAGACATACTGCAATGTTTATTCATCATGATATCACTGAACGGCTGAAGAAAAGAAACAATTTCTCGATGCGACATTCTGATGCACCCAACTACCTATTCTTATGTTTGTTTAGGTCGAATCTTTATTTGTAGACGTGAATTAAATAATTTCTACATGCAAGGAATACACTTTCGCAGGGTCTGTTTTACATGTATGCTTACTAGCATATGGCTTTGTAGATTCTGTATTCCTATCAATTTGAGCCTGTTAGGGCTTCAACTTCCTTTCAATTTTAACTATTTTATGTTTTATGTTTGCTTTACTTTTTGAGGAACAAGAACAATATTCTCCTCCTTTCAGCAAATTTTAAAATGGATAAGGAGTTTAACTACTTATATGCTTCCTCAAAAATTTTGAATGGACAGATATGGCTCAGATAATATGTGGTGGGTGTCAAATTTTGTTGATGTATGCTCGTGGTGCATCTACTGTGAGGTGTTCCTGCTGCAACACAATAAATGTCGCAAGAGCAGGTATTTTTATTTATTTTAATAATCAAATGGTGCAATAGCTGTTGGATTGGTATTCGATAGTAGATATTTGTATGTTAATAAGTGCGGCGTTGACTGTTCTTTGGCACCTATTGTGATTTCTTGTCTGAGGAATTTTGCATGAAAGTGTTTTTTGGCATTCGCCTGATAATGTGTTCATTTTGAGGCTATTTTTTTTCCTGTGTTCTCCAAGAAAAAACTAGGCAAAAGTGCTTAAATTTTATTTATAATTTTCACAATGAAATAATTAATCTTCCATTTGTTGTCCATGTGACAATTAAGGGTTGTTTGGCTCAAGATTATCCAGGTAACACTGCTATCTAGTTATCAATGTTTTTAAATTAATTATGTTATCAATCAAATCAAATATGTTTGGTTAAATGTTGCAATAATAATGTAATGCTATCTTGAATGATCAATGGCAATTTTGATCTTTTGTTTTTTCCTATTTGTTGGTATATTAAGAAGTATAATTAGAAAAACTCTATATTTTAGAGAATATCTTATTATGGTGACATACTTTTATAATTGCATAAATATGTTGATTCTACAATTCTTTTTTGTATTCTTAATTTATACCTTTTTTTATAAGGGCTGATATTTAGTCAATATGACACAATAAATTATTCCTCCTTAACTTGATATTAGAGCACAACTAAGCCCTAGCCGGCATCCCTCCACTTCTTTCTCATGTCATTTTCCTTTTCTAGCAGGTTAATGGTCCAGCATGTATGTCTTTTCCTATCTCGCTCCATCCACCAGCCTGCTCGTTGTTCCCATGCTCCTACCCGTTTGTTGTGCTCAACTACCTAGCATGCTTGTCTGTTGGCATTCATTCGCCTTTTTACTTTCTCGCTCTCCCAAGCCTTCTTTCCATTGCTTGCTGTCGGATCCTCATCTAACTTGTGCCCTAGCCAATGCCTACACCTAATCTTATAGCTCACCTTTGTTGCATGAATAGGTCCCCTCTTTCTTGGGGCTTGAACTTCCGGATTTCATTCATCTCTACGATTTGATTTCCTTTCAGGTTTTTTATACGTCTTCTCATAGTGTAATGGGCTTTTCTTTCCTCTTACTGAGATGAAACCCTAGTGTTAGAATTTTATTTTACTTGGTTACTTAATAGTAATGATAACATTAAAATTTTATTTTACTTGGTTACTTAATAGTCTTGAACCTTTAATTGCCTTTTCAGTTATATTTCAAGATTCATCTAAGATGTGGAACTTTTTTTAATTCCACCTAGTGGGACTTTGTTAATTCTACCTACTCTGAAGAGGGAAGTATTTTTTATATTCACAATCTTTACTATAAAAATGTGAGACACAGATCCATAAGTATTAGAACACTTTTCTCGGCAAATAGGATGAGTTACTTTAAGATCATTCAGATTGTTTGTCAAAAGTAAAGAGAAGAATTTATTATTGCCAAATCTATCTCCGGACTTCACTCTTTCCTGCAAGGTATGTAATCTTAGTTATTAGCTGCTCCATGTCGATATCTCTTAGGTTCTTTGTGTCACTATGTTGTCACCCCTTAATCCTCACCTCTTAATCAATCTGGTTTAGACAGTTTTCTTTAGAAGAGATAGGGGTAGTCGTGGCAATAGTGTCCATAGTTGGAATATTTTTCTACTTGCCCTCATTGTTACCTTACTAATCATCCTCTTGAATGTAGCTGGGACAAATTTGATCGTCCCTCCACTGCAAAACATTCTTTCACATCCGATTTGACTCTAACTACCCCTCTTGGTGCCTACTCTTTCAGATTGGTTTCTATTTCTTAGGAATATTATAACACACTCTAGAAATCACAAATATCACTCCGCCTCTTATGTTGTCTTTTTAGGTATTGCTATCTTTCAGTGCATAATGAGTTTTAGATTTTAATGCATCTTCTCATATGATAGGTAATCATCACATATTTTCATCTCTTCATATGCATTCTCTACTATTTGCCATGATTGGTAGGTGATGCACATGATTGTGCAAATTATAGAGGAATTAAGTTAATGTGTCATACTTTAAAACTATGGAAGTTATACATTTATTGAGAGGTTTGATGGAGAAGCATAGAGAGAATAAGGAGGATCTATGTATGATATTTATTGATTTAGAGAAAGCATACGATAAAGTTGGAAAAGAAGTGCTATGAAAAGTTCTACAAAAGAAAGGGGTTAATAATGTTTATATTCAAGTCATTAACTATATGTATGCAGGAGCTGCTACCTGTGTTCAAACACAAGGTGGTTTGACCAAGTTTTTCCTATTTCAGTTGGATTACACCAATGATCAACCTTAAGCCCATATCTTTTTTGCTTTAGTCATGAATGTTCTCATTCGACATTTGCAAGAGGTTGTACCCTGGTGTATGTTTTTTACTAATGATATTCTTCTTATTGATAAGACTAGAGAGGGAGTTGAAGATAAACTTGAATTATGGAGGTCAACCTTAGTGTCTAAAAGCTTTCGTTTGAGTAGATCTAAAACTGAATATATGGCATGTAATTTTAGTAATAATAGTTCTTGTGAGACAATTGTAACTTTGGGTGATCAAGTCATTATTAAAAAGTACATGTTTTAGATATCTTGGGTATATTTTTCAGAGTGATGATGAAATAGATCATGTTCAGAGTGATGGTGAAATAGATCATGGGGATATTATTAGTAGACTTCAAGTTGGATGGTTGAAGTGGAGGAATGCATTGGGCTTGTTATGTGATAGAAAAGCCCCCCTCAAACTTAAGGAAAAATTCTATAAGATGGTGGTTAGATATGCAATACTTATGGTGCAGATTTTTGGCCATTAAAACAGAAGTATAATATTAAGTTAAGTGTTGCAGAGATAAGGATACTCAGGTAGATGAGTCGCTTTACTCTTAGAGACAGGATATGAAATGAGCATATACGTGAAAAGGTTGGAGTAGCTCCAGTGGAAGATAAGATTAGAGAGAGTTGCCTTAGATGGTTTGGTCACATTGGCCTTCCAATGACCCAATTAAGAACACACACACACCCACGCACGCACGCACGCGTAATATAGTATAAAAAACCGAAAAAGGAGAGGAAAAGGAAAAAAAAAAAGAAAATTTTTTCTTGTCTCGATTTTTATGCATGTTTTCCTCGACATCATCGTCGCCTCGACACTATCTCCGTCACTCACATAGGTATAAATGTCTCCTAACACAAAAAGCTCCAATATTCCTGTTTTCGGCACTCCCGGCGCACCGAAAAATCACCTATACATGTTTTTCTTGGCATGGTGGGAGGGAATCCGATGCGAAGCTTGCGGCAAGGCAGGTAGACCCTGTACACGCTTTTTTTAGTGTGGCGGGGACAATCTTAAGCACTCATGTATGTGTCATCATGCATGCGGGGAAATACTATGCATTTTAAATAGGTACCTCGAAGACCCATTGACAAGAATAATTAGAAAATAAGAGAAAAAAAGGATGCACAGGGAATTTAGAATGTTAAGTTTGGTATTTCTCTAGATTGTTAGAAGTATAAAACTTTCGATATTTTTGACTCATTTCTTAGACCTATTCATATTCTTGGGTTGAGGCACAATGTACCAAAAAGGCTATATTTAAGCAATACAAGAAAAGTTGTATAGTTAACTAATAATTCGCTGTAAAATGAATGAACTTAGCTTGTTTATAGCTATGATTTACCTAGAGGACGTATGCTGATTTCTAACCAAGAGGTGAATTTACATGGAGTCACCTGCTGTCTACAGTTAAGCTTTCTGAGTTTTGGTGAGTAGCTCTAAATGCTTTGGCAAATAGCCTTGGCAAATTGGGCAAGTAACTTTGGCGACTTGCGCAGCTTGAACGGTTTTGCGTAGTATTTGGTTTGAGTATGATCAAATAGACAGCTTTGAATTACTTGATCTTGATGAATACTTCATCATGTTTCTTGTGACTTCCATTATTGATTCTTCTTTCTTTATCGACTAGCCTTGAACTGGTGCATGCTGTTCAGCTAGTTGTACTCGGGCTTGGCGAGTACTCGGACTTGGCAAAATTTTGGTGCAGATCCCTGTGTATGATTATGATGATTTCTACTACTGATTGGGTCTGCTCGAAATCAAATTCTTTCTACTCTAATTACATAAAGCATTGGCCACCAAGTATTCGTTATTATTTCAAATTCTTTGTAAAATTGCAGAAAAGGCAATAATAACCAGGTAATATGACTGATGTTGGCGACATGTTTATTTGAGACTATTAGAAGTACATTGAAATGGGAGGCATCCACGAATCAAGCTCATAAACAAGATTTATATCTAATATTCTTTAATTATTTTTTCAGAACTCCGATCTGATAATTTTTCTCTTATTAAAAAAAAATTCTCTCAAGCAACGCACATAGCTACAAAACCATTTGCTTTTAGTCTTTAAAATCAAATACTAAAATTGGTTTTTACATGTAAATAGCAAACCAGGTTGCACAGTTGAGTTGTGGTCATTGCCGCACAACTCTAATGTATCCTTATGGAGCTCCATCTGTCAAATGTGCAGTATGCCGCTATGTTACTAATGTTGGGGTATGCTGTATATAATTATCTGTATCAAGCTCATTTCAATTACCATATTTAATTGTGTATCCTGCTGCTTTATTTATTCATTCATTTAAATGTTTGATTTTCAATATTTCCTGCAGATGAGTAACACTAGACCTTCAACTCCCATACCCCCCACAACCGCACCAGTCTCCGTTTCTGCTGTCAGTTCATTTCCATTGATTCTTTAATGAAGCATCAACAAGTTCATATTATTTTTTTGGGGGATTTACAAACATAAATATTAAATATATTTACATATTTAACACCTAAACTTCTTATTTACTCAACTTCCACCCTTCGTTTACTTCCTGCCCCAAAGTCTTCGAACAGGCTCCACCTCTAGCAGTTGCCATGGTGTGCATTCCTGTACACTCGACCTGCTCTATTGCGCAATACGCCTCCCACTTTGTGACCTCCCACCCATGCCCATATTGCTTGCACACGGGGCCTACTTCAATGCGCGCGCTCCATCTCTAGTAGTTACTTGCCTCTTTGTTGCATCCGCCTTTTGCTCTATGATGGGAACTTAACAGGGAGGGTAAGAGAGTGGTACTTCGGATGTCTTTTAAAGAATTGCATGATATGTGAGTAAATAAGAAGTTTTAAGTGTTAAATATATAAATAGAATAGAATCAAGTGTTATGTATGTAAATCCCCCTTCTATGATGGTTCTTTTAACCTCTTTGCGGCACTTTGCAGATTCGCAAGCCAAGTAATAATGTGACTGTTGTTGTTGAGAACCCAATGTCAGTGAATGAAAATGGCAAATTGGTAATGTTTGAACATGTTTACTGTGATTATATACTTTTCTCCAATTTATTTTGTTCATATAATCTCATCACCAATCTCTCTTTTCACTTTAGGTGAGTAATGTTGTCGTTGGAGTTACCACTGATAAGAAGTGACATTGCAGAATTGCCAATGAATGCCTCCACAGCTTCTTCTGTTGTAAATTGTAACTTAATTAATATTGGTGAATATAATGCGATGCCTTTGTTGTCGAAACGACTGTGTACAGTGAAGAATATGAGGATTTGTTGATCATTTACAGGAAAAAAAAATTGTTTTGAGTTTGGAAGCCTTGCCTTTTGTTAATGTACAAGGTTTGGGTTGAAGTGCCCAGGTGTTACTTTGCACGAATTTCAAAGTATCAGAGATGAATATTTGTTTTGGGTTCAGGATTTGGCTTGATTCAATTACACATGATGGCTTTATATTTATTGTGCTTTGTACATTACTGTATTGAAAGATTTATACAGATTTTTAATTGAAATTTTAATTTATAGCCGTTAGATCTTCTGTCACTTTACCAGCCAGATTGTAATTTTCAATCTTTACAGATTTATAAAGAAATTGAGCTTTTGCTTGTTAGTTGGACAACAATTTCTTCATTTCCTATGCTTTTGTGCATCTCTATTGCTTTGTTTGGTTTGAAGGAATTGAAAGGGAAACTGAAATGGTAACAGAGAATTGTATTGAAATTAGTTTTCTTCCAATTGTTTGATTGAGAAGTTTCTTCATGCGGCCATTCATCTGCTACTCTTCCTTCATATCTGTAATAACTTCTGTTATGTGCTTGAATAAGTTGGTAAGAAATTGAGAAATCAGCCATCACAAGATATCATAAACCTTCAAGAAATTCCCTTAGTTTCTTGGACTTTGGTTCTTATATATTTGCTCCAAATAGTTCATTCATTTATTCCTCTCTCCTCTCTCCTCTCTCCTCTCTCCTCTCTCCTCTCTCCTCTCTCCTCTCTCTCTAAAAAAGGCCATGGAAGATGGCATGAAAGCAGATACAGTGCTGCTAAGGCCAAAGACAGATAAGAAATGTAAATGGATGAATGTACTGTTACTCCTACTGAGGATGACGATAGTATTGTTCACCTTAATAGCAGCACTTATGATGGGATGCAACAAGCAATCAATAAGCAAGGCAGTAGCCATAGTGGGAACCACTACTATCTACCAAACTTACACTACAAAGTTTCAGCAAATTCCTGCTTTTGTGTGAGCTTCCAACCATATGCTCTTCCTCATGCACTACTATTGGAATACAAATCACATGTGACGGAGAAATTATTACGTGCGGTCACCGGATGTTTCCAAAGGCGAATCGGGACTCACCACATCACCATTTGTTGTGTACCGATGTTGTATACCACTGTATGCTGGAGTGATGTAGCGCTTCCTGATTCGCCTCTGGATCGTTTGGCGACCGCACGTAATAATTCCTCATGATGGGACATATCATCGCAAGTTTGATGAGTGATTGAGTGAGCTAGCGTGTGTGCGTGCGAGTCGAAAATGGCTCACAAGACCAGGTGAAAAAGGATGAGAGTGAAATGTGTGCTAGTAATCATAATTTTAGAAGAAATGATATGCTATAATCGCCTATGTTACATGTGGGCCCATCTGGTTCCACAAGTCTTTTATTTGCCAAAATTTTAGTATTGATTTTGTTTAGTGTTTAATGTTGCAGGTTCTTTGTGATAGCTAATGCAATGGTTGGTTTCTACAACTTGGTGGTGCTTATTCTTAGACGACCTTTCAATAATTGGAAGGCCTTTCATGTTGCAGTGAACCTCATGGACTTGGTAAGAAATCTCTATCCCCCCTTCTCCACGAGAAATTATTATGTGCAGAGTCCAGACGTAGAGAATCATTCGGTTTTGTGATTATGAATAGTAAAAGCGCAGTTACTTTTCACCACTACGCTTTTACTGTGCTTCTTTACGCTTTTACTGTTTTCCGTCACAAAATTGAATAATTCTTTACATTCGGATTCCGCACATAATAATTTCTCATTCTCCACAACAATTGTAGCTTGCTCCCAATGAAATGCTAAAAATACTTATTTAAGAGAGAGAGAGAGAGATTTATTTGGCACACAAGATGTGAGCTGATAATTTATTTGTCTAGCTCAGTTTGTTAACCTTTGAGATAAAAACGAATGAGCTCAAATTATTATTAAACTGAAAAATATTATTTTTGTTCTATTTATTTTTTATCAAACAAAATTGAAAATACATAGAAAAAGCTCAATCAATGATCATTGATTAAATCATTAATTTTTTTATTGATGATACTAATTGCATGAATTAATTGTTGTGATTTTCTTTTAGTAGACTATCCTTTTTAAGATTGATAAAATGTAAAATATTTCGTTTTTTTAGAGAACCCATCAGAATCAATTGGAACCCGACCGGTTCGAGTATAGATCAATTTCCGACCTTTTGATTTTGATCAAATGACTATATTCACTTTGATTTTTAAAACCTCGATATATCCGGTGAATTTAAGCCGTAAATACACAAATTAAATGAATTATTTTTATTTATATATATAATTAACTCATTTACTTATTGGATGAGCTAGATTAAAAAAATAAATTATTAGCAAACATCTTTACACAACTACACAAGGTTAGCCAATATTTTATTAATATAATTATAAGCATAATAACATAACCAAATTCTTTCTTAAAGTTAAGTTCTTAGTAACAATGTTCTTATTTTTAAATGAAGTAATTGGATTCTTATATCATTAAGCATGAATAATTAATGTCAAACACTTTAATAAATATGCAAGCAAAGCAAATGCAAGAAAATAAGGATTTGTATAGGACGGCTACAATGTTTTATAAAGTTGATCGTAAAGTTATTATCGAGAAAGCAATTTCGCTATTATGGTTGCAGAAATTAGCTTTGCACCATAATTTTTTTGAAAAACAGTAAAAAAATAGTGGCGAAATGAAATTATAGTTGTTGTCTGAAAAGCAAAGCGGTCAAAAAGCTATCCCAAACAAATTCTAAATCCAAATCAAAATCCCAAGATATCTGAGCACTGACGGTCGTATTATACAACTTCAATCGTATTGTACGATCAGTTCAAATTTAATAGTATTTCTTTTGTGAGAGAAATTGTTTAGGGCATCTTATGGAATAAGAAAGAAAATGGAAGAATGAGAAGATTAATATCTTTTGAACAGGCTATGTTTGCTCTGTTGGCGACTGGCGCAGCTGCTGCTACTTCCATAGCAGAGCTCGGCAAAAATGGCAATTTGAACGCAAGATGGAGTCCAATTTGCAGCCATTTTGGCCAGTTCTGCATCCATGGCGGTCTGGCCATTCTTTCCTCCTTCATTGGCGCTTTGCTGCTTATGATTCTTAATGCTCTTTCAGTTTTCACTTTGTACAATGTACAGTGAAGTTTCAGATTAGGATCAGTTAGATCCATTTAATCTTTATTAATTGCCTTTATTCTTGTTTCTTATGTCTAAGTTTTGATATATGTTTGTATCCACTTTAGCTTCATTTGGTACAACTTTCTTCCGGCTTTCTAAAATAGTTTTTTAGTACAAAAAATTTTTATAAATTTTTTTGTACTAAAAAAACTATTTCAGAAAGCGATAAAAAAGTTGTCCCAAACAAAGCCTTTGTAACATGTTTATCATATCTGGCTTCTTCAATTTGTTGTGAAAAGGCGGTTGCATTGAAGTATTCTTATTATTATTGTTTTTTGAAGTGTATATTTATACGTATACTTTTGAGTATTTGCATAATTCTCAGTGCATTTGTTTTTATCATAAGACGTCGAAGTATTTAAATCAGAAACTTTAATAATGATTTCAATATTATCTAAATTTTATTTTTAACAAATTTATAATCAAAATGAATCTCTCGATGATACGAACCTAATGATATCAAAAACTCGCAAATACAATTTATTGTTCGATTGGGACGACTTTTTTACTGCTTTTAAAATAGCTTTCGAAAGAGGCTTTAAGAAGCAGTGAAAAAGCCGTCCCAAACAAGCCTTCAGGGTTCATCAAAACTTAAGTCTGCCGACATACAACATTTCTTGATAGAAAATAATTGGCTATTAGGCTAATTAACCCTAAACATATTAAGTTTTAAAATTACATTGCAAGTTTTTATATGAGTCCTTCATCCCTTCTATTTGAAATATAGCTAAAAGATCTGGTTTTGTTGTAAAACAGCAAAAATGTTTGGTATAAAGGTGCTTAATTATCTTAAACTAATTCATATAAAAAATGTGAACTTGGCTGAATTATGAAGTAGATTAGTTGAGCTATTTTATTATTACTATGCTAAAATTAAGATTTCGTTTTAGACGGTTTTTTTACTACTTTTAAAGCAGATTTCTAGCACCAAAGTTTTTTGAACTATAAATTTTTATATTAAAAAGCTGTTTTAGGATTCGTTTGAGATGACTTTTTTACTGCTTCTTAAATCAACTTTTTAGTTAAAAAATTAAAATTTTTGTATTAGAAAGCTGCTTTATGAAGCAGTAAGAAAGTCCTAAACGAAGCCTTAGAAAGGAGTAAGAAAGTTGTCCCAACCGAAGCTTAAGTTCAATATTTTATGTATTTAGCTAACTATGGTGCTTGAATAGGAGGATATATTTGGATAAAATACAAATTAAAGGCAATCAAATGCTTTAAAGAAGAGTGAGAATGCAAATTATTAAAGTGGATACTCTAAAGAAAAGGCTCATGAATTATATATTGTATCTATGTGGTGAAGGCATGTGAGCACATCATCATAGAAAAGAAATAGGCATATTGATTTCATTTTTTTTTCTAATAGGGCAGGTGAAATTGTGATTTGTTTTGATAACAAATTGTTATGAATGTCATTGTGACTGTTGTTGTATGAGAAGGAAATGGAAGTTGGTAGAGAGTTGCTTTCCAATCATGGCATCTTAATTTAAGAGGTAAGTAGGATTTTGAATGCTAACTTATTCAACATTTTAACCTAATAGTGGAGGCCTTTTGTTTGTTTTGATTCATGTAAATTTATATGTTTTGTTGTTGATGATGAAGGGAGTTTATCAAATTGAAATGATTTGATTGATAAATTATGAGAAAGGAAATGGAGATAGGGCTATTGATGACCTAAGGATAAATAAAATTTAGCTATATCTTGTTAATTTGTGGAGAGCTATGGAATATAGATGTCTGATGACTTTTCTGTTGCATATATATTTATGTTTGGTAGAGCTATGAGGATGCCAAGCAAGCACACCACTGGTAGGTTTTGTTGTATAGTTACGATCGAAGTTAACCAAATTTAATCCGTCCTAGCTTATCTCCAAATATTTACATATTCCTAAAAAGCTACAAGAATAACTACATACAAGAATGGATATTCATATAAAAAGAAAGATAGGGAAAAGCTCACTTAATGCCTCATATTTATCCTCTGACCCTTGTTTATAAGTTTAGGAGGTCAATATTTAACACTATATGAATAGTGCATACAAGTAAGATTTATAACAATGATCAACAAATGATTTTTAAAATAAAAAAGTAGATAGTTTGTAGTTATCAAAGTAGTACATGCATAGAGAATTCATAATGAGCTCTAAGTAAGGGTTTGTTTGACTTATATGATTTTAGAAGAAATATGAAGTGGGAAAACATAATCAAATAATCAATAATGAATGAGGGAGTTGTTGAGTAGTCAAGTTTCCAAGTAGCTAAGCAATTGAATACCCGAGTTGAGGAGTACTAGACTTTGAATTTGAACTTTGAATTTGGATGATTTCAAATTAAATAAACAAATGTTGGTTTCAAAATTGAATCACCGAACAATTTTTTAGGAAAATGTTGAATAACTTTTGATCAATTTATCGAGTTTTATGAGCAAGTTTCATACCATCTTACAAGTAGAGTACCTCATGTCCTCGTGGAATAAGTTTTCTATTGAATTAAGTGTCAAATTAAAAATTCTAACTAAGATTACTAAAAGCTATTTTTGTAAAAACAAGACAAGTTAATTTTTAAGTTATTTCTCTTCATTTATTTCTAGAAAGAAAAAAAAAAACTATAAAGCTTTTTAGAACATTTCCCTTATTAATTTAATTACTTGTGTTGGAGATGCATTGTTTATTTCTCACTTCTTTAGTAGTTATGCCTCTAGAATAGCATCTAGGGTTAATAACAACAAACACTTTCCTCAATAAGACTTTAGAGATGTTAACAATCCCTTGTACCATAGCCTTGATCTTTGTGAAACATACAATATTTTGAAGGATCTCAAAAGGGCAATAAAAGAATTCTTTATCTTGAAAACTATTTACCATTCTACTTGAGAATGAGTAGAAAGCTTGTTTAGTATCTTTAATGTAGCTTTAACATTAGGCTAACGTACAAGTCTAAGGTTTCTTTGCTCATTTCAACAATGATGATGCTAATATTAGTATTGATCATTGTAGTGAGTTCTTGCATTTGCTAACTTGAAGTCATATGATATTTATACAGATGATTTTGATGATGTTGTGTTTAGTTCCATGAAAGGTTAGGATATTAAATGTTTAAAATATAAGCCTTCATATTATTACATAATTTCATATTAATATGATTATTGGTGAGTTCCAATAACTCTCCTAGAGTTTTTTGGCTACTATATTTTGAGTGTATATTTAGAAGAAATTCATGAAGGTCTAGAGTAAGTATAGCCTAGGGGATTATATGCTTTAAGTCTTTGACATTCAATATTTCTTGTTGAAATGAATAATGAAGAGTAAGAGAGATTCACCAATATTTGTGTAGCATATTCAATAGAGTTTTCGAGCTTTTCAATAGCTTTTGTATGATAGCAAGTTAGTTGAATACAAATTTCTTGAATTTCAAAAAATTGTTGACTCTTCCAAGAGAAAGCTCGAAGAACTACCATAACGGTGTGATTTCCTAAAAATAATGAATAAGGTCAATATTTCACAATATCACTAACAATAATAGAAAATATTTATTCAAATTGGATTATCAAGAGGAAAAATGAAAAATCTCCTTTGGTGTAGTAGTAGAGCTTTACTACGACCCAATATAGATCCAAATGCATTCATGGGTGAAACCAACCAAAATCTTATACACTGATTAGAATCTTACTAATACGAATGTACTAAACCCAAGAGAAAATATATATATATAGAAGAAATCTAAGAAAGATGTTCTAGGATTTTATTAGATTGCTATTTGAAATTATAAATTAATGTTAAGATATGAGTTAATATCCCATACTCATCCTTTGTATTTTTATTTATAAATTCAGATCTATCTTTAATGCTATATGAATGTCTATTTATAAGAAAAATAAAATTGCAAAGCTTATCAAGTGCTTGTTATAAAATAAATAAACTTAGCTATCTTTTAGCTTTCAAAAGTACATATAGAGGAGCAAGCTAGTGAGTAGCTTTTTTAAGCTCAAACGAGTTCATTTGACAAATTGTAATTAGGCAAGTAGAATCTTCCAGGAGTGCATTCAGTGGAAAAAGCCCAGAGTAGAGGCTAGTGATTTAAGAGGGCAGGACAAACAATGTTTTGGAGTGTTGGAGGATCTGTATCAGTTAGCACTTCACCAATCTGTGTTTCCATCGTGTACTTTATCATCGACCCATTTTCCGTCGAAAAACAGCCTAAAAGTCAATATTTCAGCAAAAAAATGTTCATTTCAGGTTGCTTTTGTCCGTCAGAAATACCAGTTTTTCTTGTAGTGATTCAATCTTGTCACCAAATCTAATTAAAAACTCAAGAATAAAAGAATACTATCACTACAACATTCAAACAGAATCATCATTTAAAAGACTTTAATTTGTCAAACAAAAGAACCAACCAACACTTTTCATATCTCTTACATCCATCCCAATCTCATAACTCTATATACATCAAACTCCTAAATGCTTAATATCCACTAAAAACAACCTTCAATTTACTACAAAACATACTATACACTCAGACAATGACATATAAGTTCACAATCTCTACTCCATTACAAAGCTCAATTCAATTCCAACGCATATACTCCCATAAAATTACATCAAAAAACTAGCAAATGGATTCCACAACGTGCGAATTTCACTTTCAGAAAAGCAGCTTTCATTAATCTGTTGGTTCTCTTCAATCTTACTGAGTTGGCTCAGCATTGCCTTCAAGTCTTTCGCATCACAAGTAACAGTACTGTTGAAGGATGGAGAAGAGAGAAGACCAGGAGTTGCTTGGCTTGTAGAAAAGCTGGAGAAGCAGGGCACCTGCTCAAGTCCCTCAAGGTTATTGAGAGGAACAAGATTACAACTTGTAATATGAGAGTCTGTCAGAGGTGGAAGAGAAGAGGAACCAGTCTCTTCTTCCTCGCAAGTCTCAGTGCTTAATTTTGGACAGAAAGATCTCTTATAAAAAACTCTGCAGAGAACCCAATCCTCCTGAAGAAAAACGAAAGAATGAGTGTACTGACAGCCATTTCTGCTCATAATCTGACCTCAAAAACTTACCTTGAAGGAGAAGTTGGGAGAATCAGAAGCTCTGGACGATACCATTCTGAACTCATGCATCACCCACTGTGTCTTCTTCCCCTTGGGAGCTCTGCCATGGTAGAACACCAAGGTCTTTCTCAAGCCAACAAGCTCTCCCTTACGTAGAACCTGTCGATCCTTCCCTGTCGCCTTCCAGTAGCCTGAAGCTGTTGCTCTATTCGTTCGTTGCCCAGTGGCATACTTCTTGTCCTTGAGACTGAAGAAGTACCACTCCTTCCCCCTTACACAGGATGTCTCTGATATCCAATGAATAATATTCATATAAATATTAGATACATAAATACATAAAAAATTTCTTTTATTCTGGATTAGCATCACTAATTACATGATTAAGGATGGGGACGACTAGATTAGCATAGTTAATTAGGTATGTCAATTTGGGTTAACAGGTTGGGTTTGGGTCGAACCCGACTTGATCCGGCTGTAAACGGGTTGATCCTAACCCGACCTAGTTTTGCAAGCTGGTCAAGTTTGTTAACCCAGACCCGACCCGTGCAGGTTATCGGGCTGACACGACCCGACCCGTGCAGGTTATCGGCTTGACAGGACCCGACCCGCGAACAGCTGCGGAGCAGAGCGGATCCGCCGAGTCTGGCAGAGCGGAGGCATCAATAGCAGGCCAGCGAGTGCAGTTTGCGGGATGGACGGCATCAGTGGTATCTCAGCCTCTCAAGGAAGACTTGGATGCGGGTACGATGTGCGGATTGGACCGACGGGGGTGTCGCACCGACATGCCGACACCTGACACGAATCAGTGGATGTGACCCAACATGGATGGGACCCAACATGGCAACCTCTGATGCGACGACAGGTGGGAAGACCAATGGGGTCAATCCATGTTGACTTCCGATTGTCAGATCAATCCGAACCCGAAATGAGTCAGAAATTCGAACCCTGACCCGACTCGTTTCACAAATGGGTTGATCTGAACCCGTATTTTTCTGGGTCGGATCAACTTTTGACATCCATATCATTAATTATATCATCCAATTAGTCTACATCATCTAAGTTGATTTCAGAGCAAACCAGTCATGAAAATAGGTTGAATGCTACTACATATTACCAGCTTGTCAATCATTTTGTTTTTCTTTGACTTCAGAGCTTTTTTTACAGATCAACTACTCCATCAATGGCTGTAGCAGAAATTCTTCAATCTTATAAAGGGTTTTTTGGGATAGAAAATTTTTTTTATTAAAAGTTATTTTGTTAAAAAAATTATTTTAAAAAGCAGTAAAAAAATTGCTCCAAATGAAGTCAAAATATTTGTGCAAAGATCTCAATTAATTTGACAATTTATTGTGTTCTTTAAAATTTTTTAAATTTTTTATGTATATTTAAATTCATTTATTTGAAATGTAAAAACATTTTTATATTTTTTTAATTTAAGATGGAATTTGCATATATTTCATACAAATGTTATCTATTTATATATTTACAATTTAAAATTTTATATTTATTTAAACTTATAACTTTATAATTTTAAATTATATAAAAAATATCACAGCTAATAATAAATTATATCATATATATATTTTTGAAATGATCTAAACATCAAAATATTATATAAATAAATAAAATTTGGATTAAAATTGTAAATAGATAAGAATTTGTGATAAAATTGAAAAATTAAGTTGTACAAAAGTGAAAATAACTTAATTGTTTTGGACCAAATCAGAACTTTGCTATTAAGAAAGAGAGATCAACCTTTATTGATCAAGAGAAGAAATTAAGAACTTAGATTATTGCAGAAAAAATCTCGATTCAAATTAGCATATAAGCCATTACAGAAATTTAAATTTCTTTGCACCAAAGATTAAAGGATGAAGGTAGGTAGAGAGAGTGATTAGGTGCACAGAAGGCTCACCAGGAAGGTCCCATGGCTCACACCTGTTGAGGTCGACGTCGACCATAGCCGGAAAGCCATAGAATTCTGCACCGTCGGCGGCCGCGGAGGCTCGCCGGCTCAAGTATTCGCAAATTAGCTCGTCGTCCCTCGGATGAAATCGGAATCCCGGAGGCAGCTTTGCCTCCACCATGCTCAAGATACTCATAGCCTCCTTCACTGTAACCACTCTTTCTAGTCTCCTATCTTAACTGAGAGAGAGAAAAAGATAATATGAACAAAGAGAGATAAAGATAATATGAAGAGAGAGAGAGAAAGAGATTAGTTCAATCAAGCAAAAGTGACAAATAGAAGGGGTATTAATAGGGGCATGAAATACAAGAAGAAAGAGAGAGATTAGTTCAATCAAGCAACAGTGACAAGTAGAAGGGGTAGTAATAGGGGCATGAAATAAAGAAGAGAGAAAAAGAGATTAGTTCAATTAAGCAAGAGCGACAAATAGATTGGGTATTAATAGGGACATAAAATACGAGAGAGAGAGAGAGAGAGAGAGAGATTAGTTCAACCAAGCAAGAGTGACAAATAAAAAGGGTATTAACAGGGTCATGAAATTAATACAAGAAGAGAAAGAGAAAGAGAGAGAGAGTAGTTCAATCAAGCAAGAGTGATAAATAGAAGGGGTATTAACAGAGGCGGAACCAGCCCAAATTTTTAGGTGGGGCAAATTAACTTATAAGGCATATATGTCGGGGGGTCCAAGGGGGCAGCGCCCCCGGAACAAATTTTTTTTTGGAGAATATTTTTAGAATTCAATGATGAATTCTCTTTACTATTTGTTATTGTGGGGCAATTACCTAAAGTCCACAGTATTTTAAATTTTTTAGGGGGGGTGGGGCAATTGGCTAAAAACCCTTGTAATAAAGACTAAAAAAATAAATGAAAAATATATAAATTACCTTAAAAATCATATAATGATTAAAAAAATAGAGGGGGAGCAATTACCTAAAGACCACACTATTTTAAATTTTTTAGGGGGGGTGGGGAATTGGCCTTGTAATAAAGACTAAAAAAATGAATGAAAAGTTATAAATTACCTTAAAAATCATATAATCAATTAAAAAAATTAGGGGGCGCCCCACCCTGGCGACTACCAAGGGGTTCCGCCCCTTGGTATTAATAGGGCCATGAAATACAAGGGGAGGGAGGGAGGGAGAGAGAGAGAGAGAGAGAGAGAGAGAGAGATTAGTTCAATCAAGCAAGCTAGAGTGACAAATAGAATGGGTATTAATAGGGTCATGAAATACAAGGAGAGAGAGAGAGAGAGAGAGAGAGAGAGAGAGTAGTTCGATCAAGCAAGAGTGACAAATAGAAAGGGTATAATAGGGTCATGAAATACAAGAAGAGAGAGAGAGAAAGAGACAGAGTAGTTCAATCAAGCAAGAGTGACAAATAGAAGGGATAATAGCTAGGGTCATGCAATACAAGGAGAGAGAGAGAGGGTGCAATGGAACAGGGATCACGTTTTCTCTCATGGTGTGACCGTGTGAGGATGGAGGGTGACCTGGATGACAGATCACACTCTGCCAACTCTCACCACTCGTTGATGATTTGGCATTTGGTTTCTAGTTCCCCTCCACATCACAGCCTGACGTGGCACAACTAAGCACACTCGTATATCAATTAGCTACGTAGCTGATCCGCCAGATCATCAAGGATCAAAGGAAAAACCAGTGAGCCTGTGCGGTGTTTAATTTCTTTCTGCAGCTATCAGAACTCTTCATGCTGATATGTGCAATGATTGCAATGCATTATATGAAAGAGAAATTATTATGTTAGGTGGGTGCTGATTAGTTTTGTTCATTAAAGTTTTAAATTTTAGTGTTACAATCCTCTGATTAACAGGGCAAATTATTGTGTCCGGTGTCCGGATTCGTCCGGACACCAATAAAAACGCGCAACGTCACTCAAAAATAGCGGGGCCCAGTGCGCGCATCCGGGTGAGATGGCGTGTTTCGGATTGGATGTTTGCATGTCAGGTGACCGGACGCAATAATTTTCCGATTAAGAGAGGGAGAACTTACACAGGAATTAAAAATATTTTCCTTTATTTAATGTGAGCTATTATAAGGAGGCTATATATTTTTATATTAACGACAATGCTATTTATAGGCATTTACAAGGAGCCTGATAACTTGAGAATCAACTTATTCTAAAATCGGACCATTATACAACACATAATATGATGCATCGACTTTTTTCCTTAAAGATGTATGCGGCGTTTAATTTGTATTGAACACGACACATGATGTGTCCAATTCAAAATATATATTAAAAATAAAATTACATGAGTGTATGCAATAGCTGTTTTAAATATTTTATGAATTTTTTTAAATAGAACTTCTTATACTTCAAAATTATTTTTTTTAAAAAAATTAAAATTAAAATTTTTTTATTTGCTCTTTACAGCCCAAAATCAATCTCCCGTACTCAATATCTCATTCATCGACATTCTCATTTTCATTTCTCTCTTACGGGTTACTTCTAAAGTTTCACAACAATGCATGATATCATTTGTTTGATGTCGTCACAACATCAATGTTTTAAAATCATCTCAACATTGAAGTCTGATTGCAATTTTTTTATCCATAATTATGCCCCAAACCGTCTCAAAATCTCATATTTGTCCAACGTCATCTCAACATTGACAACCGACATAATCTCATTAGCATCGAGGGCGGAAGTTGTCACGACATCGATGCCAAATGCCCATCCCATAACATTGATGATTGATTTTCAACAGTATTGTCGTCTCCTCTCTCATATGCCTAACTCAATATTCATGCCTGATTTCAACATCCTAATATTAATTATGTTAAGCATATATTTTAGTTAAATGACTTATAATTTCTCAATTATCTTTATTATTCTACTTATTTAATATATGCACACTATTTTTAAGATGTAAAAATTACAATATTTTATCCAACCCGTTTCCTATATTTTAATTAACTGATTTGACGTCTGTATTTGTGTCATAATGTATTCGTGTCGTCGTGTCTATGCACCATAAATCACCGACAATACAATTCATGATCTTTTCATGTAGGTGATGTTGGCAAATCATATAAACAAAGGCACATTAATAGCCCATCAAAACTCTATAAAATTATGTATTCAACAAGAACATATAAAAATATAAAATCTAGGAGACATGTGGATTCAACAATAACATATAAAAATATTTATGTATATGCATTCATGCATGGGTAAAAAAATATTGCTGCTATATTTCATGATATTTATGCTTTGAGATTGATGCAAAAGCATATAAAATATTTTTCTTCAAAAAAATATTATTATTAAAAATTAATTTTATCAAATAATTTCATGAGAATTCCTAGCAAATAGGAGATCTCAATTCATGGAACCAAACACAACATCATTAAAGGACTCATTATCTATTAATTAAAATTTTTATATATATCTAAAATTTATAAATTCAAACCACACAATTTATTAAGGAAAAAAAAATCCACAAAGGATAAGATATAGAAGGATGTTGCCCTTAATGATGTAAGTGAGACAAGCTGACTCTCAAGCCGGCTCGAGCATGGCTCGATAAATGGCTTGTGAGCCATGCAAGCTCGATGAGCTAACGAGCAAAAGTTGAGCCAGGCCTTACTCGAATCATAAGCTCGTGAGCCGGCTTATTTAAAATATATTAATATAAATTACACTTAAAATATATTAGTATTCATAACTTTAAGTACAATATCGTAAAAAAATGTTTAAAAAATATATCTTACTTTCTTATATTAAATGATTCTTTATTATTTTACTTTTAAATCCTCATTTATTTTATCATAATAATATAATAAATGCTTGAATCATAATCAATTTTTTTCTTTCATTATAAACGAGTCGACTCGAACTCATAGAATAAAGCTCAAGCTCAAGCTCAAATCAGAGCTGACTAGACCTCGACTGGATTTGTTTACACCCCTAGTTGTCCTTCCTAGATTAGTTTTTAAGATTATAAAATGATCACTTGACTTAATAGATTAAAAATATGGGTGGATTAGTTGTAAATATGCATCTATTTTTTATTTATTTGGTGGTGTGAATCCAAATCATCTTTAAATTAATAATAATATATAACAAATAAAGTATAGTGAATATAATTTTTTTAAATATTAAAAGTTTTTTTCTTTTCTGCGTTGAATTTCAAAGCATAATGCTGATATTTATTCATATTTTATTTTAATGTATGACCTTTAGAATAAAGCTAGGGGTGTCAATATTGGACCAGATCCGAAAACTTGACCCGAACCCGACCCAAAACTTTTGGGTTTGGGTTGACTCGAACCCGAAGCGGGTCGGGCTCAGTCCAGAAAACCGACCCATTTGCAAAATCGGGCTGGGTTCGGGTTGACCCGAAAACACGGGAATGACCCAGAAAATGGCTGCACCACGTTGCCTGCCCCGTCTGCCCGATGCCTCGCGTTGCCTTCCCCGGCTGCCCACGTGACTGAGTGGTGCTATGGTCTGCGTCGAATCGCATCGGGCTAAGGGTCGAGTCTAATGTTCGCGCGTCACCTGCCCGAGTCATGTCGCTACCTGAACGAATCGCGTCGCCGCCTGACGCCTGCCCCGCGTTGCCTGTTTAGCTGTTGCTGCCACGCCGGTGGCTGCTGGAGGACCGAATCGCGTGCAGCCGTGTGGAAAATGTCGGAGCACCAAACCCAAAGCAGGTCAGGTTGGGTTGACCCGAACCCGAAGCGGGTCGGGTTCGGGTTCGGTCCGGAAAATCGACCCGTTTGTAAAATGAGAAGGATGTGTACGATTAAAGTGCTTTCATGCATTTGCATCTGATAGATGAGTAAGAACATCAGCTTGAGATAACTTTTCTTTATAGATAGTCGTTGAATTCTAGGAATAACGGATAAATAAAATAACCAAGAGTATGAGACATTCTTATATTGAGGTGCATTACAATGCAACATGCAACTTCTGTCAAGTCATTCTTGTAATACAACATACAGTTATTGATATAATATTCAATTTTTGTAGTAGTCAGCCCAACTTCCATACTAATTTCTTAGTTTTATATATATCTATAGGAATTAAACTATTCTCATGATTGGTTCCGTAAACAAGCCTATGAACTCATTGAAAAACTCTCAAAGAATATTAATGAGCATTATAATTGTAACTGATAAGTTATAATGAATAGTGCACCCATCTCAAATGAGTTGTTGAGCAGATAATTTATAAGATTCAATAATGCTAAAGCATGATTTTATATACTTAATTTTTGAAAGATATGATGAGTGCAAATATCTCTAAAATTTAATAAAAATATCTTCAAAATTATCATAATTTTTTATTTTCTTTATAAATTTAAATTGAATGTGTTGGAAATTTTTATATCATAATATAAAATGCGGAAATAAAATTCAGGATTTTTAGAAAATTAAATTAAGACATTCTCAAAATTAATTTTCTTAATAAATAACTTTATAATATGAAATGAAGAAAACTTTACCGAATTATTGATTGAGATTTGAGATCTTCTTCGTCGAAACGTTGATTGAGACCGTAAGCCTTCTTCTTCTAATCACCTCACAAAATATATTTTAGTGAGTGGGCACAATCAATCAATTATTGATGAACACTTTTTCTTTTGAATCTAATTTGTGTTCTAAACACAATTTAATCATTCAAAAGAAAAGACAGAAAAGACAATGAGAGCAACATTCTTCTCATACATATTCTTCCATCTCTCATGAAGGAATTATGTATCATCATCAATCTTGTTTCATGTAGAACTTAATTCTTATTTATAAGAAAGTTCACATCTTTTCATAAGCACCTCTTAGTATTTCATGAAGCATTTTTTAATTAATATTAAAAAGATAATTATTATGACACATCATCAATCTTATCTATATCCTTTTAATATTAAAAGATATTTGATGATAATTATCATGACACATCATGACTTATCATCAATCTTATCTTTATCTTTTAATATTAAGAAAATATTAATGATGAGTCATAATTATCTTCATGAAATATATAAATAAAAGGTGATCATAAATGTGTTACTAATGTGATCATAATTAACATTTATATTATGTCACATTCTTAGTGTTCAATATATAATAGAGTTTAGGTGATGAAGAAGGGACCTATGGACCTATAATTCAAGCTCCAATAAATTTGATTATTAATTTAACTCTTAAATTAATAAATCAAAATTATTAATTTCAATATTATTCCACTATAAATATGAAATTGCACTCTTGAAATTATAGTATAATTTACTCAATTAAAAAACTGAATCGTCCATTGATTTAATCATTACATATAAAATAATCCTCCATAAAAAGTTCATAATTAGAGCTAGGTAATTCTGTCACCTCACTAATTATATCTTAATCATTGAATTCCAATTAATTCTCTAATGAACAATAAACTTTATGACCTAGTCACAAAATTTGAGCGCTCAATTGTTCAAGTTCTGAATTAATTATTCAAGGGAACTAATTTTCTAACTTTCAAAAATGAAAGGAATGGATTCCATATCTGCATATTAACATTCCCAGCTATTTGTTTCATTGTGTTTCTGAAATACAAGGATTGAGTTAATTTCTTTCAAACTATTTCCGAGTAAATCAAAAAACTAAATGTCACAAATAGGAGTTTATTAATAACTCAGGATTAAGATTGTTTTATATATGATCATCTTTATGATTAATTTAAATTCTCTATAATTAAAACAGAATTTATTAGAGAATTCAAAATTTATCTGGTCCAGTTCTATATAATCATATTATATAAAGTACCTCCATCCTTAATATCTTCATATCGAATAATCCGGATAAGATTATTCCATTCTTAATGTTGATGGACCGTACTAATAATATTTAATCATAGATTCCAACTATAATTAATAATTATGAACTTGTTTTGATTATTATCCATAATTCAATCCTCTTGTATATAATTATATACTGAATTATGGTTGTATAAATAATCATGGAACAAAAATATTATATCAAATGATAATATCGAAACATGCTAAACTTGTCTTTAAATATTTATTTCCATAGAAAATATTTTACAATAATATTTCTTTAGGGCACAACCCTAACAGAATGTACGTTTGGGACTGTTTCAGCTTTTATAAAGGTGATGATAAAAGTATTATGGAGAAAATAGATTTTATGAAAGCTACTATAAAAAACAGCTTTCTAACACAAAAAAAAAATGTATTGAAAAAAATGAAAAAGTAATTGTCAATTAAAAATTATATTCGTGATCTGAAAAAATAAAACAGTAAAAAAAATATCCGAAATGAAGTCTAAGACTTCGTTTGAGATAGCTTTCTTTCCGTTTTAGGAAGCAACTTTTTCATAAATTAGTAAGAAAGCAATCCCAAATAAAACCTAAATAAAAATTGACCAGCTATGTGATGTTCTATTTATATATAATTACTATATTTTTTTAAAAATCACTTTTGAAAAAGCAGCACCATCGTCGCCAAGATAACTACCACGTCTACTTCTCAGGTAAATATTATTGCGTTTGTCAAACACTCCATATATGCATATACATAGAAAACTTTCAACTTCAGCACTTTGCTTTGAAAGGTTTCATAGCCATTACATGTTCTAGAAGACATTAATGCTTGCCTGGGAGCCATGCATGCCACCCACACGTGCCAGGAAAATTAAACTATTAAAATTATTTTAAAATAAATATAAAATATATTTTTATATTTAATATTAATTTATATATAAATATGATAATTTTTGATTTATAGTGATTAAAATTATATTAAAATATTTTGACATGATTATTTTCATCTATGTAACTCAAGATAAATCGAATATCTTTATTAATCAATTGCAAGAAAATCCTTTACATTTTGTAAAATAATATATTATTAATTTATGATAAAATATTGTAATGTAAATTATATTAGAATGAATTTAAAAATTATTAAATTTATTTAATTTAATATTACAATTGAATTATTCATATTATACTAATATTAAAATATATTAATTTTTTAAAGAAATTATATATTTTACATATTTTTTTCATGAAAAAAATAAGGGAAGTGTTTTTAAGAAAATCTTTTACGTGGGCATCTGTAATTCGCTTATCGCATGTTAGAAATTCTAGCAAATCTGCATCTGAGCAACAAACATAATCGCGTTGTACGTTTTCTCTCCACTATGAGCAGTGCAACGTCAATATTGACAGCGCAATGTTAAAATAGCAAAAATGACGTTCGATGTGTCGTTCGATTGGACGATCGCAGCTACTGCAAAGCCAAAAATACCATTGGATTGGAGATAGACTAACACTTTGATGAGAATATGGTGTACATAAAAATAGTAGTTTCGTGTATCTTAAGCAAAATCTAGCTCTAAATATTCTCCTCCAAATTATTTCCTATTTGATTTTGCTTACACGTGTGATGCTACGATGTGACAATGTTCATTCAGCTTTTTAGGTGCTTTGTCGTGTCATGTGATTTTGATTTGCTCGCATGGCTTGTATGTAATTTTCTATTTTCTTTTGTTACTTGGAAAAAAAAAAGAAGTTTGCAAAATTAGAATTAGGAGAAAGAAAAAGCTTAGGTTATCTCATAACATCTAAATATTATTACTCATCATATTCTAATTATTAAAATCATTTCTTTTTCTTTTTTTTTTTTGGTTGAGTATTATTTGAGATGTTAAAAATTGTCTTTACATTTAAGTTTGATATATCATAAAAAAAAAATCTGATCGGGAACGAATGTTGAGGTAAATTCTCATTACAAATTTCTGAAATTAAATCTGAGAACATCCAAATTCCAATTTCAGCAAACTTATAGTCAAACAAAATGTCTTGAAAAGACGAACTCAACGACACAAAGGCCTCTCCCCCCAGGAAGGGCATCATTTGTAATTGATGTAAACACTAGTGGAATCATTTAAACCAGTCAAGGTCCACAAAAAAACTCTAGCGTCACATATGAATGTTATACGTCTATCTTTCATATATTTGTGTGTTGCATCTTCGAAAAATTAGGGCATTAAAATTTATATTTCTCTACCGCCGCGAATATTCCATGACGCCAAAAAGTTTGAAAATCATTTATGATTATTACATTTGATCCATCAATTCCTCTTAATTATCTCGTGCATGCTTCTATTTGAAAAAGCAACAATTATTTTTATTTAGGCTATATATGTATATATAATATCTTTTTAATATATTTAAAAAATATTAGATTTGTATTGAAATATTTTGATATTTTTTAAGCTATAATTCTATAATATCTAGAGAATTGAGATAATGATGATGATATTTTAAGCTTAAGTGGAACTTGGATGCCTTATTGCATCCAAGAATCTATATATGGGGAAAAGGTCAAATATTTAGTTAAAATTAAGTGGATGGAGATATATAATCGCATCACCATCACTCTCATCCTCAACCCATTTAGAAGAGACCTTCAACACTTTTAAATAATTCCACTAAGCCAATACTAAGAAGAGTGATAAGCAAATACATCTTTATAGTTGAAGATAAGAGCCCAAGTCCATGATCACACTGCAAATCTCATGAAATAAAAAATTTTACTTTCATAGGAAAAAAATCCTTAAAAAATAGTAGAAAAAATGAATAATTTTTTTTCTTCTAATCTTCCAAGACTTTGAGCTTTAGCTCTTTATTGTAATTAGGTTTTATTTAGAACAACTTTTTTATTGCTTTCGCGATAAAAAAAAGTAATAAAGAGAAAAAAATGTGATTTTAGAAGACTTTTTTTTTTTTAACAATTTCAAAATTTTATCTTTAAGAAATTATTTAAAAAAATAATTCTTTAAGAGTGGTTGAGAAAAGAGTTTTAAAACAATAACAACAACAACAAGCCTTTATCACACTACGTGGGGTCTGCTACATGAATCCTTTTTCTCCATTGTGCCTTATTAAAAGTCAAATTCTCATTTAAATCTAATAAAGAAAGGTTATTCCTAATATTTTCTAACCAAGTCTTTTTAGGTCTTCCCCTACCTTTCTTAACATAAGTCAAATCTAATACCTCTACTCTCCTAACCGGGTCATCGGAAGGCCGCCTTTTTATGTGACCAAACCATCTAAGGCGACTCTCTCTAATCTTATCTTCTACTAGAGCTACTCCAACCTTTTCACGTATATGCTCATTTCGTATCCTATCTCTAAGGGTAAAGCCACCCATCCACCAGAGCATCCTCATCTCTGCCACACTTAACTTAGTATTATGCTTCTCTTTTAATGGCCAACATTCGGCACCATAAAGCATTGCAGGTCTAACTACCATCTTATAGAATTTTTCCTTAAGTTTGAGGGGTATATTTCTATCACATAACAAGCCCGATGCATTCCTCCACTTCAACCATCCAACTTGAATTCTGCTGATAATATCCCCATCTATTTCACCATCACTCTGTATAATAAATCCAAGATATCTAAAATGTATACTCTTATTAATGACTTGATCGCCCAAAGTCACAATTCCCTCATTAGGTTTATTACTACTAAAATTACACTACATATATTCTGTTTTAGATCCACTCAAGCAAAAACCTTTAGACTCTAAGGTTGACCTTCATAATTCAAGTTTACCTTCAACTCCCTCTCTAGTCTTCTCAACAAGAAGAATATCATCAGCAAAAAGCATACACCAAGGTACATCCTCTTGCAAATGTCTAGTGAGTACATCCATGACTAAAGCAAAAAGATATGGGCTTAAGGCTGATCCTTGATGTAACCCAATCGAAATAGGGAAAGACTTGGTCAAACCACCTTGTGTTTGAACACAAGTAATAGCTCCTACATACATATCTTTATTGATTTGAATATAAGCATTATTGACTCCTTTCTTTTCAAGAACTCTCCATAGGACTTCTCTTGGAACTTTATCATATGCTTTTTCTAAATCAATAAATATCATATATAGATCCTCCTTATTTTCTCTATATTTCTCCATCAAACCTCTTAATAAATGTATGGCTTCCATAATTGACCTACCCGGCATGAATCCAAATTGATTTTGAGAAACATTAATATCACGCCACAACCTATGCTCCATAACTCGCTCCCATAGTTTTAAAGTATGACACATTAACTTAATACCTCTATAATTTGTACAATCTTGTGCATCACCTTTATTCTTAAAAATATGAATTAACACACTCATTTTTCACTCATCTGGCATCTTTTTAGTCTTCAAAATAGTATTAAAAAGTTTAGTAAGCCAAGAAATCCCTTCAGCTCCTAAGCATTTCCACACCTCTATTGGAATATCATCAGGTCCAACAACTTTTCAACCCTTCATTTTCTTTAAAGTCTCTCTAACTTCAGTTTTACTAATACGCCGATTAAAACAGAAATCTTTATTTTCATTTAGGATGCTAAGGTCACTATAGTCAATCTTATTTTCACAATCTTCATTAAAAAGTTTAATAAAATATCTCACCTACCTTTGTTGAATTTCATCTTATAAGAAAAGTATTTTTTGATATTCATCTTTAATACACTTCACTTGAACTAAATCCTTACTACTTCTATCTCTTTGTTTGGTTAACTTATACATATATCTTTCTCCCTCCTTAGGATTTAATCTATTATATAAATCACTAAAAGCTAATGTCTTTGCATCACATATTGCTTTCTTAGAATCCTTACGAGCCACTTTATATATTTCTCAATTATCAAAATTTTAAAATTAAACTAATTTTTATAACAAATCTTCTTATTTTTAATCTTTTCTTGCACAATTTGATTTCATTACCAACTATTTTTACTATTAGGAGTTTTTTCCTTTGATACTACAAGCACATCTTTTGCAATATTCTTAATATCACTATCTACTTTTTCCCACATAACATTAGCATCCTCATGCACAGATAAAATCTTAAAATCTAAAATCTTACTCTAAAAAATATTAATATTTTTGTTAATATTCTTTAAATGCCCCCATCTAATCCTAGAGAAATATTTTACTTTATTTTTTATTTTATGCCCCTTTATCTTAAAGTCCAAAACAAATAGTCGATATTGGGTACATAAATTTTCACTCGGTATAACTTTACAATCATTGCAATCTAAATGATTTAATTTTCTAATAAGAAAATAGTCAATCTGGGTTGTACTATATCCATTTTTATAAGTGATGAGATGTTCATTCCTTTTCTTAAATAAGGTATTAGCAATTGAAAAATCATAAGCTAAACAAAAATCTAATATGGTCTTGCCACATTTATTCGTCGTTCCAAATCCATGGCCACCCTGAATGATTTTAAAATCATCTACGTCTTTACCAACATGTCCATTTAAATCTCCTCCAATAAAAACTCTTTCTTCAAAAGGTATCTTTTGAATTAATTCTTTTAAGTTATTTCAAAAATTTAATTTAGAACTTATATTCAAACTTACTTGAGGAGCATAAGCATTTATAATATTAACAATCTTATCCTCAATAACAATCTTTAAAGCTATAATTCTATCTCTAATCCTATTAATTTTTATAACATTATCCATTAAAATCATCTATAATAACACGTACACCATATCTAGTACGACTCCTACTCGAATACCAAAGTTTAAATCATAAACTATCAATTTCCTTAGCTTTCTCTCTAACTCACTTAGTTTTCTGAATGCACAAAATATTTAACTTCCTATGAATCATAATATCTATTAATTTCATTAATTTTCCTGTAAGAAAACTTATATTCCAAATTCCTATCCTAATTTTAGTCTCTTGGAGTAGCTTCTTTGCCCACATCCGTCCTTGATGTGGGAACCCTTGCCTGTTTAACACTGCATCCGGCCACCGGTGTAGCGGCCCTTGCACACTTGTCACTGTATTCAGACCATACAGCGCGTCGCTTCCAGAGGACGCCCTAGCATTAACACAATTTCTTAAAGGATTCATGTCATTATTGTTCGACAAGTTTTACGCTGGCTGTTAACTACCTAACGCAACCCTCCACTTTTCTCATCCAGGACTTGAGACCTGGCAACGACAGTGTTGGGAAAAGAGTTTTAAAAAGTAAAAATAAAAAAAGTTTAAGTTACCACAAATAAAACTTTAGGATACGTTTGAAACAACTTTCATAATGTCATGCAACCATAGTTTTTATATGACTATTTTTTTTAGTTTTAAATAGCAATAATTAATATAAAGTTGATTATAAAACTGCTGTGTAGAAAGTGACTTTTTAAAAGTTGTTGTAAAAAATAATTTCTTAGCACAAACATTTTTTAAAAATAATAAAAAAGTGGCCAAACAAAAATTATACTTACGATCTAAAAACAAAACAATAAAAAATTGTCTCAAATTAAATTCTAACTATCAAAAAAGCAAAATTTTTATAATAATTTAATAATCATCTGTATAAAAAAAATAAATCCATCTCAAACTAACCGTTAATCTTATTTAAATTAATTAAGTACTATGCAAAATTATTCCCTTGACACGTGTCAATGCGTGACTCAACGTTCCAGTTGGTTTCAGAAATTTTTGTTTTCAATTACTGTCATTAATATCACCTATAAAGGCCTAAGCCACAATTTAAGATTATAGCAAATTTTTAATACAAAATTATAGCTTTTTAATAAAAATTTGCTTTTGTAAGCCGCAAGAAAGCTATCCCAAACAAAACTTTCATTTGGGTCAGCTTTCTTAGTGCTTCTTAAAAGAAATTTTTAATATAAAACTTAAAATTTTTGTGCTAAAATTTCAATTTAAGATACAATCACAATTTTATTAAATTGTAATTTTCTTATTGCTTTCTCATTACTTTTAAAAAAAAATTATGATGAAAAATATAATTTTTGCAACCATAACAACAAAGCTATTTTCTCCTCAATAATTTTATAACCAACTTTATAAAAAATTACATCTGCCCTAAAAAGACCCTTAGCGTTCATTTAAAATGGAGTGAAATTATTATAAAAATAATATATATTTTTTTAAAATTATTATAGATATTATCATAAGATAAGATTTTTCTAATAAAATACTTTGTTATATCTAGTCATAGATATAGAAATTGGTGAAAATCAATGAGAACTAGAAAATAATAGCCCAAATAAAGCCACACACATAGCTTTCTTCAAATATATATTTTGCCATAAAAAAAAATCTTATCTTATGCTGTATTTATGACTATAAATGATTGAATTCTTGAAGTCTTATATCCACACACTTCTCCCTGTTTTTTTCTTTCTTCTTTTTTTATATAAAATTTGTAAAGTACTAAACTAGCTCCCAACATGAAAGCCTCTCATCACATGTTATCAATCTTATCGATGAGTTTCAACTAACTCCCATCGCAAAATTCTCTTCTCACGCTTTTTTTTGTTGTTAATATAAGCATTTTGACTAATTCTCTTCTCACGCATGTAGTTAGTGCCCCAACATGATTAAGGATGTCAAAATCGAGTAACGAGTCGGCTTCGAGTCGTGATGAAACTGGCCTGGCACTAATTAATTGACCGATCCATTTTCGCAAACGAGTCAAATATTTCAACTCGGATCCAACCCACACGGGTTACCAGGTTAACCCAACCTAACCCACAAACACTTTTTGATTTAAACAATGCGAGAGCAATAGCAAGTCGACGACGCGGCAATGCTAGCAGCGACATAACAATGCCGGCAACTACGCGGGTCAATCCAGGTCACTCGCAGATTTCTGGGTACACTTGAACTCAACCCAAATTTTTAAACGAGTCATTTTCGAGTCGAATTTTCTAGTCGTGTCAAATATTGACACCCTAACCACGGCCGAATCGTGAAATACTATTTCACATGCTACAATCCCCTTCTTGCACAACACAGTCATGCAAAACCCTAAAGTTTAAACAATGTTCAAGTTATGTTTAAATTCAAATTAATTCAAAAGAATTCTCAAACTAAGGGCTTCAATAAACGAAAAATTATTACGTCCGGTGTCCGGATTTGTCCGGACATCAATCCAGTCGCACCATATCACCCAAATACATCCGGAGCCTAGTGTATCCGGGTGACATGGCGCGTCTGGATTGGTGTTCGAACGGTCCGATCACCGAATGTAATAATTAGCCTCAATAAACACAACATATGAAGAAAAGAAAAAGATGATCTAACCTAAGATAAAATTTCAAACATATTATCTAAATAAACAAATGTAATTCTCCAATTACATATATAATTGGGGCATATAAAAATCCCTATAATTTTAACCTTTGGCTTGATAGAATATGAAAAGGATGACCAGCCCCCTCTTTTTCTTTTCAGGCTTTTTTTTTTGTAAGTTTCTCCAGTTTGGCTAAAATCAAGTGTGGTATACTTCCTTCTAGATTTTGAGCTTGTTTGCTTTACAGCTCAAATTAATTTAGGCCTTTACTTCTCTATCTCACATTCTTTGTTTCCTGATAAAAAGAATGGAATATTTTTTTTTTTTTTATGTATTTCTGTTTTAAATGGTCATTATATGATAACAAAAATGAGAGGGAGATACAATTATGACAGGATCAAAGAGATGATAAACTTAGTCTTTGTTTAGGCTGGCTTTTTTACTATTTTAAGTAACTTTCTAATACAAAATTTAAATTTTCATACTAGAAAGAAGCTTTAACAAGTAATAAGAAAACTATTTGGACCAAAATCTTAGAGTAAGGCTTCGTTTGAGATAGCTTTTTTACTGCTGCTTACAGCATCTTTCTAGCACAAAAAAGTTAGATACAAATTCGTGCAATAAAAAATTTTTCTAATAATTTTTTATTGCTTCCGGTACAAAATTTTTAATTATTGTACTAAAAAATTGCTTTAAGAAGTACTAAGAAAGCTGTCCCAAACGAGAAGCCCAATTGAAATGGCTTATGCTAGTAGTAGATATGAGTTAGAAAGGATTATTGGAGGTGAAGGTAATAAGTTTTAGAGGCATCAAATAAGGAGGCATTATGGATCCAAGTAGCACAAAGCATTGATGGCTTGATCCACCTCTAGAGATAAAAAAATATCAAAGGGTGGCAATGAAATAGCATAAGAAGTTTATGAAAGCCATATAAGATATTCAAATGAGTCCTCAACTGGAGGTGAAAACTTCATGACCATGAGGAAGAGGGTGGGCAACACAACGGAAGGTCAAAGTTATCACTAAGGGTGGTTAGAAAAATCTTCCCATATAGGGAAGAGACTGACCAAGCTGAAAGTGATACAAAAAAAACATAAAGATAGCATGAGCTTTAAGGCTTCGTTTGTGACGGCTTTCTTATTGCTTTTTTAAGAACTTTCTAGTATAAAAATTAAAAATTTTGTATTAAAAAACTGCTTTAAGAAGCAGTAAAAAAATCATCCCAAACGAAACCTAAGTTAACAATAAAGAAGTGCAAGAAAGTAATACAAGTGCTTGCGAGTAATAGTCATAACTCATAACAGATCTAATGATCTATCATGGGATGAAGATTGCGCAACCTTAAGGTGATTCATGATAGTGCAAGAAGTTCGTCAAGGTAATTGAAGATAACAAGCATGAACTATGGCTATATTTGGAACGGCTTTTTTATTGCTTCTTAAAATAGCTTTTTATTTTTGTGCTTGAAAGCTGCTTAAAAGAAAGCTGTCCCAAACGATGCCTAAAAATAACATTAATGGCAATGTAGGGTGGTCACGAAGACACTAAAGATGGTAGATTAGACAACCCCTAAAGATGGTAGGATTGGACAACCCCTATAGGTGAAGATGGTAACATACCGTAAAAGGGGTGCTAAAGTGGTTCAAGCACATCGTGACGGTGATCAAGGGATGATTCGGAGTTGGCAAGCAATTGAAGGTGGTCAAGATTGTCCTCTTAAATGGAAAGGTTGGATTGATTAACTAAAAGTTGTTTGATAATTTTTAGCTTTCATGTTAGTTTTTCTTCTAAACAAAAAGGGTTGTACTAAAGGTCATAGGAACTCTATGAAGTTCAAAAAAGGTCATAGGAGAGGTTCAAATCTATCTGAATGAAGATCATCGATACGAACAAACACTATGGACGGCTCATTCATTGAAAGAGGAGAGGAGAGTTTAGTTGGTTTGAGCCACACATAATCCACTTGCCAACCAACAAGGTCCAGCTCATGTAGAAAGAAGAACACACCAAAACTCTTTTTATTGCAAAATATATGAAAGAAAACAAAAAGATACGGTTGGATCATCAATTGGAGAGGAAGATCCCGCTCTCCCAAATCCCTAACTGACAGCTAGAGCCCTCGCAACCTTAGAAATTCTAATTTCAACAAACTCAAAACATAATCTTGAAATCACCCTATTGTTAGCCTTAAATAGGCTCCTCTAATTCCCTCTCAAATCAACCCCTCTTTCCCTAGATAATCCTCTCATATTTGAATTCAAATTAGATATCTTATCCTAAATAATTCCCTCATAAATTAAAACTTTTCTAAACAATTCTACTTTAATTAAGAACCTTCATAAGCAGCTCCCTCTTGATTATAAAACTTCCTAATTCTCTTCCGATCAAATTGGCCAGTCCATCAAAGCCATTCGAATAAACACTAGGATTTTCTAGCTGGGCTGTAGTCGTCTCAAGGAACTCTTATTTGGTCAGGTGACCTGACGTAGCTCTATGTTCGGACGCCAGTAAAATAGTGTCACGTGTTCTTACTCTTTACCGCGCTGCCCGACAACCCGACCCGAAACGGAACCGGGATTGCTATGTTCGCGTATTGCTCGGGATTGCTCGGTATTGCTAGATATTGGTCGATTTTGCTCGACAATAACGAGAAATATCATTCTGTGAAGACCAATACCTAGCAATATTGAGTAATACCGAGTTTTGCTAGATATTGTTAGGATTGCTAGATATTGCTCGGTATTGGTCTTGACAGAGCAATATTTCTCGTTATTGTCAAGCAATACCTAGCAATATGCGAACATAATAATCTCAAATTTCGATCCAGGTCGGATCGTCAGGCCGCGCGGTAAAAAGTAAGAGCACGTGGCGACATGTTATTGGCGTCTGAACATAGAGCTACGTCAGGTCACCTGACCAAATAATTGTTCCGTCTCAAGCCACTCAAATGAAAACTCTAACCGACCAATAAGGTCCCAAGTCAACCTGACATATATATGGTATAAAGATTCATGTGCAAGTCTAAAACAATCAAATTCCCAACATTAATTTTCCACAGATGTAACCAAAGTGAAGTCTCATTAATAAAATGAAAAAAAAAAATCTATTTAGTTTAAAGAAAAATTTTGCATGAGTATTTAAATATTGCTTTTATTCAAGATTTCTAATATGATAAGTATCTACCATCCAAAAGAAGAAGAAGAAAACAATCGCAATCAATTCACAATTTCCAACAAAATAGCAACAAATAAGCAAAGTGAAAGAAATTAAAACTAAATCAAAACAAGCCATATGAAGGAAGGCAGCCTAAAGATAGAAAAATTATTACATCCGGTGAAAATACCGAGCATACCGAGTATACCAAGCGTGCTGTACCGAGCACTTTAATGACGTGACATTTTGTTATTGCCTTATTGGTTTTCGGATGCATTCAATAACCTGACGGAATAATTACTCCTAAAGATAAGCTATAATTTTAAGAAAAAGAGATGTTCCCATTTATTAACACACACCGAGCCATCTCAGGCTTAAACTAATTATTATATTCTCATGTATATGAGGTGGCACCGTATGAGTGGTTAATTGTAAACGGACCACTCTATCCTTTTCTGTTTAAGCACGACACCTATAACAGATAAATCAAGATATATAATTCCATTCATTTCCTCTTTATGTCTCTCTTTTCCCTGTTCTTCTTGATGTGCAAAGAATCACGTTATCAACATGGTATCAAGAGCGGGTTGAAGCAAGACGATCTTGCGGTGCATTTTTTTTAGATGGCGACCTCCTCCAACATGTCTTGTACAGGCGAACAGATTGATCCGATCATCAGTGAAGCTTCGTCAATCCCAATGTTGTATCCAATCTAAAACATATCGTTCCAACTCAACTTTCCGCCAATAATTATGCTCTCTAGCTATCCCAAATTTTCAAGATCCTTCGGGCAAATGGATTTGATCAGTTTCTTGACTCCAATCTTTCTCCTCCGACCCATTTCTTGACTCAATCGGATGGATCTCGAACCACCAACAGCAACTATGCACAGTGGATGTTAACGGACCAGAACCTTGCCGCTGCAATTTGCTCCACAATCTCACCGACGGTTCTTCCTTACATTAACAATCTCAACTACACATCTTCTATTTGGTCTACACTTGAAACATGCTTTCAATCCACAAATTGTTTTAAAGTTATACAAGTAAAGAACAAACTTCACAATGTTGCTCTCAAAGCGTCTACCATGACACAATACTTAACAGAAATCAAGTCCATAGTAGATCAGATCTCGGCTACTGGCTGCACAGTGGATACCAAAGACATAATTCTTTACACTCTCAACGGCCTTCTGAGCACCTATCAATCCTTCAAAACCGCAATTCGTACAATGCAAAATCCTCTCACTCTTGAAAATCTTTATTCCTTACTCATCAGCGAAGAAATTCACATTAACTCCGACAATGCTCGTCTTCTGAATCCCACCGATCCAAACACTGCTCTTTTTACTTATCGCGATCGTGGGCGTCGCAATAGGGGAAGATCGTCTCAATCCTCCCAATCTAAAACTCGTTCCAATGCTCCGCCTATTACATGCTAGATCTGCAATAAAAAGGGACACTCAGCCTCCAATTGCTGGCATAGGCTTAATATTCAATATGTTCCTCAACCGGTTCAATCTTCTTCCCGCACTATGGTCACTACCTCCGACAACTCCAACTCCAATTGATTTCTTGACTCAGGCGCATCTTCACACCTAACTAACTCTCTTGAAAGTCTTTCCATCACTACTCCATACACCGGCTCCGACAGCATTAACATTAGCGACGGTTGATCTGTCAACATTGCTACTTTAGAAACTAGTTTGCTTCCTACACCTTCTCGTACGCTTACACTATCTCAAATTCTCCGCTCTCCCTTTGAGATTCTCTATCATCAGCAACCTGACTACACCCAATTAAAAATGTTTACCTGCCAATGTTTTCCTCTTTCTCCCTCACATACCCGCAACAAACTCCAACCAAAGGCTATGTCGTACATCTTTTTCGGATACTCAGAAGTGTACAAAGGATACAAATGTTTGTATCTGGACTCTAACAAAATTACAATGTCGCATCATGTTACCTTTGATTTCTGTTTGCCCAAAATATCGTTCCCTCTACTACACAGCCAATTTTGCCCTCCAATCTATTTCTTCTAACTCCTACCACTATTCACATATCTTACAGACCATCAAGAGCTGACCCCGTCCAATACTATCACTAATTCTGTTTCAAATCGCTCCAGTGCACATCCACCCAAAACCACTATTCCTCCTGCTTCCAATCCTACTCAACATACCTATTCCTACTCACCCGATGGTTAACCGAAGCAGAACAGGCTCCCTCAAACCTTGTGTTCAACTTGATCTTATACACAATCAGGAATCCTCCAGTCAATTACATGATCATACTACCTATACCGAAGCCGTCAAACAACATCAATGGCGTCAAGCGATGGCAGCTGAATTCTTCGCCTTACAACAACAAGGAACTTGTAGTCTCGTTCCTCCACCTTGTAACTCCAATGTCATCGGATGTAAATGGACATATCAAACTAAGCATCACACTGACGGTTCGATAGTCAAATACAAAGCAAGACTGGTTGCTCTAAGCAATCACCATGAGTATGGTCTAGACTTTACTGAAACCTTCAGCCCAGTGACAAAGCTTCCAACGATTTGCATTCTTCTTACTATTGCTTTATATCACAACTGGACTATTCATCAACTTCATGTCGCAAACGCTTTTCTCCATGACACCCTCTCTGAAATCATTCACATGTCGCAACCCAAAGACTTCGAAGACTCTACTCATCCAGATTACGTCTGTCAACTACACAAAGCTATTTGCAGTCTTTGACATGCCCCTTCGTCAATGATACAACACTTAAAACCTTATCTCTATCAGCTTCACTCACAGCACCTCTGACCCTTCCCTCCTTACTTTGCGACAAAATTCAATTCAAATATTTATTCTTATTTATGTCGACAATATTCTCATTATGGGTAATAATAAAAAAATTCTCACTCATATTCTTGATCAGCTCAACCATAAATTCTCAATGAAACATCTAGGCGAAGCAAATCCCTTCCTCGATATTCATCTCTCGTGGTGATCAAAGTTACATTCTATCTCAAAAACTATATGACATATCCATTCTTCAACAAGCTCACCTTCAACATTGCAATGCTCTCTCCAATCCTTCCTGTACTAAACTTCCTTCTTCCATCCCGTCCGATCCTATTATGTCCAATCCTCCATCTTGTCCGATCCTACTATGTCAGAAACTCATCGGCTCGCTCCAATACTTAACACTAACTCACCCTGATATTTCTTATAGCTTCAACTTGCTATCTCAACATATAGATGACCCTCTTCTAGAACACAACTATATGCTCAAAAGACTACTGCAATATGTCAAAGGTACGCTTGATTTTGAATTACCAATTGCAAAAACTAACATTCTACTTCAATCTTTTTTAGATGCCGACTGGGCAAGCGATCCTATCTCTCACAAATCCACCTCCAATTATTGCTCCTATCTAGGCAATACACTTATCTCATGGTCCGTCAAAAAGCAACATAAGGTTGCTCGTTTGTCCACCGAATTGGAATATCACACCCTTGATTCGCTTACCTCCAATAGGATCTAGCTTCACTTGCTCCTTCAAGACTTCAACATTGCTTCAACACTACCAACAATTATATACTGTGATAATACATCGTCCATAGCACTGGCCAACAATTCTAGTTTTCACACTCGCATCAAACATGTTAACATTAATCATTGATTTATTCATGATCACATTCACCAAAATCACATTCGGATTCTTCACATCTCTACGATTGATCAGGTTGCCGACATCTTCACCAAACCTCTGGCCACGCCTCGATTTCACAAACCTCGTCTCAAATTGATAATCATACAAGACCCACCAATTTTACAGGGACATATTAACACACACCAAGCCATCTCAAGCTTAAACTAATTATTATATTCTCATGCATATGATGTGGCATCGTATGAGTGGTTGATTGTAAACAGGCCACTCTCTCCTTTTCTATTTAAGCAGGGCACCTGTAACAGATTTCCTCTTTCTGTCTTTATCTTTTCCCTGTTCTTCTTGCTGTGCAAAGAATCACGGTATCAGCACCATTTTAAAAGTGGCAAAAGCAATTTTTCACATTAATTTTGAGTTTGAACCCAGTTCATCCTCTTCTCAAATTTCTTTGAGTTTAGATTGTTATGAAGTATATCAAAGAGGAATTGCAATCAAACTGGATATAGTAATGATAAAACTCATTCTCAGTTTCTGAATATATATATATAAAGTTTGGATATCACATAATTAAGTGAGAAGTCAGGCACCAAAAAAAAAATCAGAGCCAACCAAGAGAAAGGGGTCTCTAGTGTACTAAGAGGTGAAAATCAGGCCATTAGCCAATTCGGAATCAGACTGACGTGCAAATTCTATATTAATCTCACCAAAGCCATACCATCTGATAAATTCGATCAAAGTCATCATCTCCAAAAACCCCTATCCGTTTATGTGTAAAGAACATATCCAAACAGATTCAATGCATATATCGAGAATAATCATAACAAGCGTAAAAGATCACGAAAAAGAAATAGAAAAGACTAAACGTAAAAGGAAGCACAAGTGCAGCATAAAAAAGGAAATCCATTGTGAAGAAAGTATGCAGCAAACCAAGAGCCTAACATCATCAAGAGAAAATACTATTTTTAGAAGAAAAAATAAAATGTTATGCTCAATTAGTATTTTTATACCAACAAGTAGTTTCAATAATCTGATGCCGGGTGTTCATTAAATTGAAGGTCAACTGATGGAGAACTTCAAGTTAATTATTATGATCCAATTGTAATCAAAGATTACATGACATAAAGATCAAAATCAACAAATCATCAAGCACAAAAATAACCCAAAACATAAAATAAAGAATTCAAAAAAATTGTAATTGAATTTGAATGTTTTCTTTTTTATTTCAAATTTTAAGTTTTAAATTTTCAATTTTTAAATAACAAAATCCATGTGAGGTTTTAGGATATTATTCTCTTCATTTTAGTTTTTAAAATTGTTTTAGAAGCTCCCATGGCCAGTCAAGCAATCCTTCCCATACAAAATTTGAAAATTTCTTGAATATAGGAGATGTTTAGAGTGGTTACAAACTCCCCCCCCCCCCCCCTTGTGTGACCTCTCCCTCCTTTTCATTTAAGATTGAGTTTTGTATTTACTTAGGATTAATGTAATTACATTAAATAATTGATGGATTTTTTTTTTTTGTATTTGGAAAAAATCAAGAATTGTTTCTCTTAGGTTGGAGCTTGATACCAAGCCATTGGTTCATCCTTAGTGGGGGTAACCATTTAAGCTTTGTTTCTGCTTGTGAACAGCTTCCCTACTCCACTGATATTTCACAAATCCCTAAACCTTTCTCATAGCATCCACAGCCCAAAAAACAAACTAAAAGCACAAGCACTCGACCAAACTAGCTTCTACTTGACTTGGCCTTGAAATTTACTCTCTAAAATTAAAAAAAAGCCTCTCTACCAACTCAATAACCAGCTTCCACAAATTCACCTAACCATTCCAAGTCCCAAGCTTTAGAAACTCCAATATCCATCCACCCTAAAACCAAGCAAGGTGCATTTGGGTTTAGGCTTTCCCAATGCTTTGGCAAACCACAAGCCACCACAAATACAACCCTCCTAAATAATTCTACCACTTTGAGGACATCTTCATCATCAAATTAAGGCCTTGGTTGATCATCATCCCCAAGCTAAATTATCAACATTATAGAGAGGCTTTTTTCATGAACTTAACAAGTGATCTCCAAGTCATAATGGATGCAAGTGCAAAATTGTAGTAAACATATGTCATTACCCACACCTTAAAAAGGATATTGAGCAGTCTAAACATTGGCCCATGAAAAAAATTAAGCCAAGTCATTAGAAAAAAAAAAAAAAACAAGCAGCGGGAAAGTTTTACAAGGTAATTAAACGCCATTGAATTTGTTTTGACATTTGTGCAGCCATGAGATTACTCTTGGTGATAATGTTAGAACCTATTTTCTAAGCATATCTAAGTTTTTTGATACCGAATCATGTCTTCTTTGATTACCCTCCAACTTCTAAGAATTTAAAAAAGACTTTAACTTTACTGCCATTTTTCTTTGTTTCTTTTCTTAACAAAGAACTTGAGATCCTGCTCAAGATATTGATCTCTCGCCCAAGCAAAAAGATCAAATTACACTTCCAAACTTAGTTTTTGACTGACCTCTATATTTTCCATACTCCCAGCTTCTAAATTCCTGGTATGTTGTTTGAAATAATTCTAAAAGACATTACGTTTCCAAAAAAACAAAATAAAAACGATAAATTAAAGTTTGAATATTGCATAATCAAGTAGGCATTTATGCAACCAAAAAAAGATTAAATCCAACTAAAAGAAAGGCGCCTCTGATGTCCTAAGATGTTAGGATCCGGTCATTGGCCCATTAGGAATCAGATTGACGTGCAAATTCTGTATTTTAATCAGCAAAGCCACCTTAAAACAGTAGCATCTGATAAATGCATTCATCATCATCTCCCAAAACCCCAATCACTTCACAATATGCAACAAAAAAAAGTATGGCCAAACAGATTCAGAATATACATCCAGAATAACCAAAATATAAGCTAAAGGTTCAGAACAATATATATACACCGAGAACACCCAAAAACATAAACAAAAATATGAAGAAAAGTTCAGAAAGACTGCAAAGTAAAAGAAAGCGCAACTGCAGCAACAAAAGCAATGAAATCCATCGTTCAGTAAGTTGATAAAGCATACCAGGAATTCACCATCATCCATAAAAATGTACCATTTTTAGAAGAAAATACTGAATAAAAACAAAAAGAAATATTTAGAGTGGTCACAAAATTTGAAAATTACTTGAATATAGATGTTTAGAGTGGTCACAAACTCTCCCGCTCCTTGTGTGGCCTCTCCCTCCCCCTCTCCCGCTTTTTCATTTAGGATTGAGTTTTGAATTTACTTAGGATACATGTAATTCCATTAAATAATTGATTGAGAATAAATGGAATTCAATTTTTGTGTACTTGGAAAAAATCAAGAATTGTTTCTCTTAGGTTGGAGCTTGGTAGCAAGCCATTGGTTTATCCTTAGTGGGGATGCTTTGTTACTGTTTGTGAAATACATCACCACTCCATTGGTATTTCACAAATCCCTAAACCTCTCTCATAGCCTCAAAAGCCCACATAACCAACTAGAAGAACTCGAACAAACTAGCTTCTACTTGACCTAGTCTTGCAATTTTTCCTATAAACTTAAAAAAACACTCTCCACCAACTCCATAACTAGCCATCTCCAATTCACCTAACCATTCCAAGTCAATCCAAGCTTTAGAAACTCCAACATCCATCCACCCTGATTTTTTAAAGCCAAGCAAGGTGCTTTTGGGTGTAGGCTTTCCCAAGGATTTGGCAGACCACCACCACAAGCCACAACTAGAACCCACCTAAATAATTCTATCACTGGAGTATATCTCCATCATAAAAATAAGGCCTTGGTTGATCATCGTCCCCAAGCTAAATTATCAACATTATAGAGAGACCTTCTTTCATGAACTTAGTCATAATGAATGCAAGTGCAAAAATGTATTCAACATGTCATTGCCTACACCTTAAAAAGGATACTCTAAAAGAGCAGTCTTAACATTGCCCCATGAAAAAAATAAAGTAAAATCATTAGCAAAAATAAATAAATAAATAAATAAACAAGCGGCGGGAAGGTTTTACAAGGTAATTAAACATCATTGAACTTGTTTTGACATTTTCCATGAGATTACTCTTGGTGATAATGTTAGAACCTGTTTTCTAAGCATATCCAAGTTTTTAGTCACCAAATCATGCCTTCTTTGATTACCTTCCTCCAACTTCTAAGAATTTAAAAAGGCTTAAACTTTACTGCCATTTTTCTTTGTTTCTTTTCTTAACAAACAACTAGTGATCCTGCTCAAAATATTAATCTCTCTCCCAAGCAAAAAGATCAAATAACACTTCCAAACTTAGTTTTTGACTGACTCTATATTTTTCATACTCCCAGCTTCTAAATTCCTGGTATGTTGTTTGGAATAATTCTAAAAGACATTACGTTTCCAAATAAAACAAAATAAAAACGATAAGTTAAAGTTTGAATATTGCATAATTAAGTAGGAATTTATTCAACCAAAAAAATATTAAATCCAACTAAAAGAAAGGCGCCTCTGATGTCCTAAGATGTTAGGATCCGGTCATTGGCTCATTGGGGATCAGACTGACGTGCAAATTCTATATTTTAATCAGCAAAGCCACCTTAAAACAGTAGCATCTGATAAATTCATTCATCATCATCTCCCAAAACCCCAATCACTTCACAACATGCAACAAAAAAAACATTGGCTAAACAGATTCGGAATATACACACAGAATAATAAAAATATAAGCTAAAGGTTCAGAACAATATATATATATATTAATATATATATATATATATATATATATATATATATATATATATATATATATATATATATATATATATATATATATACACCGAGAACACCCAAAAACATAAACAAAATATGAAGAAAAGTTCCGAAAGACGGTAAAGCAAAAGAAAGCGCAACTGCAGCAACAAAAGAAATGAAATCTATCGTTCAGTAAGTTGATAAAGCAAACCAGGAATTCACCATCATCCATAAAAATGTACCATTTTTAGAAGAAAAAACGGAATTAAAAACAAAAAGAAATATTGCCGCCGGCTCCTGGAGTTTGAGCTCGATTCCTCTTCTGTTCAGATTTCTTTTTTCAGCCTGAATAGAAGAAGAGCAGGGCAAAACCTAGAGGATTAAAATGAACAAGTTTAGAAAGAGCCGGAGAAGACGATGGTCGTCGGCTTCCGTCGGGTGATTTCGTTTGGTGGCTGCTCGCTAGCTAGGGTTTTAAAAGAAAGCTGTCCTCCATCGAGATTATTATATAGGACAATGAGAAAAAAAAATATATGAATAATCTTAATAATTTTAAAAGCATACATTTAATTAATATTTTTATCAATAAAATTAAATTTAAAATAATTGAGATAGTATTAGTCTTATTTTGAAAATTAGTTTATAAAAATAATAAATGCTTTTGTATATTATTTATTAAATTAAAATTTATAATATAAAATTAAATCTACTCTAATTTTGAGGGAGTAATAATCCTTGAAGTTGTTTCGTAGATCATCGTTTAGACTTAATTTTGGACAGCTAATGACCGATGATATTTTCCTTCTTTTAAAAAATTTTTGTGTAATAAAGTAATTTTAAAAAGCTAAAAGAAAGTTATCTCAAACGAAGTCTTAATTAGTGCAATCTTCAAGAAAACTTTAAGAGACCACCTTAAGGTCAGATTGCAAATTAACTCAGTTATAGAACTAATTAATTTATCAAGACTTAGGCTTCGTTTGTGACAGTTTTCTTACCGCTTCTTAAAGCAGCAATCTAGTACAAATTTTTTTTTTCATATTAGAAAGTTGCTTTAAGAAGTAATAAAAAAAATCGTCATAAGCGAAATCTTAGTTTGGCTCCAAAACCTAAAACTTTGGGCCTAGAAAGTAGATTCAGCCCCTAACAACTCTAGTGGAGTCACCTTGACCAACCCAAGCCAAACTCAATTAAATTCTAATATAGTAATGCTTCGGAGCAATCTTAAACCAACCCTAAGCCCTATGAAGGACCCCATCCAAATTTATTTACTTATCTTCAAACATGATTAGGTCATTCGAACCGTATTGTACCCATGTGAATATTAATAGTTAACCTTTAACTCACATATTAATCGAGGGTAAATCTTAACCGATCTGCCTTAGTTCTAGCTTATTCTAAACCTACTCTAACACACCTAAATGACCCCATGTCGACTTGACACAACTAATAGACTCATGTAAGGTCAATTTCACCTAAGTTTGGCCAAACTCAAAAAATTTTCAAAGTGAGCCTTAATCATGTAGTTTAAACCCAATTTATGATTAGTCTTGCTCAATTATGACCCAAAGCCTTCCTAGTAGTTATAATGGGGACCCCTTTGGTCAACCTTAATTAATACATTTTGGTCAACACTTTGACCCACACCATAGCCTAATCAGCTTTGGTCATATTGAACATGAACTTAGTTCTTTCTATTTATAACCCCCTCATCCATAATCATAATCATGTAATTTTATAATAATTAGATCCTTAACTTACCCAACCTAACTTCTCTAAGGCTTCATATTGGATAATTTATAATTTATTTGCTTTTACTCTAAAAACATTTAAATGTTACTTTCTCAACCTTCTTTCTATTTAAATTTCTGAAATTTATGAAACATGAGAAGAAACTAAGTAATTGAAAAATCTATATATAGCTTATAAGAAATATAGTGCACAAGCTGAGATTAATAGTAATACAAAGCACACAAGGATTTGTGCACCCAAAATCACCTCAATTGAGTTCAAGTTAACTCGATCGTTATAAATTTTATTTAGATGCTATATATTTAGTGATTTTAATTGATAATTTTATTGATTATATTTTTGTTATAATGACCAAAATAAAAATTGATCGTAAAATGATCAACCAAATAAATCATATGCCCCTTCAATTTAATGAACTGTTGATATTTATGGATATCTATTGTGGTGATATTTAGTAAAATTTGTTGTTAAACCAATTAGTATACCTTGGCTACAACAATTAATTAAGATCAATCAATCACTCCTGGATATTGTAGCATCTAATTATTTCCCATTAATTAGCTAGATAAATTTCATAATAAAGAAATAACACTGATTTTATTATCTTGAGGTAACAAAAATAAAAAATGCAGAATCCAAAAATAAAATGTTTCATTCATCGATATAATTCATAAGGATTTGCTAAGAGAAAATGAAAATTATGTTCATTCATATACTTTTAAAATTACATCCATCAATTAAAATATAAAATATGACCTCAAAAATCATAGTTCATAAAATTCTAATGCTATAGATACATCAACCTTTGAATTTTTTAAAAATAAAAAAGGTATTACATCAAATAAATAAATAGTGTAAGGGATAAAAATTATATATGAACACATGATTATTTTTGCGTGGATTGGTCAAGGCCTACAACCATGCCTAAGTATCCACCATAACTAGGATTTCTTTATTTTTTTTTTAGGAAATTTTGAGGCATAAGCCCATTCATTGCTAAAGAAAAAGATTACAAGTAAAAGCTGGAACTATAATCCACCAATCTCAAAACAAAACGAGAATATGGATTCTAAAAGAAGAAAAATTACAATTATGAAAAGCAAATCTAACACTAATTGGCGAAGTGCCAAAGAGGACTCAGATAAATGCTCTTGAGCTCGAGGGTCGAATACGTGAGGGTCAAAATAGAGCATTACCCCTGGTTGCCCAGAGGACCATCCAAGGGGCTGCTGAAATAATCAGCGATCAACTAGGATTTCTTGATAACCAAAATTCAAAAATAAAAATCCGAACTTGTTTGATAGGTGGACAATCATATTCATCAATCTTCTTTTATAATAACCTCCCCTTTCATCAAGACAAACTCCTACAAGCATTCTCTCCCTAAACACAATAAGAAAATATAACAAAAATCAAATAGAAATCAAGAGCTTACAAAAGATAAGCAATTCCTACACATAGATTTCTAATCAAGTGAATAAATCATATAAAATAATGACCAACACAAGTGATAAATAAAAAGTGTAAGGGATAAAAATTATATATGAACACATAATGATTTTTACGTGGATTGGTCAAGACCTACAACCATGCTTTTTTTTTGTTAAAACCCACAGAGGGACCTACGCGTTAATACAAAAAAGGATTACAATGTCCTTAAAAGGAACCTCCAACTCATTAATGCTCAAAGGAGCTACAAAATAAATCAAAATAAAACCTAATAGCCGATGATTATTTATACTAATAGTTACAAAAAAAAAAAAAAAAAAAAAAAACTAAGAACATACTAGGGCTTCAAGGAGACAGCAACCAAAAAAGGAAGATCAAAGAATAAACATTCAGCACGAACTTCCTGCAAAAAATGTGGACTGAGCCACAGATAACAAAATTGGCTTGTGCCTCCGACGAGTCAGCATAAGTAAAAATCCACTCAACAAACCTACAAAAGAGTCAGATTGCAGTTAAAAAAAACCAAAAAATGCCATTTAGCTAGTCAAAACCAATAACCAAGCAACCATCAAAATCCTTATGATCAACAATAATCTGGACATTCAACAATAAGAACAACTTTCTCTCTAAATTATAACACAGTAAACTCCCCAACAGGTCATGGATGTATGAAGGAAAATACATTAAAAAGAGAAAGTAATTCAACATAGTGCGCTCAAGCCCAAGCATCAAATCAATCAAAAAATTAGATTCATAACCTCAACCAACAACAAAAATAACCTTCCAATTATGACCACAAAAGCACCACCACCTAATCACATAAAAAACTAAACCTAGTACATCAAAAAACTTCAGGGTAATAAGCCCACCAATATTAAGCCTCCAACATAAAATAACATAGCCCACCATCTCAATAAAATACTGAGAATGTAAGTCCCAACCAACAGCAAAAAGAAACTACTGACTTATGACCACAAAGGCACCACCACGTAAAATCAAAATAAGCTATCACAGGTGCAGCCAAAAATTCCAGATTATCAATCTAATGAGTGTTGAACCCCCAAAATAAATTAACATAGGCCTTAAACAACGAATGGCAGCACAGACATAAATAAAACAAACACCTCCACCGAATCCACCTCCATAAATTAAAGGAAAACCAGCAAAATAAGCAGAAACCTAACCACTTCCACAGATACCACAACCAGAAGTATAAAGATGAACTAGCAAAAAAGTCCAAACTAGAAGGATGCAAACCAGACTTACTAATAAACATATCAACCATTACGTATATAAGGCAATCCAGCATTATCCAAATTAATCATACGTTTCATCATCGGGTGTAATATCTGGATATCAAACTCCTCGTAATTATTAAGATAACAACCCTTATTAGCTAACGAATCCGCAAAAACATTAGCTTCACAATAAATCTGCAAACACATTAGCTTCACAATAATTGGAATGAAATTCTCAAATTAAAGGCTTCAATAAGCAATCCACATGAGGAAAAAAACAAAAGGATAATCTAATCTAAGATAAAATTTCAATCATATTATCTGAATAAACAAATGCATTTCTCCAATTACATATGCATCTTTCGTGAGAGAGGGATGCTAAGAACAAATGAACATAAACTGGAACGCCTCCTCGAAACTACAGGGATGCTGGCTAGGACTGGGTCAATTGGATCTGATTCAAAAGCTTCCGCCTCTTACGCTGATCCACTGGATGCTGCTGAAACAATGGGGGGCATATAAAGATCCCTATAATTTTAACCTTTGGCTTCATAGAATATAAAAAGGATGAGCAGCACTCTTTTGCTTTTCAGACTTTTTTTTGCAAGTTCCTCCCATTTGGCTAAAATCAAGTGTGGTATACTTCCTTCCAGATTTTGTACTTGTTTGCATTACAGCTCAAATTAATTTAAGCCTTTACTTCTCTATCTCACATTCTTTGTTTCCTAATAAAAATAATGGAATATATTTTCTTATGCATTTCTGTTTCAAATGGTCTTTATATCATAACAAAAATGAGAGGGAGATACAATTGTGACAGTATCAAAGATATGATAAACTTAACTTTTATTTGGGCCGATCTTTTTATTATCTTAAATAACTTTTTAATACAAAATTTAAATTTTTTACTAGAAAGCTGCTTTAACAAGTCAAAAGAAAATTGTTTGAATCAAAATCTTAGAGCGTTTTTCAATAGTGCTTACATCTTTCTAGCACAAAAATTTTAGATGCAACTAGTGCAATAAATATTTTCATATTAATATTTTACTGTTTCAAATAAAAAAATTTTAATTATTGTACTAAAAATTACTTTAAGAAGATAACTATCCTAAACGAAGCCCAATTGAAATGTTTTATGCTAGTAGTAGATATGACTGACCAGGCTTAAGGTGATGCCAAAAAAACATAAAGATAGCATGAGCATAAGGCTTCGTTTGGAACGGCTTTCTTATTGCTTCTTAAAGAAACTTTTTAGTATAAAATTTTAAAATTTTGTACTAAAAAACTGATTTAAGAAGCAGTAAATAAGTCATCCCAAACAAAGCCTAAGTTAACAATAAAGAAGTGCAAGAAAGTAATACAAGTGATTGAGGGCAATAGTCATAGCTCATAACAAACCTATCATGGGATGAAGATTGCGCAACCTTAAGTTGAGTCATGATAGTGCAAGAAGTTCGTCGAGGTAATTGATGATAACAAGAACAGTCCTCTTTTTTGGAGTTGCAGCTAGCATGAACTATGATTTTATTTGAAACGATTTTTTTACTGCTTATTGAAGAAGCTTTCTAATTGCTTTAAGAAGCAGGAAGAAAACTATCTCAAACAAAACCTAAAAAAAACATTTATGACAATGTAGGATAGTCACGAAGACACTAAAGATGGTAGATTGGACAATAACATACCGTAAACGGGGTGCTAAAGTGGTGCATGCAAATCATGATGGTGATTGAGGGATGATTGAGAGTTGGCAAGTAATTGAAGGTGGTCAAGATTGTCCTCTTAAATGGATAGGCTGGATTGGTTGTTAACTAAAAGTTGTTTGACGATTTTTAGCTATTATGTTAGTTTTTCTTCTAAACAAAAAGGGTTGTACTAAAGGTCATAGGAACTCTATGAAGTTCAATGAAGGTCATAGGAGTGGTTCAAATCTATCTGAATGAAGATCATCAATGCGAATAAACTCTATGGACTGCTGGTTCAATGAAAGAGAAGAGGGTAGTTTAGTTGGCTTGAGCCACACCTAATGCATATGGAGAAGATGGGTGAAGCAATCAAGATAGATGTGCAACTCCTGACAACAATCAATTGCCCACCAATATTTTTACAATGATGAAACCTAAGTCTCACGAATAAAATGTAACCATGTCGCTCAAATCGGGGTAGTCAGAATGAGCCTGATTGGAAGTTGATATAATTTCATCAAAATCAATGAACAGCAATAAGAAATTAGGAAGAAGAACACATCAAAACTCTTTTTATTGCAAGATATATGAAAAACATAACAAGATACAATTGGATCTTCAATTGTATAAAAAGATCTTATTCTCCCAAATCCCTAACCGACGGAGCTCTCACAACATAAGAAATTCTAATTTCAGGAAAACTTGAAAATATAATCTTGAAATCACCATATTGTTAGCCTTAAATAGTCTCCTCTAATTCCCTACCAAATCCACCCCTTTTCTTAAATAATCCTCTCTCATATTTGAATTCAAATCAAATGTCGTGCCCTAAATAATTCCCTCATAAATTAAAACTTTCCTAAACAATTCCCCTTTAATTAAAAACCTTCATAAACAACTTGCTATTGATTAGGAAATTTCTTAATTCCCTCCCAAAATCAAGTCAATCAATCCATCAAAGCCATTCAAATAAACACTAGGAAATTCTAACAAGGAGTTCATCGTCTCAAGCCACTTAAATGAAAACTCTAACCAAACAACAAGGTCCCAAGTCAGCCTGACATATATGGTGAAGATAGGTGAAACGATCAAGATTGATGTGCAAGTCTATAACAATCAAATTCCCAACATTCGTATTTCTATATCAACACATAGAAATGTTTTGTGAGTCAATACCTCTTGAATCAAGCTTAAACATAGAGAATAACCAAAACACATTGGATTCACAAATTGCATGAATCACTCCATCGCAATCAAACCATAAATTCTAATACCACAAATTGCATGATCAGATATAGTAACGGATCAAATTCATTTTCAACATAAAAATATTGAATTTATGAATGAAAATTCATCACTTAATATTTCAGCAATATTTTTTCATAATTTAATGTAAAACTAAACAAATACTCTCATGAACCTTAACATGGTCCTCAATATTATAGAAAGACGAGTTTCATAGATAGATCCTCAAGTCATAATTGATGCAATCTTACCGCTTCTCCATGAAGAAAAGTAAACTCATTAGCAATGAACCAACTAGCTGCAAAAAAGTTTTAACCGGTGATTGAGGTTTCGTTTGAGATGACGTTTTTGCTGTTTCTTAAAAGTTAAAACAGCTTTTTAATTCATAAATTAAAATTTTTATCCTAAAAAGCTACTTTAAGAAGCTACAAAAAAGCCATCCCAAACTAAGCCAGAATATCATTGGATTTATTTTGATATTTGTGAAGTTGAGAGATGATTCTTGGTGATATGCTAATGATGTTAAAACTTGTTTTTTAGTGTACCTCCAGTGTACTAAGAGGTGAAAATCAGGCCATTAGCCAGTTAGGAATCAGACTGACGTGCAAATTCTATATTTACCTCAGCAAAGCCATCAGAAAACAGTAGCATCTGACAAATTCAATCAAAGTCATCATCTCCGAAAACCCCTATCCGTTCATTTTTAAAGAATATATCCAAACAGATTCAATATATATATTGAGAATAACCATAACAAGAGTAAAAGATTACGAAAAAGAAATAGAAAGGAAGCACAAGTGGAACATAAAAAAGGAAATCCCATTGAGTAGAAAGTATGCAGCAAACCAAGAGCCTACCATCATCAAGAGAAAATATCATTTTTAGAAGAAAAAATAAAATGTTAAGCTCAGTGTTTTTATACCAATATATATTTTCACTAATATGATGCCGCATGTTCGTTAAATTGAACGTCAACTGATGGAGAACTTCAAGTTAATTATGATGTTCCCATTGTAATCAAAGATTACATGACATTAATAAATATCAAAATCCACAAATCATCAAGCTCAAAAAATGACCCAAAACATAAAATAAAGAATTCAAAAAAATTGCAATTGAATTTTATGCTTTTTTCTTTTTTTTTTTCTTTACTTCAAAGTTCAAATTTTAAGTTTTAAATGTTAAATTTTCAATTTTTAAATCTCAAAATTCATATGTGAGGTTTTAGGATGTTATTCCCTTCATTTTAGTTTTTTAAATTGTTTTAGAAGCTCTCATGGCCAGTCAAGCAAGCCTTCCCACACAAAATTTGAAAATTACTTGAATATAGATGTTTAGAGTGGTCACAAACTCTCCCGCTCCTTGTGTGGCCTCTCCCTCCCCCTCTCCCGCTTTTTCATTTAGGATTGAGTTTTGAATTTACTTAGGATAAATGTAATTCCATTAAATAATTGATTGAGAATAAAAGGATTTCAATTTCTGTGTATTTGGAAAAAATCAAGAATTGTTTCTCTTAGGTTGGAGCTTGGTAGCAAGCCATTGGTTTATCCTTAGTGGGGATGCTTTGTTACTCTTAGGTTGGAGCTTGGTAGCAAGCCATTGGTTTATCCTTAGTGGGGATGCTTTGTTACTGTTTGTGAAATACATCACCACTCCATTGGTATTTCACAAATCCCTAAACCTCACTCATAGCCTCAAAGCCCACAAAACCAACTAGAAGAACTCGAACAAACTAGCTTCTACTTGACCTAGTCTTGAAATTTTTCCTATAAACTTTAAAAAAAAACTCTCCACCAACTCCATAACTAGCCATCTCCAATTCACCTAACCATTCCAAGTCAATCCAAGCTTTAGAAACTCCAACATCCATCCACTCTGATTTTTTAAAGCCAAGCAAGGTGCTTTTGGGTGTAGGCTTTCCCAAGGATTTGGCAGACCACTACCACAAGCCACAACTAGAACCCACCTAAATAATTTTATCACATTATAGAGAGACCTTCTTTCATGAACTTAGTCATAATGGATGCAAGTGCAAAAATGTATTCAACATGTCATTGCCTACACCTTAAAAAGGATACTCTAAAAGAGCAGTCTTAACATTGCCCCATGAAAAAAATAAAGTAAAATCATTAGCAAAAATAAATAAATAAATAAATAAACAAGCAGCGGGAAGGTTTTACAAGGTAATTAAACAGCATTGAACTTGTTTTGACATTTGCCATGAGATTACTCTTGGTGATAATGTTAGAACCTGTTTTCTAAGCATATCCAAGTTTTTAGTCGCCAAATCATGCCTGCTTTGATTACCCTCCTCCAACTTCTAAGAATTTAAAAAGGCTTAAACTTTACTGCCATTTTTCTTTGTTTCTTTTCTTAACAAACAACTACTGATCCTGCTCAAGTTATAAATCTCTCGCTCAAGCAAAAAGATCAAATAACACTTCCAAATTTAGTTTTTGACTGACCTATAGATTTTCCATACTCCCAAGCTTCTAAATTCCTGGTAAGATGTTTGGAATAATTCTAAAAGACATTAAGTTTCCGAAAAAACAAAATAAAAAGACAAGTTAAAGTTTGAATTTTGCATAATCAAGTAGGCATTTATGCAACCAAAAATAGATTAAAGCCAACTAAAAGAAAGACGCCTCTGATGTCCTAAGATGTTAGGATCCGGTCATTGGCCCATTAGGGATCAGACTGACGTGCAAATTCTATATTTTAATCAGCAAAGCCACATTAAAATAGTAGCATCTGATAAATTCATTCATCATCATCTCCCAAAACCCCAATCACTTCACAATATGCAACAAAAAAACCATTGGCTAAACAGATTCCGAATATACACCCAGAATAACCAAAATATAAGCTAAAGGTTCAGAACAATATATATATATACACCGAGAACACCCAAAAACATAAACAAAATATGAAGAAAAGTTCCGAAAGACTGTAAAGCAAAAGAAAGCGCAACTGCAGCAACAAAAGAAATGAAATCCATCGTTCAGTAAGTTGATAAAGCAAACCAGGAATTCACCATCATTCATAAAAAATGTACCATTTTTAGAAGAAAAAACGGAATTAAAAACAAAAAGAAATATTGCCGCCGGCTCCTGGAGTTTGAGCTCGATGCCTCTTCTGTTCAGATTTCGTTTTTCAGCCTGAATAGAAGAAGAGCAGGGCAAAACCTAGAGGATTAAAATGAACAAGTTTAGAAAGAGCCGGCGAAGACGATTGTCGTCGGCTTCCGTCGGGTGATTTCGTTTGGTGGCTGCTCGCTAGCTAGGTTTTAAGAGAGCTGTCCTTCGAGATTGTTATATAGCACAATGAGAAGAAAAATAAAATATTAATAATCTTAATAATTTTAAAAGCATACATTTAATTAATATTTTTATCAATAAAATTAAATTTAAAATAATTGAGATAGTGTTAGTCTCATTTTGAAAATTAGTTTATAAAAATAATAAATGCTTTTGTATATTATTTATTAAATTAAAATTTATAATATAAAATTAAATCTACTCTAATTTTGAGGGAGTAATAATCCTTGAAGTTGTTTCGTAGATCATCGTTTAGACTTAATTTTGGACAGCTAATGACCGATGATATTTTCCTTCTTTTAAAAAAATTTTGTGTAATAAAGTAATTTTAAAAAGCTAAAAGAAAGTTATCTCAAACGAAGTCTTAATTAGTGCAATCTTCAAGAAAACTTTAAGAGACCACCTTAAGGTCAGATTGCAAATTAACTCAGTTATAGAACTAATTAATTTATCAAGACTTAGGCTTCGTTTGTGACAGTTTTCTTACCGCTTCTTAAAGCAGCAATCTAGTACAAATTTTTTTTTTCATATTAGAAAGTTGCTTTAAGAAGTAATAAAAAAAATCGTCATAAGCGAAATCTTAGTTTGGCTCCAAAACCTAACACTTTGGGCCTAGAAAGTAGATTCAGCCCCTAACAACTCTAATGGAGTCACCTTGACCAACCCAAGCCAAACTCAATTAAATTCTAATATAGTAATGCTTCGGAGCAATCTTAAACCAACCCTAAGCCCTATCAAGGACCCCATCCAAATTTATTACTTATCTTCAAACATAATTAGGCCATTCGAACCGTATTGGGCCCATGTGAATATTAATAGTTAACCTTTAACTCACATATTAATCGAGGGTAAATCTTAATCAATCTACCTTAGTTCTAGCTTATTCTAAACCTACTCTAACACACCTAAATGACCCCATGTCGACTTGACACAACTAATAGACTCATGTAAGGTCAATTTCACCTAAGTTTGGCCAAACTCAAAATTTTTTGAAGTGAGCCTTAATCATGTAGTTTAATCCCAATTATCATTAGTCTTGCTCAATTAAGACCCAAAGCCTTCCTAGTAGTTATAATGGGAACCCCTTTGGTCAACCTTAATTAATACATTTTGGTCAACACTTTGACCCACACCATAGCCTAATCAGCTTTGGTCATATTGAACATGAACTTAGTTATTTCTATTTATAATGCCCTCATCCATAATCATAATCATGTAATTTTATAATAATTAGATCCTTAAACCAACCTAACTTCTCTAAGGCTTCATTAGGGATAGTTAATAATTTATTTGCCTTTACCTAAAAACATTTAAAAGTTACTTTCTCAACCTTCATTCTATTTAAATTTCTCAAAAAAATTTATTATGGATTTCTCATTATCATATTTATTGAAATGCTTAGTGTGAATAGTAGAAATTAGATTCCTTTTAGGAGAAGGAAATTTTTATATTTTGGATTCAAATATATGAACATGAGAAGAAACTAAGCTTTTGGATAATCTATATATAGCTTATAAGAAATATAGTGCACAAGCTTAGATTAATAGTAATACAAAGCACCCAAGAATTTGTGCACCAAAAATCACCTCAATTGAGTTCAAGTTAACTCGATCGTTATAAATTTTATTTAGATGCTATATATTTAGTGATTTTAATTGATAATTTTATTGATTATATTTTTGTTATAATGACCAAAATAAAAATTGATCGTAAAATGATCAACCAAATAAATCATATGCCCCTTCAATTTAATGAACTGTTGATATTTATGGATATCTATTTGGGTCATATTAAATAAAATTTGTTACTAATCCAATTATTATACCTAGAATACAACAATTAAGATCAATCGACCACTCCTTGATACTGTACACTACAGAAAAACACGCGAATATCGTCGGACGTTCCGGCAGATTTTTTGCGTCAGTAAGTACGGCGTTTGTACCGGCACATTATGCGATGGAAGAACAACGGCGTTATTTCCGGCGCATCCGCCGACGGAAGTTTTCTGGCGTCCAATACGCCGGTGGTAACGTCAGAATACACCAGTATTTCATTCTTACCGGCGTCTTATATATGTCGGAAGACATTTTTCGACGCGCACCAAACCTGCGTATGAAATTCCGACGGAAATGCGACGGAAACCAAGGATTTTCATCGTATTTTACGTCTTACTGGGGGATTTGGTCCGCCGGTAATAACAGGTTTTCCTGTAGTGGTAGCATTATTTATTTCTCATTAATTAGCTAGATAAATTTCATAATAGAGAAATAACACTGATTTTATTACCTTGAGGTAACAAAATAAAAAGTGTAGGATCCAAAAAAGCTTCATTCATCAATATAATTCATAAGGATTTGCTAAGAGAAAATGAAAATTATATTCATTAATATATTTTTAAAAATACATCCATCAATTAAAATATAAAATATGATTTCAAAAATCATACTTCATAAAATTTTATTGCTTACAAAATGATCAGCTAAAAGATTTAGGCTTCGTTTGAGACGGCTTTTTTATTGCTTTCTAAAAAGGAGTTTTAGTACAAAATTTTTTATTTTTATACTAAAAGTCCGTTTTAGAAAGCAATAAAAAAGCTGTCCCAAACGAAGCCTTAGTTAACACCAACACCTTTTTTAAGATTATATATACATACATGAACTTGTGGATTTTTTTAAAATCAAACGGGATTTTCTAAATATATGAATACATAATAGAGTGGTCGCATAGTGGAGTGAGCTTTTCTAATTTTTCCAAAAGTGCAATCAAATGACCTTAAAAAAATGATATATGAATACATAATGATTTTTATACATCAGAACATTCTCCCAATTCCGGCGGTTAAACTGGCAGTTTGACCGCCGGTTAATACCGGCGGTTGAATCACCGGTTAAAAAGAGTAAACTACCGAAAATTTCGTCGATATTATGTTTTCATGATGATATTTACTGACTATTTAGCCACCGGTTTTAAGTGAAAATTTTCCATCCGTTTGGCTGCAAAAATTAAATAACTATTGAAAATATAACTTTAAACATCATTAAAGTAGATATTTTTGGAGGGGGGAGGGGGGGAATGAAAAATATAAAAGAAGTGCGAGAAATTAATAATATTCTATTTTAGGCTAAGTCATATTGATTATGCCTGCATCATCAAATTCAATGAAAAGTACTAGAAACTAAGATTCTTAAAGATGAAATAACGTCAGTTAATCAAAAATCTTGATATATTATACTCACCTAAATTGTGAACCACCATAACCATAAACCAATAATTGCTAATGTATTTGATGAAGGATAAATAATCACTACAGGAAAAACAGCTAATACCGGTGGCTTTTCCGGCGATTAATATGGCTATACCGGTGGTTTTTAGAATTACCGGCGGCTCTCAGGCGGTTTACTCGCCGCCGGAAAAATGGGCGTAGGAAAAATTTTACCGGCGGCTTAATTAACCGGCGGTTTACCGGCGGCCTGGACCGCCGGTTTATTCACTTCTGGGTCCCGGCGGTCAGGCCGCCGGTGATTTTACCGACAGTTCACCGGCGGTCCTGTCACCGACGGCTTACCGGCGACTACGGCGGCAGACAAACGCCTGATATACTGCCGGCAAAGCGTCAGTACACCGCCGGTAATATACCAGCGGCAGCCGGCGGTACATGCCGCCAGTCTTTCATCGGAAGACCACCGGATGCCGTCGGGTTACCGCCAGTAAATTGCCGGCGGTTTCTCTAATTTACCGGCGGTACATGAAAGCCGTCCGGTATCGTAGTTTCCGGCGGCTAAACCGCCGGTTAGCTGCTGGAAACCTGTAGCACCTGCAAAAAAAATTGTCATCATCTCCTCTATTTGAGGGAGGTTCACCCTAGATTCTAAACCTGCACATAAAGCAATATATAACAAGAAATTTTGGGCAACACGCCACTATATTTTTCAAGTATCACAAATATTAACATATATAAGCACAACCAAACAAATCATTAAATGTAAACAAACTTAAGATGTTCCGGTCACAAGTTCACAAGCTCAGAAGTTCACAAAATAACAAGTTCACAATAAACATAAAACAGTTCTAATCCTCAGCTGTATCCTCGCTGTCTCGAGATGTTCGTCGCTGCTCTTCCTCTTGCTTCCTCTGATTTTCCGTTCTGTATGATTGCAGCTCAGCTTGCATTTTATTTTGAACCCTTCTCATTTCTTCAATCTCTCTAATCAATGCTGCAACTCTCTGACTCACAGTTTCTTCAGTTCCACTTAGATCATAAAATGTTGAGGTAGATGAACTGCCCTCATAAGCATAGCACTGCGAACCCAAGCCATATATCCTCCCCCTCTGTCTTCCACCAACAACATCAGACCAAGTATGATACTCAGAAGTGTGGGCTGATCCTGAAGATGACCCCTCGCCAGTGGACTGGTGGCTTTCTCGAGCTCATACAAAATCATCCTGCGAGAATAAAGCCAGAAAATAAATTGTAAATTGATATTACTATTAGTTTTATTAAAATAAATATTTATTCCAATTTTCCAAAAAAATTTACTCCTGAGCCTTCTTAGCCTTCTCATTAACCTACTGATGATCAGCTTGATGTTGATGAGTTCTTGTATGTAACTCCAGTGGTGTTGGCTCCCAACCAATGTACTCTTTCTGAAAATTTAAGATATATTTATAATAATATAAATATATTTAATAAACTAATTTAGAACTCTTACCAGTCGTCGCCTATGTTCCGTATGAGGTACCGATCCACCAGTATGAAGAGAGCTTCCTAAACCACCACAATCAGATGCTCTGTTCTGTTTATTCTGCTCTCTTATTTTTATAAACTCAGGGGTCGCCCAAGCACTACTCAAATCAGCCCAAACGCCCTCTCCAATCCAATGAGGACGCTGCCCGGACTTTCTAATGTCCGTGAAAATGTCCCTGAGATTGGTCGCTCCTCTCCTCTCAAAATTGGTTTTAATCCTCGTGTTGTGCTTAGGCAACCACCTAAATTCTTTCTGTAAAAATTTAAGCAATACCAAAAAGATTAGTACAAATTAAATGACATATTTTAAATCATACCAAATAAACATACCTGAAATTCTCCAAACCACATATCTCTAACTAGCTTTGGGATCTTCTTCCAGGATAAGTATGGAGCATCATATTTATTCTTTATTATATCCCGGATCATATGTATAGATGACCTTGAAGGATTGAAGCTGCATGTTACTTTTTTGTCAATAACATATGATATATTAAAATACAAACAACTTAATACCATAAACTGAACTTACTTATCACCCTCAGGCTCAATGTATTACCGTTTATCTGTTGCAGCTGCATGCTCGCTAGTGCCAACCTCTGGTGGTCTAGATGATCCACCATGTTCATGATTCACCGGATAGGGGTAGTAATATGGGTAGAGATAAGGAGGGGGACGAGCAGTGGATGGACCAGCTGCCTGTGATGATGGTGGAGGGTAATATAGATAAAATGTAGAGGCATGTGTCTGATCTGGAGATGGGTAGTGAGGACTCATTGAGGGAGGAGGGAAGTGGCCAAGAAAGTATGGAGGTACAATTGCAGGTGGATCTGAAGGTCCCTGGCCCTGCTCACTCGGGGATTGCTACTGGCCCCTGGGTGGTGGTGTAGGTACAACAGTAGGTGGAACTAAAGGTCCCTCACCTTTTGGCTGTGTGGTTTTGCTGGCCGGAGTAACAGTAAACTTCTTCCGGCGGAACTTTGAGGCAACTGATTTCCGAGGAGGATCATCGCCTGAAGCCATCTACATTAAAAGAAACAAATTAGTAAATCATTGTAATATATAAAAAGGACAAATAAAAGAAGCAGTTAATAAAACAGTTAATCAATTACAAAAAACAGTTAATCAAGTAGTTAATGAATTACAAAAAATAGTTAATAAAACAGTTAATGAATTACAAAAAACAGTTAATAAAACAGTTACTAAATTACAAAAAATAGTTAATAAAATAGTTAATAAAGCAGTTAATAAATACAAATTAAAAATTAACAGTTTCATTTCTTAAAAATTAGAAAGTACTATTCAAAATATTACAAAACAGTAAAATTCTATAATTCTAAATTATAAAAACTACTCAGAATCATCAAAACTATTTTCATTACTCTCAAGGGTATCTTCACTTTCATCCTCATTCTCATCTTCGTCTGAACTATTCACATCTTCAAATTTCATTTCAATACTAGAGGTTGTACTTGGCATCTCCTCAATTTTAACAGGCTTACAACTTGACTTCTCATCATCTTGATGTACATTTAATACAATGTATTGTTGATCAATTATTCCTCATACTTTTGTTTTTATGACAACTAGCCAATCTTGTATGTCTCCACGATCACTCGGATATTTGCTGAAATAAACTTGAATAGCTTGACTTGCTAACACAAATAGATCAAACTTCTCGTATCTTCTACTATGTTTTACATCTACTAAATCATACGCAGGATGAACCCTTGTGCCTCTATTCTGTACTGGATCATACCATTGACAGTTAAACAAGCATACAAAATTCTCATCTTCGCCTGGGTTTTCCAACTCAAGAACCTCATTCAGAATACCGTAATAATCACACTCATCTTCTTCATGGGTGTTCCCTCTAACACATACTCCACAATTTTCAATTTTTCTTCCTTCACTCGACGACTTGGTATGAAATCTGAACCCATTCACTATATATATTGGCCAAGTTTTTACTTTTTGCATTGGACCCCATGCTAGTGCTTGCAAACCTTTATCGAAACATTTATTATTAGGATTTTATACCTACAAATATTTTCAAATATTAGTCATTTTTATAATAAAAAAGATTTAAATTTTTAAAATTGATGTGCTCACATATGATTTGAACCAAGTTGGAAATCCATTTACAATAGCTTGCTTAATATCCCTCGAATCTGTCAAAGATAAAGTGCCTACGAAATACCTGATGACAAATAATACTTTAGTATTTTAAGTAAACATTACTCATTATAAATATTATGCAAGAGCTTACTTTAAGATTGGCTCAACTTCTTCACAGTTCAGTAGCACGTACAAAATTACTATATTTATTTCTAAATCGTTGAGAAATCTTTCAACACATTTGCCACTGGACTTTCATTGGCTTCTAAATACTGATAGTGTAGCATGTGATTGTTCTTCAACATCGTAATCCATGTTACAACTAATTTTTGTTCTTGTACTCCTTACATGGGGCTCGACGTAGTATGAACAAAAGTGAGTTGTTTCTTGAGACAAATATGCTTCATATATTGATCCTTCTGGTCGTGCTTTATTCTTAACATATTTCTTCAATTTGTTCAAATATCTATTAAACAATTACAATTATTAAGTTAATAAAAATATGTTATCTTAACTTATTAAAAAATATTAAAGACTTAATAAAAATCTGAACCCATTTACCTTTCGAAGGGATACTTCCAACGATATTGTACAGGTCCACCAACTCTAGCTTCGTAAGGTAGAGGCATTAGACGATGTTCCATGGAATCAAAGAAACTTGGGGGAAATATCTTTTCTAACTTGCAGAGAATGATTGGTATGTTATCCTCGTACCTCCGTAAAACATCTTCGCTTTGTTTAGATGAACATAAATCTTTGAAGAAAATGCTAAGCTCAGTCAACGGATTTAATATGTAATCGGGTAACATACATACTATAATCGGAAGAAGAACCTCTATAATTATATGACAATCATGACTTTTGAATCCAAATAACCTTGTAGATTTCATGTCAGCACATCGACTTATATTTGATCCATAGCCATCAGGCATCTTTAAACCTTTAAACCACTGACATATCGATCTTTTGTGCTCTAACGTGAAAGAGTACGGAGCTTTGAGCTTCATTATTTTACCGTCGAGTGTTGTTACTAACTCCAAATTTTTTCGCCGGTAGTACTCTTTAATGTCCATTCTTGCTTTGACATTGTCTTTGCTCTTACCTTTAACATCCATAATTATATTAAAAATATTGTCCATGAAGTTTTTCTCAATATGCATAACATCCAGATTATATCTTATCAAATTATTTCTCCAATATGGTAATGTACAGAAAATACTTTATTTAATCCAATTATGTTCAACACCATAACCCGAAAATTTAGACTCTGACAGCATTGAAAAATCAATAATTGTTGGAATGTCGAAAAGCCTCTGTAGTATATCATCATCACTTAATCTGGGTGGAGGAGGTGACCGTTCAATTATGTTTTTAACAAATGCTTCCTTATTTCTCCGAAATTGATGATTAGTATGTAGAAACATACGATAACAATCAAACCAAGTATTTTTTCCTCCATGTTTTAATGTGAAAACTTTACTATTCTCCATGCAGTAAGGACATGTTAATTTTCCTACTGTGCTCCAACCAGACAACATACCATAGGTTGGAAAATCACCAATGGTCCACAACAATGCAACTCGAAGGTGAAAATTTTATTTTGTTGATATGTCATATGTGAGCACTTCTTCTTCCCAAAATAACTTGAGGTCATCAATTAATGGTTGCAAAAAATATCAATTTTTACTTTCGGATTATGTGGTCCAGGTATTATAAGAGTTAAGAACATGTACGGAGTAGTCATACATATCTCTGATGGAAGGTTGTATGGTGTTAATATAACTGGCCAACAAGAGTACGGTGTAGCTGTTTGACTATAGGGTGTAAAACCATCAGCACATAATTCCAATCTTATGTTGTGGAGCTCAGCAGTAAATGTAACATGCACTTGATCAAAATATTTTCACGCTTCAGCATCTGATGGATGAGAAAGAACACCACTTTTTACTATTTTCTCCTTATGTCATCTCATATGACCTGCTGAATTCATTGATGCATAGAGTCACTGAAGTCTTAGAATGATTGATAAATAAAATAAACGGGAATATGACACATCTTTCTTTGGACGACGTTGTTTTCCCAAGTTTGACTTAAACCGAGGAGCATTGCAGGTGCGACAAATAACTTCTGCTTCATCATCCTTGTAGTATAACATACATCCATTGATACAACAATCAATTTTTGTAGCAGTGAGACCCAACTTGGATACTAATTTCTTTGTTCGGTACAAGTCTAAGGGAATTAAATTGCCCGCTGGATTAGTTTCTTTCATAAGACCAATAAAGTCATTAAAACAATCACGGGGCATATTATACTCAATTTTAATACTTAGCATTCTCACTACAATGGATAATTCAGAATGTGTACTGCAACCATCCTAAATTGACTTTTGAACTGAATGTAATAACTCAAAGAATTTTTGTATTTCTACATTTGGTGGCTCTTCCATACTAGACCTTAAATTATGACCTGCTACATCAAAAATAAGGTCTTCATAGGGTCTACTCATTTGATCTGTCACGACCCGACCCGAGACGGGACGGATCCCGCCCGCGCCGGATCGCGACGGAGAGATAGCTAACCAGGATCTGGCTTTGGATTAGGTTACTGAACTGATCTTCCAAATTCTTAACTCAACAGAAGCACACAGAACAACAGAGCTACTAAAAACATCAAATGCAGCGGAACAAAACATCTATCTTTTCATTTCCTCAAAATAATCATCTACAGAACAGTACATGGCTTTCAACAGAAAGAAAGACAGAACAGGAAAGCCATGACTGTACAAAAATCAAAAGTACAAAAGTACCTAATCTGATCAGACTCCGAAATCTAATCCTGGACCTCCTTGCCCTTCCCAGAACCTGAAAACCACCAGAAGCAAGGGTGAGCTCAACAGCTCAGCAAAGCAACAAACCACCAATCTAAATCCTCAGAAAACAAAACCAAACTTATCAGACAGAAATCAGATCAGAAGTCGGAACAGAATCGGAAATCAAAACTTACGGACAGATATCAAATCACATCAGAGTCGTACAGATCGTACAGAGCGTATCAGAACAGAACAAATCAACAGAGTCAGAAACAGAAATCAGAATCGTACGGATCATATCATATCATAATCACAATTTCGTACAGAACAGAACAGATACAGAAAGTAATACAGATACATATAGCTAAATGCCCTGACACTGACGGAATCTCTACGGATTCCGGCCCCTTATGCCTCCCTTCCCAGACACTGACTGAATCTCATAGGATTCAGGCCCCTTATGTCTCCCTTTGTGCTCACGGCACCAAAACAGATGTGCTTATAGCACCAAAACAGAATTCATCGGATCCGGAACAGAACAGATATCAGATTTCAGATTGAGCTCATTTCAGATTTCCCGTTTCACTAACTGAATCTCATAGGATCCAGGCCCCTTATAACTCCCTTTTTATAGCTTATACACATAGCATTTCAATTCAGAAGAAATACGGACAATCAGAAATTACCCAAAAATCGGGCAGCACAACGGCAGTATACGGAATTTACACAAAAATTCCTGCAAAGAAAATTTACCGAATTCGCACAGAATACAGATATCAACATTTCAGAATCTTTATTCTACTGCACAGATAAATTCCAATTTCACAGAAAAATCCGGTCGGCTAAAAACACAGTCGAATCAAAAATACCCGGACGAAAATCTTCAGAAAATAACCAAAATGTGCACACTCGGCACGTCAACAATATACAGAAAGTTACGCGGTAAAAACTGAACCGATCAAAAGATACGGACGAAATTCGCTAACGGAAACAAAACCCGGACAGAATATACCGCCAAACACGACGGAACTGAAAATTTAGAAAGGTAGAATGTGCCTTACCTCGAGCACAGCAAATTCCTCAACAGTCACTTCGATCGAAAACGGCTCCGCGTCGTCCGAAAATCCACTTTTCTCCAAAATCCCACGACTTTCTCTCTCCTCAGATATTTATTTTTAATTTTCTGATTTTTCTCTCTCTTCAAAACGACTGAAATCAGCCTTATAATACACAGATCGGCCTGGCCGATCGCAGCATCGTCCCGGGACGATCTGACCAAAAGGATCGGCCTGGTCTCCCTTCAGGGCTATTGCATGGACGATATTTTCTACAGTGCCGATCGGCCTGGCCGATGTCTCCAATCGGCCTGGACGATGCATGCAGAAAATCACCTGGAGCAAAACTGGGCAAAATCTGGAACTGAATTTCCACTGATCGTCCCAGGACGATCCCAGATCGTCCTGGACGATACTGGAGCAGATCTTGATATTACAATCTCCCCAACTCAGAAAAATGTCGTCCTCGACATTATCCAGTCCAAACTCAGTCAAAACAAGTACGGGTACGACCGTCTCATATCAGACTCCTTCTCCCAAGTTGCTTCCCGTGCAGTCCGGTGCTTCCACTGGACTTTAACCATCGGAATCTCTTTATTTCTTAACTTTCGGACGTCGTACGCCAAAATAAGCTCTGGCTCTTCCTTGTACGCCAGATTCTCCTGAATCTCCACCTCATCAGCTGACAACTTCTTCCCAGAGTCTGAAACCCACTTCCTCAGAGTGGATACGTGAAACACATTATGCACATCAGGCATAGAATCAGAAAGCAATAACTTGTAAGCAGCTTTTCCAATTCTTTCCAAAATCTCAAATGGTCCAACATACCTTGGACTAAGCTTGCTTACCTGACCAAATCTGCTCACACCCTTCATCGGGCTGACTTTGACATACACAAAGTCACCGACCTGAAATTCAACAAATCTGTGCTTCTGATTGTAATACTTCTGCTGACGATCTTGAGCGGCTTTCAATCTTTCTCTTATCAAAATGATCTTCTGAGCAGTTTCATCAGCAAAAGTGGCCCCCAAAGCCTGCCTATCTCCGAAGGAGGTCGGAGTCAAAGGAGTACGACACTTCCTGCCATACAAAGCCTCGTACGGTGCCATACCGATACTGGACTGAAAACTGTTGTTATAAGCAAACTCAATCAGCGGAATATGATCTTCCCAGCTTCCGCTAAAGTCCAGAACACAAAGCCTCAACAGATCTTCCAGTACCTGAATCGTCCTCTCAGACTGTCCGTCGGTCTGAGGATGAAAGGCTGTACTGAAATGCAGTTTCGTACCCAAGCCTTGCTGAATGCCTTTCCAAAGTCTGGAAGTAAAACGTCCATCTCGATCAGATACGATCACACGAGGCACACCGTGCAATCTGACTATCTCCTTCACATAAATCTGTGCCAAGCGATCAACTGAATCCGTCTGTCTGATCGGAAGAAAATGGGCTGACTTGGTCAATCGATCTACAACCACCCAAATGGCATCATGTCCTTGTCTAGATCGAGGAAAACCCATCGCAAAATCCATCGTTACCTCCTCCCATTTCCACTCAGGGATAGGCAACGACTACAACAGCCCACCTGGTCGCTGATGCTCTGCCTTCACCAACTGACAGGCTTCGCATCTCGACACAAACTCTGCCACATCCTTCTTCATCCCAGGCCACCAAAACAAAAGCTTCATGTCAGCGTACATCTTACCACTGCCTGGATGAACAGTGTAGCCAGAATGATGAGATTCACTCAGAATCTCCCGCCTCAAATCTCCAGACACAGGTACCCACAACCTGTTCTTACAGAAAATAGCACCAGAATCAGAAATTCGAAGTTCAGGAGTCTTACCAGATCCAATCTGAGCTATCAACTTCGAATAGTTAGAATCTGACTTCTGGGCTTCTTGAATCCGTGCTTCCAAAGAAGACTGAATACTCATCTGAGCCAACTCCAAATCACTGGAGGAAACCACCTCCAACTGCAATCTCTCCAAATCACGAATCAGAAAGTCATCACAGGTAAGCTGAATACCTGAGAATCCAGAAGACTTCCTGCTCAGAGCGTCCGCTACCACATTCGCCTTCCCAGGCTGATACTGAATAGTCAAATCGTAGTCCTTGATCAACTCGAGCCACCTCCTCTGTCTCAGATTCAGATCCTTCTGAGTAAAAATGTACTTCAGGCTCTTATGATCAGTAAAGATCTCACATCTGACGCCATACAGGTAATGACGCCAAATCTTCAAAGCAAAAACTACTGCAGCTAACTCCAGATCATGCGTCGGGTAATTCTTCTCATGTGGTTTCAACTGTCTCGAAGCATAAGCAATTACCTGACCATGCTGCATCAGAACACAACCCAATCCTTTCAGTGAAGCATCACTGAACACCTGAAAACCCTCCGTACCTGACGGAAGTGCTAGTATCGGAGCTGAAGTCAGACAATCCTTCAATCTCTGAAAACTCGTCTCACACTCCGGTGTCCAAACAAAAGGTACTGACTTCTGCGTCAGTCTCGTCAGAGGAGTCGAAATCTGTGAAAATCCTTTCACAAACTTCCTATAATATCCGGCCATGCCCAAGAAACTACGTACCTCAAATACCGTAGTCGGCCTTGGCCAATCAGCAACAGCCTGAATCTTCTGGGGATCTACAGAAATGCCTTCTCCGCTAACCACGTGCCCCAGAAATGAAATGCTCTTCAGCCAGAATTCACACTTGGAGAACTTGGCATACAGCTGATGCCTCCTCAAAGTCTCCAACACAATCCTCAAATGTCTGGCATGCTCATCCTCAGATGCAGAATATACCAGAATATCGTCAATGAAGACGATCACAAACTGATCCAAATATTCCCTGAACACTCGGTTCATCAGATCCATGAAAATCGCAGGCGCATTGGTTACCCCAAAAGGCATAACCAAAAACTCGTAGTGCCCGTACCGAGTACTGAAAGCAGTCTTCACCACATCAGCTTCCTTCACCTTCACCTGATAGTATCCGGATCTCAAATCAATCTTCGAAAATACCGAAGATCCGGAAAGCTGATCAAACAAGTCGTCTATCCGAGGCAAAGGATACTTATTCTTGATCGTGACCTTGTTCAAATCTCTGTAATCAATACACATACGGAGTGTACCGTCCTTCTTCTTCACAAACAGAACAGGTGCTCCCCAGGGCGAAACACTAGGACGTACAAACCCTCTGTCAACCAACTCCTGAAGCTGAACTTTCAACTCAGAAAGTTCTTTCGGTGCCATCCTGTACGGAGCTTTCGATATCGGAGCGGTACCCGGAAAAACATCGATAGAGAACTCCACATCTCTATCCGGAGGTAAACCAACCAACTCCTCAGGAAAAACATCAGCAAACTCCCGTACCACAGGGATCTCAGAAACAGAACCAACTTCTAGGTTCAGATCCCGCACCGAAGCCAAAAATACTGGGCATCCTTTCTTCCACATCCTGCTTACCTCCAACACAGAAACCAGACTGGAGAGAACACCTCGTAATCCCTGAAATACAACTCTCTCTCCAGCCACAAGCAAACTCACTTGCTTCTTCAGACAGTCAATCTGGGCTTCATACTGACTCAACCAATCCATGCCCAGAATCACATCATACGAAGAAATCGGCAATCGAATCAAACTAGACTTCCACTTCTTGCCAGAAATCTCGATCTCACACAAACAAAACTGTCGAGCAATCAATGGATTCCCAGCCGGTAAAATCACAGACAAAGAAACCGGTAAAACCATCGAATCCAAATGTAAAATCTCAAAACAATGCTCGGACAGAAAAGAATGACTCGCTCCAGAGTCAAACAAAACACGACAGGGCTGATCAGAAATGTAAACCGTACCTGTCACAACATCCGGAGCATCACGAGCCTCCTGCTGACTCAGACTGTAAACTCGTGGCTGAACTGGAACAGGAGCTGAAGCAACAGAACTACTCTGCTCCCTCTGAATCGTAGGTGGTCTCCGTGGTGCAGAACTAGAACCACCACCTCTACCAGCAAATCCCTCAGGGCGTGGAGGAACAGTCTTCGGTCTTCCTGCTGCTGAACCAACAGGTCTGACAAAGCCCTCAGATCGCTGCTCATATCCCATCTGTGGACATTCTGCAATCCGATGTCCCGGCTGACCACATCTGAAACAAAGACCAGCTATCCTGTAGCACTGGCCATGGTGTCGCCGTCCACAACTCTGGCACACAGGTGTCGTACTGACAGATCCAGAACTAGTCGTACTGGTAGCAGTACCAGACGATCCTCCGCTCTTCCTGGACTCTCCAGATCCAGATCCAGGAACAAATCTCCTCTTCCCAGAGGAACTACTGCCAGATGTCTCTCCTCCAAACCTCTTCCTACTCGCAGTCCACCGCTGCTGAGTAGCCGTCATGTCATTCTCAATCAGACGAGCTCGCTCCACAAGCTCAGAGAAATCGGCAATCCGGAACGGTATCAGAGGCTGCCTCAAAGTGTCTCGTAAGCCTCTCAGAAATCTGTAGCACCTCTCAGCAGACGTGCTAACCAGCTGCGGAGCGTACCTGGCTAATGCAGTAAACTCAGCCTCGTACTGCATCACCGTCTTGCTCCCCTGAACAAGCCTCAGAAAACTCTCCTGCATCTGCTGTCGTGCAGAAGGGGGAACAAACCAGTCTCGAAATACTTCAGTGAACTCTTCCCAAGTAATCAAAGAGTTCAGTCTGCCCTGAAATCTGGCTGCTTGCTGGCCATCCCACCAGTGCTCAGCCTCTCCGTCCAACAGAAAAACAGCTAACGGAACTTTCCTGTCTGCAGGACACTGCATCCCGTCAAAAGTCTTCTCCAATCTCCTCAGCCACTCCTCGGCTGCTCTGGGCTCAACAGCGCCCTCAAACCTCGGAGGCTTCAACCTCAAAAATAACTGCAAATGTCGATCAATGTCCTCAGATCTAACAGTCGAAGCTCTGCTCTGAGTCTCGCTCATCATCTGAGCAACAAGTGAAGCAAACTGTGAAAGCGTATCAGCACCGACCACTGGGGCTGTACTCCCCACTGGTGCTGCCTGATCGTCACTCTGACCGTCTGTCATGTCTGGGTCTGGCTGATCCATACAGAAAAATCCAGAAAATCCGGAAAACTATCACAAAACAACACAAAATAACACAATAAAAAGCCAAACGACCCAAAACTACCTCCCAGACAGACTCACTGATCACTTCCTAGAGCTCTGTTTTACAATCCAACCTGTTTCCAAAACCAGTGCTCTGATACCACAAAAAGACTTGTCACGACCCGACCCGAGACGGGACGGATCCCGCCCGCGCCGGATCGCGACGGAGAGATAGCTAACCAGGATCTGGCTTTGGATTAGGTTACTGAACTGATCTTCCAAATTCTTAACTCAACAGAAGCACACAGAACAACAGAGCTACTAAAAACATCAAATGCAGCGGAACAAAACATCTATCTTTTCATTTCCTCAAAATAATCATCTACAGAACAGTACATGGCTTTCAACAGAAAGAAAGACAGAACAGGAAAGCCATGACTGTACAAAAATCAAAAGTACAAAAGTACCTAATCTGATCAGACTCCGAAATCTAATCCTGGACCTCCTTGCCCTTCCCAGAACCTGAAAACCACCAGAAGCAAGGGTGAGCTCAACAGCTCAGCAAAGCAACAAACCACCAATCTAAATCCTCAGAAAACAAAACCAAACTTATCAGACAGAAATCAGATCAGAAGTCGGAACAGAATCGGAAATCAAAACTTACGGACAGATATCAAATCACATCAGAGTCGTACAGATCGTACAGAGCGTATCAGAACAGAACAAATCAACAGAGTCAGAAACAGAAATCAGAATCGTACGGATCATATCATATCATAATCACAATTTCGTACAGAACAGAACAGATACAGAAAGTAATACAGATACATATAGCTAAATGCCCTGACACTGACGAAATCTCTACGGATTCCGGCCCCTTATGCCTCCCTTCCCAGACACTGACTGAATCTCATAGGATTCAGGCCCCTTATGTCTCCCTTTGTGCTCACGGCACCAAAACAGATGTGCTTATAGCACCAAAACAGAATTCATCGGATCCGGAACAGAACAGATATCAGATTTCAGATTGAGCTCATTTCAGATTTCCCGTTTCACTAACTGAATCTCATAGGATCCAGGCCCCTTATAACTCCCTTTTTATAGCTTATACACATAGCATTTCAATTCAGAAGAAATACGGACAATCAGAAATTACCCAAAAATCGGGCAGCACAACGGCAGTATACGGAATTTACACAAAAATTCCTGCAAAGAAAATTTACCGAATTCGCACAGAATACAGATATCAACATTTCAGAATCTTTATTCTACTACACAGATAAATTCCAATTTCACAGAAAAATCCGGTCGGCTAAAAACACAGTCGAATCAAAAATACCCGGACGAAAATCTTCAGAAAATAACCAAAATGTGCACACTCGGCACGTCAACAATATACAGAAAGTTACGCGGTAAAAACTGAACCGATCAAAAGATACGGACGAAATTCGCTAACGGAAACAAAACCCGGACAGAATATACCGCCAAACACGACGGAACTGAAAATTTAGAAAGGTAGAATGTGCCTTACCTCGAGCACAGCAAATTCCTCAACAGTCACTTCGATCGAAAACGGCTCCGCGTCGTCCGAAAATCCACTTTTCTCCAAAATCCCACGACTTTCTCTCTCCTCAGATATTTATTTTTAATTTTCTGATTTTTCTCTCTCTTCAAAACGACTGAAATCAGCCTTATAATACACAGATCGGCCTGGCCGATCGCAGCATCGTCCCGGGACGATCTGACCAAAAGGATCGGCCTGGTCTCCCTTCAGGGCTATTGCATGGACGATATTTTCTACAGTGCCGATCGGCCTGGCCGATGTCTCCAATCGGCCTGGACGATGCATGCAGAAAATCACCTGGAGCAAAACTGGGCAAAATCTGGAACTGAATTTCCACTGATCGTCCCAGGACGATCCCAGATCGTCCTGGACGATACTGGAGCAGATCTTGATATTACATGATCTTCATCAAATATTTTATAAGCTGCATATGAACCGGCATGAGCATCTCTGTGTGGCTCGTACTCGTCATGTGATGTCCAAATCCAGTAGTTTGGAACAAATCCCCAACGATATAAATCAAGCTTCACATCATCGGGCTTCAGAAATGCTAGATTTTTATGCTTCGAACATGGACATCTAAATATTTTATCAAACTGAAAGGAAGATAGTTGAGATGCAACTTGAATGAAAGTTTCAACTCCCTGTATAAATTCAACTGTCAATTCTTTTCGACCCGACAACAATCTATTATACATCTAATATCTCTTTTCTTCGATAATCATTTGGACATTAAGGAAAAGATCCCCCTACATAGTTATGAAAATATTTATTAGAACACATGTGCAAACATGTTATACTTTAGGTGGATCAGTGGATTTACTCATAGTGAACTTGTGGTCTTAAAGAATTCACACCCCGGCCTCTGTTGAGAGACTTCTAATGTGTTGCATATAAACTGTGAAAAATTCTAGGAACTAGATTAGGTTGCATATAAAACACTTCCAAAGAGTTTCGCTCTCTTTTTTTTCTAAGATTTTTTATGTGATTTCATTATTCTCATAGGTGTGAGCTAAGATTATTCTTAAATTTAACATCCTCAATAAATGACCTCAAAGTTTATGACTCATAAATTTAACATCCTCAAAAAATTCTTATCAAGTCTAGTCTTTATGAGGTGGAGGATCACAGTTCAATTATTGGAGATGCGACCTAGTTCTATGGGCAACATGGTGCACTCAAGAAACATCAATTATCAAGGAGATGAAATTTTGGTAACCTTTCTCAAACCTTAAATTTGATTCCTCGTAGTATAATTTCTTTAGATTATGCATTTTAAATATCAATGCAAATGAAATGACAAACTAAACTTGCAAGAAATATAATCTAATATATATGAGTTTAACAAAAGTATATAAAAATTCAAACACAAGTTAGCAACACATGAACAATAGCTAAAGATGTTTTGCAAGAGGAGATACATAAAAGATTTCAAACAAAGTTTGAATCAACACAAGAATGATGTCAATAGCAAGAGATCACAAGGTTCAAATAAACTTTTATTTAACTACATGAAGGATATGATTATGATAAAATATCAAACTAACAAGAAGAGTATCACAATCTGAATCCAAGAAAAAGTTACTTCACAATTTTGCACAATATTTAAAGAGTTAATATAACATAATTGAAAAGAACTCAAAAAATTATATTCTTGAAGTTTGAGAAGAGTGAGAGAGCATGGAAGACACTTTTTCATGCATGAAAGACCTTGAAACCTATGACAAAGGAAAGAAAAATGATCTAGCACTTAAAAATCATGGTGTTTCTTCACCTCAAACGAAAAATAGGGCAACCAGTGTGTGATCGACGGTGGCAAGATAGCTGAGCACCGGCGGCGTGACAGGCAGCTGGTGTGAGGTCGGCGGTCGGACAAAGTTCGTCGACGGTCGGCGGCGGCAAAACGATCGATCGACCGAGAAGCAGGCTGAGGCGATGGCAGAGCTCGTCCGTAGAGAGAGAAGGAAAGAATAGAAATGAAATGCGAGGCTCGGGCCTGATTATTTTAGGGCATTTACCGGCGGTCTGACCGCCGGTAATAGCATCACTTATTAGCTGCGGTCTACGCCGCCGGTACACCGCCGTTAAAATCATTAGCCGGCGGCTACATGACCGTCTCTATTTTCGGCGGCGTAATGTTTCAAAGCCGTCGGTATTACGCCGGCGGTTTGACCGCCGGAAAACAGCCGGTAATATCGATGGTCCTAAAATCGTCGGTCATGACCATCGGTAATCGTTGTTTTTCCTGTAGTGAATATATCTTTTTTTATTTTATGTATTTTTAAATTTCATCTTATTTTAGAGAATTATCTTTTTCATGTCATAATAATTAAAAGAAAATTTATATATTATAGTCACATATCAAAATATTAAATATCATACAAGTGAAATAGACTTTTAGTTCATAAATTAAAGTCAATTCAACTCGCCACCTCACCATTTCATCTCATCAAAAATCTTCCTTGCAAGTTATTCAACATATGAAGTAATTTACATGCATGGAGAACTTTGTCATGGCTAAATTTATCATGAAAAGTAATCTAACTTCATTTATATGTATGCTTAATTGTTATGGTGCTCTTCTATGCATAACATAGCAACAAAAAATTAACTTTTAACGACACATGAATTAAGACATTTTTATTTAATAGTTTTAAAAAAATATATTTATTAGGACATATTCTAATTTGATGCAAATAGAGCGATTTGGCGGTGAGAGAGAGAGAGAGAGAGATCATGCAAATAAGTTTTCGTGCCCGTTTCTTGTTCTTCCATCTAGGCTATATTCAAATTTATTCACCGCTTTCGTCTGGCGCGTGTTCTCTTCGTCTACCCTTCCTAGTTCTTATTGATCTCTACTGCTACATAGACAATCGTGATCGTTTCATCAGGTAATTCTTATTATGGCTTTCAATCGCTGGCCTTAATCCTTCTTCTAAAGTCAATCGAATGCCCGGTGTCTAGGGTTACATAAAAATTTCTTCATTCGATCTTTTTTATATTTTTAGGGTTCTTTGTGGCTCTCGCAATTTCAAAACGACGTATAAAATGCCAACTTGTGGTTCTCACAATTTTTGAATAATTTTTTTATCTAAATGATTGCTTATATGATCCAAGATTACATAAATCAAGCCATTTAAGGATTGATGATCAAAAGAAATATGATAGAATATAATTAATAATAGTACGCATTTGAGAAAATGAGTATGTATGACTCGTCAAAAAACAGCATTCACTTAGTTGAATCATAGTTAAAATTGTTGGAATTTTTATATCATAATATAAAATGCGGAAATAAAAATCAGAATTTTTAGAAAATTAAATTAAGACATTCTCAATATTAATTTTCTTAATAAATAACTTTATAATATGAAAAGAAGAAAACTTTACCGAATTATTGATTGAGATTTGAGATTTTCTTCGTCAAAATGTTGATTGAGACCGTAAGCCTTCTTCTTCTAATCATCCCACAAAATATATTTTAGTGAGTGGGCACAATCAATCAATTATTGATGAACACTTTTTTTTTTAATCTAATTTGTGTTCTAAACATAATTTAATCTTCAAAAGAAAAGACAATGAGAGCAATATTTTTCTCATACATATTCTTCCATCTCTCATGAAGAAATTATGTATCATCATCTTCATGTAAAATTTAATATTTATTTATAAGAAAAATTCACATCTTTTCATAAGCACCTCTTGGTATTTTATGAAGCATTTTTAATTAATATTAAAATGATAATTATCATGACACATCATCAATCTTATCTTTAATCTTATCTATATCTTTTAATATTAAAAAATATTTGATGATAATTATCATGACACATCATGACTTATTATCAATCTTATATTTCTCTTTTAATATTAAGAAAATATTAATGATGATTCATCATTATCTTCATGAAATATAAAATTAAAAGGTGATCATAAATATATTACTAATGTGATCATAATTAACATTTATATTATGTCACATTCTTAGTGTTCAATATATAATAGAGCTTAGGTGATGAAGAAGGGATCTATGGACCTATAATTCAAGCTCCAATAAATTTGATTATTAATTTAACTCTTAAATTAATAAATTAAAATTATTAATTTTAATATTATTCCACTATAAATATGAAATTGCACTCTTGAAATTATAGTATAATTTACTCAATTAAAAAATTGAATCGTCCATTAATTTAATCATTACATATAAAATAATTCTCCATAAAAAATTCATAATTAGAGCTAGATAATTCTGCCACCTCACTAATTATATCTTAATCTTTGAATTCCAATTAATTCTCTAATGAACAATAAACTTTATGACCTAGTCATAAAATTTGAGCGCTCAATTGTTCAAGTTTTGAATTAATTATTCAAGTGAACTAATTTTTTAACTTTCAAAATTGAAAGGAATGGATTCCATATATGTATATTAATATTTCCAGCCATTTATTTTATTGTGTTTCTGAAATACAAGGATTGAGTTTATTTCTTTCAAACTATTTTCGAGTAAATAAAAAAATTAAATGTCACAAATAGGAGTTTATTAATAACTTAGGATTAAGATTATTTTATATATGATCATCTTTATGATTAATTTTAAATTCTCTATAATTAAAACAGAATTTATTAGAGAATTCAAAATTTATCTGGTACAGTTCTATATAATCATATTATATAAAGTACCTCCATCCTTAATATCTCCATATTGAATAATCCGGATAAGATTATTCCATTCTTAATGTTGATGGACCGTACTAATAATATTTAATCTTAGATTCCAACTATAATTAATAATTATGAACTTGTTTTGATTATTATTCATAATTCAATCCTCTTGTATATAATTATATACTGAATTATGGTTGCATAAATAATCATGGAACAAAAATATTATATCAAATGATAATATCGAAATATACTAAATTTGTCTTTAAATATTTATTTTCATGGAAAATATATTACAATAATATTTATTTATGGCACAACCCTAACAAAAATATGATTAATACATGCATCATGATAAAAGAGCATACATAAGACTATTTTCACTTGGATCTCCTCCAAAACAAAACACCTCAATGACTTGTAATAGTTCACTTATCATCTCCATCTTAATGCTTGCAACATTTACTAATTATAGGAATCATATAAAAGCACTTTTACAGGAGAGCCAAACCACAGGATATGTTATCATTAGCTTCTTTGTTGTTGGAACTTGTGAACCTTATTCTCTCTTTACAATAAGTAAAAAATAATTGACTACTCTCTCATATAAGATGTAGGTCAAAAAAACCAAACCAATATAAATTCCTCTCATTTATGTGTTAAGTCTTGTAGCTTTAATTAGATGAATCAATCTCATATTACTATCATACTACCAAGAATTTTTTTTACCATGAATCTCAGAGAAAGCAAATTCAATGTACAATCCCATAGGTATAATATAAATAAATCATCAAATTACAACAAAAAATCCCATACATTTTTCATGTATATAACACAAAATAAGATAATACATCGCAAAATTAATAACAATGGAGAAAATCATGTAAGCTAAATCTTTAGTTCATAAAAGTTAACTTACCACCTCGTCATACCTCCTCATAAGTAGCCGACCTTGAAGGAAAATCTACCTATTAAGCAATTTATATTGAAATTTTTATCACGACAGAATTTGTCAAATAGTTTATTATGAGAAATACAGCATGCAACATACAACATGCAATAAAGATTAATAATATACAAAGACATGATCAAGAATATTTTCATTAATTAACCACTTGTGATTGGTCCCCCCTCCCTTCTTTTGAGTTCTTATTCACATGTCTTTTGAAATTCTATCATAATACATGTACTTCAGAGCTTATAAATACCCTTGTAATCCTTCATTTGAGGAAGTATAATGAGATGGATGTTTAAAAACCTTACTTGTTTTTGGATCTTTAAGTGTTCGACCTTACTTATTTGTAAGCCTCATTGACGCGATACTCTCATATGCAACATACATAGTGTGCATACAATAATTTTTCTCTCATAACGATTGCATAAATGATTTAAAATCCGGTGCACAATCAAGCCAACTAAGTTTTGTATGATTCAATGAGATATATATACAACATAATTAATATTATTATATTTGTTTTTCCAATCTGGGATTGTTTGGCACTAATTTTAGAAAGAAAAAAAGCTTAAAAAATTCATCAACAAACAACTTTCACTCAGCTTTATCATACTTGAAACACAATAAACTAGCCGTCAGACCTCCTCATAAATGAACACTTCTTCAGCCATTTCCCTCACATTTTAGCTTCTGGCCGCTTTTCAAAAAGCAGTAGAGAGAGAGAGAGAGAGAGAGAGAGAGAGAGAGAGAGAGAGAGAATTCCATTAGCAATCTCATCATTATACTACATACACATAAAGCTACCAAACTACAACAGCAAACAAAAAAGCTGATAAATTTCATTCAAATAACACAATACGATAATACATTGAAGCTCAGAGAAAATTCTTACAGCAACACACATTACATCTTGATGACCAAATCATGCAAATTAAACCACATATATTAGATATCTTTATCCCAATAAGCCTGCTGTGAAGCTGCATTTATATATAAAATATATAGTAGTAAGTACTGGCACATAGTAAAAATATATTTTTTAGTTACTACATTAACGACCACCTCAGGCAGCAGGTGCAACCTGAGAGTCATCGTCGTCGTCGTCGTCATCGTCGCCGTCACCTTCCCTTCTCTTTCTTCCATCAATGTAGCTAATCACATAGCTTACTAGATTTTCAGCCAAACTTTTCTGAGCTACCATTGCAGTTGAGAGAGATTGAAGATAAAAGCAAACTAAGCTAGCTTCTTGCAATATGGTTTTGTTGCAGTAGATATCTCATGTATTTATAGTGCAGGGGGGTGGGATTCTTACCTGCTAAGTTCAATATTGATGGATTCTTAAACTGAGAAGAGGGAGGGAGGGAGAGAGAGAGAGAGAGAGAGAGAGAGAGAGAGAGAGAGAGAGAGATTCCAGCTTTAATTTCTCTCTGGTTTGGGGGAGGAAGTAAGAGAGGGAGGGAGGAGTGGAGGCTTCCTGTTCACAAGTTTGTCCAGCGTGGCAGACAGGTTGGCTGGCTCACGATGGGCGGCGGCGCACCGCATTTCACCACGTGGCTGAGGAATGCTTGCTCGTTCTTTAGGGTTTCCTTAGTTTCTGATGTGGCTTTTAAGGTTTTCTTTTTTTTTCCAAGTGATTTCAGAGATATGATTTGTGGAGTAATTTTGTTACTTTTTGTTAATTATGATTTAAGTAAGATTAAAATAGAATTAAATATATAGTATTTTAAGTTACTAATTAGCTTATAATTTAAATTCTAATAAATCTATCAAGTTTACAAAATCATGTATTATCAAGAATAGGATTTACTTAGAAGGTAGGAGGCTAATTGAGCATATGGACCCGTTATAACAACTATTGATGAGGATTAAGGCTTCGTTTGGGGCATTTTTCTTATTGTTTAGGGTTTCAGTGTTTCTACAAAAAAATTTTGAAATATAATTTTTGTACTAAAAAGCTGCTTTAGAAAACATTAAGACGAAAATTGTCCTAAAAAGCCTAAATCAAGTCCAACTTGAGGGTAACTAAGTACTTATAGACTAATAGTTGGCTTCATATTATATGGGGGGATTGTTCACATTGCATTAAGGGTTGGTATGGAAGACACTGACTTGAGTTGAGAGCATGTTTTAGCTTGCCATAAGTCTATGTTAAAAAGGATCATGCACTAAGTTTCATTTAGACCCCTTGATCAAATTCAATAGAGGAAAGGATCGAAAAAAGACACATGCGAGATTGATCTTTATATCATTTTAATGATGTATACATGATAAATATTTAGAAAGAGTGGATATTTCTCTTTTATCTCAAATTTCATTATTTATGACCCTTAAGATCCCAAGGTTAAGTTATCTCCCCACTCAAGGGTTACTATGCAAGTCCTTATAATAATATCCACCAAAACCCAAAAACTTTCTCTTTTCAGTCCCTTGCCCACACACTCAAAACTTATTGAGTCAAAGTGGAGCCATAGTCAACAATTCGTAGCGAGAGAGATGTAAATATGCCACCACTACAAGAAATTCAGCCTTTTGCAACTAAACTGAATCCACAGTTTAAATCCATGCATGTCGCAAAAATATCTACGGTGGAAGTGCAACGAAAACTCTTTCACAAATTACGAGAAATATACATCGTATATACATCATGATGAAAAATCCGTCACAAGTTCGCCGCCATTTGTGACAAATATTTCCATCACAAATAATTATACTAAATTCTCATATCAAGATTTGCAATGAAAATTTTGTCAAAAATTTGTCGGAAACCCAAAAATAAAAAAATTGTTAAAATTTTATTCTTAACATATTCACAACAACAGATAACTCCGAATAAGTAGTGCATCTATTCTAAATTGGTTGTTATATAGCGTGCAACAAATCGTAGAAGTTTTCTTTCTCCTTATTCGGGGGATTCTTCTATATATTATTGATATTATGGCCTAGTTGCATCATAACTCAAGTCCTCAAATGTCCTAACTCTATCTTCCTCAACTATGTTGGAATTTGTAAACGGAACGCACTAAGAGTCGAAAGGAGGCTCGTACTCACCATGTGAAGTCCAGTACCAATATTCTGACATGAATCCTCTACGATATTGATCACTCACTACAAGAAAATAGCATATTATCGACAAATTTTCTGGCATAAAAGGTTAAATTTTTTGGCAGATTTTAAAAATTTCCAGCGAATTTCCGACGAAAAACTTTTTACCGATAAATTGAGCGTTAAAAATCTTTTCTGTTGGGAAAAAATTTTCTGGTGTAATTTTTCGCACGGAATAACTTCACCGAAATAATAAAAAAAAACTTTAGAAAATTGCTTAGGCAAGCCCACCAATCAGGCCTCGTTGCCAGCTCGCGCGTTTCCAGCCCTTGCCTGCGCTAGCCCACTCCCGCCCGTGGGTAGCCCAGCCAATGCCCGCAAAGCCCGCCAGTCCACCCCGGAGTAGGGGTGCAAATGAGTCGAGTCGAGCTCGAGTCAGGAGGTGTTCGAGCTCGACTCGCGAGTCAAACACTGGGCTCGAACTCGACTCGGGTTATATAAAGGAGCTCGTCGAACCGCTCAAATTTGATTTCCACCCCCACCCCCCACCCCCCACCCCCCACCCCCCCCCCCCCCCCCCCCCCCCCCTGAATGGTGAGATGTGGAAATCCGACGGAAATTCCGCCAGAAAATGTTCCATTGGAAAGCCACCGGAAAATTCATCTGTAATGAATAGTTTTCCTGTAGTGACTATGTGAACTCCAATACAACGATGGTTCTCTTTGATGCCTAAAGGTGCATCATTAAATGGGTCTAATGCTTATTAGCATATGGAAAGAAGCAGATAGAGTTTCTAACGAGGGGTCTAAGGTGATTACCTTGAATGGTGAGATGTGGAACAAGTTGTATAGAAGATCTACAAAACTATATGCACAACCAAGATGGTAAGTTGAAATATCTTGAGAAATAACTAAGTATGAGCCTTCTAACTTAAGCATATTTACAACAGTGCGTGCGTGCGTGTATGAAAAAAATATGTTCCTCCTATTATTGTAAAAAGTTTATGATACAATACTTCTTAATATACTCTTTATACAAGGCGAGCACCTCCATGATTTATTACAACCATTTTAGTTTCATTAAAGTGTTTTCCTTGAGATTGAAGGAGATCATCACATGCCATGATGCTAGCCTTTACACAAGGAAACTTAATGGATAGGAATCGTTAAAAGATAAAACATCTAATGAGTTGAGGAGAATATGATTGAAGATATAGTTGGATGTGGATGGGGTGCAAACCATGAGGAAATCTATTAATTGAGTTTTATAGGCATCGTTATGACCCTAGTTGATCTCGAAGATAATGGTGCCTTCAACACTATGTAACCATCGAGACTGTACTTTTTCCTCAAGAATTTGATTTAGTATTCTTTGGTAGAATAGAATTTCTTTAGGTCAAAACTGATTCATTTGAATAGCTCAATAAAGAGAATGTTAATTGAGCTAACTATATCAATCAAAATATGGATCACCTCAAAGTAGTCTATGGTTACTAAGTTGATGATGGTATCATAATGGATACTATAATGAGGTGATAATTCATTACCCAAAAAGAAAGAATAAGAGTTGACCTCATACTCCATGAGCCCTTTGAGGTTTTATTATTAGGCTGCTTTCATGTTAATGCCCCTAATAAACTGCATTATCTTAATGGCTTGACCTATGCCTATTCCTTAGGCTCAAGTAGAGTTTATTTTTAAGTTGATTAATTGTTGACATGTCATTGGATGAGGTATTCCTTCATATGTCCGTCATAGATTAGCTTCTTTAAGAAGGCCCTCAACATACAAGAATCTTTTTATCATGCTCATAGGAAAAATCTTGATTTATCTTGGGTGTCAGGATCCTTACACAATGTAAGATGTTACTTATAATATTCTTCTTCTGAATGAGAAATATAATAGGCAACAAGGGGGTTATTCAAAGAATGTAGAGTGTTGTCTCTTAACTCCCCATGAAGAAACAATATAATATTTTATTGGATAATGTGGGGATGATGGAGGTATATTCACCCTCAATCAGAGAAGTCAATCCTTGCATACTTTCTGATAGCAATGAGGATGTTGTGAGATGTGTTATGGTTAAGCTCACTTCTTTGCAATGATTTGAGAAGATAAAATGGGTGATTCAACTTCTTGGATGAAATCTTCAATGCTTAGAGTTATTCAATAATAAATCTTTTTGAGTTTCTTATGGTTTTTTAGTGGCTAATAAGTTGAAATTCCTAAGCTGTAACCCTAGGATAAAGGTGACTTTCATGAGGTTATTATGGTCATCTAAAACTTTGTAGGAAAGCTTTATTGAATCAATATATGTAGTCCCTAAAGGATTCCCCAACTTCCTACTAAATGCAAAATAAGGATTATGAGGTCTTTAGAAGGCTTTTAGAAGTGGAAAATTTTGGGGGGGAAAAAAAAGATAAGGAATTATTTAAAATAATTTATGATTTAGGAGAGTTGAACCATTTTCAAGCTATACCTTTGAAAGTATTTATAAATGGTCGGCGCTAAATATCAACAAATGTACTATACATGGGCATTTTGTTTTCGAAGGTGGCCAAATTATATATGGGATTTAACATTCCCAATAAGGTTTTTAGCTAAGGAGCTTTGAATTTGAGTGGAATGCCTCCTCAATAATATTCAACATAATGGGAGAGTTATAAATTTGTTTGAGCATTGAGAGTGTTATTGTATGCCACGTATTCCAACGACCTTGCTTCAGTGTAGGATCTAAGTTTGTCGAGCTATGGACATTAGTGATGCTGCAAGAAAACCTTGATGAGATTAGTGAATCGATAAGCTATTGGTAGATATAATTGAGGTTGGTATCCAAGTGTTCACATGTAACAAAGACATTCTTGCCCAATGGTTCACCAATAGTGGGAGAATTTAGATATCAATGCTAAGAATCTCCTATCATGACTCTTTTCTTCAACATAAGACGCAACATTTAGAATAAATTCTCACACATTATATTAATGATTGATGTCGATGGATAAAACTCACCAAGCCAGAGTGGCAATAAGGAGCACATGCATCAAGAATTTATATAGAGAGATGAGAATATGATGCCCAGTTCATTACTCTATAAGGATGTATGATGACTTCAAATGGTGAGATATGATAGAGAAAAAGGAGAAGCAACAACACATAAAAGAGTAAGATAACAAAGATTATATAGAGATTCTATTTGATGACATATGTCCAATATGTTATGAGTGAGAGATGTTTCACAAATAAAAAATAATTTAAAAGATTGTAAGTTGTTGACCCCTACAACTCAATTTACGCTCAAAAAGGGCGAAAATGACTAATCAAGTAACGCGCGGGTTGGCGTGACGCATCACGTAAAGGGTCAAATGTAAAACAGACAACGACATTGCGATCGGAACATCTAATTTTATTAGGTCGAGACCCCTCGCAAGCATATCGGATAAGATCGATCAAAAGGGACGACCGACACCCGAAATTAAAATGCGACGTTGGTCAAATGACGTCGGATCCACGAACAGACTTCGTCGTTGCATTTGGAACATTATCGACATATAAAATATATATCTTATTTAATCAATCGGGATCATCCAAAGTAGTGGCACATATCCCAATGCGATGGCCTACAAATAAAAAAATCAATCTCGACACTGCCCAAACGAAGTCCAATCGTGAAACGGGCTTCGCCATTGCATTCAAAATGTCCTAAATAACAAGGATGACATCAAATTTATTCAAATTAAAACATATGAATAGCTTGATACGTATCTCGAAGTAAAGCACGAATCTCGAGGAAAAAGTTATTCGTTGCTACTCAAATTTTTATACTAGAAAGCTGATTTAAGAAGCAATAAGAAAGCCATCCCAAAATAAGTCTTAATGAGTCATGAGTGATATGGAAGCCAAATCACAACAATTGAATTCAAACATATAATCCCTCTTAAAGAGTTAATTGTATCCAGCCTATCTAGTTGGGGAAATTATTAGTAGAATAAAAGAAATGTCTGAGATACCTAACAAAAATGATTTTAGAGCTTATGATGAGAAGCTAATCTTTAATTGCTTATTCTATTTCACTATTATTTTTTTATCATTTTCAAGATATTTTTATAATAAAATGTTATTTTTTATAATATTTTTACAAAAAAACAAAAACATTTTCTATACAACAATTATAAACCATCTTTATAAAATACTACAATCATTTCAAATAAATCTTAAATTTTCTCTTAGATTTCATTTGAGACAACTTTCTTATTAATTTTTGAAGCAGGTTTTTAATATATAATTTTTTTGAGTTAAAAATTTTTATTTCACAATCATGTTTATGATAGAAGATACTTTACTAAACGTGAGAAAGTTAACCACTTACCTTCCCTTTTGATTGATTTATATTACATAACACATTTGAAAAAAAAAATATGACATTCCTCCACTTTTGTTATAGATGTAATAAAAAATCAATGCTGAATTCCAACATTGCAAACACTTCAAATTTATTGTTTTTACTTCTACATACATTTACATCTTCCAGCCTTATCTAAAGTATATGCTGCAGTAAAATTTCATAAACAATGGTGAACTTAAAGCAGCTTTCTCAAACTTCGTTTGAGACGGCTTTCTTATTCCTTCTTAAAACAACTTTTTAATACAACAATTTTAAATCTTGTACTAAAAAGCTGCTTTAAGAAGCAGTAAAAAATCCGCCGCAAACGAAGCCTTACTGTTTTCTAAAACAGCTTTCTAGTTCAAGAAATTTTTAGTTATCCCAAACAAAATCTTAAACTACTGCAAACTAGATAAGCATAACATCACTGCCATGTAACTAAGTAAATTTTCTTTGAGTACATAAGCAGCAGAAAGTGGCAAACTAATGGCTTCCTTGACAATTTCATAATGCAGGAAAATATGTAAGTCTGATGATAACTACAGAAATGAAGACTTCTACTCATTTTTCTTGGACTTGAGATTTCCCTTGGGTATTTTGCTTAGTACGCCCTGGTCAAGCTTGCGATACTGCAGCTGGAGCTGTCCAAGGAGATTGTATATGAAGTCATCAACTTGGTCTTCGTACTTCTCATACAGCACAGGTACAGTGTGAACAGCAACAAAGCCTGAATCAGGAAAGATGACATAGAACTTTAGATTACCACGTAAAATATTTTGGTGTTAATGATGGTTCATACTGCGCAACAACGGAAAGTGCACATTTGGTTCTTCTTAGAATGAGAAAACAACAACAACAACATCAAGCCTTTGTCCCACTACGTGGGGTCGGCTACATGAATCCTTTTTCGCCATTGTGTCATGTTAAAAGTCAAATTCTCATTTAAATCTAATAAAGAAAGATCATTTCTAATATTTTCTAACCAAGTCTTTTTAGGTCTACCTCTACTTTTTTATAACTGGATCATCAGAAGGACTCTGTTTAATGTGACCGGACCATCTAAGGCGACTCTCTCTAATTTTATCTTTCACTGGTGCTACTCCAACCTTTTCACGTATATAATAAGTATCGGATGTTAATAAGGCATGCTAGAGCATTGTGTTAAGAACCACATCGAGCTGTTGAAAAAATTGTTATCATCAAAGGGTCAAGCTTTTGATTTGAAAATGGGTTTGATTATTTCTATATCTTAGCCCAACATTGATTCTACTTTGACTCACAATCTCTAACAAGTGGTAACAAGCCAATGGTTCAATTAAGGAGTTTCAACAATGGTTCAATTAAGGTCTATTGGTTAATACAATTTATAGGACCAATGGGTCTTGACCACACTTCCACCATAGTCGAGCAAAGTTTCAAAAAGTGGATGATCATCACAATGTCGTATGATTGAGTGTTTCTAATAATATTTTTATTTGAGAAGAAATGATAGCCAATGTGAATAGCTATTTGAAATATTTTCATGGTACAAAAAAAGAGTAGAAATCCTCTAATTACATGAACCAAGGAAAAAAAAATCTCCTTAAATTTTCAAAGTCTAAATTGCCTTTCCCTAAAACTCAATATCATATGATTGGGGAAGAGTCGGAGATCTCCTGATCTCCTTTAGATTTTTTTCAGGAACTGTCAGATCAACCTGGATAGAATTCTAAGCTCCCGAGGATACAAGACACGCACTTAGCAGATCCCTGACCCGAATCTACGAAATAGTCCTTGGTAATCACCACTGCTCCGAATTTGATGTTTCTTTCAAGCCACTCGAAAGTAATGCAATTTTTTAATTCATGACTCAACATCCGGTGATAAAGACAGTAATTAGGTTGCCCTAATTTGCCCACTTCTTCCAATCTCTTACGGTCAGGTAATTTGAAGTTTGGCTTCTTTAGAATGTTCTTAAAATTTCTTTTAACATGTTCTTTTAGATGAATAGAACTTATTGATGTAAGCCTCAAAACTTTTCCCTGTACTCTATCAGAGTTAGATAAGCTCAAGGTTTATACTGCCGATCGTTTTGGAATTTTTGAGGTTGCTAATATTGTGCTGGACGTGATGGATTATATACTTGGACCTTCATGGCCTACTTATCCTTATCCATTATTGAAACTAACCCAAATTTCTTCTCAAAGACCTTCTAGAGTTTTAGCTTTTTAACATCTGAAGAAAGTTGATCTTTTAAGAATGATAACTAAGGCTTCGTTTGAGACAACTTTTGAACTGCTTTTTAAAACGGCTTTTTAGCACAAAACTTTCAAATTCAAGAAATTTTTCTACTAAGAAGCTGTTTTAAAAAGCAAGAAAAAAGTCATCCCAAACGAAGCCTAAGACTCTTCTTCCAAGAGGTGGGAAACCTAAGACTCTTCTTCCAAGAGGTTCAATGCTTTGCTTAAGAGTTTCTCAAATTATTGAGTCTGTTTCACCGAGTTACCTCCATCCATTGTCTCAATAATGGGTGAAGCATCCAAAATTTCCTTCTGCTATTTTGCTAACCTTAGTTGACATTTCCTCCATCTTTCTTATTGTCATTGCCCTAATCCTTCTGATGATTATTTTAACAACTTCATTAATCATAGCAATTAGGAACAACTTCAATTCTCTATGAAGGTTGCCATGCAACTTCACTTTCTCATCATAAAAACTCAAACTTGGTGTCAATCTTCAATTGTCTCCTTTCGCACCACTCAAATCCATTATCTATAGCATTATCATCAATAGTCCTTAACCCTTTGATTTCTTGAATACAATCATTTGCACTCTATTTTTCAATTTTAACATACACTAATCTTTAAGATTTTATTTGGTCATACACAATTTGATTAATAGTGATTTCTTAGTAGCTCAACCAACACTCGGATTCATATTACATAATCAATCTTATTGTCACTTTATAAAATTTACCTTTAAAGACTACATAAAGTTCTCATATCACGAATTCCTACCAAATTTCTTTATATTAAACATAGCTAAATCTATAAATTCTACTGATACAACAATAAAAAAATTGTTAATTAATTCCAAATGCCTGATCAAGAAAAAAATGACAAATTTCTCAAAATTTTAAACTAAATTGATCAAAAGTGTATGATAAAAGAATCAACCTTTGGTAAGATTTTTTCCCTTTCCACGCCATGATTTATACTTAATAATCATCAAGGAATGAGTTTCAAATTAGGATTGCATGTGTGATCAAACAAAAAAATTTCTTTTTTAAATATTTTTTGATGTATGGCATAGCTAGAATATGGTATGAGCAAGTATCCATTAATCATTCTCCTTTCTAAAACTTTACAAAGTAAACTAAGTACATTAAAAAGAAAAATCTCAAAATTGTCCCCAGACTATTAGTGTATGGCTAATTCAATCCCAGAGTATCACATTGCCTAAATTTAGGCTCTCGACTATAGAAAATTGATCCAAAATAATCTCTTATTTTGTAATTGTGATATAAAATTGATCCCAATTTAGCCCCAAAGGGACCATTTGGGATCAATTTTGTATAGTCGATGGGCTAAATTGGAGCAACATTATATTCTAGGACTAAAATGATCATGCGAATAGTCGGGGAACTATTTTGAAATTTAACCCTAAAGCTTGAAAATTCTTTATTGAAGTCATTCATCCTTGTATGCTTCATTTTAAAGTGTAGCATAGTTTCATTGCATGATACGAATTCACTAAATAGTTTCATTGCATGGTACTCCAAAATGCCGTTATTATCTTCCAAGGTATGTTTATGATCACCAAAACATTATCAGGCTTGGAGGCTCATGGAGTTTAACATGTTTATTATCACCAAAACACAAATATATTTGTTGCATAAAGCACCTATGAATAAGGTGAAACCTCCATACCCCACTGAAAAAAAAAATTAAAAAAAAAACACTTATGGAAGCTCCTTTAAGTTGAAACTAGCAACACCAAGTGGCTGATGAAATCATTTCCTCATAGGAACTTAAGGTTAATGAAAAGGTGTGGGGTGTACTCCACATCATGGAAATCTACAAGATGAGGCTTTTGTTTTAATAGATAACCTTCACGATGCGATTTGGTAGAGTTTCTTCGTCTACTTAGAGGCTCACCTAACTCCAATATTCATAGAGAGCATCAACCTGAATCCCTTCTTGTGGCTATCGACTGCGTAGACTAACCTAGAACCGTAGCATGATCCAATGTCAAAATTATGGAACCTTAAAAAGGGACAATAACAAACAAGCAGAGAAGATAACCCACAGGGCATACTGAAGGGTTCATATATTTAATGAATAAGCAAGAAAATGAGTAGTTCAGATGCAGTAGTGGTAGAAGTTTACAAAAGATGTGTAATCTAGAGTTCACACCTCATATATCACCCAACAGAATGGATGGAGAAAGAGATTTCATAAACCAACCCAAAATAATCAGGATAAGGCTATGATTGTAGTCATGATGATGAATAATTCCAAACATCTCTTTGTTTAAAAAAAAAATCATAAAGTAAAAGATTAATGTGGGTGAACAATTCAAAATACCTGTTCTTTAACATTTAATAGCAAATATGTGCTTATGTTTTATCATAAGATTGAGAGAAGCAGACTGGAGTTCTTCGGATTTTATCAATTGAATGATTGTCCTATAAGGAAATACTTAAGAATGATGAAAAAACTCTGAATATGGCAATCATACTAAACATTAAGTAACCATTTCGATCTTTCATGGCCAATATGTAAATTTGTCCACTAGTATTTACCTTTCTCAGCGTAGTCAAAGTGTAAGCTAAGATAATCAGAGCTGCCCAAACAGAAAATTACATAACTTGATTATATGGGAGCAGACAATGCAAGCTTACCAATGTAAAGGACGGTAAGAAAGTTGCACCAGCTACCAATGACAGCAGCTGCCCACAAGCCAAGGACAACCTGCACATCAACTTAACTTGATCATGTTTGAAAATTAACTAGTTTCAGAATGCATTATATCGACAAGATTTGCTTAGTTGGTATAATAACTGTGGAGTTCAATAAAGATTACATGAGAAATTCTATAGAAGGGAAGTTTTTCTAATAAGCCAATGAAAAGCAAGTAGAATATCTTAGTTACAAGTGAATTTTGGCATTTAGTGCAGTGTATGGCACTCACTTTGATGTACAACAAAAGTATAAAAATAAGAAATTCAAACTATCATTAGCATCATACTTTGGCTAAAGTCAAGTAGAAGTATGAAAACTTCCACTAAATACAAATTCAGTTAAGGAATCCTCTCTAATGACTTCAAATCAGTCAGAATACTACCATAGGACACACAATATAATCAAGAAAGAGATGTCATAATGTGTCTGTTTTTCATTATGGTCCTGTTCATGTTTTATTAGAAGAAAGTAAAGCTTAAATTGTTTATTTTTAGTCTTCATAGTTCTGAAGAAGGCTCTTATTTTTCACAAAATAATACATCCTTTAGTTATACTCCTGCAAAACCCCCACCAAATTACACTTAATATGGTCTTATATTGGCAATGCTGGCAACCATGCAGATTAGCCATATCACACTTTATTTTAAAAATGCTATAAGCAATTATCCTTACTAGCTTCCTGTAACCACTTTGACCTCACAATATTTCTGCTGTCAAATGTAACATCCTCCAGCAATCACCAATGAGTACTTTTGCATAATTAATTACAAGCAACGCAAAAGTTACAACAGTTCAAAGGACCATGATATCCTACGGTAAAATAAATTATTTCAAATCATTTAATAGCTATGTAAGTCAGCTTACAAACTTACTTTAAAAAAAAAAAAAATAGCTATGTAAGTCAGCTTCAACAGCATGAACAACCAAAAGATGCCAAGTAATTCAGTAATTAATCCATCTCATCAGACCACATCATAATTGTAACTAGCATCCTTTCAACTTAACAGGAATGTCCTTATGAATCCTTAAGGACTATTCCTAACATCAAAATCATGCTTGCTATTTGAGGTCAGCTTTGCCATACACGCCATAATTTGTAATTAATAAATATTGTTGGATTAGAAATCGCCACCTTCCATCGTTTTCCACCACTGCCTCCTAAGAGGGTCAAGAATAATAAATTAAAAACACAAAAACAAACTTTCACTTCTGCAAAAATTGCATTTTATATTGTTAGTTTTATCATAAACTATCAGAAATTTATAATGCCCGCATAAATATATCTATTGATTTCAATTTTATAAATTTAGAAAGAAAAAAAAAATCTTTAATTTCCAAAAATTTCCTTTCCATTTAGCTAAAAGGAAACTTACTTGCTCTTCCACCTTAAGTGTTTTTCCATGTGTAATAAAGTTTCATGTGCCTACCAACTACAATTCAAAATTAATAGCCAAATTTAGAATTCCACTCAATCTTGAAGCTGGAAATAAAAGGTTCCCCGGGGAGGAATTATACATATAATATAATATATGGTGAAAAAATAGTGGATAAAAATCACATACCATTGCAAACATCTTCAAGTCTCTTCCACATGCAACATCCTGAATGAATCCTAAGAACATATTCACTTGTGCACCAATAGAGACAGCGGCATTCACAAAATATTCATTTGGCAAGACAAGCCGAGGAACTTCAGATGAAGACCTGCACAAATAAGGAATTAGAAACTCTAAACAAGTTTTTTTCACTACTGTCTACAATAACATTAAACAAGCTCACCGATTAATTATGCCAGAAGCATTAGCCCAAACGAACTGAACAACCATTCCAATAACTAGAGCGAAGCACACAAGAGTGAGAAAATGGTAGTCAAGCCATTCAAAGAAAACCCATACCAGCGTTGCACCGACCAAGACACTTGAAGATATTTTCTTGTTTCTCCACAGAAACACATCAGCAGCTACAAACAGTGCATAACAAATTTATAAATAAAAAATACATATTAAACACAATATACAGTTCTTCTCCTCTCCAGATTGGTGAGGAAGTTTGCAAAAAAAAAAAAAAAGTTTGCACAGAATACATTTTCCGCCCCCCAGAATGTGATGAACTGACTTCTGCCGACCAAAATGCTTATTTATCTTGTTATTTAACTTGTCAGCGACTGAAGCTCCCTCATTGAAGAATCCACCAGACTTTTGCTTCGGCACAGCATCAGCAATGGTTTCTATTATGTTCTCCAAAATATTCTCACCACTCTTCCTATGATCATACATTTTGTTCTCTGAACAAAAAGGACACTATTTTAAGTAAAAAAAAATTAAAATACAAAGATGCAATTCATTTAGAACATCAGAAAAAATTTTGAAATACTTTGTTTAAAAAACTCAGACTAAATAACTAAAACCTAAGCACACTTAACATTCGCCGACAGATGTTAACAATCATGCAAATCGAGATTAACTACTCTCGATTATTTATTTTTATAATCAAAACCCGTGAAAGTTTACAAATGATCGGGAAAACTCCTGCAGGGCTTCAACACCAGTCCATTTAAAAAAAAAAAAAAAACAGAAAAGGAAAAGAATATAATATAAAAATAAAACCAAGGTAGCGTTATGAAGAAGCAAAAGGTCACTATTCGAACCCAAAAAAAAGTAGATCAAAAGGGCTTTACTGCCACTAAAATCGACCAAATACGAGCACATCAAAATTTCAAATCGCGAAAAGAATTCATTAGATAAAAAGACATCACAACTCTAGTAACTATCAAACAATAATACGAAACTAAAAAACCCTAATTTCTATTTCAACTGAGGTCAATCTCAAGAACAGCTAACTACACGACGTAAAACCGGAAATGCATGGTTAGCAGCGAACGGAAAAAGAAGGGTTTCCAGCGGAAAGAAAAAAGGGTTCAGTAGCTTATGCTTCACTCACCGACGCTTCGGACTTCGCCGGCGGCGACAGTGGGGCCAAGAAGACGACGATCGAAGACCACTGACCGGCGATATTTCTCCCAAAGGGACGAACGACGTACTGGGTGAAACGACAGATACCCTTTCTCTCTTTATGAAACAGTGGCAAAGTTTCAGCCACGCGACTAACTCTCACCCAGTACTGCACCCGCCTTGAAAATTGTGGGTCCCGCTTTCAATGTGTTGGTGCGTTTCTGGGTTCATTTTTTTTATTCTATGAGATATATATATATATATATATATATATATATATATATATATATATTTTTTTTTTTTTTTTTTAATACTATCTATAGTATCTATACTACTATATAAGTGTGGCTTGAGAATTCACCCATAATAAATTTTGATTGTTCATCTATAAATTTAAATTAATCTACAACGTTCATTTATGACTCGTCAAATTCACTCATGCAGCTTTAATTTCCTCCATCAAAACTAATTAAGCATTTAATCAATTTTTTAATTTCAGTAACATGAGTTTCGTAAGCATGCATTTATGCCTATTTCTTATCTGTTACCTAATATCACCTCTTTCTTAACCTATATTCATGCCAAAGATGAGACATTGGACTCCTCATCTTCCCCTATTCTTCTCCTCATTCTTGGCTTTTCATTTCTTCGAGCAAAAGGTGAGGCGTCGGTGCTCCTCCTCTTCCCATTATTCTTCTTGCTTAATACTAGACTGTGTTACCTTCCGGCTCTTCATTTCATCGCACGAAAGAGAAGGCGTTGGGCTCCTCTTTTTCTCATACGAAACACTACTACTTTGAATTTTGTAACCTTTCATTTCTCGAAGCTAAAATGAAGCTTTTCAAGTAACGCTAGAATTTAAATGAGCTACGACTTTTGAATCGACAAGGATTACGTTTCTATTTCACTATTTCAGCCAAACCTTTTGTAGTCCAAAACATTCACGTTTCATATTCCATGCCGTCGGTGATGCTTAATAGCTATTATAAGTATCACCAAGAATGTACCATTTGATTATGTATCATTTATGTTGTTTATTATTCAAATGGAATATTTGGATGGGATTTAGGTAGGGTTTATCCAAAATTATAGCTCTTGAATGGTTTGTAACCTGCAAGTGCATGGATGAGCCCTTGAATTGACCCACATGCTGCAACGATGGATACCATGAGACAAGCCATGCTTGATATCTTAACAGGGAAGAAGATCGTCAAAGGCCAGAAGGCGAGAGCTCCAATCAATCCAAGGATGTCGTTGAAGAAGGGAAAGATCATAGCAATCACTTCTGTCACAATTACATAAGATGTTTTCCATATCAAACGGAAGAAGCTAAAGGGATAGTCGACCTGTGAAGACACGAGCACCACACTTAGCTCGGCACGTGCTCCGCCAGCCAATCATGCCAAAGAGTTTCTCCACCAACAGGTGTACAGTGCTCAGACTGTCACCAACGGCCACTAATGGCCCGCGATCATTACATACCATATTCACTCTATATATGGTGTAACCGAGAGAATGAAATTATATGGGAAATTCACTATTCATCATCTTCTTGCTTGAGTTTTCTTCCTCTCATTGTTAACTCCTTGCAGGTTCATTATGGTATCAGAGCCAAAGTAGCCTTCTCTCTTCGTCGCCATGGCCGAGCAAGAATCCTCCTCCGCGCACCTCCCTCTTCACTTCCGGCCTCGAGACCAGAACCCATCTCAAATGAGATCACCATTCCCGCTTCCCTCAAGTTTTTGATGACGAACTTGAAGCTTCTTATCCCCAATCAGCTTACCAGCGAAAACTACCCAATCTGGCGACTCCAGATCCACCAATTGTTCGCTGCAAATGGCTACGACGGACATTTGTCCGGCAGCATCATCAAACCAACTGTTCTTCCCACCGGAGCAAATTCAACAGAGGTTCGCACCTGGAACCTCGTTGAACAAAATCTGGTTTCCACCTTACTCTCCACCATTTCCCCTGCTGTTCTGCCCTACATTCTCACTCTCAAGTCTGCCAGTGAGATCTAGGCCACGCTCGAGCTGCGCCTCCAGCCGACCAACCGGTCGCACGTGATACAACTCAAAAATGAGCTATACCACGTTTAGATGAGGGACCTCTCCATGATGCAATACCTAGCCAAGATCAAGTCTCTCGTGGACAACATTGCTGCAGCAGGGTCTCTCCTTGACCCCGTAAAAATCATTCTACATATCCTGAACGGGCTACCGCCCTCTTACAACCCATTCAAAACGTCCATTCGCACCAGCCAACTACCAATCAACTTGGACATACTCTACACCCAGTTGTGTAGTGAGGAAATACACCAGCAATCCGAGCTCAATCGGGAGCTAACGCCGATGTCAGACAATGCGGCTCTCTACGCCTCCCGCAACAACGCCCCTCGCGGTCGATCCCCTGCTCGAGGCTCCAGGGGCAGAGGAACTAACTTAAGACAAAGTCCCTCGTTCAATCGTTCGACAAACGACTCAACTCGACTCACCTGCCAAATCTGCGGCAAACAGGGTCACGTCACCTCCGCGTGCTGGCATCGTTTTAATTCCTCTTACAATTCAGGATCAAACTCTACACCCCGGGCGCTATATTCTGGTCCCTCATCCACCTCATCCAATGAGTGGGTATTGGACTTAGGTGCTACAACACACCTCACCCCAGAAGCCTCACAGCTGCTCAACTCCAATCAATACGCAGGATTCGACACCATCTCGACGACGAATGGCAGCTCCCTTCCAATCCACAACTCTGGCCAAGGCTTGCTCCCCCTCCCTGACTCGAACCATAAGCTCTACCTCCATAAAATTCTTCACGTTCCTCTTCTATCTCACAATCTTCTATCCATTCACAAATTAACTACTGATAACAATTTGATCCATCTCATTCGATTCCACCGGCTTCATCATCAAGGATCTCCTGGACAACAAAATACTCATCCGTGGACACTACCGTGATGGTTTCTACTCTGTTCCCTCCCCTCCGCCCAATAACTTCCGCGCTCTGCACTCCACCACCACTTTGGCTCTTTGGCACGCACGGCTCGGTCACCCCAATATAAGGAAACAACAAAGCCTCTCAAAAGCTTTTCCCTCTTTATGTATCCCATCTGCCTCTAGTTTATGTATTTCGTGTAATGTGGCTAAAAGCCATAAACTATCTTTCTCTCTTAGTTCTTCCCGTGTAATCAAACCTTTTATGCTTATACATACTGATGTCTGGGTCCGTCCCCCGTCTCCTCAAAAACTGGCTATCGCTACTACATCATCTCCATCGACGATCATACACGTTTTACATGGATATACTTAATGCATACAAAAGCCGAAGCTCTCACTAACTTCATAAACTTTAACACACTAATTCAAATCAAATTCAACTCAAAAATACAAATGTTGCGCTCGGACGGAGCGGCGAGTGCACGAGCCAACTATTCAAAACCTATCTATCCACCCACGGCATCACTCATCAATTCTCATGCCCTCACACCCCCGAGCAGAATGGTACAGCAGACCACAAACATCACATTTGTTAGAGACCACTCGCGCCCTCCTACATCACGCTAACCTTCCACATCACCTGTGGGCCGACGCCCTTCTCATTGCTAACTACCTGATCAACCGTCTACCTTCCAACAGCATTCAAAATCAAATCCCATATCAACTCCTTTACAATCAACCTCCCAATTATTCATACCTCCGGACCTTTGGGTGCCTATGCTTCCCCTGGTTACAACCCACAACACCGTCCAAGCTATATCCTCGATCACAGGAATGCGTTTTTCTTGGCTACTCGATCTCCCACACACAAAGGCTATCGTTGCCTCAATCTCACAAATTCCAAACTTCACATCTCACGGCATGTCATTTTTCACGAATTGGTCTTCCCGTTTCGAACCATGCCTTCGTCCCCACCTTCACCACCTCCATCCTCTCCCCTGTATACCTCCCCATCCCTCCTTCTACCAACCTCTACAACTATCACACAACCTACACTCAACAACCCCCCCCCCCCCCCCACCAAACTGTTCCAACCATACCATCATCACCTACCCCGTCGACCTCATCACACTCACTTATTCCTCAACAACCCTCCAATCCCCCAACACCTAATCAATCGATCACAACCCCTCGTCCTCACACATCCATTCATCTGATGCAAACCAGACTTCGGTCTGGCATTCACCGTCCCAAACAGGTACTGGACCTTCTTACTCTCACCAATGTCCCATCTACACCCTCCACCTATATCCAAGCCTCCGAATCCTTTCATTGGTGAGCTGCCATGTCCGACGAATTCATAGCCCTTCAAAAACAGGGCACCTGGTCCCTCGTCCCACCTCCCTTGAACAACTCAGTCTTAGGCTGCAAATGGACATTCAAGGTTAAACACAAACCAGACGGCTCTGTTGAGCGGTACAAGGCGAGACTTGTGGCACAAGGGTTCAACCAGGAATTTGGAATAAACTACCGGGAAACTTTCAGTCCGGTTGCCAAAATGCCCACTATAAGGATCCTCCTCCTCATCTCCCTGCACTTCAATTGGCCGACCCTTCAGTTCGACATTTCGAACGCCTTCCTCCATGGAGACCTTCAAGAGGACATCTACATGAAGCAGCCACTTGGTTTCATCGACAAAGACCTTCCCACTCACGTCTGTAAACTGCATAAGACCATCTATGGTCTGAAACAGGCTCCCCGGGAATGGTACAATACATTTACAAAATCCCTGCTTGCGTTCGACTTCCAGTTCAGCAAGGCAGATCCTTCCTTGCTCACCTATCATAGAGGCAGTGTCAAGTTATTCTTACTAATCTACGTCGATGATCTCCTCATTACTGGCAATGACCACAGCACTCTCAACCAGCTCCTCGATCACCTGAATCAATTGTTCTCCCTCAAACTGCTGGGGCCAATCTCACAGTTCTTGGGCATTCAAGTATCTCGCACTTCAGCCGGCATACTTCTCCATCAAACCCAATATGCTTTTGATCTAGTAGCGTCAGCTGGACTGCAGCATAGCAAGCCAACTCAAACACCCGCTACCCTCAGGTCCACTCCAACAACAGCTGACTCTGCTCTGTATCCTGATCCACATCACTACAGGCAACTGGCCGGATCACTGAATTACGTGACAATTACAAGACCTGACATAGCCTACGCCGTCATTTGCATTTGTCAAAAAATGCATCGTCCCACCATGGTCGACTTCATCGCCCTCAAACGCCTGCTTCGCTACGTTCAAGGCACCGCTACCTTCGGCCTCCCTCTTCAGCCAAGCTCTCTCCAGCTCACCACCTACTCCGACGCAGATTGGGTTGGAGACACTCGTGATCGCAAATCTCTTACAGCATTTGTAATATCAAGATCTGCTCCAGTATCGTCCAGGACGATCTGGGATCGTCCTGGGACGATCTGTGGAATTCAGCTCCAGTTTTAGCCCAGTTTTGCTCCAGGTGATTTTCTGCATGCATCGTCCAGGCCGATTGGAGACATCGGCCAGGCCGATAGGCACTGTAGAAAATATCGTCCATGCAATAGCCCTGAAGGGAGACCAGGCCGATCCTTTTGGTCGGATCGTCCCGGGACGATGCTGCGATCGGCCGGGCCGATCTGTGTATTATAAAGCTGATTTCAAGTCATTTTGAGGAGAGAGAAAATCATTAAAAACTAAAATAAATATCTGAGGAGAGAGAAAGTCGTGGGATTTTGGAGAAAAGTGGATTTTCGGACGACGCGGAGCCGTTTTCGATCGAAGTGACTGTTGAGGAAATTGCTGTGCTCGAGGTAAGGCACATTCCGCCTTTCTCAATTTTCAGTTTCGTCGTGTTTGGCGGTATATTCTGTCCGGATTTCGTTTTCGTTAATGATTTTTGTCCGTATCTTTTGAACGGTTCGGTTTTTACCGCGTAACTTTTTGTATATCGTTGCCGTGCCGAGTGTGCACATTTTGGTTATTTTCTGAAGATTTTTGTCCGGATATTTTTGATTCGACTGTGTTTTTAGTCGACCGGATTTTTCTGTGAAATTGGAATTTATCTGTGCAGTAGAATAAAGGTTCTGAAATGTTGATATCTGTATTCTATGCGAATTCGGTAAATTTTCTTTGCAGGAATTTTTGTGTAAATTCCGTATACTGCCGTTGTGCTGCCCGATTTTTGAGTAATTTCTGAATTGTCCGTATTTCTTCTGAATTGAAATGCTATGTGTATAAGCTATAAAAAGGGAGTTATAAGGGGCCTGGATCCTATGAGATTCAGTAAGTGTCAGGGAAATCTGAAATGAGCTCAATCTGAAATCTGATATCTGTTCTGTTCCGGATCCGATGAATTCTGTTTTGGTGCTATAAGCACATCTGTTCTGGTGCCGTGAGCACATTTAGCTATTAATTACTCAGCTATTATTTCTGGTGCCGGGGGCACATTTAGCTATTAATTACTCAGAGAATTTCTGGTGCCGTGAGCACATTTAGCTATTAATTACTCAGCTATTATTTCTGGTGCCGGGGGCACATTTAGCTATTAATTACTCAGAGAATTTCTGGTGCCGTGAGCACATTTAGCTATTAATTACTCAGAGAATTTCTGGTGCCGTGAGCACATTTAGCTATTAATTACTCAGAGAATTTCTGGTGCCGTGAGCACATTTAGCTATTAATTACTCAGAGAATTTCTGGTGCCGTGAGCACATTTAGCTATTAATTACTCAGAGAATTTCTGGTGCCGTGAGCACACTTAGCTATTAATTACTCAGCTATTATTCTGGTGCCGGGGGCACATTTAGCTATTAATTAAATATCTGATATCTGATATATGTTGAGTTTATTCTGTTCTGATATGATCTGTACGATTCTGATTCTGTTGATCTGATATGTCTGATCTGTTCTGTTTCTGATTTGATACGACTTCTGTTTCCGTACAGTTCTGTTGATTTGATATTTGTCCGATTCCGTTCTGATTTCTGTACGGATTTGTCTGCTGTATTGGTTTTGAGTTTCTGAGGATTTTGATTGGAGGTTTGTTGCTTTGCTGAGCTGTTGAGCTCACCCTTGCTTTCTGGTGGTTTTCAGGTTCTGGGAAGGGCAAGGAAGTTCAGGACTAGGTTTCAGAGTCTGATCAGATTAGGTACTTTTGTACTTTTGATTTTTGTACAGTCATGGCTTTCCTGTTCTGTCTTTCTTTCTGTTGAAAGCCATGTACTGTTCTGTAGATGATTATTTTGAGGAAATGAAAAGATAGATGTTTTGTTCCGCTGCATTTGATGTTTTTAGTAGCTCTGTTGTTCTGTGTGCTTCTGTTGAGTTAAGAATTTGGAAGATCAGTTCAGTAACCTAATCCAAAGCCAGATCCTGGTTAGCTTTCCCCCGTCGCGATCCGGCGCGGGCGGGATCCGTCTCGTCTCGGGTCGGGTCGTGACAAGCTTTTTGTGGTATCAGAGCATTGGTTTTGGAAACAGGTTGGATTGTAAAACAGAGCTCTAGGAAGTGATCAGTGAGTCTGTCTGGGAGGTAGTTTTAGGTCGTTTGGCTTTTTATTGTGTTATTTTGTGTTGTTTTGTGATAGTTTTCCGGATTTTCTGGATTTTTCTGTATGGATCAGCCAGACCCAGACATGACAGACGGTCAGAGTGACGATCAGGCAGCACCAGTGGGGAGTACAGCCCCAGTGGTCGGTGCTGATACGCTTTCACAGTTTGCTTCACTTGTTGCTCAGATGATAAGCGAGACTCAGAGCAGAGCTTCGACTGTTAGATCTGAGGACATTGATCGACACCTGCAGTTATTTTTGAGGTTGAAGCCTCCGAGGTTTGAGGGCGCTGTTGAGCCCAGAGCAGCCGAGGAGTGGCTGAGGAGATTGGAGAAGACTTTTGACGGGATGCAGTGTCCTGCAGACAGGAAGGTTCCGTTAGCTGTTTTTCTGTTGGACGGAGAGGCTGAGCACTGGTGGGATGGCCAGCAAGCAGCCAGATTTCAGGGCAGATTGAACTCCTTGATCACTTGGGAGGAGTTCACTGAGGTATTCAGAGATTGGTTTGTTCCCCCTTCTGCACGACAGCAGATGCAGGAGAGTTTTCTGAGACTTGTTCAGGGGAGCAAGACGGTGATGCAGTACGAGGCTGAGTTTACTGCATTAGCCAGGTACGCTCCGCAGCTGGTGAGCACGTCTGCTGAGAGGTGCTACAGATTTCTGAGAGGCTTACGAGACACTTTGAGGCAGCCTCTGATACCGTTCCGGATTACCGATTTCTCTGAGCTTGTGGAGCGAGCTCGTCTGATTGAGAATGACATGACGGCTACTCAGCAGCGGTGGACTGCGAGTAGGAAGAGGTTTGGAGGAGAGACATCTGGCAGTGGTTCCTCTGGGAAGAGGAGATTTGTTCCTGGATCTGGATCTGGAGATTCCAGGAAGAGCGGAGGATCGTCTGGTACTGCTACCAGTACGACTAGTTCTGGATCAGTCAGTACGGCACCTGTGTGCCAGAGTTGTGGACGGCGACACCATGGCCAGTGCTACAGGATAGCTGGTCTTTGTTTCAGATGTGGTCAGCCGGGACATAGGATTGCAGAATGTCCGCAGATGGGATTTGATCAGCGTTCTGAGTTCCGATCTGAGGGCTTTGTCAGACCTGTTGGTTCAGCAGCAGGAAGACCGAGGACTGTTCCTCCACGCCCTGAGGGATTTGCTGGTAGAGGTGGTGGTTCTAGTTCTGCACCACGGAGACCACCTACGATTCAGAGGGAGCAGAGTAGTTCTGTTGCTTCAGCTCCTGTTCCAGTTCAGCCCCGAGTTTACAGTCTGAGTCAGCAGGAGGCTCGTGATGCTCCGGATGTTGTGACAGGTACGGTTTACATTTCTGATCAGCCCTGTCGTGTTTTGTTTGACTCTGGAGCGAGTCATTCTTTTCTGTCCGAGCATTGTTTTGAGATTTTACATTTGGATTCGATGGTTTTACCGGTTTCTTTGTCTGTGATTTTACCGGCTGGGAATCCATTGATTGCTCGACAGTTTTGTTTGTGTGAGATCGAGATTTCTGGCAAGAAGTGGAAATCGAGTTTGATTCGATTGCCGATTTCGTCGTATGATGTGATTCTGGGCATGGATTGGCTGAGTCAGTATGAGGCCCAGATTGACTGTCTGAAGAAGCAAGTGAGTTTGCTTGTGGCTGGAGAGAGAGTTGTATTTCAGGGATTACGAGGTGTTCTCTCCAGTCTGGTTTCTGCGTTGGAGGTGAGCAGAATGTGGAAGAAAGGATGCCCAGTATTTTTGGCTTCGGTGCGGGATCTGAACCTGGAGGTTGGTTCTGTTTCTGAGATCCCTGTGGTACGGGAGTTTGCTGATGTTTTTCCTGAGGAGTTGGTTGGTTTACCTCCGGATAGAGATGTGGAGTTCTCTATCGATGTTTTTCCGGGTACCGCTCCGATATCGAAAGCTCCGTACAGGATGGCACCGAAAGAACTTTCTGAGTTGAAAGTTCAGCTTCAGGAGTTGGTTGACAGAGGGTTTGTACGTCCTAGTGTTTCGCCCTGGGGAGCACCTGTTCTGTTTGTGAAGAAGAAGGACGGTACACTCCGTATGTGTATTGATTACAGAGATTTGAACAAGGTCACGATCAAGAATAAGTATCCTTTGCCTCGGATAGACGACCTGTTTGATCAGCTTTCCGGATCTTCGGTATTTTCGAAGATTGATTTGAGATCCGGATATTATCAGGTGAAGGTGAAGGAAGCTGATGTGGTGAAGACTGCTTTCAGTACTCGGTACGGGCACTACGAGTTTTTGGTTATGCCTTTTGGGGTAACCAATGCGCCTGCGATTTTCATGGATCTGATGAACCGAGTATTCAGGGAGTATTTGGATCAGTTTGTGATCGTCTTCATTGACGATATTCTGGTATATTCTGCATCTGAGGATGAGCATGCCAGACATTTGAGGATTGTGTTGGAGACTTTGAGGAGGCATCAGCTGTATGCCAAGTTCTCCAAGTGTGAGTTCTGGTTGAAGAGCATTTCTTTTCTGGGGCACGTGGTTAGCGGAGAAGGCATTTCTGTAGATCCCCAGAAGATTCAGGCTGTTGCTGATTGGCCAAGGCCGACTACGGTATTTGAGGTACGTAGTTTCTTGGGCATGGCCGGGTATTATAGGAAGTTTGTGAAAGGATTTTCACAGATTTCGACTCCTCTGACGAGACTGACTCAGAAGTCAGTACCTTTTGTTTGGACACCGGAGTGTGAAGCTAGTTTTCAGAGATTGAAGGAGTGTTTGACTTCAGCTCCAGTGTTGGCACTTCCGTCAGGTACGGAGGGTTTCCAGGTGTTCAGTGATGCTTCACTGAAAGGATTGGGTTGTGTTCTGATGCAGCATGGTCAGGTAATTGCTTATGCTTCGAGACAGTTGAAACCACATGAGAAGAATTACCCGACGCATGATCTGGAGTTAGCTGCAGTTGTTTTTGCTTTGAAGATTTGGCGTCATTACCTGTATGGCGTCAGATGTGAGATCTTTACTGATCATAAGAGCCTGAAGTATATTTTTACTCAGAAGGATCTGAATCTGAGACAGAGGAGGTGGCTCGAGTTGATCAAGGACTACGATTTGACTATTCAGTATCAGCCTGGGAAGGCGAATGTGGTAGCGGACGCTCTGAGCAGAAAGTCTTCTGGATTCTCAGGTATTCAGCTTACCTGTGATGACTTTCTGATTCGTGATTTGGAGAGATTGCAGTTGGAGGTGGTTTCCTCCAATGATTTGGAGTTGGCTCAGATGAGTATTCAGTCTTCTTTGGAAGGGTGAGCAAGTTTAGTTCAAGGTCCAACATACCTAGCACCATTTGAGATTTCGGAAAGAATTGGAAAAGCTGCTTACAAGTTATTGCTTTCTGAATCTATGCCGGATGTGCATAATGTGTTTCACGTATCCACTCTGAGGAAGTGGGTTTCAGACTCTGGGAAGAAGTTGTCAGCTGATGAGGTGGAGATTCAGGAGAATCTGGCGTACAAGGAAGAGCCAGAGCTTATTTTGGCGTACGACGTCCGAAAGTTAAGAAATAAAGAGATTCCGATGGTTAAAGTCCAGTGGAAGCACCGGACTGCACGGGAAGCAACTTGGGAGAAGGAGTCTGATATGAGACGGTCGTACCCGTACTTGTTTTGACTGAGTTTGGACTGGATAATGTCGAGGACGACATTTTTCTGAGTTGGGGAGATTGTAATATCAAGATCTGCTCCAGTATCGTCCAGGACGATCTGGGATCGTCCTGGGACGATCTGTGGAATTCAGCTCCAGTTTTAGCCCAGTTTTGCTCCAGGTGATTTTCTGCATGCATCGTCCAGGCCGATTGGAGACATCGGCCAGGCCGATAGGCACTGTAGAAAATATCGTCCATGCAATAGCCCTGAAGGGAGACCAGGCCGATCCTTTTGGTCGGATCGTCCCGGGACGATGCTGCGATCGGCCGGGCCGATCTGTGTATTATAAAGCTGATTTCAAGTCATTTTGAGGAGAGAGAAAATCATTAAAAACGAAAATAAATATCTGAGGAGAGAGAAAGTCGTGGGATTTTGGAGAAAAGTGGATTTTCGGACGACGCGGAGCCGTTTTCGATCGAAGTGACTGTTGAGGAAATTGCTGTGCTCGAGGTAAGGCACATTCCGCCTTTCTCAATTTTCAGTTCCGTCGTGTTTGGCGGTATATTCTGTCCGGATTTCGTTTTCGTTAATGATTTTTGTCCGTATCTTTTGAACGGTTCGGTTTTTACCGCGTAACTTTTTGTATATCGTTGCCGTGCCGAGTGTGCACATTTTGGTTATTTTCTGAAGATTTTTGTCCGGATATTTTTGATTCGACTGTGTTTTTAGTCGACCGGATTTTTCTGTGAAATTGGAATTTATCTGTGCAGTAGAATAAAGGTTCTGAAATGTTGATATCTGTATTCTATGCGAATTCGGTAAATTTTCTTTGCAGGAATTTTTGTGTAAATTCCGTATACTGCCGTTGTGCTGCCCGATTTTTGAGTAATTTCTGAATTGTCCGTATTTCTTCTGAATTGAAATGCTATGTGTATAAGCTATAAAAAGGGAGTTATAAGGGGCCTGGATCCTATGAGATTCAGTAAGTGTCAGGGAAATCTGAAATGAGCTCAATCTGAAATCTGATATCTGTTCTGTTCCGGATCCGATGAATTCTGTTTTGGTGCTATAAGCACATCTGTTCTGGTGCCGTGAGCACATTTAGCTATTAATTACTCAGCTATTATTTCTGGTGCCGGGGGCACATTTAGCTATTAATTACTCAGAGAATTTCTGGTGCCGTGAGCACATTTAGCTATTAATTACTCAGCTATTATTTCTGGTGCCGGGGGCACATTTAGCTATTAATTACTCAGAGAATTTCTGGTGCCGTGAGCACATTTAGCTATTAATTACTCAGAGAATTTCTGGTGCCGTGAGCACATTTAGCTATTAATTACTCAGAGAATTTCTGGTGCCGTGAGCACATTTAGCTATTAATTACTCAGAGAATTTCTGGTGCCGTGAGCACATTTAGCTATTAATTACTCAGAGAATTTCTGGTGCCGTGAGCACACTTAGCTATTAATTACTCAGCTATTATTCTGGTGCCGGGGGCACATTTAGCTATTAATTAAATATCTGATATCTGATATATGTTGAGTTTATTCTGTTCTGATATGATCTGTACGATTCTGATTCTGTTGATCTGATATGTCTGATCTGTTCTGTTTCTGATTTGATACGACTTCTGTTTCCGTACAGTTCTGTTGATTTGATATTTGTCCGATTCCGTTCTGATTTCTGTACGGATTTGTCTGCTGTATTGGTTTTGAGTTTCTGAGGATTTTGATTGGAGGTTTGTTGCTTTGCTGAGCTGTTGAGCTCACCCTTGCTTTCTGGTGGTTTTCAGGTTCTGGGAAGGGCAAGGAAGTTCAGGACTAGGTTTCAGAGTCTGATCAGATTAGGTACTTTTGTACTTTTGATTTTTGTACAGTCATGGCTTTCCTGTTCTGTCTTTCTTTCTGTTGAAAGCCATGTACTGTTCTGTAGATGATTATTTTGAGGAAATGAAAAGATAGATGTTTTGTTCCGCTGCATTTGATGTTTTTAGTAGCTCTGTTGTTCTGTGTGCTTCTGTTGAGTTAAGAATTTGGAAGATCAGTTCAGTAACCTAATCCAAAGCCAGATCCTGGTTAGCTATTTCTCCGTCGCGATCCGGCGCGGGCGGGATCCGTCTCGTCTCGGGTCGGGTCGTGACAGCATTCTACACCTATCTCAGCACAAGCTTGATATCCTGGTGCGTAAAGAAGCAGGCCACCGTCGCAAAATCGTCCACCAAAGTCGAATACCGGGCTCTCCTCCGCCACCTTCGACGTCATCTGGCTTCGGCGACTACTAGCTGACTTCAACATCATTCTGGACAAACCAACTCCAATCTTCTGCAAAAATACCTCAGTGATTGCTCTCGCTCACAACCCAGTTTTTCACACCCGGACCAAGCATATAGAAATTGATTATCAGTTTATCCGGCATCACATTGACACCGGTGCTGTTCTCATTCACCACATAAACTCGGAAGACCAACCTGCTGACATTCTTACTAAGCCTTTGTCCTCCTCTCGGTTTACCCATCTCCGGACCAAGCTGAGCATTCGTTCATCGAACTCTCACCTTGAGGGGGGCTGTGAAGACACGAGCACCACACTTAGCTCGGCACGTGCTCCGCCAGCCAATCATGCCAAAGAGTTTCTCCACCAACAGGTGGAAAAATAACCATCATAATATTGTGAAACATAAGGTCCTTAGAGAGCACGATGTGCTATAATTTATCTTTGAATATATGATATGTTGCTTTTGTTCTTAAGCTTGTTTTGAATTAATGTCATAGAATGCTTAATTTTGTTGACCTCTTTGATTTCTTTTTGGAATGCAATCTTTATCAATTTTTGAATTATACAAACAAGCCATTATTAAAGTCTGAAATTTAAAATTGGTGACTGTTTTTACAGAAAAATCATTTTTTGCTCGATTAATTAATAAAGTCATGATTAAATAATATTTAATAAGAAGCACTGATGAGTGATGACGAGTTGTTTGTGCTCTTTCTCTTTCTTTATATATCTAGATTTAAGTGAAAAGAAAAAAAATCCAGCATAAGAGAAATGGAAGAATCTAATGGCTCGGAGAGTGGGAGTTTAATTTTTACTAAGGATGGCTCTATTGATCTCAAAGGCAGACATGTTCTCATATCAAAGAGAGGTGAATAGATTGCCTGCTACTTCATTATTGGTAATCGATACTCTCTCTTCTCCTTCTTTTTTTTTTCATTTGTAATTGTTATAATTCATGACGTTAACATTGATCCAAAATTTTTATCATGGATCACTACGGGTACCTTACTAAAAGAACTATAATGCTTCCTTTGGTTCTCCTTTTCATTGTTTAATTTTCTTAAAATATAACTTGGAATGTATAATATACATAAATTAATCAAAAATGATTTATTTTCTTATGAACTTATTTTGTCATCACTTCACTTCATAAGCAAATTTACTAACTTAAAACGGATCATATTTTAATATAAAAATATGAATATTTTAATTCAGTGTACGTTTTGTGTATTGTTCTTGGAGCCACTGCTCACTTCAGATGAGTAAAAAAAATTAATACCTTTCACTCTCTAGGAAAACATGGAAGAAAATATGAGTAAGGGTACAACAATTGAGCTATAATACAAAAATGATTATTGGTCATAGTCCAATATTTGAGAGCTATGAAAGTTTCACATTTGGTTGAAAAATGGTGAATACATATGAAATGGATGATCAATCACAAATTCATAGTCTTTTAACGAGAACATTATGAAAAAAAACTCGGGAACATCTCAAAATGAAATAAATCTATGATGTTAATGCTCGCTATCATTATTGCTATAATAATTTTAAGAAAAATATATAAAATTTTGCTAATATTATTAATAATTATAATTAATTACATAAATAAAGATAATAATTTTATTTTTTATTAAATAAAATATAATTAAAATATTCATTATATACATTTTTATTAACATGCATTTAATACACGTGCAATAAAACTAGTATGAAAAAAAGTTACAAAGGACCACGAGCCAAAATGAGGAGTATGAATTATAGGTCTACCAAAATGATGTTTAACCCGAATCCGACTTGTTAGCGATCCGAGTAATCCTAATCCGACCCATTAATTATTATTTGTTAAAAAAAATTATAACTCGTTAACTATAAAGTTTAGGATAATGATCATAAGTAAGAAATATATCTCACAAATTAAAAACAATTAAGGAAAAAATCTTAAACATGACATTTATGGGTCAAAGTGATTTGTGGGTCAATTTGAACCTGACATGTTTAATAAATGGAGGATATGAATATTTAACCTGAATCTGAATCCGACCTATTTATTGAACAAGTTAACCCGAACTTGAATTTTTCAGGTAGATTCATTTATTAACTACCCTACCAACAATTATAAACCGATTTATCTCTCTCACGCACACTCTTTTATAATGAATTTTTTTATTTGAAGCTAATGATACTATTGCCAAAGATATGAATATTTCTATAAGATATTTCATTTATCTATGCAAGGCTTGTCATAATGGCTTCAAATATGCTTGCAATTTTAGAAGTAGGGGTTAACACTTCGTTTGGGACAGCTTTCTTATTGCTTTCTAAAACAACTTTTTGGTACAAAATTTTATTTTTCGAAAACATTTTGTACTGAAGCTGTACTAAAATAGCTTTCTAATTGGACGAAACTCGTGGATGTCGATAATCTTTGATTTCGCTAAGTTTATCCCATTTTCTTTTCATGCTTTCTTTTGTTCACTTTTGAGGAGGTAGCAAGAAGAAAGAGTCTTCTATTAGTGGGATAGTTATCATATATTGTCACTATGACCATAGAGTTCAAAAATACAATCTTTGAATTTTGCAAGACTTGTTCATCTCCTTCAAAGATTGGGGTGATTGTAAGTAAATTATAGCTAATATGGAAGTATGCTTAGCAATCTATTTCTCGGCCTTAATAATGGAATTATAGTTATTATGGAGATCAATTGAAGCAAACTATTTCTCGGCCTTAATAATGGAAGTATGCTTAGCGTTGAAAGATTTCAAGGAAGCTAAATTTTTCCCTCAAAGGGTTCATTCATAGAGATATAGAATTTTCATTTACAATTTCATCAGATGATCGTTTTTTCATAAGAGTTGGACTTTATTTGAGACGGCTTTCTTACTATTTCAATTTTTTTGTATAAAAACTAAAAATTTTGTACTAGAAGTTGATTTATGAACCAGTATTAAAGTCGTCCCAAACGAAGCCTTAGGCTTCGTTTGGGACGGCTTTTTTACTGCTTTCTAAAACGGAGTTTTAGTACAAAATTTTTTATGTTTGTATTAAAACTCCGTTTTAGAAAGCAATAAAAAAGCCGTCCCAAACGAAGCCTTAGTTATAGATTTAGGCTTTATTTGGGATGTGGCTTTCTTACTGCTTCATAAAGCAACTTTTTAGTGTAAGATATAAAATTTTTATATTAAAAAAATGCTTTAAGAACAAAACCTTAATTATCTAATAGAGATTATAGGCCTTACCAATGGAAAAAAAAAATAGGAAATAATACTCAATAAAGTTTTTATCAAATTAATTTTCAAATTATTGAAAAATAAATTCAATAATATTTAAAATAAAGTTTATAATTTTAAAATAAATCTAATAAAACTTAATTGAGAATATTATTATCTAATTTTTTTCTTATTAATTATTTGTAACAGGAAAATTTTTACAAATGAATGAAAAAATAATGTAATGACATTCTCAATTAAACTTTATCTGATTAATTTTGAAATTACTGAATTTATTTAAAATAAAAGAATTCGAAAATTTGATTAATTATTCATCTCTTATATTTATTTTAAGAAAAATAATAATTTTGATACACATTTTAATCAAATTTTGATCAAAACATTGTGCCCCAAATATTTTTTTTTCTACAATCAATTATAAATACATGGATAGCGTGCTTACTATTACAAATTAAATAATAATATTAATTTATTTAAAATAAAACACATTTTTTATGTGATTCTCATTTATAACCTAATTCTCATTATCCTCCCTAGCCTCCTCATTCCATTCTTCAATTCCCTCTACCTAATGTTGTAGTTTCCTTCTGCACATTAATCAACCCCATCTACATTTCAATGGATTTGATAGTAGGGGTGCAAACGAGTCAAGCCAACTTGCGAATGAACCCGGCTCATTAACCAGTTTGTGAGTCAAGTTTATCGAGTTTCGAACTCGAGTTCTATCAAATTGACTCTCAACTCGTTTACTTATCAAGCGGCTCGATTAAGCGAAAGGCAAACCGTGGAAGTGCTTGCGAAAGGCACATGGATCGCGGAAGTGCGTGTGAAAGGCGGACCACGAAAGCGCGTGCAAACTGGCAAACTGCGAAGCAAGTGGGAACTGACGATGTGGCGAAGCACGTGCGGAGGACCGCATAAGGCGTGCGAAAGGCGGATCGTGAAGCCTCTCAGAAACTCGTTTTCAGTGGCACAAGTTGAGCTCGACCTTTTCTTTTGAGCTCAACTCGAGTTTGAGCTCGGGATTCGACTCGCAAGTCAAGCTCGAGTTAGGCATAACTCGAGCTTGATTCAACTCGTTTGCACCCATAATTGATAGCATTAATGAAAGTGAAAGCTATGCTTTTAGAACTACCATATATATATATACATTCAACCTTATATGATGTTTTAATTAGGAAGCACTTATCTCGAAAAACATATTTGTTAAATATGTTATATGAAATCAGCATAAAGAGGAGCATAAACATTATTAGTAGTGGAGAATAATTTTGTTCACTGAGAAGGAATAAGAAATAGAGAAGTCTATATTCCATCTGAGCTTGAGAAACAGCCTGAGAATTTTTTTATTCACGAAAAATTTTTGGCGAAAGCTTTTTTTTTTTTTTTTGGTTGTTTTTAAGAATTTTTTTTCTAAAAAGTTGATGTAAAAAATAATAAGAAAAATGACCCAAATGAATTCGTATGATCCATTTGGGACAGCTTCTCTACCGTTTTGCTTTATAAAAAGCTATTAAATTATTGCTTGGGGCATTACAGCAAGACCGAGTTGCAAAAATTTCTACGGCCGATGGCTGCTTCTCACAACCTATGAATACCTCCCGTGTTCCGCAGCTTTCGTGATTTTGAATGTGTAAAATGACGTAAATGTCCCAATTCATGCGAGAATATCTGTGCTCATCTATGACGCACTCACACTTCTCCTCAAGGAGTCGTGCAGTGTCCGACACCGTATCTAACACAACACTCGTCCGACACCGTATCTGACACAGCACTCGTTCGACACTCCTCAGACACGTGTTGGACACGCCGAAAACGTGTCTGATTAAAAAATATTAAATACAAATTGGACCCGCATGTCTGACACGTGTATCTTAAATATTTTATGAATTTTTTAAATATAATTTCTTGTATTTGGCGGGATTTAAACTAAATTTCTTATTTCCTATCCACAACACCAAATCAACGTCCGCACTTAATACTCAACCATCGAATATTCTCATTTTCATTTCTTTTTGGCAGCGAAGGTATTATCATCTCCTCTCTCGGTGAATGATAAACGGCATTGGCGCCTGACTCTCGACATCCTAATACTAATCATTTTAAGCACAAATTTTAGTTAAATGACTTATTATTTTCAAATTATTTTTAAAATTATACTTATTTAATTTTTATACACTAATTTTTAAATATAAAAACTATAATACCGTGTCATACATTTTCAATAACTAACGTGTCTCGTGTCCGTGTCGTCAAGGGCGGAACCCAATAGGTTCCAGGGGGGGCAGTTGCCCCCCCTCAAAATTTTTTTTAATTTTTTTTATATGGTTTTTTTAGGTAATTTACCCCTTTTTATTCAGCTTTTAGTCTTTATTACAAGGGTTTTCATGCAATTGCCCCCCCTAAAAATTTTAAAATACTATGATCTTTAGGTAATTGCTCCCAACAGGTCGAACCCCACCAGAAGACACTGCCCCCTTGGACCCCCAACATATGTCTTATAAGTTTGCCCCCCCTGAAAATTAGGGCTGGTTCCGCCCCTGCGTGTCGTGTCGTATCTGTGTCGCCGTATCCATGTCTGTGCATCATAGGTGCTCATGCTCGATCATTTTTGCGATACCCATCCTCGTCTCCACTATCACAGCTCTCCACGCCAATCTTCCACCAAATCATCCACACGGATGGTTATCTTGTTTGATCATAGGTCGCTCGTCATCGCAATCCCCATCCTCATCCTCGTCTCCACCAGGCTGCATCGTCCCCTTGGTTGATCGATGGTCACTCGTCAGCTCAGGAGCTTATTTCAAACAGATAGATTGCCCTTAAGCCAATCTACCCTGATGACTTTCAATCATCTACGATTACTCAATTATTAATTTCTTCTTTGGTTAATTTCTTCTTCAACATTTAAAACTTGACTCAATTTTTCTATGAAAATCAAGTTTCTCGTGACTCATCTTTCCCCCAATTTCCCCTAAAGCACAGGATGATTCTGAAGCTTAATAGTTGTTTCTAATAATAGTGTTGGTAGAGTTTGTAAATTTGGGTATTAGCGTTGTACGAGTATTCAGCACACAAACAGAAAAGAGAAGTGAACACCAAGGTTTTTACGTGGAAAACCCGAAAGAGAGAAAAAACCACGGGGCCTCGCCCAGTTGCAAAGTTCAACTAGTATTTGTTTGAAGTACAAAGGTTGACCCGTCTTACAAATCAAGACGATCAATTTACAATCAACTTCTCACAAAGTTACAAAGTTATGCTAATTCCCGGCGTTTCCCGAAAATCCGGCAGAGTTCCGGCGTCGAGGAGGAGCTTCTTCCTTCTCCTCCTTCTCTCTCTTCAGTTGAGTCCCTTTTGTTTAGAATGAGGGCTCTATTTATAGTTTTTCTGGAGTGGCATGACTTATAAATAGGTGTGAGATCACGGGCGAATAGGGAGTGGTTTGAATGGACGGCCGATATTGAACCCTTCAATCGTGCACTGTTTGTTGAACATTTGGAGGCATTAATGATGTCAGAATTTGGCGATCTTGGGCTCGTTGGATTTGTCTCGTCGAGCCACTCGATTCGAGTATAAGATCGTTAAAATCGGAGACCCCGTTGAGTTCCGAAAGTGTCAAAATTGAGTTCGAAACGTGTTTGGGGACCCCAAAAACGTCGAATTTGGACCGTCCAGGCCAAAATCGAAGCCTGGGAAAGTTTGACAGCCGAACCAGCCGGCCGCCGGAGAGAGCCTGCTCGTCAGCAGGCTGAAGGGGGGCGCGTGAGGCTCCCCTTGAAAGGCGGTTCCTTTTTTTATTTTTTCTTTATTTTTTTTAAATGGTGGGGCTCACAAAAATTCCCAAAAAATCAGAAAAAATTCTAGAAAATTCCAAAATTTTCGAAAAAATTTAGAAAAATTTGAAAATCTAAAAACTTCCCCCCTTCTCTCCAAAAAAGTATAAATAGGCCCCCTAGGCCTTAAAAAAAATTGTCAATTCTCTTCTTTTCTCCCTCTGGCTCTCTGACAGTTGAGGCTTCTGCTATTTGCGAGTGAGAAATTTCCCCTGCTCGAATTAGCGCCCCTCCTCTTGTGCAGGAGTTACGGGATTTTTCTTCCTTCCCCCACGGCTTTCTAACGGTTGAGGCTTCTATTATTTGCGAGTAGGAAATTTTCCCTGCTCGACTTAGCGCCCCTCCTCTTGTGCAAGAGTTACGGGATTTTTCTTCCTTCCCCCACGGCTTTCTAACGGTTGAGGCTTCCGCTATTTGCGAGTGAGAAATTTTCCCGCTCGAATTAGCGCTCCTCCTCTCGTGCAGGAGTTACGGGATTTTTCTTCCTTCCCCCACTGCTTTCTGACGGTTGAGGCTTCCGCTATTTGCGAGTGGGAAATTTTCCCTGCTCGACTTAGCGCCCTTCCTCTCGTGCAGGAGTTACGAGATTTTTCTTCCTTTCCCCACGGCTTTCTAAAGGTTGAGGCTTCCGCTATTTGCGAGTGGGAATGAATTAGCGCCCCTCCTCTCGTGTAGGAGTTACGGGATTTTTCTTCCTTCCCCCACGGCTTTCTAACGGTTGAGGCTTCAGCTATTTGAGAGCGGGAAATTTTCCCTGATCGACTTAGCGCCCCTCCTCTCATGCAGGAGTTACGGGATTTTTCTTCGCCCCTCCTCTTTTCTTTGAGAGATCCTGCGAACTTTTGATGTTAGTTGGTTGGAGATGGAGGTCGGAGAGACTGTTGTAAGGAGGAAGGTTGAAAAGACTGTTGAACTGTAGAAATCTGGCGTCGTGTAGAAATACGGCGTCGGGCAGAAGACCGACGAAAGTCCATTAACGGATAGAAGTCCGACGAAAGGTAGAATTCCGACGTCCGGTGGAATACCGACGAAAGTTCGTCGACGAGCAGAAGTCCGACGACGAGTAGGAGTCTACTAACGAGCAGAAGTCTGACGACAGGGAGAAGTCCAACGTCGGGTAGAAGTTCAACGTCGGGTAGAAAATCGACGAAAGTTTGTCCACGAGCAGAAGTCTGACGACGAGTATGAGTCCGCTAACGAGCAGAAGTCCGATGACAGGGTGAAGGCCGACGTCGGGTAGAAGTTCAACGTCGGGTAGAAGACCGACGAAAGTTCGTCGACGAGCAGAAGTTTGACGATGAGTAGAAGTTCGCTAACAAGCAGAAGTCCGACGACAGGGAGAAGTCCGACGTCGGGTAGAAGTTCAACGTCGGGTAGAAGACCGACAAAAGTTCATCGACGATCAGAAGTATGACGACGAGTAGAACTCTGCTAATGAGTAGAAGTCCGATGACAGGGAGAAGTCCGACGTCTAGTAGAAGTACAACGTCGGGTATTAGTCCGTTGAAAGTCCTGTAAGGCAAAAGTTCAGCGACAAGAGGAAATTCAACATTAGGTAAAAAGTTAACTTTATATAAAAGTCCAATGGAAGTCCATTGACGGCATTTTGGTGACGTTAACCAAGGATGTATAATCTATCCGAGATTGTTTGTCAGAGCCTTTGCACGATGATGTTAATCGATATTGCATCCACCAATGATGTAAGACCTATCTGAGGTTGTATGTCAGAGCCTTTGCCTGATGATATCAACCTATGTGGAAGAGGTCGAGAGAATCCACCAATGATGTAAGACATATCCGAGGTTGTATGTCAGAGCCTTTGCTCGATGACGTTAACCTGTGTGGAAGAGGTCGGGAGAATCCACCAAGGAAGTAAGACCTATCCGAGGTTGTATGTCAGAGCCTTTGCTCGATGACGTTAACCTGTGTGGAAGAGGTCAGGAGAATCCACCAAGGATGTAAGACCTATCCGAGGTTGTATGTCAGAGCCTTTGCTCGATAATGTTAATCTGTGTGGAAGAAGTCAGGAGAATTCACCAAGGATGTGTGACCTTTCCGAGGTTGTATGTCGGAGTCTTTGCTCGACGACGTTAACCTGTGTGGAAGAGGTCGAATCGGATCCCCCTGGGATCGATTTTGCCTTGATTGGGAAGGGGCGAACGCCGCGTGTATCCCGAATCGAATGTAAAGAATGGTCTATCTTTAGACTATTACTGCCTTTTTGAGGTCGAGATTAAGACCTTGCCCAAGGAGTAGAAGTCCAGTAAGGGACTGTACATTGCTTGAAATTTATCGAAAGCTACCTTGCATTTGTCGAGAGTTTCCTTAAATATTATCTTGGTTTCAAAAGTCTTGGAGGGATCTTCTTGACTAAAATTGTAGTCAAGGTTGCCCCCCAGTCCGGATCTAATTTCCATGAAATTGATGAAGCAATGGCTGAAGTCAAGAAGTTGAAATGAACGACCTTTTGAGGTTGGAGCGAAAATTGCCCCCTAGTCGGGAATCATGTTCCCACAGACGGCGCCAAACTGTTGCGTGCTAGAATATACGCAGCGGTAGAGTTTGTAAATTTGCGTCCTAGTGTTGTACGAGTATTCAACACACAAACAGAAAAGAGAAGTGAACACCAAGGTTTTTACGTGGAAAACCCGAAAGAGGGAAAAAACCACGGGGCCTCGCCCAGTTGCAAAGTTCCACTAGTATTTGTTTGAAGTACAAATGTTGATCCGTCTTACAAATCAAGACGATCAATTTACAATCAACTTCTCACAAAGTTACAAAGTTCTGCAAATTCCCGGCGTTTCCCGAAAATCCGGTAGAGTTCTGACGTCTTCAGGCAGCAGGAAGAGCTCCGGCGGTGGTCGAGGAGGAGCTTCTTCCTTCTCCTCCTTCTTCTCTTCTCCTTCTCTCTCTTCACTTGAGTCCCCTTTGTGTAGAATGAGGACTCTATTTATAGTTTTTCTGGACTGACATGGCTTGTAAATAGGTGTGAGATCACGGGCGAATAGGGAGTGGTTTGAATGGACGGCCGATATTGAACCCTTCGATTGTTCACCGTTCGTTGGACATTTGGAGGCCTTAATGATGTCGGAATGTGGCGATCTTAGGTACGTTGGATTCGTCTCGTCGAGCCGCTCGAGTCGAGTATAAGCTCATTAAAATCGAAGACCGTTTGGTAACTCAAATTGGGTTTGAACCTTCCAACAGCGCTTCAGGTCCTTGATTTGGACTCATTTGGGGTCAAATTGGGTTGATCTTGGTGTCGTTGGGTTCGTATTTCCAAGACGCTCAGTTTGACTATAAGCTCGCTGAAATCGAAGTTCGGATGCTCCTGAAATTAAATTTTGATGTTTCCAACTAGCTTTTTGCCTCGAGATTCGTGCCCGATCAAGATAATTTTTGCATGACGTATCAAATAGTAATTTATTCCGAAGCTTAATAGTAATTTGTTCAACATTGTGATCAATTCTCTTGAATTGATATCAACACTATTTTCAATGTTAGGATACTATCTTAAATTTTATAAATAATTATCTTATATTTTTAGATGTAGCATTAAAAAAAATTACAACCCTTGCCATGAATTTGTAATACAACAATTAAGAAATTAAACGAGTAAATCAAAGGATGGTGGAACATCTGCAATACGGGAGAAGATATGAAGAAAATATTTTGTGATTTATGCTTAAGAGATATTGAATTTGGTAATCGATCAAAAACAAACTTCAATAAAGAGGGTTGGATGAATTTAATTAAGAATTTTCATGAGAAAACAACAGAAGCATTTGAAGACATACCACTTTATTTGTTCTCCACAAAGCTTCTTGATCAGGATCCTATTAAGCAATAATTTTTTATGGCAATTTATCATGTCCAAAGGATTCATTATGTTCTTTATTGCTACGAACATCGTAGTTTGATAGATCGTTATAGTTAATAACCCTTCAATGTCTTTCTATAAGTGCAAATACATATGATCTCCTTTTGAAAAGAGGCTTTTTGTGTATTTACGTCTATAAAAGACAAATTAGAGTACTTACTAGATAAATGAAGTTTGGACATTAATTGCGTAGTTTGAACATATGTATATAATGATGACTGAATTTTTTTTTTTTTTTCATTTTGGGTTTCATAAGCGTACTTATACAAACAAGCTATTAATACGTATTGTTATCTATATGCATGAATGGAATGTGATTAGAGTACAAGTGAGTCGCTCGATATTGCAAAATTCAAGAAAGTTATACTTGCGGCTTAATGTCTTGTATATTAGTATTATGAAATATATATTTGCAAGACATTGTGCATTACCTCGTCGTATAGAGGAGAAAAATGGATTGGAGAGCTACTACAAGGCTATCCAACGAGATTTCAAAATATGTTTTGTATGTCTTAAGCAATTTTTGTAGATTTATTGTATGGCTTGAAAAATGTTCATGATCTATATGGATCATCAGGGAGAACATCTAGAGAAGTACTTGCGATCATCTTATATGTTTTATCGTATAATGAATCAATAAAGTCGATATGTGAGCGATTTTAGCATCAACTGAGATTATCAGTTGGTATTTCTCTATTGGATTGAAGGCTTTATTAAAATTATCAAGTTATATCATCAAGCATATAGATCCTAGTTTTCAAAATATCCATGAAAGATTTTATATGATAATCAATATTTGTCATATTTCAAGTAAATGTTATTATTATTATATTATATGATTTGGGTTTAGTTATCAAAAATGGAATCAACTCTTCTCAATTAGGATTGTATAGAAGCTATTGATGGAATGTATGTGGATGCTCGTGTTTCGAGTGCTAAAAAGATGACTTATGTTGGACGATGTGGTTCAACGACACAAAATGTTATAGTAGTTTGTGACTTCAACATGTGGTATATTTTTATCATTTTAGGGTGGGAGGGTAGTGTACATGATAGCCATATTTTAAATTTGCTATATGTAATAAAGAACGTCAATTTCTTATGCCACCACCAAGTATATATTTTCTCTATTATAATCAAGAATTTTACTTGTTTTTTAACTAAATAATGTGAAATTATAAACAAATAAATATTATGTTGTGGATGTTGGGTACCCGATGCATTGATGATTTTTTAAGCCATTTTCTGATATAAAGTATCATAATCCTGATTTTCAAAGAGGAAGTCAAATCATACATGGGAGAAAAGAAATATTTAACAAGTGTCACCCTACTCCTCACTATCAAGTGTGATTGAGAGATCATTTGGTATTTGAAAAATAAGATGGATTATATTGCGTGATATACATACATATTCATTCAAGAATCAGGAGAAAATAGTGGTGGCTACAATGACATTAATAACTACCTATAACGTCTTCCCTGTGAAGATGATCCAAAATTCAATGTTTGTGTTAGGGATCAGTCATATATACCTCCAGAAGCGTATGAATATCGAATTGATCAATCATTACAATATAACGAAAGAGATGTAACAAATCATGATACACAAGATGACAAAAATGCTGAGGAGATGATACAACTATAAGACCAAATCACATCTGAATTGATAAATGAAATGAATTAGAAATCATCTTTTTACACAAACTTCTCTAGCAGCATTGTTCATATGTTTTATATAATTAGAGTTATATCTAATTTCATCCTTGGGTTTTTTTTTTACTAGTTTTCATTTGGTTGTCATAGAGGTGACTTTTTTTATCAAAAAATCAGATTTTGTGTGCAGTCATAATTGATTATATATTCTAGTTACAACAGCTTATATATTTTTGCTATATGAGATTAAAAAGGGTTTTTTTTTGTTAGTGAAGATCTTTGCATTATGCTTAAGTATACATTTTACATACTTTTTCTTATTAACCTAACTTTGTTAGATCTCTTTGAAATGTATTTATCCATTTCTAGTTTTTTAATTCCTAGTATTCTAAGCTTAACTGTAAATTATTCTTATACAGCTGCAACAAAGCAATTTTATAGCTATATTTTTCAAACAAAAATACTGATTTTTGTACAACTTTAAAAAATAGCTTTCTCTATAGCAATTTTACAAACTACTTTATCGGCAACTGCAGCTGTCTCAAACGACGTCTTAGGCTTCGTTTGAGACGGCTTTTTTATTATTTCTTGAAATAATTTTTAATATAAAAATTAAAATTTTTGCACTAAAAAGTTGCTTCAAGAAGCAATAAAAAAGCCGTCCAAAACGAAACTTTAGTTTCTACAAGTAGGGGTGTCAATATTTGACCCGACCCGAAAACCAGACCCGAAAACCCGACCCGAAAATTTCGGGTTCGGGTCAACCTGAACCCGAACCGGGTCGGGTCCGGGTTAGGGATTTCGACCCGTTTGTAAAACCGGATAGGGTTCAGGTTGACCCAGAAACCCGAAATCAACCCGGTTTGACCCGTTTTTAATTAATTTAGGAGGGTTTTAATGGATTTTTTTGAAAGGTAAATGATATTTCAAAAAATTATAAACATTATTGCCCAAATTAAATTAATCTTGATTTATTTTAAATTAATTGAAGTAAATCTGACCTTAATTTGATTTATATTTAAATAAATTGAATTAAATAAAAAAATTTAATAAAATATACCTGAATTGGGTCGGGTTCGGGTTGTCCCTTACCCAAAGCGGGTCGGGTTCAGGTTCGGAAAACCGACCCGTTTGCAAAAACGGGTCGGTTCAGGTCGGGTTGAACAGTGTCGGGTCAATTTCGGATTAGACCCGAACCCGACCCGTGACCCGGTTTTGACAGCCCTAGACTACAAGTTTCAGTTAGCTAAAAAGAAACCATCAAATTAGACCATTAGGATAGCTGAACAGTACAACTCGTTGCACCTAACTAACTTCTGTTAGGTATCAGCCACGTTCCTTAAAATCCTCACCAACATTTCAAAACTTGAAAAATGTTGAAATTTTTTTTTTCCAAATTTATAAATTCGATTTTAATGATTTTTTAAAATAAATTTATTTAAATTCAAAATTAATTAATTCATTTATTTTTTCTCATTTCTTTCAAACCAAATAGAATATTATCACAATTAAACATAGCATAAAATTATTGGAAAGAAGGAAATTATTAAAATATATTTTGATTTATTTTAACAGATTTATTTAAAATTTATTAATTTATTTTATTTTTCCCACATTTTTTTCAAACTGAACCGTATCTTAACGCGTCGGAAATCATCTTTTACACGTTATGAGCATATGATGTAGACTTGCAAAGCTTTTTTTTTTTAATGAAATTTATTAGAAAGTCTTAGGCTTCTGTTTGGACTATTTTTTTATTTTTCATATTATAATTGATACATCATGCAAAAATTATCTTGATCGAGCACGAATCTCGAGGCAAAAACTTGTTAGAAACTTCAAAAAATGATTTCGGGAGCATATGAACTCCGATTTCAGCGAGCTTACAGTCAAACTGAGCGTCTCGGAAATACGAACCCAACGACACCAAGATCAACTCAATCTGAGCCCAAATGAGTCCGAATCAAGGGTTCAAAGCGCTGTTTGAAGGTTGAAACAGCAATTTGAGTTACCAAACGGTCTCTGATTTTGACGAGCTTATACTCGAATCGAGAGGATCGATGAGACGAATCCAACGAGCCCAAGTTCATTGAATTCCGACATCATTAAGGCCTTCAAATGTTCGACGAACGGTGCATGATCAAAAGATTCGATATCGGCCGTCCATTCAAACCACTCCCTGTTCGCCCTTGATCTCACGCCTATTTACGGGCTATGCCACTCCAGAAAAACTATAAATAGAGCCCTCATTCTACACCAAAGAGACTCAAGTGAAGAGAGAGAAGAAGAAGAGAAGGAGAAGGAGAAAGGGGAATAGGAGATTCCTCACCTCCTCGACCACCGCCGCCGGAGTTTTTCCTGCCGCCTGAAGACGCCGGAACTCTGCCGGATTTTCAGGAAACGCAGGGAATTCGCAGAATCTTGTGAATTTCGTGGAAGAAACAAGTTGTATTTGGATTATCCCGACTTATGGGACGAAATCCGCCATTTGTAATCTACAAAAACACTAGTGGAAATTTGCAACTGGGCGAGGCCCCGTGGTTTTTCCCATTTTTGGGTTTTCCACGTAAAAACCCTTGGTGTTCACTTTCTCTTTTCTGTTTGTGTGTGAAATACTCGTGCAACGCTAGGACGCGAATTTACAAACTCTACCGCCGCGTATATTCTCGCACGCAACAATAATCATAATTTTTTATAAGTTTATCATTTTTTAGTGCTTTTAAAAAAAATTTTGCTCTAAAAAATTGCTTTCAAAAAATTTATTTTCTCTATAGCGGTTTTAAATCACTATTATGAGAAGTTAAAGTCATCTCAAAAAGAAATTTTTTTTAATTATTTTTATTTTTAAAGCTATAATCATAAATTCATTTGATTACTAATTTTTTAGAATTTTTTTTGGAGGAAAGTTACTTTTTATAATAAGAGTAAGGCTTCATTTGGGACGACAAAAGTCGTCCCAAACGAAGCCTAAATAAAGTTTTAATTTAGGATAACTTTCTTGCTGTTTTTTGAAGCAACTTTTTAGCATAACAATATATTGAACTTCAAATTTTTGTAAAAAAAAAATGTAAGTAAAAAAGCTGTCATAATATATGTTCGCTTTACTTTTAAAAAAAATAATCACTACTATTTTTCAAAAAAAATTGTGACCAAAACCTACTTTTTAATTTTTTATATCCAAAAGAGTAAGTCACTTTTCGTACACTATTCGTCTTGGCCTGTTTGCTGAGAGCTTAGGCTTTCAACTAAGGAACAATTATTACATCCTCCGACCGGACGTAGAGGAACGTCCGGTCGGAGGCAAATTCCCGCCAAAAAATGAGTTGTACCGAGCAAATACCGAGCAATACCAAACAATAACGAAGAATACCATCATTTGAAGACTCAATACCGAGTTATACCGGGCTTTACCGAGCAAATACCGAGTTATACAAAAGTTGTAACGAGTTTTTCCCAATACAACTCGGTATTTCTCGGTACAGCTCGATATAACTCAGTATTGGTCTTCAGAGAACGGTATTCCTCATTATTATTAAATAATACCTAATTGTACCGAGCAAATACCTAATTTTTGGCGGGAAATTGTCTCCGACCGGACATTCCTCTACGTCCTTGCACCGGACGTAATAAAAGTAACTAAGAGGTCTTGGGTTCAAGTCTTTGTGTATGCGTTGTGTGTGTGAATTTGCCTTAAATAACCTAAATCTGATTAAATTTCATTAGATATTGCATTATAATTTGAAATAAATTTAATAATTTCAAAAATAATTTAATAATATTTTAATGAAGAATGTCTTAGCAAAATTTATTTATTCCATTGTTGCTGTTGATGGAGGCCTTTCAAAGGATTCTTTGCTTGGGTTTGTGGTTCTCGTTTGTAGTTAGTGCCTGCTTTCAGCCGTCGGTCTTTTGGTCGCCTACTTTCTTCTAGATTTTGTTATTTTTGTTATTCCACCTTATTGACAAATATAATTTTTTATTTTTATTTTTTTTCATTTTAAATGTGCCCTTAAGATGTGGCAGATTCTACTGAGTAATAGTTTATTAATAAAGTATAAAAAATATTTAAATATTAAGAAATTGTAAATTTTCTCGATAAGAGAAATCACACGAGCTTAAGATCATTCAGTTTTAAGGTCATTAGGATAGCTAAACGAAGAAGAATGATCAATAATTAAGGGGGTCTAAATGAATCGTTCGATGAATTTCGACTTAGAGAAAAGGGAAGCGGGATTGAACAGAATTAGAAATCTGAATAACTCTATAATACTATTCATCAACAAACGGAGACAACGACCAACAATAGTTAGGCAATAGTGGGCCAGCAATTGCTGTAACTTGGTTGATGTCACCCTGTTCTATCCCCGAAATTGTCATCAATTGACTGCATCACCTCACAACGACTATCTTCTAATAATCACGATTTGGTGGAGGCACAAACAACAACCTACTGGCGATCACCTTTTGACAACCACCATCTATGTTCATTGATTCTTATCACATATAAGATAGTTGAGTTGGTAGAGTGTGTTTTACGTCTCAACATTGTAAAGAAATTTTACACGCATAGATAAAAGTTAGAAGGCAAAAAAATTACGTGGAAAACTCAAAAATGGCGAAAAAAGTCACAGAGTATGACCTACTTAAAAAATTCACTATATAGAAGGTGATATAAGAATCATTCATGTGAGGTCATTCATTCTTCACAATTGAAAAAGATGATATTATTATTTGAGAACAAATATCTAATTTTCATGTGGAGATCATAGAAAATAAGTATTCATAAATTGATCGTTAACTCTCAACAGACAGCTTGATTTTTCCTAAAGGGATTATTGAAGTCGGATGTCCATAGACAAATAGTTAATACCCAATAACATAGTTAAATCTTGCCAGGAGTCTAGAGATGACGTTGATTGCTAGTGGTGGTTGTCGGTAGTGATACTAGGTGGCAGTCCTCGGTGATGATAGAAAAAAAAAAGTATTAGAGAGTTGTTTAGTTCTTTTAGCTTTTGGGCATCCCTCTTTAGATAGAGAATGGGTGAAATTATTCTGTACAGAGGCAAATCAGAGTGCGCCACATCACCCAGTTGTTGTGTATCGCGGTTGTGTATCCACTATGTACCAGGTGACGTAGCGCTATGATTCGCCTCTGGATGGTACAGTGTTCGCACATAATAATTTTTTGATAATGGAGCTCTATTTATAGGCTTTTGGTAATTTGAATCAAAATTCAAAACACTCCATCATATAGTCTATATTGATCCTCTTGATTATCATTTTTTTTAGAGGATTTAAGTGCCTTAGTGATGTCAAACTTGAGTGAGCCTGAGCTTGAGCTTTTTTTAGGATTCGTCTTGCCGAGCCACTCGATTCGACCATAAACATGTAAAATTTTGAGTTTAGATGATCATAATTTTATTTTAAAAGTTTTCAATTCAAAGATTGCCTTGAGTTTATACCGATCATATAAATTTTGTGGAGGTCTATCACTTCTCATGTACTTTTTTTGCTACATTCACATAAGGTCAAGTAAGCAATCAATTCTTCAAAAGTATTTCTTCTCTAATTAAGGAAAGAATAGACTTTTATAATCTTCGCTCATATAATAGATTTTCTTAGTTGGATTAGGCCACATAGTTTCTCTTTTGAAAATTCCATATAAAATTTCTTTTCTTTTGCAAGCTTCACTTATCAGTCGTAGCAAAGCCTTCGCCTTCACAATTCCTCTCTCGTCTCATCTCCTTATGTCTGGCACGATAGCTCGCATGCATGGGCATCGATGGGTCTAAGCAGTGCGAAAAGTCATCCACGGGCACAACAATTATGAGATCCCATTACGCTTATAGGTGAGGGGATCGACGGTAGACCTGTTAATATTGGACCCGACCCGAACCCGATCCGAAAATTTCGAGTTTGGGTTGACCCGCTTCGGGTTCGGGTTAACCCGGGAACCGCTTCGGGTTCGGGTCAACCCGGGAACCCGAAAATGACCCGGAATGCACACAAATCGGTCTGCCAAGATTGACCCTGCCCGACTGCCCCGAGCACGCCTTCCCGGTCTCGTCGCTTCACCTCGCTTCACGTCTTCGCGTCCCGAGGCCGCCTACCAGGTCACGTCGCTTCGCTGCCTTCGCGTCTCGAGGCCATCGCACATCGCCGCCGGCCCGCCGCCGCCGACGGCCCTATTCCGTGTCCGCGGGTCAGGTCGGGTTTGGGTCTAGGAAAATGATCCGTTTGCAAAAACGGGTCGGGTCGACCCGAATCCGAATAGTACCGGATCAGTTTCGGGTTCGACCCGAACCCGACCCGTAATCCGAAATTAACACCTTTAATCGACGGGTTCAAGTGGCGGTTCCCATGAGCTCAAAGGTGAGGGCATTTACAAGTTAGATGATTTGTATGGTAAGACTAGTTGGTAAAATTAAAATAATGATATATAATATAAATAATGTAAATACTATAATTTAATATTAGTAATAATGTTTTAGGTGATACGTATTGCATATAAATTCCTCTAGAAAGCTATAACGACGGGGCAACAAAAAAGTAACTAATAAGTAATAACATTTCCCACTAACTAAAAGCACCAACCGTTTGTATAAATGCCCCAAGAGGTTACCTTCTCCTTCCACCACTCAAACCCTAGCTACACTCCCATTCCTGAATGGCGGACGGAGGAAGGAAATGGGAGGGAATGGACGTGGATTGCCTCTCAATCATCTTCTCGAAGCTCAGCCTCGACGATCTCACCGTCTCCATCCCCTTCGTCTGCCGCTCGTGGTCCGCCGCCGCCGCCTGCGACCCCCTCTGCTGGAAGTTCCTCAACCTTCGATCCCTCAATTTCATGCCGTGGAGCAGTTTCGCGAGAAGGTTTACAGATCAGAATTCAGTTTCCCGATTCTCGTTTGCCGGATTTATGAAGCTCGCCGTTCGCCGGAGTGGCGGCGTGGCTACCGAGCTCCAGCTTCCGGAGCTGGGGTCTATGGAGGATTTGATCCTCGCATCAAATAAGTGAGGCCTCTTCCCAGGCTTATCAAATTTTGTTTCATTCTCGATTTGATTTCTGTAATAGAACTGTTAGTTTTGACTGTTTCAGCAATTTTGAAGCTCAGATAAGAGGTTTTTTTTTGGTTTTTTATCTTAAAATATTATCAGAAAAATTTTAATTTAATTTAATTTTTACATAAAAGTTTGTCAAAATTAAAATTTTTAACCAATATCAAATAGAAATTAGGCCAAATAAATCAAAAGCCATCTATTTTGACACATTGTGATCTGTTCTAATTATAACCCAAAATTTCATCTTTTTTATTCCATGCAGATGCCCAAGACTGAGAACATTGATTCTACCTAAACTAACTTCAGACAACGAGGCTGAAATCCCCAATCTTCTCTCCAAATGGAAAAACCTCCATCATCTCCAGTTCGAATCAAAGCCTTCAAATTTCTCTCATTTGGCATCTGTAATCAGCCAAAACTGCAAAGATTTCAAAGAATTATCGATCCACAGTTCCTCTATCAAAAAAGAAGATGCATCAGCGATCATTAAAGATCTCCCAGAGCTGAGAACTTTGAATCTTAACAGATGTTTTCTGTCGAAGGAAGATCTGCTGATGATTTTGGAAGGTTGCAGAGAACTGGAGAGATTGAATGTGAAGGACTGCATTGGATTTGAAGCAGAGGATGAGGAGGTTATCAGAAAGGGGTACAGGATTAGAGTTTTGGAGCTGGAGGGATCGAAGATGGAAGATGAGAGAGGGTATGAGACTGACGACTGTGATGATCAATATGTTCATGTGATTTGATCTGTGTTTTAGTGGTTGAAGGGTTTGTTTGTTCAGCCATTTTGTCAAACAGGAAGGGTGCTTTATCCCTGTCGGTGATATTGGCAGTTTTTCTCAAAATCTGGGAAGAGAGGAAAATCTTTTCATTTTTCTAAAGCTGGGTGCCTTTTGATGAGAGGCAGAGATCCATAAACAAGTGATTATATGAATCATTTTGATCATATATATAGTTTACAGATCTTTTATGCATTTGAAATTGATAAGTGTATAAATTTAAGCTTCGTTTGTTTTATATTAAAAAACAACTTTACAAAACATTAAAAAATTGTCCCAAACGAAACTTTAAACATGCAAGAGCTCAATTGCTTTGCTTTTTTTTTTTTGAAGTGTATTGTAATCTTTCAGCCTTTATCAGCCATTAATGTTTCGTTTGAGACGGCTTTCTTACTGCTTCCTAAAGCAGTTTCTTAGTATAAAATTTTCTAGTTTAAGAAATTTTTGTATTAGAATGCTATTTTATAAAATATTAAGAAATCATCCCTAATGAAGCCTAAGGGCATGTCCAACCGAAAACCCCATTTTATACTCTTAAATGCAGTAAAACTTCAAATGGCGCAATTCATCTCCAATCAAACTTCATTTCTCTCCTCTTTCATGAGCTTCCTGCGAAGGTAATCATCTCTCTCCTCTTTCACGTGCTTCCTGCGAAGGTAATCATCTCTCTACTCTTTCGTGTGATTTTCTCCTCTTCTCCCGCTCTTCTTTTGGTAGATTCACAAGCGAGGGTTTTTTGTCGTATTTGAACATCCGACATCAATATTGGTATCGTACTGTTCACCTACCAAATTTTGGCGTGGGATTTAGAGTTCAAATGCAGCGAATGGCAGATGGCATACGGTGGTATACAGTTCGGTTGGAGATGATATAAGTGATTATGATAATTATTTTTTTATGATGGTTATTTTATTGCTTGGAATGCTTCTCTTACACACTTTTTTAATGATTATTACCATGGATCTGTATTGAGTCAACAATTATATGATAGGGAGTAAATCTTTTAAATAGATAAAATTAATTATTTGAAAATGATTACATTATTTTTACAAGAGAAAATTTCCATGACTTCTATTAGTCAAATGTTTTCAAATAAGTAATTTCTTTTGCCCTTATCTTATGTTATAAGGGTTTAGTGGTAATTGATAAAATAATTTATTGATATAAGAGAGTGGTTAGTCAACAACAAACCTAGCTTAAAAACATATTATGTAAACTACTTTGAAAGTTAGCCCAAAGTTTGTATTCTAATCAATGATAAGGAATTCTCCTTTGCAAGTAACCTAAATTGTGCATTTACTTCTATTTAGTTTTAAAATCTTCAAATTGAAGGAGGAGGGCAATAAAATAAAGAGTTTTGTAATTATTTTCATTAAATATATATTACATCAATTCATCATAACAAAATTTTGTAAAAGTTAAGGTGAAAAATTAAAATGTGTGAGTGCCTATAGTGTTAACAGACACATTTGGATCCATACAATTTAATGAATTTATGTATATTCAAGAAGTAACATATATATATATATATATATATATATATATATATATATATATATATATATATATAAAAGTAACATATAAAGAGCAATTATGATACATATGAAGAAGAAGGAAGAAGACAAGACCGCTCAAGAAAGAATGTAAAACTATATTATTATTCCTTGTCTTTTCCCATCGAGCCTAGAGCTCTATATATAGAACTTATACATGACATTGTACATCCCGTGACCAATCACACAATGCCAAGTGGAAAATATTTACAATTTGTTTTATTTGGAATTCTGTTATAATACCCCCTTGCAAAATGATGGATCATGAACGACCGTCATTTTGAGCCGTAGTTGATGAAATCGTTTTGTTGATAATGGTTTAGTGAGGATATCGGCCACTTGATCTATAGTGCTGATAGGAAGAAGATGAATGTTGTTATTGTGAAATTGATCTCGGACAAACTTCTGATCAATTTTGATGTGCTTTGTGCGAGCATGAAAAATGGGATTGTTGGCCAAAGCAATCGCGGACGTGTTGTCACAATCCATATCCGTAGGTTGATCAGAAGAGATGCCAAATTCGGCCAGAAGACGTCTTAGCCAGATGACGTCGGCAGTCAGTGCAGCGAGCAATCGGTACTCTGATTCAGTAGATGATCTTGCGACTGTGGACTACTTTTTGACTGTCCAGCTAATAAGGTTCTTGCCTAAGAAAGAACAGTAGCCAGAAATGGATTTTCGAGTGTGTGGGTCTCCAGCCCAGTCAACATCTGAAAAGGAATTGAGCAGAAGATTAGATATGACAATAGGAATATCGAAATCTAACGTACCTTTTATATATCTCAAAAGCCTTTTAGCAGATATAAGTGAGAAGGCAGCGTATTGTGCATGTTTTGGGATAGTTGATTTATACTAAATGCAATATCCGGCCTGGTTAATGTTAGATACTGCAGAGACCCAATAATCCATCTATACAGAGCGGGATCTGAAAGAACAGGATCCGTTGTAATAACGTCAGGAAGCTTAGTGCAATTGGGATTTGACAGAAGATTGCAATCTTGCATTTGAGCCTGCTGAAGAATTGTAATAGCATGCGGTTTTTGAGATAGGAAATAGCTGTTAGTCACGCGTTTAATTTGAATACCCAAAAATTCATGAATTTCACCGAGCCGTTTCATATCAAATTTTTCGCTGAGTTTATGAATCATGGAAGAAATAGCAGTGTTATCATTTCCCGTGATAAGAATGTTGTCGACATATATAAGAAGAAAAAAGTATAATACCGTTTGAGCTGTAAATTAAAAGTGAAGGATCAGCCATACTGTGAGCAAATCCGAGAGAAAGAAGATGGTCGGTGAGTGTGTTGTACCATTGACGCGGAGCTTGCTTGAGATCGTAGATCGCCTTGTGATGCAGACAGACGTAGTCCGGGTGAGAGGCGTCCTCGAATCCTTTAGGTTGTGCCATAAATACCTTTTTCGGAAGAAGACCATGCAAGAATGCATTGGCAACGTCCAATTGCTGGACCGACCATTGATGATGAATTGCTACTGTAAGAAGAATGCGTATCGTAGGTAATTTGACGACTGGACTAAAGTCTTCGTGTAATCAAGACCGAATTCTTGATTGTTGCCGAGATCAACAAGATGCGCTTTGTGTTTGGCAATTGAGCCATCTGCGTGATGTTTTAAGCGATAAGTCCATTTGCAGCCTATGACAGAGTTGTTGGATGGTCGTGGAATCAGACTCCAGGTTCCTTGACGTTGTAGAGCAAAAAATTCTGAAGCCATCGCTTTATGCCATTCTGGATGCTTGTTTGCCTCAGTGTAGCAAGTTGGCGTGAGTTGCGAATTAGAGATGGTTGTTTGGTGAGAGAGATTCATGCGTTGAATGGGCTTGAGTGATCCTGTTTTTGTGCGAGTGACCATGGGATGGTGAACAGATGTTGGATGGTTATGTGAGTTCGTAAATGATTGTTGTGGAAGATTAACCGATGTTGATTAAATTGGGATGGCAGGATTAGTAGAATTGAAGGGTATGGTAGGTGATTGTTGATTAATAGTATTGGAGGTATGAGATGATGGTATGATCACATAATTAGGTAGAAGAAGAGAAGGAGGAATATTTGGGTTGACAGAAATGGAAGTAGGCGATGGTTTCTTGAAAAATGGAAACGAGTTTTCAATAAATGATATGTTACGAGAGATGGTGATGCGTTTGGTTTCGGGATCGAGACATTTATATCCCTTGTACTGATCCGAATAGCCTAAGAAGATGGATGATTGTGCTTTGGGTTGGAGCTTGTGACGTTGGTGCGGTGGTAGGAGAGGAAAGCATTCGCATCCAAAGACACGAAGGTAGCTATAATCTGGTTTGGTGTTGTGAATGAGTTCAAAGGGAGTGCAATTTTGTGTAGTTTTTGAAGGCATACGATTGATTAAGTACGCAGCAGTGGCCACAGCTTCCGGCCAGTAGATGTAGGGAACGGAGGCGGTAGATAGAAGCGTCCCGGTGGTTTCAATTATATGCCTGTGTTTGCGTTCCGCAGCTCTGTTTTGCTCTAGAGTATAGGGGCAGGAAACTTGGTGGGTAATGCCATGTGTAAGAAGAAAATTGCGGAGTTCAGTATTGAGGAATTCAGTTCCACCGTCTGAATGAAGCATACGTATGGATTGCGATGTAAATTTCTCTATGCAATTTTTAAAGCAATGAAAATATTAGTAAATTTGGCTTTAGTACGCATAGGAAAAATCCAAACAAAATGTGAAAAATCATTAAGAAACAAAACATAGTATCTGAACCCATGAACTGATACAATCGGGGCAGTTCCCCAGACATCGGTATGAATCAGTTCAAGAATTCTTTTGCTACGATTTATAGATTTTGGAAAAACTAGTTTATGACACTTTGCCACATTACACACAGAACAAGAAAAATATTTTCTTTTTATTTGAAGGTGCGGGTTGGAAGATGAAATTATTGCAGTGGTTCTTGAGTTTGGGTGGCCTAGCCGGTGATGCCAAAGTGGCGTCGAGTCAGCAGCAGCGGATAGAGCATGAATCATCGGCGTCGTTGTTCTTGCTGGAATTGCATAGAGTCCATTGCTATAGGGCCCTTGCAATAGAACTTGATGTGTCTGTAGACCTCGTTTTTCGCTCGAGCACTTTTCGATCAACTTGATTAGACCTCGTCGAGCCCAAATCAAACTCGAATCGATACGAATTGAGTCAAATTAGATTCGATCATATTCAATCAAGTCCAAATAATTTGTTTTAACTGTGACGAGTTCAATTTAATCCAAATTGATTTCAATTTGAGTTTGATTTTATTTAATCAAATTGATCGAGCCTATCCGTCTTTAAATCAAACCAATTTGAGTCAAATCCACATTCAAGCCCAACTCAAATCAGCCCAAATTAATCCTAAATAAATTCCAATTGACTTTTGCTTTCATTTGAATTTATTTTCCTAAATCCGATAATCGCATCGACGGCTCTGATTTCCTCAAAATCCGAAGTCGACCGTTGCTTCGCGTGAGACAGTGCCGCAGGGCCTTTCTCAGTGTTTTCGAGCGAGACAGATCGTGGGGGGAGATGTTGAGAAGGCTGGGAAAAATCCTTCTGGCTCTCTCACACCCGATCCCTCTCTCTCAGGCTCCCTGTTCCGACGCCCAAGCTCTCACCCCCTCTCCCTCGTTTTCTCTATCGGTTCGCAGAAGGCCCGAGACGGATGGACCTTCCCCTCTCCGTTCTGGCTGGTTCGCAGAAGCAAGAAGCCGAGGGATCCCGCTCTCTCGCTCTGGCTCGTCTCCGCTCGCACGACCCCAGCCCAGTGGTTCTCTCCCTTTCCATCCCTTCCGTTCGGAGCAAGGGAAGCCCATGCCAAGAAGCAAGGAGGAGCCCGAGCCCTAACCGACCCTGAATCTCTCACTCTCTCCGGCTCTCTCAGTCTCACGGGGCACTGGCCTCTCTCATTCTCTCTGGCTGGAAGAAGCCCTAGACAAAAGACTAGCTCTCGTTGAGCTCTCTCTCCCTCTCCAATCCTCTCTAGTTCGTGAAGGCAAGGAGGATCTCGTCGCTCCCTTCGTCTCTCCTCTGTTCGGGCCGAAATCGGGGAGCCTCCTGCTGTCGTTCGACCCCAGCCAGGGCCGAACCCAGCAGCCACCCGATCTCCCTCCTCTTGCTCCCATCCGACCTCTAGGACCGAGCCCAGCGAAGCCGATGCTTCGCTCCCATCCGAAGCCGAGCCCAAGGTCCGTCCGACCTCCAAAACTGATCCCGAAGCCTGGACCTACCTGAACTTCTCTACTTTGCAATGTGAGTTTTTCTTCCTTCTTCTCCCTTCTCCCTTTTTTTCTTCTTTCTTTCTTCCTTCTTCTTCTATTCTTCCCCTTCTTCCCTTTCCTTTTTTCTACTCCTTGTCCAGTTAATGTGTCTTCTTTAATATGAAGTTGAGAGGGTTTAATTTCTGTTAAAATGAGCTTGGCAAAGTCTTTCCTTACTATCTCTTGTTGTTTGGTTTCATTGCGTTGATTTGGGGATCAAGTGATGCTTTAGTTCTCTTTGAAATATGGAGATGGTTATCGCTTGTCATGGATGGTTTTATGTGTTCAAAGTGCATAACTGTATGATGCGTACTATATCTTTTAGAGGTTTTAGGTGTGAATGATAGCAAGTTTTTGAAGAGATGCTGTTTCTTTACAAAAGAGTTGTATGCCAAGTATTTGATGAAACGTCTCTAAAGGAGAATTTTAATTGCATTGCTTATATCAAGGGTTTGTGTGATAATCTTGTTTATGTGAAAGTTTCTCCTTACTCTTTCTCACTGTCCTAGTGAGATAGATTTGAGTGATTCAAAGGAAACTTGTCTTACCTATATGATAATGAGGTGTGTGGATTTATTTAGAGCAAGGTTTATCTTATAAAGGTAGATCGTTCAAGCCATGTGATTCCTTCGAGATCCTCTCATCCTTGTTGCTTATGGAGTTTTTGATGTGCTTTGTAGTTGTTGAGTTATGTTATTTGAGAATGAACCATTAATACATGGAATTTATACTTGAGCCATATCACATAGTTTCGAAGTTTTAAGTGCGAATGGTGGCAAAGCTTGAGAAGCTATGACGCTCTTTTATTAAATCATGCATGTAGGGTGTTTGTATTAATACCTATTAAAAGTTGGTAGAGGTTTTCCTTGGTAAAAGAGGAATTTCATGAATTTCGTTGGAAAGTTTACTTTGTCGGCATGAGTAAATCCCATGTAATTTTGTACTCTTTCTTTTATGGTCATTGCAAAGAGAAAGTTAATGTGATGTGTAAAGGTTTCATATATTTCATTCCATGAATATTCACTAAATGGAGAGTGTTGTTGCTAGCCACCTATGAGATGATTGATGCATGAATCATGAAAATATTGTGTAGGTTACTTGAATGATTTTAATCAAGTATTTGTATAAATCGTAATTTTTATGCTAGCATGCTTCTTATAGTCTTGTAAACCATGTACATTAGGTATTTGGTGAAATGCTACAAAAGAGAACTTAATCATTTTTGCTCGCATTGGAGGTTTTGCATGATAAGCTAGCTTGTTTAGAAATTGCTTAAATACAATGTTTGGAGTTTTGTTAGCAAGAATCTGAGAATAAAATCCTTCTTTTCTTATGTTTATGCTTCCATGTATTCTTATTGAAGTGATTTGTCTCATGGATCATGAAGCTCTTGTGTGGACCACTTAGAGGGGGTCAATCTACTAGGTGTATAAGTGGGATCCTTAGGCTAGCTTGTCTCATATGGTTTCATGAATATTGCATATCAAATGTTCTTCCAAATGCCACTAAACAAAGTCGTAGTATTAAAAGATAGATTTGTCTCTATTTATTTCTTTCATCAGATTGAAAAAAAAATGAATTTCAGTTTCTCTTTTTTTTTTTTCTTAAAGTATAAAGATATAAATCGTTGAAACTCCTAAGGGAGAATACGAAATGCTACGAATCCTTGAAGATTTACGACATGAAGTCTACTAGGAAGCATGCTAAATTTGGTTGTGAAAATCGTGGTGTTCGATTACACTTTAGTAAAACTCTACTTCATAAATCGTGAATAGACACGGAAACTTTGTTATCTATGCTTGTAGCTACTTCCATGTATGGCTTCCATTGCCTCATAAAGGGCATTTAGTTGTAGTTATTCTGTTCCATAAAAAAAATTGGAGAAATATCTAATGATTGAAAGTTTTTTTTACCAAGCAATTTTCTAATGGTTATGCAAGCATGCTATATTGACTTTCAAGGAATAGATTCTTGTCTGAAGTAATGATTCATTTCTTTCACCAAATATATGTGTTTGTGTTATATACAGTAGGGAGTTCAAGAGAGCATTAGTACCTTGTCCTCTTTCTAGTAGCTTTTGATTGTGAAGAGTTGTTGTTTTATGGATTTAATGTGATGCTAATCTAGAATTCTTAGCAAATCGCGATGATATACATTTGATATTGAATGAGATCCATATGTTTATTAAGAACAAAAAAATTATGTATATGCTCCATGTTCTAATCTTTGGAGGTATATGGTTTGGTTGCAAAGTTGTTTGATTTAGGTTAATTTCTTTTTGAGAAATACAGGAATGGTGATATTCTTCTTGCTTCTCAATAGTGGTTAACTATGAAAGTGTAGTTTTGGAGTATAGAGTGCATAGTAGGAAGATTTGAATGAGATTTATGAGTTTGTTTCCTCTCATGCTTTATGTTGATTGCGATCTTGAAGGCATTTGATTCAGGTGCAAGGTCGTATGCTTTGTATTAAGAGATTTTGTGAATGGCTCTTTGGTTGGGGGCCTTTTTGGAGGCTTTATGAGTTTGTTTTAACGAGAGGTTTCGCGAATGTCTTCATGAGTTGGAAATTTTAGGAAGTGTTTTGTTTTGAGAGATTTTACGAATGGGTCTTTGGTTGGAAGCTTTGTGAGTCGTTTCATGTTGCAAAGATTCACGATAGATTTTGTGAATGTTTTATATCGAAGGCTTTATGTGAATTATTTTCGTATTGAGATTTTGTAATTTTGTCTTGTGAATGTTTTTTTGATGGAAAGCTTTATAGTGCTTATTCATTAAGAAAACTTCCACAAGTCTACCCCACTCCAAATAAAAGAAAAAGGCACTTGATTGTTTTGTGTCGGGAAGAGTTTTTGTGGTCAATTTGTGCAAGATTTTCGTATGCCGTTTCATTTGAATTTTTCATGAGTTGTTTTAGAATTCATAACTTTGTGATTAGCTTTGTGTGGTAGACTTGTTGATGTATTTTTAGAACGAGGTAGTATTTCGCATGGGAGTTGTCTTTCTTCTTGCTTACACTTGTTTTCTAGATGATTTTGGATGGTGGGTAGAAAGAGATGTTGTTTTGGTTCTGGTTTTTGGGAACTTGAGTTTCCCTTGTTGCTTTGAGTTTGGTAGGGAATGTTTAGTGTAGTTAAGTCGGGTCTTCATGTATTAAGTGCCTTATTTGGATTGTGGGAATAACAAAGGGCATTGTTAATGTTGCTTTAGGGTACACTTGACTTCAAAGAAGTGTGTCCAAAACAACAATGCCTACATTCCTTTTATTTGTAATTTTCATTCTTTTCTTTCTACTGCATTGCTACTTATTATCGTACTTTCATGCATAGATCTCTAAGCCTAGTGACATATGTACGAAAGTCCTAAGGGTTAGAAAACAGAACATCTTTTAGTCCTATAACACTAGTGACATCTAAGGACAAAAACTAAGGACCGAGTCTTAGATAACATAGACTTAAGGTGCATGTTCCCTATATGATAGAAACATTAAAATAAAAACCTAGTGACACGCTTTCCTAGATTTGGATTTTTGTTTTCTTAATTCACTAATAATCAACCAATCAATCTTAACCTAATTCTTAAAATCTATTAAAACACTTAATTCTTAATCAAGTTATCATTAACATTTATAGTTATTAAATTGTAAATTTAAAACATACATCTAAATCAAATCTAAATAATCTAATAATAAACTCCTAACTAATCTAAAGTTTAAAAGAGGTAGACTTTAATTAGGAGATCAAATCATAAGCTAAAATTTATTAGGATAAAAGACTCTTAAAAATATCAAACTTTAGATCAATCTTTAAAATCAATCAACCAATTTGATTAATAAATTGCTTAATTCACACTTCTTTTCTAATTTATAACCCACTAATAATTCAACAAAAAATGATTATCACTGGGTAACCCAGGCCTACGAGGCTATTAAGTTAGCCCCAAGGATGGTGAAATAAACCTCATGGCCTCGGTGTGAAACAAAGGTGGTAATCGATCAAATTCTAAAAATAAAATCTCTAAAATCAATACTAAAATACTAATATTTAAACTTCAATTAAAATATCCCTTTGCCTTTTTAACAAACAAAATGCGAATAACTTAAACTAATTATCCTATATATGACATATCTTAAACCACACGACTTGTCACACACACCTTAGACTCTTCTGGTTAGGATACGACCTTTAGTCCTAGGTTAGGCTAACATTTTCTTTTGTTGTTCAGTATTTACTACATGCCTATGTTCTCTAAATACATTTTTTAAATTTCCTGTCAGTTATATTATTTTATTTACCTGCATTTCTTTTCTGAACGGCATCTACGCTCATTTGTATATTTCTCTCTTATCTTATATTGCGAGGTACATCGGAGCTTGATGATCGGGAATTAAACGGGAGCACTTGCTTTGGAACTTTTAAGTGGCCGCGCCACAATCTGGACTTGCTTGCTTTGAGTTTTTTAAGTGGCAGCGCCACGGTCAGGTATAATCTCTGCAACCTGTAAAGCAATTTTCTTTTAATTATATATCAAAACTGCTACACTCCACACACAAAATTGTTAATATGTATTCTAGCATGTTTAGGTAGCCAGCCGTAGGTTAGTGCACTGACGAAGCTTTGGCCCTATAGGTCAAAGCTTGCCCCCTTCTGTGAGCCCTAGAGACCATTAGGGTCATTTAGGCCTGTAGAGTAGGCCACCTATTATGCCGGTTGGCATCGTTGTTTTCCCACACGAAGTGGGCATCGTTGTTTTTCTGCTAGGATTTTGGTCTTTTCCGGTTTTGGGTGCGATACCCCCCCCCCCCCCCCTTTTTTCTGTGAGCCTTAGAGACCATTAGGGTCATTTAGGCCTGTCGAGTAGGCCACCTATTTATGTCATTGGGCATCGCTGTTTTCCCACACGAAGTGGGCATGACTATGATGATTTTCTGTGCGGGTTTCTTGCCTGAAGGATACCCTTAGGGTGTGTTTATTTATTTTTTCTGTACTCTGGATGTCATGCATACATTCTTACACACTTTTCTCCACAATGCACTTTACCTACATACATGCATTGCATTAATGGACCTAAGGATCTTTCTTACTCGTGCATTTGTTTCATGTATCATTAACAACGCTAGATATATTCGTTTGCATATTGTAGAGTCCCTGATTCAACTCTTTCGAACTATTAATCCTTGAATCTTTAGGATAGAGCCTTCCCATCTTGCATACATATAGGACGGTTGGTTGTGCTTAAGATTTTAGCTGGCTTCCTTTCTTAGGCAAGGAATAAGTCCAGATTGCATTAGCTAGGTCGTAGATGTTAATATCGTATGTACGATATTACATTTTCTATAGATTTAGGGCCTAAGGTGAGTGGTACAGGTGTACCACTATACTCCTTATTGGTGGGTAAGATCTCCATCCTTTCGAAAGCTATAAACCCTACCCATCTGCGTCACACAGATGACGCCACCTCCTTCCTTCTCTCATGCATGTTTGAGTGCAGTGTCTTCTCTCTTTTTCTCCAGTTTTCTCTTCCTTAGACCAGCCGGATGTTGACTGAACCATGCGTGATCGATTAAACCAAGTTGGGACCTTCTTCCCCTTTGATTAGGAAAACCTAGAATTTCCCCTTTGCACTAAACCCATTAGAGAAGATAATCTAATATCCTTAATCGAGAGTTTTCTTAGACCGAGGTCTAAAATGTAATTAACTACGGGGGCTTGCGCCCGTAGGAAACCGATCCCCACAATCAAATAAACCCCATTCGAGCTGATGTATCGAATGGGGGAAATCTCGTGAACTTTTGGGTTATAGATATTATTATCCATCGAGGTTGGTAGGTGAAAGCCGCTATCCTCCATGGCTAATCGTATCTATAACTCCATCTACTCTTCCATCGGCCTGCTTGTGTCGATTGTAAAGGTCTACGACCACTTTGTCCTACGGGATTGTGTGATCGTACTCTTTGCATTCGAACCACACGAGCAGCATCCTTTCGGAGACCCGCAGTGTCGTTGAATTCTTGATAGTGAAACCAAGATGATCAAATGTTATGGATATCCTGTTATCTTGAATCAATTGTGAGATAGAAATAAGATTGAATTGAAAAGATGGAGAGTGAAAAATTTTTGATAGAACCAACTTACGAGATGGGGTCGGTAACAGTCCCTCACCGGAGTGACTTATGTTAACCGAGCGCCCATCGCCGACTGTGACAGTGTTTTGGCCGTTGTATGGGTTCGCAATGTTCAAATTATCCAGCAAATTTGAAATATAGGAAGATGCACCGAAGTCCAAGAACCAGCTGGACAAGTCTTTGTCGGGGGTGGCAATAAGAGCTTTCTTGGACTGGGATGATGTAGAAGGAATATATTGAGGATTTAGGCGATGTTAGCAATTAGGAGCAGAATGTCCGCGTTTTAGACAGATTTGGCAATGGACGTTAGCATTCTCATTTGTGCGAGAATTAGTGTCATTACCGGACTGCTAATGGCAACCGCGCGACCGACAACCGCGTCCACCGCGGTAAGTGTATAACGCCATTTTGGATTCGTTGAGTGCAGTTTCTCTGGCAGCATATGATGAAACATGGTTTTCCTCACTAATCAGTAGTGAGTAAAGATTATCCAGGCTTAGCGGATGGATCATAGTGCGGATCAACATTTTGAAAGACTGGTAGGAATTTGGAAGACCCTATAATATGTACAGGATGACGTCTTCATGTCGACGGCAGATCCAGCGGCCGTGATTTGATCCACCAGAGATTTGATCTCCGATAGATACTGTGTCATCTTCTGATTCTTGAGAGACACATGGTGCCATTCATTATTTAATTGAATTACCTTGGAGCGGTTAGTAGCTTGAAATCTTGTTTCAAGGACACTCCTGATTGCAACGGTAGTAGCGAGATTAATGACATGGGGAAGCACAGAGGGCGAGATTGTGGAGCATAGCGTAGCAGCCAGATTCTGATCAATCAAGATCCATTGCTGACTGGCAATGTTACTTGGGGTGGATCCATCGGGTTAATGGATTAGTTGATCGGGAGGAGAAATGGTGGGATCAAGAAACTTGTCAAAGCCATTTGCCTTGAAAATCTTGAGTATCTGAGACTTTCAGAGTGGATAGTTGTCAGATACGAGTTGTGTGGGAACAATGTTTTTGAGATTGGAGACCACAAACTTGAGGGAGGAGGGTATGAGCTGATCCTCCAAGTGCATTGTTTCTGATCTATCTCCCGTCTGAGATGTGGACGAGCTCGCCATGGCAGATGTTCAAGCGACCAGGTTCGCCGTCTTTGATACCATGAAGAAATCGGCAAGCTAAAGTTGCAGAGTTCTTGAACAGAAATAAAGAAGAAGAAGGAAGAAGACAAGACCGCTCAATTAAAGAATGTAAAACTATATTATTATTCCTTGTCTTTTCCCATCGAGCCTAGAGCTCTATATATAGAACTTATACATGACATTGTACATCCCGTGACCAATCACACAATGCCAAGTGGAAAATAATTACAATTTGTTTTATTTGGAATTCTGTTCTAATAACATAGTTTCTGACAAAAGAGCACCATTAAAGAACTTACTAGTTGAAACATATGCAGATGGACTAATTTCTTTTAATTATTCTTTTGCAAATTATGCTTGAAACATTTTAGGTTTGAGCATTATCTTTATTAGGGCCTCTCAAAGTTCGAGGAACAACATTAAGACATCATAGATATAATAGTCCAATCTGATATGACTCACAAAACAGATTGGGCATCTGCAACCAAAAACTCCATTTCTAACACCAAAATACAGTAGCAGTCATATCGAACAGTAATTCATCTCCATCCGAACTTCATTTCTAACACCGAAAAAAATATTTTATATATATTATTTCTCATCTCCAGCAAAAAACTTTATTTCTAACACAAAAATAGGTTTCCGTGAATAGGGCGACGCCAATATGGTGCCCTACTGTTCATAGATGAAATAAAATGCAAAAATGTGTTTTGATTTGCCATTCAGGTGGAGATCGCGATAGCTACAAACTGGAGAATGGCGTTCGGTTAGAGATGCCCTTAAGCTTAAAATAATTAATAATGCTATAGAAACAAATTAATACTTTTCTAACAATATTAAATATTTAACACTCATAATTACCTAATTAACACTATATACTTTACAATAAATATTATGGAAATCATCTTAACAAATATAAAAAAAAAGCTTTTAGAAAAAAATAGTAAATTTCTTTTTAAATAATTTGATTTTCCAAAATTTTATTTATTTTTACCTATTAATCCTAGTCAATAGTGGGGTCCACGCACATTTTAACACGTGGCATTCTCTGATTCCTGTGTGACATTTGAATTTTGTACGTGCATGGACTGTTAGGTGGCAAGATCGAACTAACTTCTTAGATTTGATATAATATTATCTTATAAAGTCAAATAGAATTTCTTAAAGCTCACACCAACATTTCAAAAGTTGATTGGAACTGCCTGGAAATAAGTGAAAATACATTATAATTAATCTGTCAAAGTTTTCCTCTTAGATTAAATGAACCAAAATGTGCAATTCATTCTTTTTAAAGAATTTGAATTATATGTATGGTAATATATCAAGTCCTTATCCCGCTACGTGGGACCGGCTATATTAATCTTTTTTCTTTATTGTGTCATGTTAAGAATCAATTTCTCTTTTAAATATAAAGAAAATGATAATTTTCAATATTTTCTAATCAAATCTTTTTAGGTCTATCACTACCTTTCTTAACACGTCGGGTCATCGAACTGCTAGTGTTTTATGTGACCAAAACATCTTAGGTGACTCTCTCTAATCTTATCTGCTACTGGAGCTACTCCAATTTTTTCATTTATATACTTGTTTCAGATTCTATCTCTAAGAATACTGAAGCCACTAATCCATTTGAGCATCCTCATCTAACCACCATCTTATAGAATTTTTCCTTAAGTTTGAGAATTCTTTTTTATCACACAATAGACCCAATACATTCCTCCTCTTCAACCATACAACTTGAATTCTAGTAATAATATCTCCATCTACTTCACCATCGTTTTGAATAGTGGACTCAAGATATCTAGAACTTGTACTCTTATTAATTACTTGATCGCCCAAAGTCATAATTCCCCTACTAGATTTATCACTATTAAAATTTGAATTCCATATAATATTCGATTTTAGATCTATTCAAACGAAAACCTTTAGACACTAAAGTTGACCTCCCTAATTCAAATTTTCCTTCAACTCCATCTCTAGTCTTATGAACAAGAAGTATATAATCAACAAAAAGCATACAATAGATACATCCTCTTACAAATGTCCAATAAAAACATAAGAGACTAAAAAAAAAAGATATGAGCTTAAAGTTGATCCTTGATGGAATATAACTGAAATAAAAAAAAAAATTTTTTTTGATCAAATCATCTTGTGCTTGAATACAAGTAACAAGTCTTACATACATATCTTTAATTATTTGAATATAAGCATTATTAATCACTTATTCTTATATGTGTTAGAAAATTCAAATATGAACTGGACTTCTTAACGAGTTTGTTATCAAGCATGTTCACGAGCTTCAAATGATATTATTTATGAACATAATCGAGTTGAACGCATAGCAGTTCAAACTTATTGATTTAACAATCAGGTATTTAAGAAAGTGTTCAAGATTGTTTGATTGGTAAACGAAATGATCATTAAAGAGCAACAATCAATCCGAGTTATGAATAGCTTGTCGAGCGTTTGGTTCATTTGAGGCCAAGGACAAACACATTACTTAGTTAAACCTATCCAAATTAAATTATTTTGCTAAATGATTATTAAAATTACACAAATTAGCCAATTTTGGTTAATAAAATACAAGATGTGCAGACCAAAAAAGGAAAAAAACAAAGGTAAAAAACATAAATGTTACCTATGAGGCTTGGAAGGCCAAATCAGAAGGAATTTTTATTGGGTCAGGTAACCTGATGTAGAGATACATCAGGTACCCAATAATTAAAGTGCATGTGGCATTTTTTTATTGGGTACCTGATGTATCTCTACATCAGGTTACCTGACCCAATAAAAATTCAATCAGAAGAGGTTAAACATGGACTCCCAAAGGCTCAATTTTATCTCACCGATTATTGTATGGTAATATACTAATATATCAAGTCCTTATCCCGCTACGTGGGAGCGGCTATATTAATCTTTTTTTCTATTGTGTCATGTTAAGAATCAATTTCTCTTTAAAATATAAAGAAAATGATAATTTTCAATATTTTCTAATCAAATCTTTTTAGGTCTATCACTACCTTTCTTAACACGTCGGGTCATCGAACGGCTAGTGTTTTATGTGACCAAAACATCTTAGGTGACTCTCTCTAATCTTATCTGTTATTGGAGCTACTCCAACATTTTCACGTATATATGTGTTTCATATTCTATCTCTAAGAGTGCTGAAGCAACTCATCCACTTGAGCATCCTCATCTCTGAAATACTTAGCTTAATTTCATGTTTCCCTTTTAATGGACAACATTTTGCTCTATAAAGCATTATAGGTCTCACCACCATCTTATAGAATTTTCCCTTAAAGTTGAAAGTTTTCTTTTTGTTATCACACAATAAGCCCAATGCATTCCTCTTCTTCAACCGCCCAACTTGAATTCTAGTAATAATATATGCATCCACTTCACCATTGTTTTGAACAATGGACTCAAGATGTCTAGAACTTGTACTCTTATTAATGACTTGATCACTCAAAGTCACCATCCTCATACTATATCTATTACTACTAAAATTTGAATTCTATATATTCGGTTTTAGATTTATTCAAACGAAAACCTTTAGACTCTAAAATTGACCTCCATAATTCATTTTTTTTTCAACTCCATCTCTAGTCTTATCGACATGAAGAATATAATCAGCAAAAAATCATACAATAGGTACATCCTATTGTAAATGTCCAATATGAACATTTGTGACAAAATATATATATATATATGAGCTTAAATTTGATCCTTAATGTAATCTAACTGAAATTAAAAAAATATACATATTTGATCAAATCACCTTGTGATTGAATACAAGTAACAAGTCTTACATACATATCTTTAATGATTTGAATATAATCATTATTAATCACTTATTCTTATATGTGTTATAAAATTCGAATATGAATTGGGCTTCTTAACGAATTCATTATCAAACATGTTCACGAGCTTCAAATGATATTATTTATGAACATAATCGAGTTGAACAAATAGCAGTTCAAACTCGTTGATTTAACAATCAAGTATTTAAGAAAGTGTTCAAAATTGCTTGATTGGTAAATGAAATGATCATTAACGAGCAACAATCAATCCGAGTTATGAATAGCTTGTCGAGCGTTTGGTTCATTTGAAGCCCAAGGACAAACACATTAAATTATTTTGCTAAATGATTATTAAAATTACACAAATTAAATGTTACCTATGAGGCTTAGAAGGCCAAATCAGAAGAGGTTAAACATGGACTCCCAAAGGCTCAATTTTATCTCACCCATTATTTCATTGGGTGACTTCGGCTTTATTTAGGATAATTTTTTTATTACTTTTTAAAAAAGTTTTTAATACAAAAAAATTATAATTCAAAATATTTTTGTACTAGAAAGCAGCTTTAGAAAATAGTAAGAAAGCTATACCAAACAAAACGTTAGGCTTCGTTTGGGGTAGCTTTCTTACTACTTCCTACATCAACTTCCGCGATCCTAACACAAAAAATTCTTAAGAATAATGAAAAATAAGTGGTTAAAGCTACTTTTGGGAAAGCAGGAAGCATCTTTTGGCTTCATTTGGAACAACTTTTTTAATATTTTTAAAGCAGCTTTTTAGTAAATAAATATTTAGATTGAAAAAAAAATTTACTAAAAAATAATTTTAGAATTATGATTCTAGAAATCATTTGGTGCTTTCACATCTTGTGGTTTCTTTTGGCTTTTCAACTTTTGATTATCATATTTTAAGGGTTTTTTTGGGATAATTTTTTTTAATTTTATTTCTTTGTTCTATATTATTTATTTATATAATATATTTTTAATTAGTTTTAAAATAAATTAGATTATTTTTTAAATAATTACATGATTTCAGTGTTTTTGAAATAACTAACGAAATAATTTTAATTAAGGATATAAATGAGTTGAGTCAAGTCAAATCGAACATCTGTCCGATTGAGCTAAGCTCTTTAAATTTTTATTGAGCTCAAATTCGACTCATTCGATATTTATTAGGCTTCAGCCAATTAAAAATATTTAATATATATTTTATTATATTATTTTGAAATGAATTTTAAAATATATTTTAGTTTAAACAGGTAGCAAGACAAGCTTACGAGTCTGAGCATAGTTGAGCTCGAGCTCTGGCTCATATAAGCTTAAGCTCAAACTCGAACTCGTGGATCGATGGGTATACCCTAAAGCTCAAACTCACGGGCTCCTTAATGAGTCAAGTTCGAATATGCTTATAAGCCGACTCGGCTCACTTAAACCCTCGTTCTGATACATTTAAGAGCATAAAAGATACTAATAAAAAATTTTTGTTCCTTTCAAAAGAAAGATTCTTTTGCTATGGAGCTCTATTTATAAAGTTTTTATTAGGATTGACCAAAGGCGGAACCAGCTTCAATTTTGAGGGGGGGCAAAAAAATACACAAAAAAAAATTAAATATTAAAAAATAATTATATATCTATATATTACGAAAAAAATTTTAAAAAAAAAAAGAAAAAAAAAGTGTAATTAAACTATCATGAAAATATTAAAGAGAATATTATAACTAAAAGTGAAAAAATATATAGATATTTTAGGGCAAATTAGAACAAAAGAGTTTTTTAGGGGGGCAAAAAAAAAATTTAGGAGGGGCAAAAAATTTTTTTTACTCTCTTATATTTTTTTTTTTTGTTTTTTACTCCTTTAAAAAAAAAATTTTTTTTTTTGAGGGGGGGCAATTGCCCCCCCTAAGGCTCAAGTAGTTCCGCCCTTGGGATTGACAAACATCCATCAAGACTTCATTTGGGACGACGTTTTTATTGCTTTTTAAAACATTTTTAGAACAAAAATTATTAAAAAGTTACTTTAAAAAGCAGTAAGAAAAAGGATTCATGTAGCCGACCCTACGTAGTGGGACAAAGACTTGAGGTTGTTGTTGTTTAAAAAGCAGTAAGAAAGCTGTCTCAAACAAAACCTTAAAAATTATGATAAAATTCTCCACTTCCCTTTCATTATTACTAATCAAAAGCAATGGAAATTTTATTGGCGTAAATCAAAGGAAAAGAAAGCTACGCGTAAATGGCAGATAGCACTTCTCCAACTTTCTCCTTTACTGCTTGTGGAATTGCAGTGGATCTTACTCAGCTTGGCCCCGCATAGCTTTCGGCCTTGTTTGGGAGAGCTTTGAGCCATTTTTCTGCTTTCTAACGCAGGAAGTACTCTTTCTATAATAATTAATTTAGGCTTCATTTGGGGCAGCTTTTTGAAGCAATTTTTAGTTAAAAAATTTTAATTTTTGTGTTATAAAGATGCTTTTAAAAGCAGTAAGAAAGCCGTCCCAAACGAAGTCTTAGACTTCATTTGGAACTGTTTTCATACTATTTTAAAACCAACTTTCTAATACCAAAAAAATTAGCTCAAAAAAGTTTTATACTAAAATGTTATTTTAGAAAATATTTAGAAAGCTGTCACAAACGAAGCATTAGGTTTCATTTGGAACAGCTTTTTTATTTTTTTCTAAAGCAACTTTTTAGTACTAAAATTTTTTTTGAACTATAAATTTTTGTGCTGAAAAAGCGGCTTTAAAGAGCTATAAAAAAGCTATCCCAAATAAAGATGAATTATTTAATTCTTGCCTTAGATTTGGGCTGCTGTGCTTTTTAAAGAGAGCTTATCAGTTTGGATTCCTCAAACTTTGATTATGAAAGCAGGAAATTTTATGATTATTGATTTATTATTAGTGTTCATTTCTTGGTACAAAAACATATTGGAGATTTATATTCATATTCTAAGTATTAATATTTATATACTTAACACTTGAAATTTAATAATTACCCCCATCTAACACTTCATTAATATATTTAGACGATCTCCCCTACGACTTGTGAGATCTTGTGCGGCACATTGTTCGCCACAGTCTAGACTCATCAACGACTTTCTCTGGGTTCGTTGTTAGGCCTGGCATGGCCTTGATGCCCTGCAGTCATCGCCTACACTCACACAATTTTCTCGCTTTCTTTGTTGTCGTGGGCTTCATGAATTTCTATAGGAGCTTTCAGCGAAGATTGCGCTGAGAGCTCACAGGCGAGAGCATCGACGGGACCAACTGAAGAAGCTGCATGACAACTAGCAAGATAAAGGAGAAATTATTTTGTGCGGTCACCGGACGGTTCGGAGGTGAATCAGAATGTGCCACATCATCTGATACACAGTTAAAAAGTGATGTGGCTCGTCCTGATTCGCCTCTGAACGGCGTCCGATGACCTCACATAATACTTTCTTCATTTCTGATATATGTGTATCATGCATGTGATATCTACTACCATTTGTGTATTTTGAAGCTCTCTCCCCACTCTTTTATAAAATTAGTAAAAATAGTTTTTCTATCTCTGATGATTTATTTGATTATAGTTGCATATTTTCTCTTATTAATTCAACTGTCACGAATTTTAAAGCTTAATAAAAGGTGAAAAGAAAGATATGTGAAATGAGAAGAGGAAGGAGACTGGAAAGACTCACCTTAATTAGGATTTGTCTTCTCCAACTTTATTCATTGCATGTGGAGATGCAGTGGATCTTAGTCAGCTAAGGCCCCATAATGTCTTCAAACACCTTCAGCCCTTCTTCTCAACTGCAAGTACTCTGTACTTTTTTTGTTTTTCTTTTTGAATGAAATAGAGTCTTACCCAATTCATATTGATCAGTTGATTATAAGCTTTGACTATTAAGTAAAAGATTTTAGATTCGAGCATTACGTATGTGATGTGTGTATAGGGGTATCAATATTTGATATGACTCAAAACTCGATCCAGACCTGACCCGAAAAATCCATGTGAGAAGAGGAAGGAGGGTGGATGGACTCACCTTTGGATTTGTCTTCTCCAACTTTGTTCATTGCTTGTGCAGATGAAGAGGACCTTAGTCAGTCGGGGCCCACATGCCCTCAAAAGCATGTACACCTTGAGGTCCTTTTTACCGCCCGTCCGGTTAAGTGCGAGGTACCGAGGGCCGGTATCTAGCGAGGTACATTTTTTGGGTGACGTTGTCCATTTTTATTGGTATTCGGACGCCGTTCGGACTTTGCACAGAATAATAAATCCTTTTTCTCAATACCTTAAATTGTAAATACTCTCTATACAACTTTTTTTTTTCCTTCTCAATGAAATGAGAGCCATAACACGAAGTTCATCTTGATCTGTTTGTTCGAAGCTTTGAGTATCAACCAAGATGATTTGGATTCGAAACTTTTACTTATATATGTGATATATGTGTGTATTTGCCTTATTTAGACTAAATTTCAACTTCGTTACTAAAATGAATAATTACAAACTATTTACCTCTCAGATTTCAACTTCATTACTAAAAAATAACTTCATAAAACAATAAGAAAGCTATCCCAAACGAAACGTCGATTTTAATAGGAAGGTAGAGGAGCAGGGTGGTAAGTAGCAAAGTATATCAACTGTATACATTCAAAGAAAATGTGATAGACATTTTGAGCATTCTCATTGCAAAAGTTTTTATATTATCTGCACTTTAGAGTCCCCCAACCAAAGACAACCAAGAAAAAATTGAAACCTTTAATACATAGTTTTTATTACATATAAACTTGCCCCAGAAAACTTGAGGTGTATTCACATAAAATAAAAGTGATTAATTAACATTATGAAGGAAGGCATTCCCAGTCCAATCCACTTAATACAATCCTCAATTCAATTAATGATCCAATTCTTCCAAATCGCTAGCTGTCGGCTAGGAGAAGTTATTACGTCGGGACAAAAAATCGAAAATCCGGACGTATACCGAGCAATACCGAGTGCTCAATACCGAGCTTCATGTGACGTGGCACGTGATTATTGGTCTCTAGACGCGTCAGGCGCGTCAGGTGACCTGACGTAATAATTTCTCGTCGGCTAGAGCCCAAAACTCCGTTAAAACAAACTAAATTTAGCAATTGGCATCATAATTAATTCTGAAATCACCCTATTATTAGCCTTAAATAGGCTCCCCTAATTCCCTCCCAAATTAGTCCCATTTTCTCATCTTTGAATTCAAATCAAATCTCTTGCTCTAAATAATTTCCTCACAATTGTTATTAAAACTTTCCTAAACAATTTCCCCTTGATTCATCCTCGTTTGCACTAAATAATTCTCTCTTAGATTTTGAATTCAAATTAAATCTCATTCTAAATAATTCTCTCTCAATTGTAATTAAAAATTTTCAAGATAATTTTTCTTTGATTAAGAATCTTCCTGAACAACTCCCTCTTGACTTGGAAACTTTCTAATCAAATCGATCAGTCCATCAGAAAGCCTTTTGGAACCAATGTAGAAATGATAAACCTTCTAAAGACAATGTCAAAAGCCTTATATGTGTCAAGCCAGCTTAACAAAACCTATTTTCATTCCTTGCCATGTGAAAAACCCCTAAAAGTTTCCTTCACCAGAATTATATTATATGTAATTATCATTTTGCAGCCACAAAACAAGAATTTTGAAAATAATTTAGTAGGTTTTACATAAATATATAGATCTAAAGTCAAAAATATAAGGCGAAATTTTGAGAAGGATCATAATAGGAATTGCATTTTTAAATCTAAGAAAATGCGATCCTCCTGAAAACGTGATGCTTCACTGCATTTTTAAAGAAAATGCGATCCTCAATCGCGTTTTCCTCATAAAACATGACTTAACTGTATTTTCGTGTTTTCCTCATAAAACGTGACTTCACTGCATTTTTAATGCAAACCCGAACATCCATTGCGTTTTATTTGCATTTTCATGCCGTTGGTTCAAGTGGTGTTGAAAATATCAGAAATATTGTTTAAATTTGATTAATAATACATAATTAATTCAAAATCTATTCTCAAATATTTAATATCTCCAATTTTTTATAATTATGCTAAACATGATTTTAAACTTGTAAAATTATATTATCTATAAATATAACTTATACCAAATTAATTCACTTTTAATATAAATATTACATGGTGTAATTTTTTTTCTTAACTTCTACATAAATAAAAAGGAAATTAAAAATTATAATTGGATATGATTTAATATTAATTGAAAAGTAAGTAGATAATAAAAGCTTAAGTAATTATTAAAACCATATAGAATAATTAAGTATATAAAATTTATATAGAATATAAGTTATATTTGTAATAGATTTTTAAATATAGAATATAAGTTTTATTTCTATGATATAAGTTATATTTATCGGAAAATATAAATATTAGAGGTTAAAAAACAAATATAACTTAATTTTAAAATTAAATAATTTAGAGAAATGAAATATTTGATAATATATTTTTTAGAAAAGATTATTAAATTGAGTAAGATTTAATATTAAATTTAATAATCTATTTTAGTTAAATAAGTATTTCTATATTAAAACTAATTTGATAATAATTAAAACTATATTAATTAATTATTTATTTCTATATTCTTATATTCAAGTCAATGAGAAATATAGAAAATACATTTTTTATTAATAAGTAGATTATTAAACTATTAGTTTAGGAATAAATTAAATTAGTAATACTTGAAAGCATATAATTTAAATAAGGTTAATAAATATATAAAAATAAATATATTTTTTATTTATGTAGAAGTTAAGGAAAAATTACACAAAAATTACATCATGTAATATTTATATTAAAAGTGAATTAATTTGATATAAGTTATATTTATAGATAATATAATTTTTACAAGTTTAAAATCATGTTTAGCATAATTAAAAAAAAATGGAGATATTAAATATTTGAGAATAGATTTTGAATTAATTATGTATTATTAATCAAATTTAAATCATATTTCTGATATTTTCAACAACACTTGAACCAACGGCATGAAAATGCAAATAAAACACAATGAATGTTCGGGTTTGCATTGAAAATACAATGAAATCACGTTTTATGAGGAAAACGCGATTGAGGATTGCATTTTCTTTGAAAATGCAGTGAATTCATGTTTTATGAGGAAAATGCGATTGAGGAAAACGCGATGGAGTATAGCATTTTCTTAGAAAACACACGCCTGCTTTGCATTTTCCTTACCGCAATTCCTACACACAGATATGCTCCTTTTTACATTTATTTGCTATTATGCTCATTCTCTTAAATGATTTTTAAAGCGCGATCCTTCTCAAAATTTCTTTGTGTGGTTGAGATTTAAAAATGTGAACAAAACCAGTGGATTTGACATTTTTAGGCTAATGTTTGCTTTTGTAGAAATGTATAACATGACAAAGTTGTTATCTAAAAATATCTTATATGCTTGCATAGTATTCGTGCGGAGAAATTATTGTGCAGTCAATCCGAACGTAGAGTAAGGTTCGGATGCTGCATATTGACTGCTTATTTTACTGCGTATTTTTTTATACATAATTTTTCTACGTTTTTTTTTTTGCGTATTTATCGTGTATTTAGTGAATATTTATTGAGTATTATTTATTTGATGCTTATTCACCACGAAAAAATTATGAATAAAAAAATACACAGTAAAATAAGTAATAAATACGCAGCATTCGAACCTTATTCCGTATTCGAATTGCGTACACAATAATTTCTTTGCCAACAAGTTGAAAATCACATCTTTAATTTCTTCATTATCATAAAAGCAAGAAGAGAAGTGAGGTCAGGAGGAATATTGTTGCCAACAAGTTGAACAAAAGTATATGTAATGCCCCAATTAAGACTTAAATTAGAAGAATGGAATCTTTTATCTTTTATTTAATCTATCAGAACTTTTATAAAAATTAACCAATCGTGTTTAGTAAAGGATAAGCTATCTGAAATATAAACAAAAAAGTAAGGACAAAGAACATTACTTTCTTTTTGGGATTTTTCTTTTTTAATTTTTTAACATATTTATTAGATTTTTTTATTATTTTAAAAAAATAAAACATTTTATGTAATTGCTAGTTTCCATTTAGAGAAATGATAGAAATAAGAGAGGTTGGAGTAAAAATGGAGTAAATTAGGGGTGTAACGAGCCCAATCGAGTCGAATATTTGCAGAATGGAGCTAAGCTTCTTTAATTCTTATAGAGCTCAACTCGAGCTCATTTGCTGAGTTTGAACTCGACTCTTGCGTAAATTAGTAGGCTCGAGCTCAGCTCTATTACTTGAACTCGTTAGGAAAGCTTGAGCTTTACTCAAGAAATAATTAAAAAATTTTAGCTTAAATTTTATTATATTATTTTGAAATGAAATTTAGCATTTATTTTAATTTAAATAAGCAGCTTGACAAACTTACAAGTTGAGTTTGAGTTCAAACTCTTAGTTTGATAAACCTCACTCATGAGCTCGCTAACAAGTAGAGTTCAAGCTGGCTCTTGCGCCAGTTCTGCTCCCTTACATCCCTTTTTTTTGGGACATTTAGATCAATTAAGACAAACTCACATACACATTATTTACGTAAGATTCGAACCCAAAATTTCTTAGTCGATAGTCAAAGTTCTCAACCAACAAACCAAGATGAGCCCTGTTACAACCCTCATTTCAATGAGAAATTATTCTGTGCGACATCCGAACGGGAAGAACCGTCTGAACTGCGAGTATACACATTGTGTGTACACAGATTCAACATATACTGCGTACAAACATATATACAATGTGTATATTCATATATCTGAACAATTCTTCCCGTCCAACTGCACCACAAAATAATTTCTCTATTTCAGTGCCCTTAAGGATAGAGAATATATTAACAAACTTGTTTTTTATTGAATGATGTGGCCTACCGACTAAGGTTCCTTCCAAAAGGAAGATTCTTTAGCTATGGAGGTTTATTAATAAAGGTTTTTAGTTAGTGGACAAACGCCAAAAAACTATCAACATAAAATTCTCCACTTACTCTGATGAATGGTGGGAGCGGTGGGGATATCACTTCTCCAACTTTCTGTTAAGTGCTTATTGAGATGCAGTGGATCTTAGCCAACTTGGCCCCGTTTGGGAGAGCTTTCAGCCCTTTTCCTGCTTTCTAACGTAGCAAGTACTCTTTCTGTGATTATTAAGTAATTCGCCGGTAATAATCATTTTTTAATTATTTAATTAAGGGGATTAGTAGGTACTAATCATAAGAATTACTTAATGATTGCTTTAGGTTTGGTCTGATGTGTTTGTTAAAGGGAGCTTATCAATATAGATCTTAGTAATTTCAGCATGATAACATTTTTAATCAAAAATTTTATTTATTGGCTTTTAGCAAAGGTAGAAAGAAAGCCAAGCGAGAAGTGGAGGAGGGAGGATGGAATTTCCTCCATATTTGTCTTCTCCAACTTTCTTCATTGATGGTGGGGATATAGTGGATCTTTGAGTTCTTTTGGCCTTCTTGCTGTTTTTTAAAGCAGCTTTCTAGTATAAAACTTTTTGAACAAAAAATTTGTGTCCTAATAGTCAACTTTGTTCATTGTCATTTTGGACTTGTCTTGACCTTATAGGCGATTGATTTTGTCAACTTTGTTGAATTTGAGGGTCATTAATAATTATGTGACAGTAGTTGAGAGACTGCATTGTAGTTGAGCGATAATGGTCAATAGTCCATTGTCAAACCACATTTAGGGCGGAACCAGCCTTAGTTTTCACTAGGGGGTGCAAACTTATAAGTAACTGTTAGTGTTGTCTCGAATTTGGCTCGCCCATTCACTACAAGAAAATGGGTTAATAGCGACAAAAAAAAAAAAAAAAAAGAAAATGGTAGCAACAAGTAACTAAGGTCTTTAAATATTAAGGAAAGTTGATATCAGCCACAAAAAAAAAAAAATCGTGGGTCCAAGGGGGCACCGCCCCTGGCAGGGTTTAGGTCGCAGGGTCAAGGGGAAGCTCCCCTGCGAGGGCTTCCTGGGGCACAAAGCAAATTTTGATTTTAAGGATATATTTTGAATTCAAATTAATAAAAATCATAGTATTTTAAAACTTTTAGGGGGGGCAATTGCCTAAAAATTATGATAATAAAGACTAAAAAATAGATATATGGAGATTAATTACCTAAAGAATCATATAATAATAATAATAATAAAAATTTAAAGGGGGCAATTGGCCCGTTTGAGCTCAAGGGAGTTCCACCCCTGACCACATTGGCTAGATAATTGTGATATGGTGACATAACTTAGGCATTGATGGTTATCATATGATAATCAAGTGATAACAGTGATGACGGCAATTTTCAGTGTCTAATGTAAGGTAGAGTTTTAGAGTTCTTAGATCTCCAAACTTTATCTAAGTCAAGGTTAATGTCCCCTTTCATGTTAAAAATTTAGGTCTGTTTACGATTTTTTTTAGCGGCTTTTTTGATAAAATTAGTCAAAATATCAAAACATTTTTATAGAATAACCAAAATTGATTATCTTAAGTATTAATAATTCTTTTAATATTTAAGTACCTTCATAACGAAAAAAAGAAGAGTGATATTAGACTAACTAAATTCCTCGCTCATATTGACTATGCTTATTTTGCACTTGAGATTCAGATATCATTTGATTCTTCAATTGATATTACAAAATTTCCAACTATACTGCTAGTGTTTGATTTGGCCTCACTTAGACTTTGTTCGAATCACTATTATTAGTGTTATTAGGTTCATCACATTGAGATGTTTAGTTCGACTATAAATTTATTCAAATCAAAATTAAGATGGTCATAAATTTAATTCCGAAAATTCCCTTTTTAAATATTACATCAAGATTCGGATTTGATCAAATGATTTTCTCATGATTTTTATCAATTGTCAATATTTTAAAATTTAATTTTATTTATAAAAAAATTTATATTTTGGCATTTGAGAGTCTCAAAAAGAAGAGATCAAAGTTGATATCATAAACCAATTATCAAACTACTTCAAGCCCAAAAAGCTTATTAATCTTTTGGGAGATATCCAACTAATTAATACTTCTATACCATTTAAAATATCAAATTATTAAAATTTTACATGTATTTTAAAATTTAAATTAAAAATGAGAAAGATTAAGTTAAAAAAAAATAAAATCTATCATTTAGGTTTCGTTTGGGATGACTTTCTTACTGCTTCTTAGAACACTTTTTATGAAAAAATTAAAAATTTTCTATTAAAAAGCTGCTTTAAGAAGCAGTACTAAGAAATCCATCTCAATCGTAGCTTTAATCTAAAATATCATAGTGGGGTAAATTTTGCAAAATAATTTATACAATGTGGTATGTATGTAAATATAAAAGATAAAAATTATAGATATATATGTAAATCCCTCTACTTTTTATTATCATATTAATTGTTAATTATTATTATTATTATTATTATTATTATTATTATTATTTATCTCTCTAAAAATAAAAAATAATAATATCAATTGAAATTATCCAAATTTGTCCAGTAGGAATTAAGATGTCAATGGCTATTATATGGCAGCCCTCAGCTTGCCCGTTGTCAGGCACAAGTTTTGCTTCTCTTTGCATGCCTATTACAGTCATGATCGGGCATGAATATCAAAGCAAAATCAAATTGAAAACTTTCAAAATTAAAATTGGGATAATTCGAACTCCGATTTTAGAAAACTTACAGTCAAACTGAACGTCTTGTGAATACGAACCCAACGACACCAAATTCGACTCAATCTGAGCCCAAATGAGTCCAAATCAAGGACCCGAAACATCATTGAAAGGTTCAAACCACAATTTGGATTACCAAATGGTTTCCAAACTTGACATACTTATAGTCGAATTGAGTGACTCGAAGAGATGAATCAAACGAACCCAAGATCGTAGAATTCGGTCACCATTAAGACTTCCAAATGTCTAGCGAATGATCCATGATCAAGAAATTTAACATCAACCGTCCATCCAAATCACTCCCCATTTACCCTTGATCTTAGGTCATCTCCAACCGAGCGACATTATCTAATTTACAGTAGCAGCTAGAGTCCAACCGAATGCCATTTTTCCATTTTGATCAATGCAACCCCAACATTGGCGTCACATTGCTCACAACACAAAGAAAATACAAAATACGCTTATGTTTGGCATTCCGGTGAAGATTTGTGACAACTACAAATACATTTTAGACGAAATCACGAATGACATTTGGTTCGGTTGGAAATACCCTTGGCTGATAAATTTTACAAATTCTCATTGACATTATTAACTGCCTTTTTTATTTTTGGAAAAAAAAATATTTAGTACTTTAAATTTATATTTCGATACTTAATAATAATAAAAGATGCAAATATCCAAAAATGCAAAAAAGAACAAAAAGGCCGGTCCTTCCGAGTCTTAAGAAACTCCACATGATATCTTTACCCTAAAATTCTCCCAATGTCAAATATCAGCCGTTCGATTAAATCCACATAGCAGGACTATTCATAGAAACAGCATAATCATTGCGTGTGAATAACGGGGCGGCGTCGCTTTATAACCCATTAAAAAAGGATATTTTTTCTTTCCTTCAATAGCCATAAATCCGCGCTCTTTTTCAGAAATTATCGTCCGAATCCGATCGGATTCGAAAAAAAATTTCATCTTGCAAAGCTCATCGATCGGAATTACAGTCTCCCATGGCAATTGTTAGGTAATCTCTCGCTCCTCTCACCTACTCCACTTGTTCTTAAACCCTCTGTGTTTACTTGCTAGGACTTTGTGAGAAGGAAATGTAAAAAGAGGTTGAAAAGCTTTACTCAATGGTGGAAAATACATAATCTACTCATAAATTGTTGAAATTTCGTTGATATTTTTCGCTTTCCTTCAATCCAAACAAAGAAGGGAGAAAGCAGTGGTGTTTGCGTTATGGATGGGCTATACTTTCCTGTTGATGCGCAATAGTGATTTTTCCTCTTTATTTTGTTTTTTCGATTCGCAATGTCTAGCTGTTCGTGAAAAGAACAGATCTTCAAGGACTAGATGTATATTTTTCTTATTTTGTTTTGGATTTATTCGGTCTTTTCTCTTTTTTTTGGCCCGAAGCATTTTGATAGGAATTGGAGTATTTTTCTGACTTTTCTTAAGATCTCTCCTTAACTTTTGTGGGCTGGAAGAATTGGATGAGTCTTGTTTTTTCTCTAACTGATTGCTTTCTTTTCTTATATAGCAATAAGAGGATATGGTTATTGAAACTTCTCTATGCCAAACGAATAAATTCACGCCTCTTATAACTGGTGTTCTGTGTTTTATCAGTTTTAAGCTGCGGCATTAGTAGATAATTGCTGAAGGGATTGGTTGATGAAGGGAACGGAGCAGGGGTTATGGGCGGTTTGTGCAGCTGTTTTCATTCTTCGGATGATGAGGAACGAGAACGTGCCGGATATGCGGAATTTATATCTGGAAACGGAACATCCTCTCATTGCTTTCAGTTTTTGATGGCGGTATGTTACATGTAAATGCAAGTTTGCTTAATTCTAGGATGAAATATAAGGGAAAATAAACAACTCTTAGGAGCACTATTTGCTCTTCTGCAAATATTGGAGATTCTACTGTTCTTAATTATTTCCTTGATTGGAAAGCTATTGACCCCCTTTAAAATACATTGTCTCTGCCTTACAGATGAAATGTAGACTCTTTTTGCTAGTTGGAAAGCTATGTTGCTATCATTTGTTGGTATACTTCAACTTATCAAAAATTTCATATGGAATATGTTTCCCTATTCTGTTAAATCTCTCTTTATTCCCAAGTCTATTATCGAGAGATCGATAGGCTCTACTTCATATTTCTTTATGATAGTAACAATGAGCCACCTTCGATCCTAAATGCAAATAGGGACTTGAAATTTCTTCATTCATCTTGAATCATACTTGCAAGGCTAGACTAATTTGGAACTTGTTACGTTGTGAAAGCGCTTTCAACTGTTAGTGGAGATTTTGTTACAATAGCATTTTGCTCAAACCTCCCCCTCATTCTTCTTACTTGTGGAAGAAAATCTTTATTATTGCTAACAAGTTCAAATTTCCACTCACTATCTTCATTGTTAATGATAACTCATTATTTTCGGGTGCATGGTAAGAGCCTAAGGAAGTTATTTGGGCACCTTACTGGCGCCTACCTTTCTTATCAAACAAATGCTCCAGAGTCTAGATATATTGTAAGTACTAACAACACTTGCGATGCTAGACTAATTTTGAATTGTTATGCTATAAAAAGCACTTTCAGCAGCTGGTGGAAATTTAGTTATAATGATATTTTGATCAATCCTCCCCTTCATTCTTCGTACTTGTAGAAGAAATGCTTTATTATTGCTAACAATATCAAATCTTCACTCGCTATCTTCATTGAGAATGATAACTCATTTTTCGTATTTTATAATTTCATTTTGTGTGATAAGATCCTAAGGAAGTTATTTATCCACATTGCTCGTGCCTACCTTCCCCCCTCCTCCTTGCGTATATATAGAATTATGTTTTGCATAAACTCTGATGCTAGAATGATTATCTATTCTAGGATAAGAAACCAACTCCCAACTTCAAAGATTCCTAAGTTCATTCTGCTCACATATTTTGGATCTACGGTGGGAAAATTGGGTTTGATATAAGTATGCCACTCTGTTCTCTATTTATGGTTGAATAGCCGTAAACTCAAAGCCATTCACACTCTCATTAAAAGGATTATTATGGTTTCACCACTTGTCATCTTTTCTTGATTTTCCTTTCTCTTTTAGCCTAATGAACTCAACCTTCATATTAGGAACTTCCTGTTGTACCCTTTATTCTCCCAACTACTGGAGTCTGTGGTCAATAATGTCTATTGCAAATAATTGCATGCATAATGCTTCCAACTATGTTTTTGTAGTTATCTACAAATGTACATCCTATCATCATCATTTGGCGATGAATTATCCTTGACTAGCTTATATGTGGAGCAGATAGTGCTAGAATAACTTTTGAATATTACATTTCAAATCTCTTTAGCATCCTTTTCAAGTGTGAAGTTTGGGGTATATATAGTTCTTTAAAAAAATGTTTCTGTTTATCTCAATCCCAAACTTTTCTTGTTATGACCCATGTTGTCTAGTTTAAACTTAACCTGAAGCATTCTCTTAACTTTTGATATTTGAACTGAGCTTACTCAAGATGGTTCCCACAAATTTAAATGAATGTCGCCAAGAACTTCATTTGTCAAGTGTATGACAAATATAAATTTGGGTATGCTTGCCTTCGCTATAACACAATTTTCACAAAAAATCATGATTCTCAATCTTGTCACTACATAAACTGTCTTTCAATCTCCTAAAGTCTTTTTTGATTTATGGGGCCAAGTTTTTATTCAATAATTGGCTTGCATTTTCTGAGTTAATATACATTAATTGATCATTCGATGATTGTTCTTCAAATTCTGTTCATTAAAACAAATGAGCTCTTATATACCCTTGAGTTCCTACTGTCACTCTTGAATGCATAATCATACATGTTTAGAATTCTTAATGAAATTAAATTTCTCTTGAGCTCAGGTGCATATCTCAGTTTTTTTTAGTTACCACTCAATGTCATCAAATTTCTTAATTCTTAACTTGCTAATCTCTATGGTCTTGCAAGTTGTGTGGTTTCAAAGCATCACAATGCCACTATCTAAATCTTGTAATAGCTCAAACCAAGATTTATTTAGGCACATGTGGAAGGAAAACTGTAATCAAGAATCCAATCCTTGCTAGAGAATTGGATTCTATAATGGACAAAACTACAACACATATCCCTCCTTAGTTACTACAATTTGTTCTTATATTTTTTTCTTCTTTTAGGTGTCTTCATCTTCCTTATTGAGCATATATTCTTGAAGTGACCTTTCTTATGGTGAATTATGCATTTGTTTTTTTAAATTTGTGTTGAAATCACATTTCTCCATTCTTCTACCAACCATAAGGTGATTTAGTCAAGCCGAGCTATTTTATATTTTCTTTATTTTCCACTTGTGTTTCTAGCTTTATTTCTCCTATGGTTGTTCGTTTCCTGCTATTAGCCCCTCGGTATCCTATTGGCCCTTCGGCTTTCCCTGCTGGCTCATTATTTTTCTGTTGGATTTTGGTTTTCTTGCTGTTTTGGTTTCACTATTGCTGGATACTCATTTTCCTTGTTGCTTTCTTGATTTCCCTGCTGTTGGCTACTTGGTTTCTTCTCCTTGCTGATCCCTATGCTGTTTGCTTTGACTCTCCATGTATGGGTTGATTTGGAGGGGTTTTAGTGGTTATTTTGGTTGCACATTTATGTGGGATAGTAAATGCCCTTCCCTCTTCTTTCTCCTATAAAGGGGTTGAATTTCTTTTGTGAAAAAGAGTTTTAGGAGAGAGATTTGTGATGAATTTTTGGAATGTAAAGCCTGCGGGTTTTTAGCTTGCGAACTATCATCTTCTACCTTCCCTCTACTGTCTTGGACTTCTATCTGATTCTTCTTTTCACGGTTTTCATTCCACCTGTATCCTTTTTCTCAAAACTTTTATAAGTTGTAAGGTATTGTTGTGTCCTGCTTTATTGTTGTGTTTGTTTATGTTATATTGAAAGGAAGGTGTTTGTAATTTGTAGTCCTAGAACCAAGGTTGTTTTTTAGGGTTGCATCATAAGGTTATCACCAATATTTTCATGATTTGATTCTCCACTCTTTTTTTAATTCCTTGAAATTTAGGGTTGATTTCACTTTTTCCTTAAAATGAGTGGTTATATTATTTAGCACATTATCCTACAAAAAATATTCACACCTTTTTGGCCAACACCAAAAAAGATTATGACAAGATCATCACCCTTAATTTTAGCTTCAATACTTTTAAGATCCATCATGATTGTCGTACTTGTTCAAATACTTCTTTTGATGACTTAGATTCATCCATTATAAGCTTTATAACTACTTCTTGAGTTATATCCAATTTATAAGGGACCTCTTGATGTAAGTGGATTCAAACATACTCTAAACACTAATTCTCAACTCCTCAACAATCTTCCTTGGAACCTTATCTAGAAGACTCAAGAGGATTATAGTGTGAGCCCTGTTAGCAAGATCTAATAAGTTATTTGCATCCACGTTTTTCAATACTTCTGCTGGCAATGGTGCATCAAAAATGCACAAGCAACACCATCTTCTGTAAAGACTGAATCCATTTTGCCTTGTGAAGTTCTCGATCTTCAATCTTCTCAATGTCATCTTTATTTTATATATTTTTTGGTGGTCTGATATCAGTTGTAATATCAAGAGATGGGTCAAGCATAACATTGAGCAATCCATGATTGAGACCCTTACTAAAACCAGGGGTTCTCCATTTAAATTAGCCTTATTCTTTTCCAAGATTTAGGTTCTTAAATAAACAACTTCATCAAAATTGGACGAAATAGAAATACATTGAGTGAAAAGCATCACTTGTGATTCCTTCGCTCTGCAAAAGGCGCCGCTTGGGAGAAGCCGCAGTAAAAATCCTTCCTCTGCTCTATTAACACTCTTGCTCACCAACCACTCTACACTTGACACCGTCATTTTTCACCTACCCTCTACCTCAGGAAATGCTTCTTGGGGCATGCCCTAGTTATTTTATGGTGATATTGAGATTGTATTTTTACTTGCAACCAAACACAAAATTGTGATATCCAATCTTGAAATTATTCTTAATAATTTGAATAAGGAGTATAAACGAGTCAAGTCGAGTAGTGACGTTATTTAGCTCAGCTCGTCAATCAGAAAGCCAACTAGAACTCGAGCTCGAATCGAGCCTAAAAAATGAACTCAAACTTGACTCGTCCTTTAACTCCTCGGCTCGAGCTCGTGGAAGCACTGGGTAAGCACAACCAGTGAAATCCTCACGGGAGCGCCAGAAGAAGAAACAAACCTTGGTCTGCCCGTTGGAGAAGAAGAAGCAAAGAATAAACAAATTTTTTTTGTACTTTTTTTGTAAGTGACAGTAATGGAAGTGAGGCAGCTTTACTGTAGCATTAATAGAGAAACTCTTTTTTTTAAGATTTTGGTAGATGTGCAGCTACAATTATTTAATGCTGCAGTAATTATTTTTGAAAATAACAATTTTTTAAATTTTTAAATACGAATACTTAATTAAAGAAGTGAATTTAATTTTAAATTATATAAATTAATAAATGAGATTTGTTCTTATTCCTAAATATTTACTTAATCGAGTAAGCTTGCGAGCCAACAAGCTAAGTCTTATCAAGCTCGAACTCGAGCTCGAGGCTCGATAAGCTTTACTCGTAAGCTCATTAGATGACATATATTAACAACGAAGAAAAGAGATTTATGATGGTGGGAGGGTTGCAGCTAGTGAGAGTGAGAGAGACGAGTGCAATATGATATTGGGAGGATCTAGACTTTTGTCTTTTAGTCTTATTTGTTATGCATCAACTTTTGTTGGTTATTTTAATGTGATTTATCTACTATCTGTAATGTAACTTGATAGAAGTTTGAATTGGATCTTTATAAAGTTGACAACCTTGCAAAAATTATTGTTAGTACATTATTATCTTGATAAGTAGTCATGCTAAGGTATTTTTTTCCTTGATGATTAAACTTTAAATGAATTGATTGAATGTTATAATTTGAGAATGCATTTTGGTCTGTAATTTAGCGAGGATGCACACTGAAATATATATGTGCTCCCCCGCAGTACAATATTCTTTTCCAAAGAGGGCATGTTCGTCCTGTTTCTTCATCCCATCAGGGAAGAGCAGTTGTGGTTCCTTCTCCTTCCGATGACAATTCAATATCTGACACATTTCGCCCTCCTCCCCGTCCTTTACCATATGACGATCCCCAATCTCAAACAACTCCATCAATGCTAGGTAAGCTCTCATTCCCTTGCCATGAACCATCTGAACTTGGGCGAAGCAGTGATGCTGATGGTGCTACAGAAGAGTTAAAAAAATCAGTCTTTGATGGGGATTCAAAGAAAATCCTCTCTGATTCTTCAGTGGAGCAGCCATCGAAGCAAACAAAAACTGGTTTTGCTTATGCTTTCCATCAGGTTGAAGATGAAGATGTCTGCCCTACCTGCCTTGAAGGTATGATGAGAAATTAACTTTCCCGCATTTCCACTGACAACAAATTCAGTATCAAAACCTCTTCTTGCTTAGTTATGAGTAAGAAATATTTTTGATGGAAATAACTTGCACTTAATACATAATGCTGTTCTGTCGTTATTTCTGCTGGATGCTGGATACATTGGAGGAAATGGTATTGGACTGCTGTATCTTATTAAGAAAATATCCTGAAGTTGTTTGATTAGATTCGGAAGGGATGGTCAAGATTTAATTGGATTAAGAGATGGGGCCTTGTACTCATGAGTTCTTATTTTAGTTTTGAGATGAAAATTTCCTACTTAATTTTTTTTAATTTATTAAGTTATCGGAGGGTATTGTTAGACTGATCCAGCTAGTCCATGCGGGACTAGCTTACGGACGAAACAGAGGCGGAGGTTCCGCCTCTTTTACGAGCCGCAGATGCCGCGAGATCCAAGGGAGCTATTTTGGAATGTTTTTTTAGGGAATTAGGATGGAAATTTGAATGTAGGGACTATTTAGAGATTTCCTTTTGAATTGTATGCATTAAATAGTTTGTTTTCTGTTAGACCGGTCCACTGGACCGGTCCAGCCGGTCCAGGCGGGACCGGTTCACGGGCAGAAATCGCAAACAGGCGGAGAAAGCTTCCGCCTGGGCGGAAGCCGCGCGTGACGCATGCCTTGCGGGATGGTTTTTGGAAGGTTTTTGAATGGATTTTAGGAGGGAAATTGATTGTAGGGATTGTTTAGGAAATTCCTTTTGAATTGTATGCATTAAATAGTAGATTTTCCTAGGTTTTGAGTATCTTGAATTTGGCTGAAATTTGAGATCTCGTAGATTTAGGTTTCTTTGGGCTCTAGCGGCGTCTAGAGATTTGGGAGAGATCGATCCTCCTCTCGAATTGAGGATCAATTGTATCTTGCTCTTTTATTCATCGTCTAAGTGGAATATAAGTCTTTTCTTGAGTTTCTCTCGTATCTTCCCGAACAAGTGCTGTTTTCCTGCTGTAAACAGCAGAAATCTGCTGTTTTCCTGCTGTGGACAGCCATTTGGCTGCTGTTGGTTCGCCGATTTTGGATAGGTTGCTTGTGAATACAAGCACTTCCTATCATTTTCCTAGGGTTAGGGCATCTTGAATTTGGCTAAAATTTGAGATCTCTTAATTTCTTTGGCTCTAGCGGCGTCTAGAGATTTGGGAGAGATCGATCCTCCTCTCGAATAGAGGATTAATTGTATCTTGTTATTTTCTTCCGTTGTTTATTTTCTTGCAAAAAAATTACCATTCACTGGTTTTCCATTGAAATCGTGGAGATTTCTCGCTGTTTTTGCTCTCTTGATATGATTTACTTGAAATCTTCTAGTGTTTCGTATCAGGTATTCTTCTCATATCCATTTTTCTTTTGCAGTAGTGTCCTCCGTCCATTTGATGATAATGTTGAGGATTATTCGGTGATATCGTGATAAAAACACCTCATTTTTGTTTCCACCATTTATTAGGTTATACTTGCATAGAGCCAAAGCTCAGTGTTGTTGATTAGAATTGGCTTGATACCGATTGTATGAAAAGAAAGGAGCTAACCAATAGTAATAGCAGCAATCAAACTAGACCCAAATAATCTTTTCTATGCATGCAGCTTCTGTTCCTTTATGTTTCAGGTTTCAATTGGAAAGAAGTCACTGTTGCTTTCTGAAAATGGAAGCATCTTATGCCCTTCGTTGATTGGATGATGACCACAACTCTCCATATGGTAGTTAGAAGAATCTCCCACATGGTTATCACCTGTTTGGCCTCCTGGTGCACTTGAAAGGAGGCTGGAAATTAATACAGGCTACTTCCCAAATTTTCCAAACACAATTAGGTAGAGGAATATTCAATAAACAGGAATTATAAAATATTTTGACTAGTTGGAGAACAGAAAACCTGACATAGATGGTTTTCTTGAATCAAGATGATGATAATCTGCTCCAATTGATTCATAGCAATCTGGTTCTCGGTTTCACTAGGCAACAACCATTGGCTAATCTCCAATTCTCGCAAATTTCTCTGTTTACCTTCCTGAGACTGGATTTGACTGGAAATCTGAACAAATTCCTGCCGTTTCTTGCTGATTGTACAGTTGGAAATCCTGCGGTTGCCTGCAAGAAACAAAGATATAAACATCAGTAAGTATTTGATTTTTTTTTTAAACAAGAGTTGAAAACAGAAAACCTGAGAAGAAGAGGTTCTGGATGAGAAAACTGCAGCCCTTCAAAGGCTCTTCAGGATTTCCCTGATTGAATCATGTCCAATCCCATGGAGTCATAGAAAGTGTTGCTACCACCTGCTTCCCGGTTTGGAAACTGCTTGATGGACGCATGGCAACCCCAAAAACGGAAATGGCTGGAGAAAGTAGGTCTGTTTCCTGGTCCTAGTGGCCTCAAGGTAAAACCCATCTCCACAAAATCTTGGACTCCGTCGTGATTTACCTTATCTTCTGCCTCACCAAATTTTGGCAAATTCACCCCAAAAGGAAATAATTCCCAAGTCTCTGGAGTCTGGATAAAACCTGAAATCTTTCTCTTATGAAGTTCCTCCCCCCTAATGTAGAGAGATTATTATGTGCAGAGTCCAGACCCGGAGAAACATTCGGTTGTGTGACTGTGAACAATAAAATCATAATTACTGCTGTTCACCACTGCGCTTTAACTGTTCACAGTCACAAAATCAAACGGCTCTCTAGGTCTGGACTTTGCACATAATAATCTCTCCCTAACGTAAGGCTTGGATATTTGTTGGAAAACACCTATCAACTTCTACGCCACCTAATTACTAAACTAGCCCTCCTAAGAAAATAAGAGACAAAAGCCTCCTAAATAATTTTTATTAATAGAAATGACCCTCCTATCTCTAACTATGTCATGCCTACTAGAGGTGGTTGTTTAAATCTATCCCCTGGTAAAGAAATTTTTCACTTGTAAGATTATTGCTGTCAACTTGTAGCTGTTCTTTTTTAAATAGTAACTTGAACTACTATTTTATTTTTCTATTTATTTATTTAGTTTATAATTATTTCATAAAGTCCATCTCATATTATCATATCTATAAAAATGTTTAAATCTTAATAATACATTATGGGGGATTAATAGTGGATACCTCTTATGAAATGATGGTAGGAGAAGCTTTACTTTATTGTGACAATGAAGACATACTTTAGTTACTTTGATGGACTAATGACTTGCAGCACAAATAATTGTGTCGTCATTAAAGATTTGGCTACAGTAAGGTCATGTGAAGGTTTTGCTTGAACTTGTCCTTTTTTTTTAATATGTTATAGACATGTTTATAAAAGATATTCAAGAAGTAAATGAGAATTTAGAATGATAGAGAACTTTTTGAGGAGAAGGGGCTTAGGAATAGTGGAATAATGATTGAGTATATGAACGCAACTTTAGTAGATGGGAAATCAATATTTATTAATTAAGAATGTTAAAAGAAAAATTGATATTTATGTGTGTTAAATTTAAGTTCATTGAATTTATTATAGAAAAGAATAGGAAAATATTTGAGGACATAATTTTTTAAGTTAAAATTGAGGGGTAAAATATAGTAGTATCTTGGAAGTGTACGTAAAAAGTGAATATCATGGAAGCTTAAAGATAAATTTTATAAAATTATAATTATAGTGCTTATATATTCAAATTGTTTGGATAAGTTTAATTATAACAATATATCGAAGGAAATAATGAGGGTAGATAGAATAATGTGAAAGGAATAAGAGAGAAAAGAGGGATAGATTAAAGTAACATTCTAGAATTTGTGCCTAAAGACCGGCATAAATTAGAGTTGACATTTCATATAGACCTTACTAGAAATAATTGAGAAGAAGCATTCATTCTCAAATAGTTGGGAAAATGCTACAATGATGGTCCTTATTGTTCTTTATCCTAAGATATATGCTGTATACATCTTGGGTGATCTATTTTATTCTTATTTTTCTCATTTTAGTAATTTGCATTATGGACGCTTCGATCTGTCCATTTACTAAAAAAGCTGGAATTGTTACCTTAACAACTTCCTTTTGAATGATCAATTTCCTAGTAAAATGATTGCTTGTAGGCTTCAGAGATTAATGGAGAAAAGTGCATATAACTCAGTCAAGGGATTTGAGTTAGCAAAGAAAAAAGTTTAATGGAGACCGGTCATTTTTATCTTTCTTGTGAAGCAGATTTTTTTTCTATTTTCTTTAAGTTATGAAATAGCTCAAATGTTTGATGAAATAGGCAAGTGTTCCTTTTGTTTTATTATAATATAATGTGGCTGTTCTTTCTGGTATTTATTGTCTTTTCATAATTTTGCTTGCTTGATATCATATGCATTTTGCAGATTACACAGTGGAAAATCCAAAAATAACACTTTTATGCTCGCATCATTTCCACCTTAGTTGCATTTATGAATGGATGGAGAGGAGTGACAAATGTCCATTTTGTGGCAAGGTAACTGGCTTTTGTTTGAGAATTCAATTGTTTGAAAGATTTTTTATTCAAACAATCTATCTATTTGTTGCATTTGAAAATATGTTGTCAACTTAAGCAATCGATAGTACTGGGCTTGTGTTAGATAGATGAGCCTGGCAATGTATAATGATAAATTGAAGTCTGATACCACTATGAAGACATGCCTCATTGAGCTTTATCTAGTTTTTTTCCTTAATTTTTTTTTCTAACTGTTCTACTCTTGATCAGTTTTGAAATCCTAGATGTTAATGCGCTGCTATTCATCTCTCTCCGTCTATTTAGAAAGTCTTCTTAACAGATTTAAGAAGAATACGAGTCTATCAATGGAGAAATTTTTCTGGGCGGAAACCCGACTTCAAGAACCGTCCGAATTTATTGCGCTTTAGCTGCCCTTTTATTGTACTTTTATAAGTACTTAACAAAAGGGCAGCAAATATGCATTTATAATTGCACTTTTACTGCCTTTTGCTGAGTATTTACAAAAGTACAGTAAAAGGGCAACTAAAAAGCAGCAAATATTCAATTAGTAGGATGTTTGCTGCTTTTTTTGCTGTGCTTTTGCAAATACTCAGCAAAATGGCAGGAAAAGTACAATTATGAATGCATATTTGTTGTCCTTTTGCGCAGCAAAAGTGCAGCTAAAGGGCATCAAATCCGAATGGTTCTAGCCGTCCGGTCTCCGCATAGAATAATTTCTCCTATCAATGAGAGAGGCTTATCAAAATAAATCTCAGTATGAAAATGAGTGACGATAAACTATTCCTTGACACATTTTCCTTCTCATATTCCTTCCTGCTTGATCTCAATTACAGGTGATGCTATTCACTGAATCACAATGACATCATAGTCATCCAGTTCTGTCCTGCTTTCCTGGGAGAAAATCTGCTCTGCGAATATAAAAAGCAGAATCATCTGTTCATGATGCGCAAAGCCTTTCTTCCTGGTTGCATTCTGTGAAGGAGAGTTGATCAAACAGAGATTACTGACCAAGATCAATCAACTCCACATTTACTTGGAAATACATCTTTGCTTCCAAAATTTGAAATCGACTGCTTGCCTGCTTGTGATAGAGTAGCTTAGAACCTTCACATTAGTACAGAAATCTGATCCTCTTTAAGTTTGCCTTTTTTTTCCAAGTTTTTTCAGCCTACTGAGAGTTCAGAATTACTTGGAATGAGATACAATATTGTACAGAACTTGTTTACTGGTTCTTTCCAATCATTTTCTATACGATTTTGATTAATCTTTTATCTTTGTGACTTGAGTAATGGATTAGTGTGGTTGATGTTCATACTGAATTGATCAGATTACTGGCTTTATTAAACTGAAAATTTCAGATTATGATTAATTTATTGTTCCTTTATCATCAGTAGAGATTCATTTGTAGTGATTTTATATCATTATGAACCTTTGTTTGTCACTTTTGTTCTGTTAATTATTAAGGATTGAGAAGCCTGATTATTGTAAGGTGTGCTGAACTGTGCATTAGCTTAGACTCTGGGAAGAGAGTGATTAAGGTTAAGGTTTCATTTGGGATTGTTTTTTTATTTTTTTTGTAAAGCTGTTTTTCAGTATAAAAATTTATTGAAAATAAGAAAAAAAATAGTGATATAAAATTATCTTAAATGAAGCCTAAATTATAGAATTCTGTATATTATTTTATTCCTAATAAATATATCATGCTTCTTAAGTTTCTTATCTAGAGAATTTAGCAAACCAGTATTTATCAAGTTTACTAAATAATAACTTCTATTTAGATAGATTCAACAACAATAATAACAACATCAAGCCTTTATTTCACTATGGGGTTAGGAGTGTAAGTGTGCCGAGCCGGCTCGTGAGCTAGATTGAGTTCGACTCGTTAACAAGCTCGCGAACCGAGCTTATTGAGCCTCGAGACTCGGTTCGTGAGCTCGCGAGCTGGCTCGAATAATTATTATTTTCTTAAGTTTAACTATTATAAATAAAATTAATCATTATAATATTAGTTTGATATTTTCAAAGCTACAACAATATAGTTTTGTTTGAAAAATCTACACGTTTTTTTAAAAATATTAACAAAAAACCATAAAAGCAAGCTGCATCTTTTGTAATAAATGGATAAAAAACTATAAAAATCTACCCAAGAGTTTCGTAGACTTGAAAGTAGGGGTGTCAATTTTTGGCACGACTCGAAACCCGACCCGGACCCGATCGGGAAAAATTCGGGTTCGGGTGGACCCGACAACCCGAAAACCTCTGCTCGTGTCTGCTGCTCGCCCTGCCCGGTCAAACCCGAGTTCGCTGTTCGTGTGCTAGGCGGTGCCGCCCGAAGCGTCCCAAGTCCTGAAGCGAAGAGTCGCGTCTCGAACGACGAAGCATCAATTCCCCAAGTGTCCCAAAGGCTGAAGCATCGTGTGCGCGGTGCGTGGCTGCGTGCCGAACCCGAAGCGCGATGTGCGCGGTGCGTCCTGAACTGGCGAACCCGAAGCGTCGCGGTCGCTGGCTTGCTGGCTCACTCGTCGCGTGCTGCCACTGTCGCTGCACCGCCGGGAGTACTTCAAAAATCCGAGTCGGGTCGTGTCAACCCGGCAACCCGCGCGGGTCGGGTCTGGGATGAAAAAGTCAATCCGTTTATAAAAACGGGTCGGGTTCGGGTTGACCCGTTTAGAACCGGGTCAATTCGAGTTCAACCCGAATCAGACTCGCTGACCTGAATTGACACCCATACTTGAAAGTTTGTGATAAATGCTGTAGGTTGTAGCTTATATATATATATATATATATATATATGGGAAAGGTTGTAGCTTTTATAGAAACACATTAAAAAGTAATTAAAAAACTGAATCTTGAAGGTTATTTTAGCGGTAAAAGCAGAGGGAGAAATAGATTTAATTTTTTTTTCATTTTTGGAAAAAGATTCGAGCATGTTTGTTGGAGCACGTGCAAAAGCTTCTGGCGTAAGTTCACGAGCCGGCTCGAGCTCTTTTATAGTGGGACGTGCTCGAGTTCGATCTCGCTTTCCGACTAACGAGCTGAGCTCGATAGAGCTAAAACTCGACTCGTTTACACCCCTACGTGGCGTCGTCGACATGAATCATTTTTCTCCATTGTGTATGGTTAAGCATCAAATTCTCATTTAAATCTAATAAAGAAATGTTATTTTCAATATTTTTAACTAAGTCTTTTTAAGTCCACCTCAACATTTCTAAAAATGTGTCAAATCTAATAAATCTACTCTTCGAGTAGGGTCATCGGAAGGCCATAGTTTTACATTACAAAATCATCTAAGACGACTCTCTAATCTTACTTGTCATTGGAGCTACTCCAACCTTTTCACGGATATGCTCGTTATGTATCCTGTCTCTAAGAATAAATCCACTCATCCACCTGAGCATCCTCATCTCAGCAACACTTAATTTAATATTATGTTTCTCTTTTAACAAACGACAGTCTGCGTTATAAAACATTGTAGGTCTCACCACTATCTTATAAAATTTTCCCTTTAAGTTTGAGAGGTACTTTTCTATCATACAACAAACTCAAAACATTCCTTCACTTCAACCATCAAACATGAATTCTACTTATAATATTCTAATCTATTTTACCATCACTCTGAACAATAGACCCAATATATCTAAAATGAGTACACTTATTAATGACTTGGTTGCTCAAAATCACAAACCCCCCACTAGATATATTACTACTAAAATTACACTCAATGTATTCCGTTTTAGATCAACTAAAACGAAAACCTTTAGACTCTAAGGCTGACCTCCATAATTCGAGTTTACCTTCAACTCCATCTCTAATCTTATCAACAAGAAGAATATCATTAACAAAAAGCATACACTAGGGTACATCCTCTTGCAAATGCCTAGTAAGAATATCCATGACTAAAGCAAAAAAGATAATGGCTTAAGGTTGATCCTTGATGTAATCCAACTGAAATAGGAAAATACTTGGTCAAGCCATCTTGTGTTTGAACACAAGTAACAACTCCTGCATACATATCCCTAATGACTTCAATATAAGCATTATTAAACCCTTTCTCTTCTAGAACTCACATTCTTGTGTTGATTCCTATTATTAAACCCTTTCTCTTCTAGAACTCTCATGCATACATATCCTGCATACATTATGTGCTTTCTCTAAATCAATAAATATCATATGTAGATCCTTCGTATTCTCTCTAAACTACTCCATCAACCCTCTCAATAGATGAATAGCTGTCATAGTAGACCTACCCGACATGAATCCAATTTGATTTTGAGAAACATTAGTAACACGTCGTAACCTATGATCCATAACTTTCTCCCTTAGTTTTAAATAATGACACATCAACTTAATTCCTTTATAATTCACACAATTTTTTTGCATAACCTTTATTCTTAAAAACAGGAATCAACACACTCATTCTCCACTCATCCTAGACAACCGTTACTGTCTTCGTAGTAAGACTAATTACTCGGCCTTTGATAATTACTCTTGCTCATTTCCTTGAGTAAATTGTAAGCTACCTCCTAAATCTTACTCACGAGTTAAGATGCATATATATTAGATACATTTAGTTAGAGATCTCAATCAAGAACTCATGTAAGGCTAAACTTTAGTTAGAAAGCTGGTTATATGAGTAAAGCACCCTTCTTTTTTTAGAATCAATTTGAGTAACATATTTAGTGAAGGAAATGCATGTGTAAGCATATCACATGAATAACATAATCTATGTAATCAAGCGCCTTATTCATTTATCTCAAATTTTAGAATGCAGTATAAATTAATCAATATCCTCTTTTCTTCTACAAAAACATTATAGTAAGTATGGACCTATATCCACTTTAGCAATCCATAATGTGAGCACTATATTAGTAAATCCTTCTCTCTCTCTCTCTCTCTCTCTCTCTCTCTCTCTCTCTCTCTCTCTCTCCCCAAGCATCATATAGTGTCTCACCCTCCAACTGGGCAAAGTAGGAGATTTTAATCCACATCTTTATTTTGTTTTTAGTAGGGAGTCTTTTAATAAAAATCATTGGGACAAATAATAAATTAATGATTGAATCACTTGGCAAGAAATTCAACCAACTCGTCATATGGTCTCTCATTAAAAAGGAGAACAACCTTAATCAAATTATATTATCACATGCCCCTTTAAATTTTAATGTATCACAATCTTTTAGAAAATTTATGACATAATCATCAAAATTTTAAAAGCCAGGCTTTCAAACTATGAATTTTGGATCATTTGAAGAGTGGATGACTTAATTCAAAGTTATTCGCCTAGATCCTAGGCTTGATGATAGCTTGCAGTATGCCATGAATAATTAGCAGAGCTTAGTTTCTAAAGGATTCCCCCTGACCCCCCATATGGGTAGGTCTACAACAACATCCTTAGGATTTGCCATAACATATGGCTCCACACTTAAAGATCGTCTCATGTCCCTTAGCTTTTCCTAAAAATCCTTTTTGTCTTTTTGATCAAGCGCACCACCAAAATGGTCCATACGCTATAAATGATGCTTGAAAAGGATAGAAAATAATGAATAAGTAAATAAAAAAAATGAAGTAAAGTAAAACCAACTTGATATAAATGTTAGCAATTACAGTCCTAAAAAACTATGCCAAAAATTTATTATGATTTGTACATACACGTAAGAATATATGATTATGTAAATAATACAGAGTGAGTGAAAGAGTATCACCCCATTGAGATGTTGATTGTCGATTTTATCGAAATTAGGATGATTAAGGCTTTATTTGAACAATGCAAATAGCGTGTTAATTTATGAAAATTAAAAACAACTTACTATTAAAATAAAAATAGAAATCTCCTCAAATCATACATCAAGTAGATGGGATACATGGATTAGATTTTACTTGAACTAGTATTAGTGGTTATGTTGCTAGGCAAAGTAGTTCATACATAAGCTTTTATAGTAATCAGATCCTATTGAGCAGTTCTGGTTGCATATAATTAGGATATCTCATTTTCTTGTGATTTAAAGATTACTATCACTTAAAGTTTTTAATATAGAAATACATTCATCTCATTTAGTTATGATGATTCGTCCTTTATCTTGTCGACTGGCCGGCTGCGAAATCCCTTAAGTAAAAGAAAATTAAACTCTTAAAAGATCAAGGCACCTTTTGGTGTAATAATTAAAATTTCATTAAGAAACTCTGCAATTAAACGTGCTTGTCCCAGAGCAATTTTGGGATGAGTGACCTACTGAAAGTTATACCAACGTTACAAAATCATGAGAGATCCCAAGCAAAATGAATTTTAAATATATTTTGATAATGACTTTTGTTTTTTAGTATTAGGGAATCTTAAAATGAGAGATCCCAAGCAATTATATAGATAAATCAAACGCTTAATAAACTAAAATACACGAAATTTTAAACGATCCAGCGGTCATCCTAGCGTCGAGCAACTAACTCTTCATCCTTCCATGTAACTATGAGTTCATGCCCCGTCGTCTGAAATCCCCCAAGAGGCTAGGAACTGGTGTTTTTTATGGCCGGCGATCCCTGAAAAGATCCTCTCTCGCTCTCTTTCGATTCGTTTGCTTACGCTTCAGGTTCTGATCTTTCATGGCATCTGTGTAGGCATCCATCGTATTCGAGGTTTTGCTTGTCTGAAGATCATACTGAGCTACGATTTCGGAGTTGCGATCCCAATTTGAAAGATTGCTGAAGGTGATCCAGATCGCTCGATGCGACGATTTACCATGTTTGCGAGTTATTTTCTTTGCAAATATGTGGAAAATGTTCTGGCTTTGTTTAGTTTCTTGATTTCATCGTATGTGTGTAGGTTTCCATTATCTTCCGGGAGATAATACGAAGCTGCAGTCCCGTGGGACTGTGTTTCCGGATCCCTATTTAGAATCTTATTGAAGGTGAACCAGATCGCGTGATGCTCGGATCTTCTATCTCCTTTAGTTATTTTATTTTGACGTTGTTAGTTATTTTTTCTTTGTAGTTAATCGTTTTGGACAGCAAGTAGGTGTGGGAAAATGGGCGTGGACGAAGTTTTGTGCGACTTTCGACCCGTGAACTTCCCCATGAAGAGTGCGATTTATGTTTGGGGATACAACCACTGTGGGCAAACAGCGAGAAAAGGGGAGGATTGTCACTTGAGGATCCCCAAGCAACTTTCTCCCAAGTTATTTAATGCGTCCGGTGGGAAGAACTTGCGATGGTTAGATGTTGCTTGTGGCCGCGAGCATACTGCAGCCGTTGCATCGGATGGGTCTCTGTACACATGGGGTTTGTTTCGTAAATTGTGTTATGTTCATTAGTTAAGCTTTCTTTTCTATGTTCGAAAATGTAGAGTTTGAAGTTAGATGGGGGGTGGAGATGTACATATTTTTTAAGTGCGTCATCAGCTAACTGAACAGCTATGATCGTTTCGCTTTTTGAATTGGGATGCCATAATTTAGAATCCTTGTGTTTTCTAGTTCTTTGAATCACACAGCTTTGGTTTTCTTATTATTCTTTACATTTTTATTAGAACTTCATATTAAATGAGATGTAAGAAACTGCTTGTTCATTTGCATTCTTGGTTGCTTCACTGGAACCAAATCTAGATTGAGCCAGATATCTTCATTTACAAATGGAAATAATGAACAGTATCCCATTGAATCAATAGTCTTGCCATTATCTATCATTTGAGCATTACTGGCATAATCTTTGTGAGAAGGATGACAAACTTCCTGCAAGGAATCTTCTTGTTGGTGCCATCACAGTTCCATTAGATAACAACCTCATGAAGGAGGCGATGTACTGTATTTATCCGATTTGTCAGACAGTTTTGGTTTGATCTTGGTATTTGAATTGTTAAATTGACACAGAGTATATTATAATCTCGTTGAGTTTTTGATAAAGCATAAATTAAATATAATTAGCGTGCTGAAATGTGAATGAATTGGTTTTTATCATTTTCAATTCTAGTTCTATTGTCCAGCTATAAAGTTTCGAAAGTCATAATGAATTTATGTACTGGTACAAAGAAGAGAAACTTACCTATTGAAAAATTTTAAGTAGTTTCTTAGTTTAAAGGATGCATGCTTAATCATGAGAAGTTTTGTTCAACTTTTCTAGCTGTAGTGTAATCTAAGTAAGTGTTAAACTAGGTTCTAATGACTATGGTCAGCTTGGAGATGGAACTGAAGAAAGCGCAAAGCACCCAACAAAAGTTAAGTTACTGCAAACTGAATTTGTGAAATCTGTATCATGTGGAGCACATTGCACCGCTGCCATTGCAGAACCACGAGAAAATGATGGTTCAATATCTACTGGACGGCTTTGGGTTTGGGGACAAAATCAGGTATTGGCCTCTTCTTTTCTACATGCAAGTTTCTCTGTTATCTAACAGTTTTACATTTGTCTTGTCAGGGCTCCAACTATCCTCGCCTATATTGGGGGGCATTTTCTCCTGACACTGTAAGAAACATCCATTTTTTTCATTCATTTTGCATCAATTTTAATTTGTAGCATGTTTATAGTTTGCCTCAAAGTGGAGGACATCAGATTCATTAGCTCTTGACGTTCTTTTTTCACCATTTAGAGCATTTTGATGAAAATTTTGGGATCATTACTGTTATGAAAACTTCAATGTCTAGAATTTTATAGGACATTTACAATCATCAAAACTCAAGTCAAACTTTATATATTGTAATGGTAATCTTCAAATTATATGGTGCAATGGGTCTATCCCAATTCAATAGCTCACAAATGATTTACCATACTAGTTTCATTACGTTTACTATGATGCCCTGATCATAAAATAGGGTTGAATTGAAATCCGTTCAAAATCTCTATCTTTTCACACAAACGATTTTGTGAGGTTTGACTCAAGATTTTAACAAAAAGGCATTATGAATAATATTTTTGTAGTTGAAGATATTTTTCCTTCTTTTTTATATCCATTCAATTCATCGAGCTGTCATCTTTTTCAGAAGCACTTTCACATAATTCATAGTTTTGACATTTCAATCTGTTCTAAAAGCTGACCGCTTCATTAGAAAGATGAAATATTTGCTATCTAGAAGGGAATTTTACCTCTTATGATCCATCTTTGTTGGAAACATAAATTGTTTCTTTTCCATGTTTTCATCCTGGCTCAGCCTACAACTTCTTGGAAGTTTGCAGAGCATATATGATGTGCTTCCAATTTAATATTGACATTCTCAGGCTTTAATAACATGCACTGGTAAAAGTTAGTGCATTATATTTTTTAATACAAAGTAGTGTTGTTATTTGCTTGTCATTGCTCTGGTCTCATGATATTACCCTCCAGTGCGTTACTTTGGAAATTCTTTTTAGTTTAGTAATTTTTAGAGGTTTGTAACTTGCTATTATTCTCCATTGGGAACAGATCATACGCCAAGTCTCGTGTGGTGCAGCTCATACAGTGGCTTTATCTGATGAGGGTTTAGTGCAAGCGTGGGGTAAATTTTCTATAGTGGATTTAAAGCATTTATCTATAAAGTTCTATGCATGCTGAGAAGCTTATTTATTATTATTATTATTTCAATATGTTTAGGAGATGGTGGCATTTATTGTTTGCGATCGTGCTTGAGAGTTTCTAGATTCTTTTTTTCGTCAACTTCATTCCGTAATTTAATTAGATTTGGTGCTTACCTTTTTGATTCCACACCAGGCTACAATGAGTATGGCCAACTTGGAAGAGGTTTTACTTGTGAAGGTCTACAGGGATCTCGTGTGTTGAATGCTTATGGAAAATTTCTAGATGAAGCCCCTGAACTTGTGAAGATTACACAAGTGTCATGTGGGGAGTACCATACGGCAGCTATATCAGAAAATGGTGAGCTGTAAGTCTTCTGCCTGGACCGATGCGTTTGAGTATCTGTTTTCAAAGACTAATGGTTTTCATCTGCCTTAGCACTGTTGCCCTTGTTTAGAATATTTGTAACTATTTTTTCCCAATGTCTACGTTTTCCTTGTTTTGTGGTCTATAATAGTCTAGAGTGATTCACATGTATTTAAGGAAGATTGTGATAGGAAATACTTGAGTTCGCAAGTAATCATATCGGAATTACTTGAGTTCGCAAGCAACCCTAACGATAATTGGTGAAATCAGCGAGAAAGAACACAAAATCGCCAACAAAATCAACCAAAAACAGTAGATTTTATTAGGGAAATCAAATCAAAGCAAACATGAAGCAAAGATACAATTGATCCTCAATTCGTGAGGAGGATCGTTCTCTCTCAATCTCTAGACGATGAGTCTAGAGCCCATGACGCCAAGGAAAACTACAAGAGAACAACTCAAATCATGCATGCCCTAACCCTAGCCTCCCTCTTCTTTTAATATATAACTTCCTAATACAAAGCCAATAAAAACCTGCCTAGAATAAACCGAATTCAAAATAGTTTCCCAAAGTGCTAGACGCCGCCTTCCCTCTCTCTAGTTTTTGCCCTAGGGGGCCCACAAGCCCTGGCAGCTTGTTTAAGGAGGCCTATGTTGCACCGATACGGATACGACAACACGGATACGACACGATACGGATGCAGGACACGTCAATTCTTAAAAATACAAGACACGGGTACGACACGGACACGACATTATAATTTATAAATCATGCATAAAAATTAAGAAAGCAATCAAAGCATAATATTTGAAATTACACAAAAAAAAGACGACAACATTATTTGTAGGCCTTGTAGCTTATAATATCAAAATATAAGTAAGCATTAAATGTCTAGTACAACAACAAAAGCATAAACATAAATTGTCTAGCACAGGAAGGTTCAGCTATTTAATAAAAGGAATGATATGATTAGCTTTTTCAGTAGTTTGTCTTTGAAGTTCTATATCATCTTTAATAAATATCATAGTTTCTAATTCAGGCTCATCAAGTGAAAGATTAATAATTTCTAATATTCCCATATCATCAAGAGACTCAAATCCATCTCGGAAATGAGAGAACCTTGCTCGCGCCTGCGAAATTAAACACGACGCGTTTTTTTTTTCGGATTTCTTTTTATTTTTCAATGGACACACGTATCGGATACGCGTGTCCTTTTGAAATTAAATAATATTTTAATTGGATACGGCGTTGGCGTATCCGACACGTATCGGAGGTGTATCCATGTATCAGCGTATCGGATACAGCACGCCTTCATAAATAGGTGTATCGGTGCAACATAGAAGGAGGCGGCTTAGCCCGCCTCTTGTAAAATTGAACAGGCCCAGGCGGGGCCGGTTTGATCTGTTCAGGTCGAACCGTATCAGATTGTTATGCCACGTTGAAATGTTTGCAACTTTGCATAACACAAACCATAAGTGATATTGCTTTGGTGCACAATTTCTTATGTTACACCGAAATTACTGTTGCAATGCTTGTTCCATGGTAAGTCATGATAAGGACAGGGCTTGCATAATTTCATGGGTTTGCATCCGAGATTCCTTGGTTATATCTTTTGTCTTTGGAATTGGTTAATAATATTTCTTTTAGTTGCATCTCAATTTCATTGATTTATATTTTTTTATTCTTTTGAATGATAAGTATTTTCTTAATTCCTTGCATGCACTTATCCTGCATATGTATTTATGCCCATTCTTAGGGGTGTCAATTCGGGTCAACGGGTCGGGTTCGGGTCGAACCCGAAACTGACCCGGCACTGTTCGGGTCAACCCGAACCCGACCCGTTTTTAAAAACGGGTCAGGTTTCCGGACCCGAACCCGAACCCGACCCGATTCGGGTCCGGATCAACCCGACCAGACACGAATGACCCGGAATTGCTAGTTTTCGGGTCAAAAATCGGGTCAATTTTCGTTTTTCAGGTCAAAATCGGGTCAAACTCGGATTTTCGGGTCAAATATGAGTTTTCGTGTCACTTTCGGGTCAATTTCGTGTTTCCGTGTCAACCCGAACCCGACCCGATTTTTAAAACGGGTTGATTTCTTCAACCCGAACCCGACCCGTTTCGGGTTTGGGTTGACCCGAACCCGGATTTTTCCGGGTCGAGTTCGCGTCGTGTTTCGTGTCGTGTCAAAAATTGACACCCCTACCCATTCTACCTTTCCAGGTCTAATTTCTTCTCTAGTTTTTTTACGGGGAATGTGGGACATCATTATTTTTTCCCCAATTCCCTTCCATGAGATCTTTAAACCCAAACATAAGAAAGAAACTCTACAAAGCAAGGGATAATAAGATATACCCTTAAGCATGATAAGAAGATATATCCTTGCAAACACTCTGTGGACTAACATTTTGATTGGGCATTCAATTCACTATTATTGTTGATCTTGGCATACAAAGTTATAAAAATATTTTGTTTCTCTTTTGTGTTTTTTTTCATCTATTTATGTTGATTTTTCTTCTAGCAAATTATTAAATAATTGAATATATATTAGTTGTAAATCTATAGTAAAAATTACGAACTTTTGGTTTTAAATGCAAATATAGGAAATTTACTTCATGTTTTGATATCAAAAGTTAAATATGAAGGAAAAAAAAATTATTTGAAAATATTATAATAATTATCTCTATAAATTTCATCATCCTTTTTCTCTACTTTACTATATTTACTACATATAATATAGATGTTGAGATTGATTTTAGTTAGTACATGGTGGATGTGATTTTTTATTTTCTCACAACTCTATTCTTGCATGCATAAATGAATATTGGGAATACCATATTCCTGTCTGTTATCTGGTACTCTCATATCTATTTTTTTGACGTTAGATGAAATCAAAGCCCCATCCAGTCACTCCCACTGTAACATATGCGCACACACACCATGCATCCGTTGCCTGCTTCAATTTTTGCATAATAAGAAGTCTTTATATATATAATTTATATTCACAACCATTCTAGCTTTTGCTCTGATTTATTTAGCTCTATTTAGAGCTCAAAATGTTGGAGAACTATGACTACTAAAACGAGGTCAGATGAGTTGTAAATCAAGTAATTTTTGTATTTGCTTAGCAAACTCTTCCATTTCAATTTGATTGATCATGATACATGATTTTTGTGAGCATCAAAAAGCTCTTATTTGCAGTATTTAGGATCTTTATCAAAAAGTGCAAGAGGATTACTGCTCAATAAAGGCCAAGTCACTTTAAAATGGAATCCTTTATTTTTATAGCGGTATGAATATTGTAATATCTTTGCAGAGTGTGTCTGTATTTATATAAATATATATAGGTTTTCAACTAGTCAGAATACTGGGTGTTTTCTTTTTCATTTTTTTTAATCTTGTGTAACTCCAAGTGGAAATCAAAACTACTGATGCTTATATAAACTATTATAACTATGTAGGGCCCAATTTATCCAAGTAAAAAAGTATGATCTGGCATTGAGATTTAGGAATCAGTTTATTTAATTTGAAAAAGTCTTGTTTAAGAAAGTGATAATTTTGTTTTCATTCATTTTGAATGTGGAAATAAAATCATCATTTTTAAGGTATTTTTAGAGTTGAAATCTGTCTTGTTTTCTAAGTTCTATACTTTTTCAAATTATGTTTTCGGACTTTCAAGCAACCAAATGAGAATTTACTAGCGGTGATGGAACCAGAAAGTGATTAAGGCTGGCTCTCATCCTCCTATGTTGGGATAAATCCTATTGTAGTTATGTATAGTATGAAAATTTTGCCAGTTAATCAACAGCTATGTTTAATAGTTGCCCCCTTGCCCTCCCTCCTCTAATATTCTGGTTCTGCCATTGTTAATTGGAGTTTTAAATTGTAAGTTTATTTAGTTTTGTTGTGGCTTAGGCTTTGTTTGAGACGACTTTTTTGTTGCTTCTTAAAGCAGCTTTCTAGTAAAAAAAATTATTTTTTTACTAAAAAACTGCTTTAAAAAGCAACAAAAAAGTCATCCCAAACGAAGCCATAGTTCATCAAATGTGCTTTTTTCTTATCATATTCTTGTATAGATATACATGGGGACTGGGAAGTATGGGACAGCTTGGGCATTGCTCGCTTCAATATGGAGATAAAGAACTGATTCCTAGAAGAGTGGTTGCTCTTGAGGGGGTCATGATCAAAGATGTTGCCTGTGGTGGTGTGCACACGTGTGCTCGGACCATTGAAGGAGCACTTTATGCCTGGGGTGGCGGTCAAGCAGGACAATTAGGGCTTGGTCCTCAGACTGGTCACTTTTCCTGTGTTGCTAATTCATCTGAAATGTTGTTTCGTAATATCCCAGTCTTAATCATACCTTCTGGTGTACATCTTGTCACCTGTGGACATTCTCACACGCTTGTGTACATGCGAGATGGAAGGATATATGGGTGGGGTTACAATAATTATGGCCAGGCAGCTAATGATAAATCCACATATGCCTGGTTTCCTTCTCCTGTTGACTGGTATGCCATTTCTGTGAATTGCTTCTGCTTCTTTGTTTTAAATATGTGGTAAGGGTAGCTGAGCCGTTTAGGCTTCGTTTGGAATGGCTTTTTTACTGCTTCTTAAAATAGCTTATTTTTTACTAGAAAGCAGCTGTAAGAAGCAGTAAAAAAGCCGTCTCAAACGAAGTCTTAATTGTCTACCAGGTGGGTTGGTGAAGTGACGAGATTGGCTGCTGGAGGTGGTCACTCAGTTGTTATCACTGATGCATGCACATTGAAAGAGCTATGTGAATTTCGGCTTGCTGAAAACGTGACTAAATCCAATTCATTGCTCATTGAAGATGTGGCATCCCGAACTGGCTCAGATGCATTGGCTCGGCTTTGTGAACGTTTGAGGTATGCTTTGACTTGGTGCGTTATAATTTTTTATGTAGCACTCAATAGAAACAAATGTTGAATGAGGATTCGGAAACAAACCTGAAGTAGCTGGAGTAAGGTTAAACTAAGTAGTCGGTTTCTTACTTTCACTTCACTCTACTTAATGAAAACTTTCTGTATTTGTAACTGATTGATAATGATTATTGAACTGTTCCTTATACTTTATGCTGTAATCTTTCAAGGTACTTTTTATGTGCTGTTTCTGTATTCAGATTACTAGGTTGGTTTTATGTACCTCTTATTTCTGACTACAGTATACGTCTTCTATGAGAATGTAGTATGGTGAAAACGCACTACACCCTACCTACTTTAGTTACACACATGAGAGTATGAAAATTGATAAACTTGATCGCTTTTGTTCTGATCATCTTTATGGTTTCATGTATTTCATGGGGTACAGTTCTGAAAGAAGATGTGCTTGTCCTTCAAACTGCTTAGTTTTCCTTGATTATTGGTCTTTATGAAAATATTGACAAGAATGAAATATATTTGATGTTTTCAGTCTACAACAACTAAAGAGTACAAGGTTATGATATATTGCCTAATTTTGCTCTAGAATTGGGAGGGGTTTTAGATAGGGATTTCCATTCCGCTTGATGTTCACAAGTACAAATTTTAGCTTGTTAAGCATCTCATATTTGACTCATTTGTTAGCTAACGAACTAAATATGAACACAATAAACCGTATTGGACAATATTAAAACTCGACCACGTATATATCCTGATGCTGGATGTCCTAAACTTCAGTCCCTATATTAACTACAAATAATTAGATAATTTGGATTTTACGTTTTCTTTTAGATTATGACCCTTTATGTATCATACAAATTACTATAAATAAAGGTTGTTGTCTTGTAGAGGAGGAGATGAATAAGATTTGAGATTTAGTTTGGTTTCTGGGTTCTATATCCTAATTATTCAGGTGGTGTTGCCCTCTTAAGAAGCATGTTCTTGGGTTTTGTCTCAGCTGCTCGGTTTCGGTAAGTTTCGTTCTTGTCCGTCACCGCGTCGCCCTCTTGTTCGATGCCATTTGGTATCAAAGCCGGTAGGCTCTTCTTGTTTTTGTTTTCTGTATCCTGGATTGTTTCCAGGTGGTGGCTGCCCCTCTCGTCTCCTCTCCAGCTGCCGTAGCTGACCATTCCGCCTCCACTAAAAATCATCTTGGTCTTCTACTTGTCGTCCAACCCTCTTCGGCAAGAAACCGCATACAAGTTGTTGTTGTCTTCTTCAAGAAACTGCAAACTGCTGCTGTTCACCCATTCCAGAACCCCAAACGTGGCTGTCCAGTTGCTATCAGCCACCTTCACAACCCGCAGGAACCAACTAGGGTTGTTCTGTTGCTTTCCACCACCTTCTGGGTTATCAGACCTATTGTTCAGTTGATTTTCACCTATTTCTGAAGACAGCCCACTTTCTTCTCCACAGCATCTGTTGCTGTCTAGGTTTAGCCACCCGCCAAGATCAACAAGGCTAGCAAATTTTATGCTGTCCTGTTGCAAAACTGGTGCTCGCCTTCGATTTCAACCGCTCGTCTGGCCATTGGCCCGACAGCACAAGATCAAGACACCTCTGCCAAGTTGTTGTTCTAACTTACCGATGTTTGTAAGGCATCTATCTTCAGTACGTAATTGACTTATTCTTGGATCTTTCTGCCTACAATGACATTACACAATCGTGGTGATTTTTGCTAGTTATTTTCATCTTGGAGAAGTTTTCTCTGTGATTTTTCTTTTTGCTCGAAGAGTTGTGTCAAGAGGCCTCCTAAGTTAACTCTATCAACCGCCTCAGGCCTCGAATGTAGCCTTTTTCCTTGATCGATCTCATAAGTTATAGCCCCTACATAGAATTGTCTGTCTGCTACTTATTCTAGCAAGAAGACCTTTTATTCCAGCCAAGAATAGTCTGACAAGATGTCTCTCGATGGACGTTGTAGCGGCCACTTCAAGAAGCAATAATCAAAGATCTTTGTCAAGAAATTACCCGATTCAAATAGCGATTGTTAAGGCTTGAACGAAGGACAGACTTGGGATGAGTTGAGTGGGGCAATGATCTTCACCAAGATAGATCTGATGTCAGGATATCATCAGATCAGAATGAAGAAGGAAGACGTGTCCAAGACTGGTTTTAGAACTCATTAGGGGCATTATGAGTTCCTGGTGATGTCTTTTGACCTTACTAATGCCCCAACCACATTCCAATCTCTCATTAACATTGTCTTCAGACGTTACCATAGGCGATTTGTCCTAGTGTACAATAGGACAGAGGAGTATTGGGAGCATTTGAGGAGGGTGTTAGAGGTGTTGCATGAGCATTAGCTAAGGAACAACCGGAAGAAGTACTATTTTGCCAAGCACCAGTGTAGAGTATTTGAGCCATATTGTGTCCAAAGAGGGGGTGGCGATCAGTCAAAAATTGAGGCTATGTTGAGATAACCATTACTTAAGTATCTGAAGGGGTTGTGAGGATTCTTAGGACTAACATGATACTACAGGAGGTTCGTAAAAGGGTACAACACCATGACATGACCATTAACAAAACAATTGAAGGACTGATTCCTATGGGGGGAAGCAGCTATAACAGTTTTTGAGAGTTTGAAGAGGGCTATGATGACTGTACCAGTCTTAGCTCTACTAGATTTCACTCAGGGTACAGATTGGAGCAGTGCTCATGCAAAATCATCGACCTATTGCATATTTTAGCTAGATGTTGACAGCTAGAGCCAGGCTGAAATTAGTTTATAAGCGGGAGTTGATGGTCATTGTATTAGTCATCCAAAAGTGGCGGCCCTACATACTAGGTAGGCATTTCATTGTCATAACTGATCAGCGTAGTTTGAAGTATTTGTTGGAATAGCGGATGGTGATAGAGGAGCATCAAATGTGGTTGTCCAAATTGTTGGGTTATGCTTTTGAAATCCAATACAGGCCAGGAGTGGAGAACAAGACGACTGATGTTTTGTCCAGATGTATGGGTGAGTTACAGAGAAAAGCAGTGTCAATCCCAATGATGTTAGATTGGGAGGCCATCGAGGAGAGCGCTTGGGATGAGAAGTTGGGAAAGATTAGGGCTGATTTACTGAGGAAAGGGAGTAGCCACCCGAAATATTCTTTGGAAGGGGAGAGACTTTTGTACCAAGGGAGGTTTGTGATGCCTACGACATCTGTCCACATCCCACACCTACTCCAGGAGTTCCATGGGAGCGATATTGGAGGTCCCTCAAGGGTGCAAAAGACATACATGAGACTAGCTTCAGAGTTGTACTGAAAGGAGATACATAAGGATGTGGAAGAGATGGTAGCCATATATGAAATCTGTCAGAGGAATGAGTATATGGCCTTGTCTTCAGGAGGATTACTATAGCCGTTAGCTTTACCATGTCGAGTATGGGAGGATATATCGGATTTCATAGATGGACTTCCCCGATCAGAAGGATTCAGAATGATCCTAGTGGTGGTGGATCGATTAAGCAAGTATGCTCATTTCATTCCCCTACGACATCCATATACCGTAGTGACAATGGCATCAGCTTTCATCAGAGAGGTTGTAAATATGCATGGAGTATCAGAGGCTATAGTATCCGATAGGGATAAGGTTGTTCATACTACAGGAACAATATTGAAGAGGAGCACCACCTATCACCAAGAGACGGATGGCCAAACAGAAGTGGTCAACAGGAGCTTGAAGACTTTCCTTAGATGTTTTGTATCGAAGACACCCAAGTTATGGGCCAAGTGGCTATCATGGGGTGAGTGTTTCTCTTATCATTCTGCTTCTCAGATGACGTCATTCAAGATGTTGTATGGAAGGGATCCACCTCACTTGATGGATTTTGGGCATAACAAGTACTTGGAGGAGAGGGATAGGGTGTTGGAAGAGTTAAAAAGGCATCTGCTGAGAGTTCAACAAATTATGAAGAAAGATGAAGATGGGCATAGGAAGTACATCCAATGCGAGGTAGGGGGAGGGTGCTCTTGAAGCTCCGATCTTATATGCAAAAGACAGTCGTCAATAGGAGAAATGAGAAGCTTGCCCCAAGATATTTTGGGCCTTATGAGGTATTGGAAAGGATTGAGCTGTGGCATATTGGCTGAAACTACCACCAAACGGTGATTTTACACCCGGTATTCCATGTATCCCAACTGAGAAGAGCCATTGGAAATCATGCAGCAAGCTCTAAGTTACTAGTGACGCTAACTAAGGATTTAGAGGTGATACTAGAACCCTTGGAGTTGATGGGATTCGACAGAGAGAAGATGGAGCTAAGGAAGTGTTGCTCAAATGGAAGAGCTTCCGGGATTACGACGCCACATGGGAATCTTATGAGAGAGTGAAACATCAGTTTCTCAGCTTTCACCTAGAGGACAAGGTGGTTCTTTGGGATGAGGGTATTGTTAGACCGGTCCCCAATGGACTGATCCAAACGGCCCTGGACAAGGGGTCGGTTCACACGTATAAAAGGTGGACCAAGGCTGGTCTGCCTCCTTTGAATTAGCCGCTAATAGGGGTGGGGTCCATGGGATTAATGAGCAATTAAGAGAGAGAAAGAGGGGGTGGGCAGCTATGGTTAGAGAAGGGAATTTGCTTTTAATAAGAAGAGATTAGGAGAATTAGGGCATGCTTGATTATTGTGTTCTCTTGGAGTTTTCTCTTGGTGTCTTAGGCTCTAGAATTCGTCTATTGATTTGGGAGATAACGATCCTCCTTTCGAATTGAAGATCAATTGTATTTTTTGCTTCGTTTTCCTTCTGTTGATCTGATTCATACAATAAAACCTATTGTTTTAATTGCTTTCATTGGAATTGTCGAGTATATTTTGCTGTTTTTATCAATCTTGTTAGGGTTTACTTGAAATATTCAAGTATTTACTATCAGTAGTATCACGCAAAAGAAATTAATGCAACCTATAAAAAAATCAAATAAAATTATAGAAAATTCGTCCAAAAAAATGTGAGCTATAAAGTATTGCAAATCAATCCAATTCAGGCTTATTATTAGATTAGTTTAACTTTTTATAATAGACTTGTGAAAAATTAAGCTTTTGCAACTTAATTTTGCCCAATTTGGCTGTACCACATCAATTTGTGCTTTTAGATGTATGGATTTCATGAACCATAACAAGTATGACATTAAGGCTTTGTTTGGGACAGCTTTTGATTATTAATTTTTCGTTGTTTTAGGCTTCGTTTGGGATGGCTATTTTACTGCTTCTTAAAACAACATTCTTGTTCAAAAAATTTAACAAGTATAGAATTAAGGTTTTGTTTGGGGTAACTTTTGACCATTAATTTTTCATTGTTTTAGTTTTCATTTGAGACGACTTTCTTACTAATTCCTAAAGCAGTTTTCTAGTTCAAAAAAATTAATTTTCTTATTCAAAAAATTTAGAAAGCTACTTTAAGAAACAGTAAGAAATCGTCCCGAACGAAGCCTTAATTGAATTTTTGTGCTAAAAAGATGTTTTTGAAAGCAGTAAGAAAATCATCCCAAATGAAGCCTAAATGAATCTTTTTTTTACTTGGAGTTTGTCGCCCAACGGAAAGGGGGGCAAGAGAATGAGAATATTACATTATTGCCCTAATTTTACTTGTGAGGTATATACATTTGTGCTTGTATCAAGAATTTGACATTTTTTTTTTAATTTTTTTTCAGGGAGGATTGGTTGGAGAAGGGTGACTGTCATCTTGGAGAGGCAATGGGAGAAATTGTAAGTAAAGAAAAGAGATAAATTGGATTACATATTCTTACAAATTCATTATTAGTGCTTAGAGACTGATGCAAGCAATAAAAATGAGTCAATTGGATTTGAAAATTGATTGTAGAACAGCAATTGTTATTTTATATCGAATTTCCATATTTAAATGTGAACCGATTTTAATTAGCTTTGGCTCTCTTTATATTTTTTTAAAAGAAATTTCGTTTTTTTTTTCTTTCTTTAAGTCTTCCATTAACATGGTATGGAACTGCATTTTTTTCATGAATGTTTGGAAGGTATATGTAAATTGCTGTGCTATATTTTTTTTAAATGATCAAAATAATTTGACTATATAAATGTATTAATTTGATCTCTTGATTTTTTAAATAAAAAAATTTAATCTTTTTATGAGATTTTTTATCTCTATTTAAAATGAAATTTTTAAATAGGCAGAATTTTTTTTTTAATTTTTTGTATTGAGTTATGAATTTTTTTTCATCCTTATCCCATTGGTTAAATATTTTTTCAGTTATGAATATAATTTATATTGAAATATCTAGATTATTTTGTTTTTATTCATTGCTGTTTGTGTAAAAATAATATTATTACATTAATTTAATGCATTATTAGCCCTTAATTTGATATCATTATGATAATGATGGTGGAATTAGGGGTGTCAATTTTTTATCATAATTTGAGTTCAAGTTAAACTCAAAATTAACCCAGCACTATTCGGTTGAACTCAAGCTCGACCCACTTTGAATTCTTGTCATTTCTAATTTTTTAGGTTAATTTGAATCTGACTCGATTTTTGAAATGGGTCTAAACTCAAATCAAACACATTTTTCAAACAGATTGATCCTGCCTCGAAATTTTTGAATTAAATCAAACTTGATTCAAATTTTCAAGTCTATTAAATATTGACACTCTAGATGAAAGGGGGATTTAAGCTTCATTTGGAACAGTTCTTTTTAATGCTTTTTGTAAAAGAAAAATAATTAGTAAAATAATGTGTTTGAAGAATTTTTTTTAAGCTTTATTTTAAAAATTCAATTTTGAAAAAAATAATTTTAAAATTGTGATTGAGAAAAAAAAATTTGCCCCTCTTTGCTGTTAGCCAACTTTAAACAGCAAAGTCATACTACAAACCCTTAAATCTATGAAAAACTATTTTAATTGGCATTATAAGTAAACAAATATCCTCATTAAACAAGATTAACATTCATCCCTATAATACTCATTTATTTTACTCTTTAATTTTCTTTAACAAAAAAATAATCTCTCTAGCTCTTCTTTGACCCAATCTTGTTACAATAACATCAAAGCCAAGAAACTCTTACGCAAATCACTTTGATCTGTTCGTTAAGAGCTTTGACTATCAATTAAGAGATCTTATATTCAAATCTTGTATATGTGATGTGTGTGAGTTTATCTTAACTGACTTAAATATCCCAAAAAAAAAAATCTTAAGGGCTTAAATTAGATTATCAGCTACCATGATTTCATTTCTAGTAAAAAGGTCATCAAAAAGTAACAAGGTTGACAAGGTTGATGAATGATGATATTCACCAGCTTTTTTTTGTACCTTCCAACTAAGTAAATGAACAAAAAACCAGCTCTATTTTTTCATAAAGGTGCCTAAGAACCCCTAAATACCTACAAAACAAGTATATAAGTGTAAGTCCTTCACTGCATTTCCTCCTCATCTTGGCTTTCTTCCTCCTCATCAACCATCTTGGTCAGCTCATCTTGGATCATTAGTTTGATTGCCGCTTTTCTTGGAGTAAGATCTATTTTGTATTCAGAAGCTGAGTGATGCAATGTTATAATGTATTTTAGCAGATTATTACATGAAATCTGAGTGAAGCAAATGTAATTTAGATGCAGAGAATACATACCCAGTAGCTCAAGAATGTCTGTAAATGTCGCCTGCATTGCAACAGAATAGTACATAACTCAGCTATACAGAACATACATGAATGAATGCTGCATTAAAACAAAACAATTGACAGAAGCTCACTGCAATGACAAGCGCAGGTGCTTAGAAATCAGGGGAGGGGAGTTTAGTCTCCAAAAAAAACTTCAATGATGTTTTTATTTTGTTTTGGTTTAGGGTGTCGAGAGTTGGGTACTGATGTTATGCAGGATGTCGTAGATGTTAGAGAGGGCGTTGATCATCGATGTTAAGACGACTTCAAATAAAGATGAGCTGTCAAGTTGTAGGTGTAGAAATTGCTAGAAACGTATAAAACTTAAGAATTTGCCTGCATCTATCTGCAGCAACTATACCAACTCGCTAAAAGCATACTAGTAATGAAGCTATATATAATACACTTACCGTATTGAAATCAACTTTCTTGAGGATCTCGGATATAGACTTCAGCAGCTCTGCTTTGCTGGGACCAGATTTCTGCACTTTTCCGGACTTTTTCTTACTTTTAGATGCTTTACCTTGAACAATAGCAAGCAGATTTGAAATTACAATGTTGCTTGAAGGTAAAATGATTCAGTATTTACTTACCTAGTCCACAAAGAGCCTAAAAAGAAATGGAATTTTACGTGAACTCCTAGTCAAAAATTAAATATGACAAACCAAATAAAAAAGGAGCAAGAAATTTTCTTTTCTTTTCAAATGCAGGGTAAAACTAAATTTTGCAATTGTCATATTATCATCATTTTCTATAGAAGCTAATTCTGAGCAACAACCTGTAAGTGCATGTGATAACGACACATCATCATAAATCATATCATGGTTATGTAACAATTACAAGTCCTCTCATTCATATGATACATAACCAAAAACACTTTATGTTGCAATGGTTCTATTGAATAGATGGCATTTCCACTCCACCAGCCCCACCAAACATGTCATTCCATGAACTCCACCTATCCTACTAATCCTTTCAATCCACATCCTTCACCTACCATATAAGGATTAATTATTCCGTGCGGAAGCCAAATCCCATCCAGAGACCAACCATAATGCGCCACGTCACCCCTGTGCTCAGTGCCGCGGCTTGGTACCACTGATGTGACGCATTATAGTTGGCCTCTGGATGACGTTATGCGTCTGTTCTCCGCACAGAATAATTTCTCCCACATAAGCCCCTCCAATCCAACAAACTCTGCCTACCCAAGTAGTCCCTCGAATGCTCTACCCATCCTGCAAGTTCCTTTAGCTTCACTTAGCATTAAAAAGCTCCCGATTAAAAAACACTAATTGATTCAATATCATTGACACCACCATTGATGCACGAATACATTGACTTCATCTTGTCATCAATGCCACCTAATCATTGACACCACACCCACATTGTCGATATACTTCATTTAATGTCTAAATTTGAATGCTCCAAGATCCTCGTACGTATATATCTACTACTTATATTGCCAAGCCATGAGATGCACACAAGCAAATTCTGCCATCCTCCTAACTCTTTGGAGAAGAGTTCCATGTTGCCCAAAAAAAAATGATGCATAACTATCATATTTGTTTATTTTTCCCAAATCAGATTATAAAAAGTAATAGAAATTACAAAGTATTAAACTTTCTTTCATATTACTTGCTACCCTAAAAACATTAAAAAAACACACAAACTTAGACTAATGAGGTAATGATGTTTGAAGTAGCAAGTACTTCCATAAAAGCTTACATTTTGAGGAAACATTCGCTCCTCAGTTTCTTCCCCGCACCTCAACCTAAACACCCACCACAAAAAGTTCTTCAAAACTTCTTTTGTTCAAATCCGTTACCATAAATAATCACTGTAGAAGAATAAACTATCCACAAAAAATATTAAACTATAACCCCAATTCAACCATCACATCCATATTGTAGAAATAACAGTCATTGACCAAAAAGTAATCTAATTAGAAAGAGGTAATTTATTGAACTCTCCACTTTTTCATGTACTAAATGTATGAGAAAAGCATACCAGAAGATTTCTCCTTCAAATTTGACTTTGAGTTTGATTTCTTTTTCTTAGGTGATTCAACATCCTTTTTTGTTCTTGACAAGGCCTTTTCACCACTATCATTACTTTTCTCAGCCTTTGAATGTTTGGAGGGTGGTTTCTTCAAAGAGCTTTTTCCATCAGCTTTTGGAGTATTTTTTATGGAGTTGCTCCCATTTTTCCTCTTCATAGTATCAGAAGAGGCCTGTATTCTGGGGGACTTCTTAACACCTTTGTTTTCTTTCCCTTTTGGAGATTTCTTTACTTTCTTTCCTTTTCTAAGGTCAGCATCAACCTCACTTTCATCTTCTTCCTCATCACCTGTTTCTTCTAATTCCTTCTCCTCTGCATCACTCTTAGAATGACTTCGTGCGACATCTTCTTTTGGAGATTGTTCTTCTTCATCTTCATCTTCATCTTCATCTTCATTTAAATCTTCAACTTCATCATCATCTTCAGTGTAATGTGAACTCTTTACATCTGAATTTGGTGTGCCCTCAGTCTTGTCATGTTTCTACAGCATCCGCAGCACAGTTATGAAACTTTCAATCTAATCAAACAGCCTTACAAAGCTAGAGCAATCCATGAATGAAATTTGCAATAAAATAATGATAGAGGCTAATGACATGAAAGTCAACCATAAGTGATTTGCCACTTAGTTTCTTACCTGCCTAGACTTTTTTTCGAAATTGCCTCCTGAACCTTTTGATGCATCGGCTTCCGCAGCTCTCTCCCTCTTTCGAGATTTTGATGACTGCAAACAAAGTTTATAATCAACCTTATCCTTATGAATCCACATTTTGCATGTGTTACTATTGAGTTGTTCAATGCAGACTCCGAAACAAAACAAACTGAACCATTACCAAATAACATGCTAGCCTACCAAAGAAAAATACAAGAAAAGGTGGGAAAGACCCTATAACATTCCTCATAAGTATAAATGCCACATGCCTTGCAAGTTTAAAAGACCAGAGAAAAATATAATAATAATTTATGAGGAAGCAAACCTGCTTTTCACCCATTGCGTGAGGAGCTTCCATGAAATCCAAAAGCTTCACTATAATTTCATCCTGCAATCACAAAAGTGTTCCACAAGAACAGCACTATCTTGTCTCAGCTTAAGCAAATTAAGCACAATTATTAACTAGCCAGAGGCAAACCTTTTTAGTATTAGTTTTCGATACAGTCAAATCAAACAAATCACACATTTCCAACAAAGTTTCTTTTACACATTTGTCAAGCTTCTCCTTTGTCTTAGCTCTTTGTTTCTCCTGCAAACAAGTTTCACATGAACAAATAGCATCTCTGTAAATACCATAAGCTGGTAATTTTGGAGGTATGGAGAAGCCAAAAAGAAAAGCCTGCAGGAAATTTCATGCAAATATCAAAACTTCTGATTCTAAAAATGTCAATGCAAGAACACTTGCCTCACTTTCATGCCAAGTAAATCCAGAAAACTGCAAGAGGTTGCTCTTAAAATCGGCTGCCTGCAGGCAAGCATTCAGTGACCGTTACAAAGGTTAATTCAGATTTTATGATCGTAAGGAAATGGAGAATGGATTTCCAAACTTTCAAAACAAGAAATTGCAGTTAAAAATGGTTAACTCATGCTGAAGAATTAGTCAAATAGTCTTCAACCAAATGAGGATATAAGCTCCATTTTATCCCTATGGAAATTATATAGAGGATGATATAACTTAGAAACTAAAGTCGGTGGTTAGATCTATTGGTATACTTCCAATGATTAAACAATAGAATTTTGATCAGATCTATCTTCAACACCTAAACCATTCCCCACTCAATTTAGTTCATATCTAATTACCAAATCTAAGCCTAAAATACGAGTCTAAACAACCTCCTTAATCAAGGTGCCCTCTTACAAGCGACAAGGTAAATAATATCAGGCTTATGCCCATAGAAAGTCTCAAACCTAGATCTAAATAAACTCTGGCCAAAATATCTGATAAATTCCGGTTAAAATAAACTTATCTATCTCAAGAAAAGATTACCCCTGCATTTTCACTCTTAAACATCAACAAGGTTCTCCAAGGGTAAGTGATTGGCTCTTTTTTAGTGATAAGTATTGTGAAAGGATGAGCTATGTTTATGATAGTAAAGTTCTCAATCCGGATCATAATAGAATTATGAGGATCATGACTTTGATATATATTATTTAAGGACCAAAGTTAACATGATGAAAAACATAATATTCATAGGAATATGACTTTTGATAGTGATGATTATCATAACAATTATTATGATAACATGAATTCATAGTGATAAATTCAGTTTAGAGAATTTTTCAGGAATATAAGAAGCAAGTTTTGCATAAATATCTAAAATAATCGAGACTTTCAGAGGAAAATATGATTTGTATTTATTATGCTGAATTTATCAGAATTGTTTCTATAGAAATGTTAAACTGAAAAGCTTTAGAGTTGAAGGGAAACAGCAAGTATTAATGGCGTGAGGAAAAAAAGAATATTTAATACACAGTTCTAGAAAATAGAAACAAAAAAATGGAAGAAGAGAAAAGTCAGTAAGAAGAAACAAACCTCGAAATCAACTTGAAAACAAGGTTCTATCTGATTGAATTTCCCTAAGCAAAGAAAGGGAAAAAGGCACGCAAATAAATCAGAATAAAAACTACCTTTCCTTTCCTTCCAAAGAGAGTCTGATGCAGGAATTTCAATTCTGCAGGCTTCTTTCTAGCCAAGTTATTTGCCACTGACATGACAAGGCAATAAATAAATAACTTCAGAACTGAATAAAATATTATCATAATGTATCTCTCAGAGCAATTTAATCTATATACAACACCTAGCATAATAAAACAATTTAATTCTATATCATGCTTTATCATAAAACTTCTTTTTTTAGACTTACAGAAAATAAGTTGGTTACATGACCCTGCAACCATTAAGATAATGAACTTGCAAGTTTAAGATCGCTTATTAGATAGATCAATTTACCAACCAACATTCAAAAATAAGAGGCCTCTTCGCCCAAAAAAAAAAAAACTCATTTGCTAAATTTGAAGAAATTTGAACTGTCAATGTTAGTGTTAATAAGTCACAACTTATAGACCAATCTCCTCAAGAAAGTAGTAGGCATATTGTGTTTGAGATAAGAAATGCTTTTATTATTGGCAAATTCTATTCTCAAAAAGTATATAAGACGATCCAAATCTTGGTCTAAAAAACTATTATGTAGATATTTCTTTACTTTAATAATCCTTTACTAATCACTATAATAAATATAATATCATTTACATAGACTACCAAAATAATATAGCCAAATGAAATGTGTTCAAAGAAGATAAAGCAATCTATTATGCTACAATGAAGGCCAAACTCAACAAAAAAATTTATAAAATTTATCAAACTAAGCCCAAGAGCTTTGGTTTAGCCCATATATAGCCATATTGAGTTTACATTCTTGACTTTCTATCTAAATTTACAATTATCTCTATAAAGCTGTGAATGAATATAGTTAAAGGTGACAATAATAGCACAAAAAAGAATATTCCTTTCTCAATATGTAACATATTTAGAATCCGGTTTGGAGTTTGATTTTTCTTTCCTCAGTATAAATATGCCTTATGTAAATGTTATAACTTGGAATGTGGTTGAGTATGTCCCTTTGTAAGTCTCCCGAGTGTTCTTCTATTCATTCTTCAATAAACTTGTAAGTTTCTCCATAAAGTTTCCAACTCGATAAACAATAAGTGGTGAAGTTGAACAATGGCAGTCCCTCATTGCACTAACAAATCAACTGAAGAAACTTCCATGTGCAAGTGTGATATTCATAAATAGAATTAACAATTGTTATGAACGCCATCATAACATATTGCTTCATTTGGCATGAATACTTGTTGCTTTGCATTTTTTCATTTCCTAGTGTCTTAATATAGAACAAATAGCTCGAATGACATAGGCTTCATTTAGGACAGCTTTCTTACTGCTTTCTAAAGCAACTTTTTAGTTCAAAAATTTCTTGAACTAAAAATCTTTGTACTAAAAAACTGCTTTAGAAAGCAAATAAAAAAGTTGTCCCAAACGAAGACTTAATCACGGCAGAATAACATTTCCTACAAAACAATTATGCAATCGACACAGCCCGAATGAAAAGATGGTGAAAAAAGAAATCTTGAAAACCAAACCTTCTTAAATACAGAATAAAAATAGTTAAGCTTGAAAACATATGATGTTGATAGAATGTAATGTAACTAGCAGAAAATCATCAACAGGCAGCAGAAAAAGCTGGAACCTCAACCCAAATAAATTGAGTTATTTATGTGAAATCTTCCATCCAAGGCTTTTAAAACCGGACCGGTCAATGAACCGGAAGAAGGAGGGGTTAGAGGTTTGATGGTTCGACCGGGGTCGAACCGGGGTCGAACCGGATGACGTAATAAATATTTATTATATTTAAATATTATAATAATGACATAATTATTTATAAATATATAACAAAAATTGAAAAAAAATTATAATACTTTTACTTATATAATAGTGAAATGTTAGCCAAATAAATTCAAATATTTAAATCTAAATGAAAATCATATAGGATCAATTAGAGTTTTAAAAATAAATACAATTAAATCTACTAATTTAGTAATTTTTTTACTAATTTAATATTTTTAACTTTAACAGTATACATTAGACATATCTCTAACTTATATATTTAGTAATATAACTAATTAATTAGAATTATTAACTTAGAAAAAAAAAAAAGACTAAGCCTGAAAAAAAAAATAAATGCCATGTCCCGCCGCCTATGTAAAGCCTTCTCGCCTAAGAAAAAAAAAAGCTGTTTGTCCCACACCGTGAAAGACCAAAGTATTTTGCTTTATATAATAAGACCTTTGGAAAAGGTTAGAAACTGTGTTGTTTGCTCTGGCCGGCAGTTATGAGTATAAGGCAAGTAATAACTACTTTATTATATAAATATAAAACTATTTTGATTTAATAGATAATTAATCACTCATAAGTCATAAATATACTTAATTAAAAATTATTAATAAAGTCAGTGGGGGGGGGAGCACGTGCCCCCATGCTGCATGGCCCTACCTCCGGCGAAGATACTTCACAGCCGCGCACTGAGGCCGTCGACGCGAAAACGGTTATGAGAAATCGGAGCCGGTTTCCGGTTCAACGGTTGAACCGGCGGTTCAAACGGTCCGAGACCGGTTCGACGCAGAAACGGCTCTCAGGCGAACCGTAACCGGCCGGGCAGCCGGTTCGCGGTTCAACCGGTTGAACCGGCCGGTCCGGTCCGGTTTTAAAAGCCTTGCTTCCATCCATTGTTCCAGCATATAGTGGAATTATATCTTAAAATAAAACCAAAAAAGCAAGACCAAATGATGCCATAAAATCCAATCAGATAGCAAGACCCAAACCGATCAACCACAACTCCAATCATCTATCACACCCAACTAAATTATATGGGATTGATGGACAAGAAATGTGGACAACTAACATAATGAAAGCCAAACCCAGATAAAACTGATAAGTGATTAAATAGATGTGATAATTTAAGAATATTTGATATAACAATACTCAATCACAGTGAAGGAAATGATACAACCATGTAAACGGGATGGCTGAGAGCCTACCATTAGGTATTTCTACCAAAGGAGTTCCTCGGCCCTACAAGAAGAAACATTGAAAAAACAATCAATCATATGTTTATATTTTCAAATGAGAAGAAAAAAAAGAATAGCAAGCACCTTCTCGATGATAAAAGTTCTATCCGGCGCTTTCTGGATAACTTCTACCCACCTCTCAACAGTTTTCCTTTCACGCACAGGACGGTCACTAGAAGAGACCACAGGGGAACTCAACACATCCATAGAATTCTTTCTACTTCCTTCAACCTCTATTTCTTCAACATTTTCCTTAGTGCCACCATTTTTCTTAGCTTCACCAGCTTCAGAAGGTCCTTGAGCTCTGCCCCTTTTCCTTTTCAAAGACTCCTCATTTTGATTATAACCCACTGTCTTGTCAGCATTTCCGCCATTGTCTTTTTTCACTTCTTCCCCTTCTCTCACAACAAGCTTCCCCTCATCTCTCACATCAGCAGCTTCTTTCTCTACCACCTCTTCAGCTCCACAGATTTCCATATCCTTGGCCTCTTTTCTAGCCTTCCCTCCATCGCTAGCTTCAGCTTGAACTAAAACGCTTTCCTCATCCTTGTCACCACTCCTAGTTTCACCATGTTCAACATCTTTCATCTCTTCCACACCTTCTTCAAAGTTACCATTCTCCAGTTCGTTTACAGATTTATCATATATTGGATTGCTAACTTCTTCCTCGCTCTTCCTTCCAACAGCTTCATCCTCTCCAATGCCATTCTTGTCATTGTTGCATTCCACGCCTTCCACAGCTTCTACAGACTTCTTATCTCCAGCAAGCTCCACCCTTTTCACTTCCCCATCCATTCCCTCTAACCCAATTTCCACCTCATTAACATTCTGAACTTCCACTTCCTTCTTCTTTTCCTCATCTTTATTTTTCTCTAAATTCTTCTTTCCCTCCATATCATGAGAATCCACAGCCTCCTTTTCCTTCCCATCCACAGCTTTCCTTGGCTCCTTTTCAATCACAACTTCGGTTTCCTCTATATTTTTACCTTCTTCCCTATTCTCAATTTGTTTTACACAATTCCTCTCCTCCCCGTCCTTCCGTTCTTTCAAATTCACCACTGCCTTGAATTCATCAGAACTATCATGTTCATTTTCATAATTCTTGACTTCCTCCCTCATATTTCCATTTCCATTTCCATTCTTTATCTCAGTACAAACTTTTGTAACAGCACCGTCAGGTGGATCAGTGACATTTTTCAATATTCCTTCTTTTAACTCCAATGATTGCACAGCTTCCTCCATTCCAGAAAATGCAGCAGCAAAACGATCCTTCAAAAAAAAAAAAACCCGACGGTGAATAAGGCAAGAAGGCTTCTTTCAAAATCCCTAACAGATAAAAAAAAATCAAAGAATAATACGAAAGCAAAACGGCACACTTAACGAACAAAATTCGAGAAAAACAACACATCATTAGGATTGGAAGTTCAAAACCAAACGCTAAACAGAAAAAAAAAAGGGTACTTTACAAGCATCTCAAAAACCCTAAACTTCATTCCCTGAGCTATAAAAGTATCGATTTGTAGAACGAAAAATCGACCAAAACCGCTCAAAATGAGAAGCCATGCACTCACAGATGACGAAGAACCGGCGAGCCCTCCGTCGAATTCTCAGGTCTTCTTCCCACTCTGGCGCTACTTGACTCCCGGAAAAAAAGAGATTTTTTGCTCACTCTTCGCCGGACGGAACCAACTGTACCTTTACCTTTTTGCCCCTCTTGCGTATTTATTCGCCGTCGCCACGTGGCTGGCGGATTTCTCCTCTAACCGCCGCTTAGTCGCTCGTGCGCTGTTCTTTCTTCTTTGTACGGAAAGGCCACCTGTGTGAAGAGAAGCATATCGCACGTGTTTGGGAGAGAAACACAACTCTTCTTAGCCTATTGGTTGAGAGCTTAGGCTTCCAACTAAGAGGTCCAAGGTTCGAGTTCATGTGTATGCGTTGTGTGTATGAGTTTGCCTTATATGGCCTAAATGTCCCAAAAAAAAGTTTGGGAGAGAAGAGTACAAATATAAATTTAAAAAAGGTGCCATTAAATCACGAACAATTATTAGGTCCGGACACCTGACGTAGCTCTACTTCAGAACACCGATAACATGTCATCACGTGCTCTTACTCTTTACCGCGCGGCCCAACGACCCGACTCGGACCGGAACCCGGTATTGCTATGTTCGGGTATTGTTAGGTATTGTTCGGTATTGCTAGGTATTGCTTGACAATAATGAAAAATACCGCTCTGTCAAGACCAATACCTAACAATACCGAGCAATACCAGTATTGCTCGATATTGCTTGGTATTGGTCTTGACAGAATATTATTTCTCGTTATTATTGAGCAATATCAAGCAATACCCCAGTATGCACAAATCAGTCAATACATAGCAATCCCAGGTCCGGTCCAGGTTTGGTCGTCGAGCCGCACGGTAAAGAGTAAGAGCACGTTGCACCATTTTACTGGCGTCCGAACGTAAAACTATGTCAGAACACCGGACCTAATAAAAATTCTTAAATCACACATAATAAAATATAATAATAATAATAATAACACACAGATCTTTGAGAAAAAAAGACTTATGGCAAAATATTTTGGAGGTTGTTTGATTGTCTAAAAAAAGAAATATAATTTAAAAAAATACTATATAAATATAATATAAAATAAAATAAATATTTTAAAGATATTTGAAAGAGTATAAAGTAAATATAGAAGTATACTTTTTTTATTTGATTTGATATAAAATAAATGTAGTATAAAGTCTAAAAATAGTAACGAGTGACAACAATATTAGTGGTGATTGACGAGTGGCAGCAATGGTGATTTGCGATGAACAATAGTGGGTGGTGACGATGGCGGTGATGTTCTGCAACAATGGTAGCCGACAGGCGACTGACAATGTGTGGTGGCTGATTGGTGGCGATGATAACAGACAACAAAGGTGGTTGGCGGCGGGTGGCGGATAGCCCCGACCCTTAATCTTCTTTTTTCAATAAGTTGAGCATTAAGCATAAATTAAATTATAAAATATTAGCATAAATTCCAATATGGAATATGGGCTAACTTTATCCATCAATATTCTTGATTTTTCACCTAAAAATTTTCTGTATTTTTTGTTTTGTTTTATTTTTATGTTGAATCTTTGTGCAAGGACGTAAAACTCTCTCACTCTACCTTCATAAATTTTCTAACTTGCAATATAAATATATAATTTAGTTAGTACAAAACTTTCAGGCATATTCCTTAAAAAAAATAAAATAATAGACATATTTCTCTAATTCGTGCATCATCGACCATATTTAGTCAAATTTTCCTATATATTATTTAGGTAGATGTATGTATATTTTCAAATTAAATTTATTTTAATGTATGCATGTAATTAGTTTAATTATTGTATGTATGTTTTAAATTAAAATTCTTTGGATATTTAAACATAAAAAAGTTTATTTATTTGTATGTTTGTTTAAAAGTAAAAAAAAAAATTATAGAAAAATATATTTTGTTTAATTATATGTAGTCTCAAATTAAAAATAAGTTGATATACATTTGTAATTTATTTGGTTAGATGATGAGAAGCCATCATGACTTGGTGATAGAATTTATAGTTTTTCATTAGGGGTGTCAATTTCAGGTCACGGGTCGAGTTCGGGTCGAATCCTGAATCGACCCGGGTTCAAACGGGTCGATCCTAACCCGATCCGGGTAGGTAAACGAGTTGGAAATCCGAACCCCGACCCGATCTGGTGGGTTGCCGAGTTGACCCGACCTGACCTGACACGGGAACAGACGTGCGGGGCGGGTTGGGCAGTGCGGGGCGGGTGCGCCGTGTGCGAACTCGAGCGAGAGGCGGACGCTTCAGCGCGGGCCGGGTGCGCGGACGCGAGCGAGCGGCGGGCGCTGCAGCGCGGGCTATATTTCAAGTTTTTTTTTTAAATTTCTAATTTTTTTAACAATTTTTATTATGTTTTTTAATTGACAAACATAACTTTTTAAGCAAATATTAAATTTAATTTTTATTATTAAATGATCTTTAAACATAAAAGCAAAATAGCTCAACTGAATTCACTATTCATATTCTGAAATCACTGTGACAGTGATTTGATCTGTGCAGTTCCATGCAAGTGTCTCTTAATCAATATATAAATATTTTTAAATTTTCACCAATTTTCTTAATTAATATAAATATTTAATTTATTTATCTGAAATCCATTTTGCTAATATAATTTTGATTGAAATTATTTTGCTGAAATCTATAATTATTGAGGTTATTTTGCTAAAATCTGTTTTGGTGGAGTCAATTGGCCAAAACATTTCTGTTGAAATTATTTTGCTGAAGTATGTTTTGCAAAAACTACTTAGCTGAAATCATTTAGTTGGAATACTCTTTGAAATTATATTTTTAATTTTTGTCAAAAATTGTTTAAAAATTTGTTTATTTTATTATTTATTTTTAATTTGCATAAAATCAGATTTGAAGAAATAGTATTTTGTGCCTAATTATTGTTGCATCCTGGAGTATTCGCGGCGGTAGAGAAATATAAAATTTAACGTCTTAACTTTATACGAAAATATGACACGCAATCATATAAGAGAGTTGGTTAACATTTATGAGATATCAAAATTTTTACGTGGAAAACCTTTGAAAGAGGGAAAAACCACGGGGCCTAGCCCAGTATGAATGAATCCACTAGTATTTGCAGTTGATTACAAATGAGGCCCTTCCTTGGGGGAAGGCCTTAGCTTGATGTACATCTTATAGAGTATATTACATGGTGGGAATATAAGGAATCACTATTTATGTGTTTGTTTGGTCGGACGGACTGTAGTCGGTGGGCGATGTAAGTCAGAAGAACCGTATTCGGCGAGCAACGGAGGTTGGAAGGACTGTAGTCGCTGGGCGATGTAAGTCGAAAAGACCGTAGTTGGTGGGTGACGGAGGTCGGAAGGATTCTAGTCGGTGGGCAACGGAGGTCAGAAGGACTGTAGTCGATGGGCGACGTAAGTTAGAAGGATAGAAGGTTAAAAGGACTGCATCAGATAGAAATCCAACAATGGATAAAAATCCAGCATCGGATAGATGTCCCACGAAAGTCCGACAGATAGAAGTCTGGTGTCGGGTAGAAATTTGGCTATAAGTAGAGGTTCGACGTCGTGTAGAAGTCCGAAGTAAGTCGGCGACCGGGGAGAACTCCGGCATTAGATGGTATTCAGGCAAAACTCCGGCGTCACTTGGAGATTAGCGGAGTTCCGGCGTCACTTGGAAGTCAGGCGAAATTCTGGCTTCACTTGGAAGTTGGGCAGAAATCTGGCATCACTTGGAAGTCAGGCCGAATTCCGACATCACTTGAAAGTCGGGCGGAACGCTAGCGATGGTCACGGTTTCTTCCCTCCTCTTTTTCTCTTCTCTTGTCCTTCTTCTCTTCTTCTTTTTGCTTGGATCCCCTCTCAAGAGAAATGATGGGCTATTTATAGTTTTTTTAGGATGACATGAGGAGGATCAAGGACAAATGTTGAGTGGTTTGGATGGACGTCCGATATTGAATCCCTTAACCGTGAACCGTTTGTCAGACATTTGAAGGTCTTAACAATATCGAAATTTGACGATTTTGGGCTCGTTGGATTTGTCTCATCAAGCTGCTCGATTTGACTATAAGCATGTCATGTTTGGAAACTGTTTGGTAATCCAAATTGTGGTTTGAACCTTCAAACAACGCTTCGGGTATTCAATTCAAACTCATTTGGGCTCGGATTGAGTTGAATTTTGTGTCGTTGGGTTTGTATTTTCGAGAAGCTCAATTCGACTAAAAGTTTTTTGAAATCTGAGTTCAGATGATCCCATATTTATTTTTGGAAATTTCTGGCTTGATTTTGCCTCGAGATTCGTGCCCGATCAAGATAATTTTTTTGATGATATATCAATTATAATCACATTATTATAAGTGTAATAGCTTATAATCATTATGTATCATTTTTTAAATTAATCAAGGCTTTCATTAGCACCAAATTCAGCCTCTCTTAAATGCCATATTCGTCGCATACCTCTATATTAGCGGCTCAATTCCACGTAGTGAGCATAGGAGAAGAACAATAAGTTTAAGGCTTTGGGACAGTTTTCTTACTGCTGTCTAATTCAGCTTTTTAGCAGAAAATTTTCTAGTTCAAAAAATTTTTTAACTAAATTTTTAATATTTCATGTCTATCACTCATAAACAACTTTAATATCAAATATTATTACGTTATTTCATGTCTATCACTCATAAATTATTTTAAAAAGCAATAAAACAACAGTCATAAATGAGTGAAATTATTACGTGCGGTTACCGGATGCCGTCCGAGATCAATCAAGACGCCCCATATCATCAATTTACTGTGTATCACTATATATCGGATGACATGACACGTTCTGATTGGCCTCTAAATGATTTGATGATCGCACATAATAATTTCTCCCCAAATGAAGTCTTAATCCATCCTTAAATAAATGTATATATGCTATTAAGAGGTCTATGAGTACCAAATCACATAGCAGGAGACTAAACCGACTCAGAACAATGGAGAAAGCAGGTAAACCCGGTTCAATCAAACCCAAAAAAGATAAGAAGAAACTAGAAGCACTACCGGAATTCCCAAATTGCCCTTCATATATTTCAAATTTACAGCTTATCAGTACGGCAACCACTCAGATCGCACCAGGCAGCTACAGAGCTTTCTGGATCGGCTTCTCTTCCAATGCTGCTGCGCCCCCGAGCTGAAATCATTTAGTTGGAATACTCTTTGAAATTATATTTTTAATTTTTGTCAAAAATTGTTTAAAATTTTGTTTATTTTATTATTTATTTTTAATTTGCATAAAATCAGATTTGAAGAAATAGTATTTTGTGCCTAATTATTGTTGCATCCTGGAGTATTCGCGGCGGTAGAGAAAAATAAAATTTAACGTCTTAACTTTATACGAAAATATGACACGCAATCATATAAGAGAGTTGGTTAACATTTATGAGATATCAAAATTTTTATGTGGAAAACCTTTGAAAGAGGGAAAAACCACGGGGCCTAGCCCAGTATGAATGAATCCACTAGTATTTGCAGTTGATTACAAATGAGGCCCTTCCTTGGGGGAAGGCCTTAGCTTGATGTACATCTTATAGAGTATATTACATGGTGGGAATATAAGGAATCACTATTTATGTGTTTGTTTGGTCGGACGGACTGTAGTCGGTGGGCGATGTAAGTCAGAAGAACCGTATTCGGCGAGCAACGGAGGTTGGAAGGACTGTAGTCGCTGGGCGATGTAAGTCGAAAAGACCGTAGTTGGTGGGTGACGGAGGTCGGAAGGATTCTAGTCGGTGGGCAACGGAGGTCAGAAGGACTGTAGTCGATGGGCGACGTAAGTTAGAAGGATAGAAGGTTAAAAGGACTGTATCAGATAGAAATCCAACAATGGATAGAAATCCAGCATCGGATAGATGTCCCACGAAAGTCCGACAGACAGAAGTCTGGTGTCGGGTAGAAATTTGGCTATAAGTAGAGGTCCGACGTCGTGTAGAAGTCCGAAGTAAGTGTCACGACCCGCCCCGACGGGGACGGATCCCGCCCGAGCCGGATCGCGACGTGAGACCTTTCTTAACCAGGATCTGGCTTTGGATTAGGTTACTGAACTGATCTTCCAAATTCTTAACTCAACAGGAGCACACAGAACAACAGAGCTACTAAAAACATCAAATGCAGCGGAACAAAACATCTATCTGAATTCATTTCCTCAAAATAATCATCTACAGAACAGTACAAGGCTTTCAACGGAAAGAAAGACAGAACAGGAAAGCCATGACTGTACAAAAATCAAAAGTACAAAAGTACCTAATCTGATCAGACTCTGAAACCTAGTCCTGGACTTCCTTGTCCTTCCCAGAACCTGAAAACCACCAGAAAGCAAGGGTGAGCTCAACAGCTCAGCAAAGCAACAAACCACCAATCTAAATTCTCAGAAAACAAAACCAAATTCATCGGATAGAAATCAGATCAGAAATCGGAACAGAATCGGAAATCAAAACTTACGGACAGATATCAAATCACATCAGAGTCGTACAGATCGTATCAGAACAGAACAAATCAACAGAGTCAGAATCAGAAATCAGAATCGTACGGATCACATTATATCATAATCACAATTTCGTACAGAACAGAACAGATACAGAAAATAGTACAGATACATATAGCTAAATGCCCTGACACTGACGGAATCTCTACGGATTCCGGCCCCTTATGCCTCCCTTCCCAGACACTGACTGAATCTCATAGGATTCAGGCCCCTTATGTCTCCCTTTGTGCTCACGGCACCAAAACAGATGTGCTTATAGCACCAAAACAGAATTCATCGGATCCGGAACAGAACAGATATCAGATTTGATCTCATTGCTGATTTCCCATTTCACTAACTGAATCTCATAGGATTCAGGCCCCTTATAACTCCCTTTAATAGCTTATACACATAGCATTTCATTTCAGAAAAAATCCGGACAAATCAGGAATTTCTCAAAAAAATCGGGCAGCACAACGGCAGTGTACAGAATTTACACAATTTTCCTGAAAATCAAAATTCACCAAATTCGCACAGAATATAGATATCAACATTTCAGAACATTTATTCTACCGCACAGAGAATTTCCAAGTTCACAGAAAAATCCAGTCGACTAAAAACACAGTCGAAACAAAAATATCCGGACAAAAATCTTCAAAATATAGTCAAAACGTGCACATCCGGCACGGCAACGATATACAAAAAGTTACGCGGTAAAAACTGAACCGTTCAAAAGATACGGACGAAAATCGCTAACGGAAACAAAATCCGGACAGAAAATACCGCCAAACACGACGGTTCTGAAAATTTAGAAAGTCGGATTGTGCCTTACCTCGTGCACAGCAATTTCCTCAACAGTCTACTCGGACGAAAACAGCTCGGCGTCGCCCGAAAATCCGCTTTTCCACTTTTTCCTTCGTTTTTCTCTCTCCTCAGCTTTTTCTCTCTCTTCAAAATATCTCATTTCTATATATATCCAGACTAATCGTCCTGGACGATCGAGCTTCGTACCAGACGATCCATGAAGAGAAGAATTCCGTCCAGACGAAAATTACATATCGTCCCTGGCGATAGGTTCACGGGAGAATTTTCGTCCAGACGATCCACACTTCGTCCAGACGAACCAATCAGCCAAACAAGGTTTTTTCTGCACAACCTGTACCGATCGTCCCGGACGATCAAACTTCGTCCCGGACGAACCTGGAGCAAAAACTGATATTACAATCTCCCCAACTTAAAAAAAATGTCGTCCTCGACATTATCCAATCCAACCTCCGTCAAAACAAGTACGGGTACGACCGTCTCATATCAGACTCCTTCTCCCAAGTTGCTTCCCGTGCAGTCCGGTGCTTCCACTGGACTTTAACCATCGGAATCTCTTTATTTCTTAACTTTCGGACGTCGTACGCCAAAATAAGCTCTGGCTCTTCCTTGTACACCAGATTCTCCTGAATCTCAACTTCATCAGCAGACACCTTCTTCCCAGAGTCTGAAACCCACTTCCTCAGAGTGGATACATGAAACACATTATGCACATCAGGCATAGAATCAGAAAGCAATAGGCGATAAGCAGATTTTCCAATTCTTTCCAAAACTTCAAAAGGTCCAACATATCTCGGACTAAGCTTGCTTACCTGACCAAATCTGCTCACACCCTTCATCGGACTGACTTTGACATACACAAAGTCACCAACCTGAAACTCAACAAATCTGTGCTTCTGATTGTAATACTTCTGCTGTCGATCTTGAGCAGCTTTCAATCTTTCTCTTATCAAACTGATCTTCTGAGCAGTTTCATCAGCAAAAGTGGCCCCCAAAGCCTGTCTATCTCCGACCTCCGTCAGAGTCAAAGGAGTACGGCACTTCCTGCCATACAAAGCCTCGTACGGTGCCATACCGATACTAGACTGGAAACTGTTGTTATAAGCAAACTCAATCAACGGAATATGATCTTCCCAGCTTCCGCTAAAGTCCAGAACACAAAGCCTCAACAGATCTTCCAGTACCTGAATAGTCCTCTCAGACTGTCCGTCGGTCTGAGGATGAAAGGCTGTACTGAAATGCAGTTTCGTACCCAAGCCTTGCTGAATGCCTTTCCAAAGTCTGGAAGTAAAACGTCCATCTCGATCAGATACGATCACACGAGGCACACCGTACAATCTGACTATCTCCTTCACATAAATCTGTGCCAAGCGATCAACTGAATCCGTCTGTCTGATCGGAAGAAAATGGGCTGACTTGGTCAATCGATCTACAACCACCCAAATGGCATCATGACCTTGTCGTGATCGAGGAAAACCCATCGCAAAGTCCATTGTTACCTCCTCCCATTTCCACTCAGGGATTGGCAACGACTGCAACAGTCCACCTGGTCGCTGATGCTCTGCCTTCACCAACTGACAGGCTTCGCATCTCGACACAAACTCTGCTACATCTTTCTTCATCCCAGGCCACCAAAACAAAAGCTTCATGTCAGCATACATCTTACCACTGCCTGGATGAACAGTGTAGCTTGAATGATGAGATTCACACAGAATCTCCTGCCTCAAGTCTCCAAACACAGGTACCCACAACCTATTCTTACAGAAAATAGTACCAGAATCAGAAATTCGAAGTTCAGGAGTCTTACCAGATCCAATCTGTGCAATTAACTTCGAATAATCCGAATCTGACTTCTGGGCTTCTTGAATCCGTGCTTCCAAAGAAGACTGAATACTCATCTGAGCCAACTCCAAATCACTGGAGGAAATCACCTCCAACTGCAATCTCTCCAAATCACGAATCAGAAAGTCATCACAGGTAAGCTGAATACCTGAGAATCCAAAAGACTTTCTGCTCAAAGCGTCCGCTACCACATTCGCCTTCCCAGGCTGATACTGAATAGTCAAATCGTAGTCCTTGATCAACTCGAGCCACCTCCTCTGTCTCAGATTCAGATCCTTCTGAGTAAAAATATACTTCAGGCTCTTATGATCAGTAAAGATCTCACACCTGACGCCATACAAGTAATGACGCCAAATCTTCAAAGCAAAAACTACTGCAGCTAACTCCAAATCATGTGTCGGGTAATTCTTCTCATGTGGCTTTAACTGTCTCGAAGCATAAGCAATTACCTGACCATGCTGCATCAGGACACAACCCAATCCTTTCAGTGAAGCATCACTGAACACCTGAAAACCTTCCGTACCTGACGGAAGTGCCAACACTGGAGCTGAAGTCAAACACTCCTTCAATCTCTGAAAACTCGTCTCACACTCCGGTGTCCAAACAAAAGGAACTGACTTCTGAGTCAGTCTCGTCAGAGACGTCGAAATCTGTGAAAAACCCTTCACAAATTTTCTGTAATATCCGGCCATACCCAAGAAACTACGTACCTCAAATACCGTAGTCGGCCTTGGCCAATCAGCAACAGCCTGAATCTTCTGGGGATCTACAGAAATGCCTTCTCCGCTAATCACATGCCCCAGAAAAGAAATGCTCTTCAACCAGAATTCACACTTAGAGAACTTGGCATACAGCTGATGCCTCCTCAAAGTCTCCAACACAATCCTCAAATGTCTGGCATGCTCATCCTCAGATGCAGAATATACCAGGATATCGTCAATGAAGACGATCACAAACTGATCCAAATACTCCCTGAATACTCGGTTCATCAGATCCATAAAAATCGCAGGCGCATTGGTTACCCCAAAAGGCATAACCAAAAACTCGTAGTGCCCGTACCGAGTACTGAAAGCAGTCTTCACCACATCAGTTTCCTTCACCTTCACCTGATAGTATCCGGATCTCAAATCAATCTTCGAAAATACCGAAGATCCGGAAAGTTGATCAAACAAGTCGTCAATCCGAGGCAAAGGGTACTTGTTCTTGATCGTGACCTTGTTCAAATCTCTGTAATCAATACACATACGGAGTGTACCGTCCTTCTTCTTCACAAATAATACAGGTGCTCCCCAGGGCGAAACACTAGGACGTACAAAACCTCTGTCAACCAACTCCTGAAGCTGAACTTTCAACTCAGAAAGTTCTTTCGGTGCCATCCTGTACGGAGCTTTCGATATCGGAGCGGTACCCGGAAAAACATCGATAGAGAACTCCACATCTCTATCCGGAGGTAAACCAACCAACTCCTCAGGAAAAACATCAGCAAACTCCCGTACCACAGGGATCTCAGAAACAGAACCAACCTCTAGGTTCAGATCCCGCACCGAAGCTAAAAATACTGGGCATCCCTTCTTCCACATTCTGCTCACCTCCAACGCAGAAATCAGACTGGAGAGAACACCTCGTAATCCCTGAAATACAACTCTCTCTCCAGCCATAAGCAAACTCACTTGCTTCTTCAGACAGTCTATCTGGGCTTCATACTGACTCAGCCAATCCATGCCCAGAATCACATCATACGACGAAATCGGCAATCGAATCAAACTCGATTTCCACTTCTTGCCAGAAATCTCGATCTCACACAAACAAAACTGTCGAGCAATCAATGGATTCCCAGCCGGTAAAATCATAGACAAAGAAACCGGTAGAACCATCGAATTCAAATGTAAAATCTCAAAACAATGCTCGGACAGAAAAGAATGACTCGCTCCAGAGTCAAACAAAACACGACAGGGCTGATCAGAAATGTAAACCGTACCTGTCACAACATCCGGAGCATCACGAGCCTCCTGCTGACTCAGACTGTAAACTCGTGGCTGAACTGGAACAGGAGCTGAAGCAACAGAACTACTCTGCTCCCTCTGAATCGTAGGTGGTCTCCGTGGTGCAGAACTAGAACCACCACCTCTACCAGCAAATCCCTCAGGGCGAGGAGGAATAGTCCTCGGTCTTCCTGCTGCTGAACCAATAGGTCTGACAAAGCCCTCAGATCGCTGCTCAGAACGCTGATCAAATCCCATCTGCGGACATTCTGCAATCCGATGTCCTGACTGACCACATCGAAAGCACAGACCAGCCATCCTGTAGCACTGGCCAAAGTGTCGTCGTCCACAACTCTGGCACACAGGTGCCGTACTGACAGATCCAGAACTAGTCGTACTGGTAGCAGTACCAGACGATCCTCCGCTCTTCCTGGAATCTCCAGATCCAGATCCAGGAACAAATCTCCTCTTCCCAGAGGAACCACTGCCAGATGTATCTCCTCCAAACCTCTTCCTACTCGCAGTCCACCGCTGCAGAGTAGCCGTCATGTCATTCTCAATCAGACGAGCTCGCTCCACAAGCTCAGAGAAATCAGTAATCCGGAACGGTATCAGAGGCTGCCTCAAGGTGTCTCGTAAGCCTCTCAGAAATCTGTAGCACCTCTCAGCAGACGTACTAACCAGCTGCGGAGCGTACCTGGCTAATGCAGTAAACTCAGCCTCGTACTGCATCACCGTCTTGCTCCCCTGAACAAGTCTCAGAAAACTCTCCTGCATTTGCTGTCGTGCAGAAGGGGGAACAAACCAGTCCCGAAATACTTCAGTGAACTCCTCCCAAGTGATCAAGGAGTTCAATCTGCCCTGAAATCTGGCTGCTTGCTGGCCATCCCACCAGTGCTCAGCCTCTCCGTCCAACAGAAAAACAGCTAACGGAACTTTCCTGTCTGCAGGACACTGCATCCCGTCAAAAGTCTTCTCCAATCTCCTCAGCCACTCCTCGGCTGCTCTGGGCTCAACAGCGCCCTCAAACCTCGGAGGTTTCAACCTCAGAAATAACTACAAATGTCGATCAATGTCCTCAGATCTAACAGTCGAAGCTCTGCTCTGAGTCTCGCTCATCATCTGAGCAACAAGTGAAGCAAACTGTGAAAGCGTATCAGCACCGACCACTGGGGCTGTACTCCCCACTGGTGCTGCCTGATCGTCACTCTGACCGTCTGTCATGTCTGGGTCTGGCTGATCTATACAGAAAAATCCAGAAAATCCGGAAAACTATCACAAAACAACACAAAATAACACAATAAAAAGCCAAACGACCCAAAACTACCTCCCAGACAGACTCACTGATCACTTCCTAGAGCTCTGTTTTACAATCCAACCTGTTTCCAAAACCAGTGCTCTGATACCAAAAAAAAAAGCCTGTCACGACCCGCCCCGACGGGGACGGATCCCGCCCGAGCCGGATCGCGACGTGAGACCTTTCTTAACCAGGATCTGGCTTTGGATTAGGTTACTGAACTGATCTTCCAAATTCTTAACTCAACAGGAGCACACAGAACAACAGAGCTACTAAAAATATCAAATGCAGCGGAACAAAACATCTATCTGAATTCATTTCCTCAAAATAATCATCTACAGAACAGTACAAGGCTTTCAACGGAAAGAAAGACAGAACAGGAAAGCCATGACTGTATAAAAATCAAAAGTACAAAAGTACCTAATCTGATCAGACTCTGAAACCTAGTCCTGGACTTCCTTGCCCTTCCCAGAACCTGAAAACCACCAGGAAGCAAGGGTGAGCTCAACAGCTCAGCAAAGCAACAAACCACCAATCTAAATTCTCAGAAAACAAAACCAAATTCATCGGATAGAAATCAGATCAGAAATCGGAACAGAATCGGAAATCAAAACTTACGGACAGATATCAAATCACATCAGAGTCGTACAGATCGTATCAGAACAGAACAAATCAACAGAGTCAGAATCAGAAATCAGAATCGTACGGATCACATTATATCATAATCACAATTTCGTACAGAACAGAACAGATACAGAAAATAGTACAGATACATATAGCTAAATGCCCTGACACTGACGGAATCTCTACGGATTCCGGCCCCTTATGCCTCCCTTCCCAGACACTGACTGAATCTCATAGGATTCAGGCCCCTTATGTCTCCCTTTGTGCTCACGGCACCAAAACAGATGTGCTTATAGCACCAAAACAGAATTCATCGGATCCGGAACAGAACAGATATCAGATTTGATCTCATTGCAGATTTCCCATTTCACTAACTGAATCTCATAGGATTCAGGCCCCTTATAACTCCCTTTAATAGCTTATACACATAGCATTTCATTTCAGAAAAAATCCGGACAAATCAGGAATTTCTCAAAAAAATCGGGCAGCACAACGGCAGTGTATAGAATTTACACAATTTTCCTGAAAATCAAAATTCACCAAATTCGCACAGAATATAGATATCAACATTTCAGAACATTTATTCTACCGCACAGAGAATTTCCAAGTTCACAGAAAAATCCAGTCGACTAAAAACACAGTCGAAACAAAAATATCCGGACAAAAATCTTCAAAATATAGTCAAAACGTGCACACCCGGCACGGCAACGATATACAAAAAGTTACGCGGTAAAAACTGAACCGTTCAAAAGATACGGACGAAAATCGCTAACGGAAACAAAATCCGGACAGAAAATACCGCCAAACACGACGGTTCTGAAAATTTAGAAAGTCGGATTGTGCCTTACCTCGTGCACAGCAATTTCCTCAACAGTCTCCTCGGACGAAAACAGCTCGGCGTCGCCCGAAAATCCGCTTTTCCACTTTTTCCTTCGTTTTTCTCTCTCCTCAGCTTTTTCTCTCTCTTCAAAATATCTCATTTCTATATATATCCAGACTGATCGTCCTGGACGATCGAGCTTCGTACCAGACGATCCATGAAGAGAAGAATTCCGTCCAGACGAAAATTACATATCGTCCCTGGCGATAGGTTCACGGGAGAATTTTCGTCCAGACGATCCACACTTCGTCCAGACGAACCAATCAGCCAAACAAGGTTTTTTCTGCACAACCTGTACCGATCGTCCCGGACGATCAAACTTCGTCCCGGACGAACCTGGAGCAAAAACTGATATTACAGTAAGTCGGCGACCGGGGAGAACTCCGGCGTTAGATGGTATTCAGGCAAAACTCCGGCGTCACTTGGAGATTAGCGGAGTTCCGGCGTCACTTGGAAGTCAGGCGAAATTCTGGCTTCACTTGGAAGTTGGGCAGAAATCTGGCATCACTTGGAAGTCAGGCCGAATTCCGACGTCACTTGAAAGTCGGGCGGAACGCTAGCGATGGTCACGGAAGAGTTTCTTCCCTCCTCTTTTTCTCTTCTCTTGTCCTTCTTCTCTTCTTCTTTTTGCTTGGATCCCCTCTCAAGAGAAATGATGGGCTATTTATAGTTTTTTTAGGATGACATGAGGAGGATCAAGGACAAATGTTGAGTGGTTTGGATGGACGTCCGATATTGAATCCCTTAACCGTGAACCGTTTGTCAGACATTTGAAGGTCTTAACAATATCGAAATTCGACGATTTTGGGCTCGTTGGATTTGTCTCATCAAGCTGCTCGATTTGACTATAAGCATGTCATGTTTAGAAACTGTTTGGTAATCCAAATTGTGGTTTGAACCTTCAAACAACGCTTCGGGTATTCAATTCAAACTCATTTGGGCTCGGATTGAGTTGAATTTGGTGTCGTTGGGTTTGTATTTTCGAGAAGCTCAATTCGACTATAAGTTTTTTGAAATCTGAGTTCAGATGATCCCATATTTATTTTTGGAAGTTTCTGGCTTGATTTTGCCTCGAGATTCGTGCCCGATCAAGATAATTTTTTTGATGATATATCAATTATAATCACATTATTATAAGTGTAATAGCTTATAATCATTATGTATCATTTTTTAAATTAATCAAGGCTTTCATTAGCACCAAATTCAGCCTCTCTTAAATGCCATATTCGTCGCATACCTCTATATTAGCGGCTCAATTCCACGTAGTGAGCATAGGAGAAGAACAATAAGTTTAAGGCTTTGGGACAGTTTTCTTACTGCTGTCTAATTCAGCTTTTTAGCAGAAAATTTTCTAGTTCAAAAAAATTTTTAACTAAATATTTAATATTTCATGTCTATCACTCATAAACAACTTTAATATCAAATATTATTTCGTTATTTCATGTCTATCACTCATAAATTATTTTAAAAAGCAATAAAACAACAGTCATAAATGAGTGAAATTATTACGTGCAGTTACCGGATGCCGTCCGAGATCAATCAAGACGCCCCATATCATTGATTTACTGTGTATCACTATATATCGGATGACATGACACGTTCTGATTGGCCTCTAAATGATTTGATGATCGCACATAATAATTTCTCCCCAAATGAAGTCTTAATCCATCCTTAAATAAATTTATATATGCTATTAAGAGGTCTATGAGTACCAAATCACATAGCAGGAGACTAAACCGACTCAGAACAATGGAGAAAGCAGGTAAACCCGGTTCAATCAAACCCAAAAAAGATAAGAAGAAACTAGAAGCACTACCGGAATTCCCAAATTGCCCTTCATATATTTCAAATTTACAGCTTATCAGTACGGCAACCACTCAGATCGCACCAGGCAGCTACAGAGCTTTCTGGATCGGCTTCTCTTCCAATGCTGCTGCGCCCCCGAGCTGCTCGTAATGAGTTCCGGCGACGAAGTTGATGATGTCATCGCCGGCGCGGCAGGCGGCGGCGTCCGTATGAGGTGGCGGTGAGATCCTGAGGAGGACGGCGACAGCGGCGAGCAAGAAGGTAGTGGAGAGAAATAGGGGCCAGAAGAAGCCGACGAGCGAAGAGAAAGTGGGGCCGAGGTAAATGAAGCACGTGATTATGATGGCAGCGACGGCGGCGACGGCGAAGTGGAGTTTGAAGGGGAGGAGCTGCTCTTGGATCGCCATTGATGTGCGCGGAAGAAGGGGTTTTGGGGCTGAGGAGCGTCGGCGGAGTGAAGAGGGATTTGGTTTAATAATTTTTTTGGGAGGTTTTAAAAGAAGAGCACGTGCATATTTAGAGCAAATTATTCCATTCGGTGTCCGAATTTGTCCGGACATAAATTCAGACGATCCACGTCACCCAAATACATCGGGGCTGGTGTATTTGGGTGACGGTGTATTTGGGTGACGTGGCACGTCTGGATTGGATGTCCGAATGTCCGGTGACCAGACTTAATAATTCGCCCATATTTAGAGGCTGTTTGGCAGCATCTATGATTTGATTTAAGTAGGATTTCATAAATCTGTTAAATCCGGATTTTAGAAATCCCGAGGGGCTTAAATCTTGAAAACTATTTGGTAACATTCATGATAAATCCTATTAAATCTCGTGTGATTGTTGATTGTTTGACAATAGAATATATTTAACAAGTGGATTCTTCCTCTCCTGCCAACGGATTTCGTAAAATCGACAAAAAACAAGATTTCAGAAATCTGGGATTTAGCACGAAAAGGAGGAATTTTCCGCCTACGGCGGCTTTCATTTGCTGTGAAATTTGGTTTTGCATTTTAGAGCGTATGGCTGGATTTAATTCAAATCTGCCTCAAATCCGACCTAAATCCTGCTACTAAATAGCCCTTTAATTTTTTAACATTGCAGCTCACTTTGATATGTTGGTTGTGATTTTTTGATATATTATGTGTGTGAATTTATCTTAGTTGACTTAAATATTCTAAAAAAAATTGAATATTACTTAAATTTTTTTTATAAATATAGCTTAAAAAAATTGATTCATAACCCTTAAAATTTTAAGAATTCTAGTAATATTTTTAAAAGAATCAATTTTTAAAAATCCATTATTTATTTTTTTAAGATTTTTGTGCAGTTAAGACAAACTCACATACATATGCAAATTTTGAATTCAAAACTTCTTAATTGATAGTTAAAACTCAACTAGCAGATCAAATTGAGCTGTGTATGTATAACTCTGCGACATTATAATAAAAGGCAAAGCTCATTTGATTATTCATAAGTAAAAAATGGTAATTTTAATTTTGTTGTTATTTAAAAATGAAGCATTAATTTTGAGTTGATTTGAAAATATAAATTAATATTTATTTTTAATTACATAAAAAATAATTAAATTTATAATTTTTAATAGTATAAAAAATTTTATTAAGATGAGTATAAAGGTTTTTAAATAACTAGGCTAGTAAAGGGCTCATTTGATTCTTTCTGAGTAAAAATGATAATTTTAAATTAATTTATTATATAAAAATGATGCGCTATTTTTTAGGCAATTTGAAAATATTTTATTTATTTATTTCTAATTTCATCTAATTACATAATAAAACTAGATAAAAATTTATAATAAAAATTTGTTTAATTTGAAAATAACCAATTGATATTACCAAATTAGCCTCATTATAGTTTAATTTTGCTTGTCAGAATGAGGGCATGGAGGTAATTTCGGATTTGAAAGAGGATTTTATGGGAAGGAAAAAGACCTGTGGAGCTTGTCGGCCATCAATCCTTGAGAATTTTGGTACTACGTCACGTGCGATATTCGGGATCAGACGGTGCGTTGCGGTGCGATCACCACCGTCCAATAGGTGTTAAACGGCTAGATTGCAACTTTCGGTGGGCGGTGGGCCCTGAAATTTGGACGGCAGGGAAATAGTAGGCTTTATGTAGGGGACATAGGAAAACTATATAAAAATAGAGCCGTTGCATAATTTAAATTTATGATTTTTTTTGGGGGGAAAGATTTAATATTCATATAGTACAGAGTTGCATAATTTTTCTGCTTTAAATTTGAAACTTTTTTTTAAAGTAAAATATGTGAAAATTAAATAATGAGAAGGGGTGTAATTAGGGGTGTCAATTCGAGTCAACGAGTCGGGTTCGGGTCGAACTCGAAAATAACCCGACACTATTCAGATAAACCCGAAACCGACCCGACATGAATGATCAAAAGTTCACCTAAAATTAATAATTTTCGGATCAAAATCAGGTCAAAACAAGCCAATCTTGGGTTTCCAAGTCAAATAGAAGTTTTCGTGTCAATTTCGAGCTTTTTCGTGTTGCTGGGTCAACCCGAACCCAATCCGATTTTTAAAACGGGTTGATTTATTGAATCTGAACCCGACCCGTTTCGAATCCGGGTTGACCTGAACCCAGATTTTTCCGGGTCAGATTCGGGTCATGTTTGGCGTCGTGTCAAAAATTGACACCCCTAGGCGTAATTGTAGAATAATTTAAAATTAATTTTTTTTTTGAACATTTAGGCTATCTAAGACAAGATGAGCTGTGTTTTTAATTATTTGGCTTAGGCTTTATTTTTTAAGAAAACATCAAAAGTTTCAACATTTTTTTTATAGAAATAAAAAATTTTGCCAAAATGTTTGGCATTTTCTACGGTAGATCACTTAAATGAATTATAATTCACTTAATTCATTATTGATACATCATAAGAAAATTATCTTGATCATGCACGAATCTTGAAACAAAATTGAGTTGGAAACTTCAAAGATTAAATTCAGGAGCATCTGAACTCCAATTTCAGCGAGCTTATATTCAAACTGAGCGTCTCGGAGACACGAACCCAATGACACCAAACTCAACCCAATCCGAGCCCAAATGAGTCTGAATCAAAGACCCAAAGCGCTGTTGGGAGATTCGAACCACAATTTGAGTTACCAAACGGTCTCCGATTTTCACGAGCTTATACTCGAATCGAACGTCTCAACGAGACAAATCCAACGAGCCTAAGATCACCGAATTCCGACGTCATCAAGGCCTTCAAATATCCAACGAACGGTCCACGATCAAGAGATCCAATATCGACCGTCCATTCAAACCACTCCCGATTCGCCCTTGATCTCACACCTATTTACAAGCCATGCCACTCCAGAAAAACTATAAATAGAGTCCTCATTCTTCACAAGAGGGCTCAAGTGAAGAGAAAGGAGAAGAAGAGAAGGGAGGAATTTGGGAGCTATCTTGCCACCGACCACCGCTGGAGTTCTTGCCTACCACCACCGGGGTTCCTGCCGACCATTGCCGGGGTTTCTGCCGACCACCGCCGGTTTTCCTGTCGACCACCGCCGGGGTTCCTGCCGACCACCGCCGGTTTTCCTGTCGACCGTCACCGTGGTTCCTGTGGACCACTGCCAGAGTTCCTGCCGACCACCGCCGGTTTTCCTGCCGATCACCGCCTGAGTTCTCTTCTAACCGACGCTGAAGCTTATCCCAACCACTGCCTTATTTTGGTCGGTTCATCAATCATCATTAGATTTTTGTCTGTTACTAACTTGTTGTAATTCTGACATTTTCAAGTAAAGGGGTGAATCAAATGTTGTAACCAATCCAGATATAGTGGAAATTTCTCATCTGGGTCAGGCCCCGTGGTTTTTCCCTTTTCGGGTTTTCCACGTAAAAAAGTTTCTGGTGCTTCTCCCTTAATTATCTGTTGGTGTGCTGGATATACTTATATTGCTAAGACATTATATTTTTTTTTACTCTACTGCAGCGTATATTCTAGTCCGCATCAATTTGGCGCCGTCTGTGGGAAAGCTTTCCCAATATTTCTTCAATGGCTGATCAAAGTAATACCAGTAATAGATTCTCTCGCTCAAATACGCATCGAACTAGATTCTCATCTGGCAATCATGGACATCTTAATTATCAGAGGGAAGGGCCTTCTTCCTTGAAAAATCGAATTCGTAGGATGGAGGAACAACAGGCAAGGATCCTCGAAATATTGGAGGAGGTAGGCCAGCAAAGGATGCTGTCTCAAAATGATGAACCTCCTCTCCATCATCGCCAACAAAATAATATGGACCAACAATTTGAAAATGTTCATCAAACTCATGCTCCTCCGCAATATAATCCAGAAATAGATGATGCTGCTAGTTCAACATATCCTGCACCTAGAGCCCATCAGATGCAAAATCTTCAACCTGCTCTTGATACTCCTCGCGATGTCATAAGAGATGAATTACGACGACTGGTCCAAGAAGAATTCCCAATACGGGAAAGGAATCATTTCAATATACAGCGAAGCTTTCAAGAATCTTCTCCACTAACATATGAAATTCTTTTACACCCTATTCCAACAGGGTTCAAGCTACCAAACATTGATGCATATGATGGGTCATCTGATCCCTATGAACACATTGATCATTATCGAACAATTATGCACATACAGCGAGCTTCTGATGCGCTTCTTTGTCAAGTTTTTCCTGTGACCCTAAAGGGTCAAGCTCGCACCTGGTTCTATGCTCTCCCTAGAAATACAATCCATAGTTTTGTTCATCTTGCAAAACTCTTTGTCGAACAGTTTGTTGCTAATAGAAGAATTATTAAAGATTTATCACATCTCTCCGGAATCCGTCAAAATGAAGGAGAATCTTTGAAAGAATATTTTCAAAGATTTTCTTCTGAAGCTCGACAAATCCCAGGCGTTGATCCTGAATTACTACGAGGTGTTTTTCTTGGAGGGTTGCGCCCCGGACCTTTTTACTCTGCATTAATGAGAGAAACAGTTCATTCTTATGCTGACTTAATTCACAGAGTAGAAGCTCAAATTACTGCTGATGAGGCTATCAATGCTCATCGAAAACAATTTGAACAGCATTCTAATAAGAGAAAGAATGGCCACGAAGCTGGAGCTGGAGCCCAAAAGTCTCAAAAGAGGAATCAAGATCTTCCACCATGACCCCCTCAGCAAAATCGGGATTATAGGCCAAAGAAGGAGTACACTCCGTTGAATACAACTCGTGTTAATATTCTTATGGCTATACAACATGAGCAAACTATTAAATGGCCCCAACCACTAAAGCCAAATTCTGGAAATCAAGATTATTATTGTCATTTTCATCGAAGCCGCGGGCATACAACTGAAGCTTGTAGACAATTGAAGGAAGAAATTGAAAGGCTAATTCAACAGGGATATCTTCGTCAATTCACTCAAAATCCACCTGTGCAAAATGAGGCTAATCCTGCTGGGGGCAGAATCAACAACAGCAGCATCAACAGCAACAAAGGCATCAGCATACAAACCGCCAGATAGTTGGAGAAATTGAAACTATTGCAGGAGGACCCTTAATATACTCTCAAGTCTTACTCACCAGCCCGGAGGAACCGACTCTAAAGAAGGCACGATTTGATCACTCCATCACATTTGGAGATTCTGACTTAGAAGGGATTCATACTCCGCACCAAGACCCACTTGTCATTAATGATGGTATTGGAGATCCATGTTATAACGTTAAAAGAATCTTAATCGATAATGGGAGTTCTGTTGATATCCTATTTTACTCAACTTTTCTTAGTATGAGGTTGGCTAGAGAGAAGCTTCAACCTGCTGCTGGACCATTGTATAGATTTGATAATCGTCCAGTAGGAGTAGAAGGAACAATTACGCTCCCTGTTACAATGGGGGAATTTCTTCGACAAGGTACTCATTCAGTTCAATTTATTATGGTTAAGTTAGAATCGACATATAATGCTGCTATCTTTGGGCGACCTTTGCAATCAATTTTTAAAGCTATCGCTTCAGTACCTCATCTGAAGATGAAATTCCCAACTCCAGCAGGGATTGGAGAAGTGCGAGGAAATCAACAGGAGGCACAATCTTGCTATCTCAAACAGGCTCAACCTCGCCCATATGTTACTTTAAGCATTATAAATTTTGATCTGCAAAATGAAGATGACCTTTATAGAGCTTTCCCAGTAGAGTTTTTAATTTGTGTCTCTATATCAGAAGAAGATCAACTCAGAACGGTGCAGATCGGGTCTTCACTTTCTGATGAAGAAAAGATACAATATACAGATTTTTTGCGAACAAATCAAGATATTTTTGCATGGAGTTCGGCAGATATGCCTGGAATTGACCCACAGATTATTATGCATTCTCTCAGGATAAATCATATGTTTAAACTAATCATCCAAAAGAAGAGAAATTTTGCACCAGATCGCCAAAAAGCTATAGAGCAAGAAGTAGATAAGCTTTTAAAAGCTGAATTCATAAGAGAAGTATATTATCCAACTTGGCTTGCTAATGTCGTGATGGTTTAAAAAACTAGTGGGGCATGGAGGATGTGCGTGGATTACACAGATCTCAATAAGGCTTGCCCAAAGGATAGTTTCCCACTTCCTCGTATTGATCAATTAGTTGATGCAACGTTAGGACATCAAATGTTAAGTTTCATGGATGCATACTCTGGATATAATCAAATAAGAATGGATCCTGTAGATGAAGAAGCAACTGCTTTTCAAACTGATAAGGGGTTAAATTGCTATAAGGTCATGCCTTTTGGGCTCAAGAATGCTGGGGCGACTTATCAACGCCTCATGATGTGGACCTCCGAAAGAGCACCGCGCGAACGGGTCAATTGGAAGGGCAGATTGGATCGTGCATACGACTAACCATTGAGGATAGAGGCTGTCACCAACACACCTCAATCGGTAGTAATATACACGACCTAGTCACGGGTTTCCCCCACGCGAAAAAAGTTTGAATGGAGTTTAGTAGATTGTGGGAACCAAGTTTCCCACGGGCGCAAGCCCCCGTGGTTAATTACATCTCAAGCCGGAGCCTGAGAAAACTCTCGATTAAGGATCATACATTATCTCTTCCTAAAGTGGGATCAGCACGAAGAGGTAGACTAGGAAATCCTACTAAAAAAAGGGAGAAAGGTCCCAAAGGGCTGAATCAGATATCATGGTTCATACCAACATTCGGAGGCTCTAGGGTACTAAATGAAAACCGGAGAAAATAAATCAAGCACTCGATCACATACGTGAGAGAAGAGATGGAGGTGGCGTCATCCTGTGACGCAGATAAGTAGGATTTAGAGTCCCTGAAAAGAAGGGACCTACCTACTATTTTAGGCATACTACGAGACCGAGTGTAGTAGCCTCGGACCCTAAATCTAAATTGGACTTAGTGTTCGACACACATTAAGACCAGTGTCCTAGCTAATGCAATGCAAAACCTGGACTTACCCCGGCCTGGATAGGGGAGCCAGCTAACCACCTAATCGATTTAAAACCATGCTGTCAAGTCAATTATGAAAGATGGGTGGGTGGTACAGTTATTGGAAATAGGACCGACATCTAGAGAATTTCCTAAGTGGTCCTGGACTTATGTAGGTTAGATGCTCCTAGCTAATGCAATTAAATTTTAATTAGTTGGTTACTAATGCAATGCATGCTAGTTGAATTGTCAGCTCATGAATGCTATAGAACTTTAAAAACAGGCTTATAGAAAATAGTTTTTTGAAAAGACTGGGTCTCCCTAGGTCCGGCACTTCATCCTCATAGGCCAGATTATCCGGACTCTACCCACAGGCAGGGAGATGTCTTATAGCAAGGAGAGAAGATGCAGTAATATGCATGCGACCCCGGACGATTCTGGCAGTTTCCTAGATTCGTTAAATTTCTATGTTATTTAGAATCCTAAAATTTTAGATATTAATTGCGAGTAAAAGAATTTTATAGTCCTTAATGAGCCTAATACGATCCAGGCGAAAGCAAAAATGACATGCAAGAAAGAAACCTAAAAAAAAAAGCAGGTAATTTCTAATGCGCAATCAGGTAAACACATCAATATAAATCCAACAAATCAAGTAAATGTCCATAGGCCAACTGCCCTTTAATTACAACCCAGTGTATGCAGAAAAGTAAAGTGGCCGGGCACCACTGCCAACAACCCGGATTTCTAAGCCTATGACAGACGCCAACAACTTTGAGTGGGATATTGGATCTTCAAATTTTCAATGTCTTCAATCTTCTGGGTATCTCCTCCTTGGACTCCTTGGATCACTCCTCCTTGGACTCCTTGGATCCGTCGTGGCTTGAATATCCAAACGAAGAGACAATTCTCCCTTTTGGGGAGTATTACCTTTTCTCTTTGGATACCTAAAGCCATCCAACTCGATCTCCCAAATGGAAGAAGACCCTCCTCTATAAGGATGCCTTCTTCTTTTGGTATTCGAATTGGATAAGAATATCCACACTCAGAGTTATTTTCACAACTCTCACCAATATTACAAATATTTACATTAATATGAAAGCAATAAATTCTAAGAGCACCTGCAAGGTTATCCTAATAGAAATCATCACAAGTAGTTTATATAAAAAATGAAAATGCTAACACCATTGACCCTGTGCCAAGCCATGCTCTTAATTATGAGGGCTAAGCAGCTCCATCTGTGCAGTTATAATTATTAATTTTAGCCCTCATTTTTATCTAGGGGGAGCTGAGCAAGCGCCTGCATGAAATATTATTAGAAATAATTATAATGCTTCCCCCTTTTATTAGCTTGAGTATGGCCACCTGCACGGAAGAACAGTATATATATAGCGCTCTTAACCTATGGGTAAGTCTAGCGATCACATCCAGAGTACAGAAGAAGTAAGCAAACACAGCAATCATTTTTCAAACAGCATGCAATGAAATCCACGAAAGCTCCGGCACACAGTAGAAAAGTAAAATCCAGCGACCTAACCTCGGTCTAGAAGTGGTGCCCTAGCAAACAATTCTATGTGTGTGTAAGGCTAGTGTGGTTTGGATAAGTCCTAAGCTGGGTAGTTAGTTAAAGTTATCTAGAGTTCAGGTATGTTAGGGGTCAGAAAAGGAAATTTTTGTTGAAATTCAAATATTAGTGAATCAGGGTGCATTTTAATTATTTCAGTTTGTTGATCAGTTTTAAGAGCTTGGGATATTCATATTTGAAGTTTAAATTGCATTAGCCAATTTTGGAAAGTTCTGGGTCCTCCTAGGTACTAAACTAAGGGTCCAAAAAGTCATTATGGGAAATAGGTTAGGTCTGGGCCTCCTATCACCTTAGGAAAATACTAGACCTCAATACGAGTAATTAGCCAGGTAGTAGGTTGAAATCGGAGTTTTTTAGGCAAAGTTATGAATTTTCTAAATTTCGGGCCCTATCCTATATACTAGGGTTGACCAAAAAGTTGACTTTCTAATCTAGGCCAGTTTCTGGAAACTTAAAATTTTTAATAAATACTAGACCCTAATTGGAGTCTAATGCAAGTGAGTTTGCCTAATTTGGATTTTTCTACAATTAGTTATGAATTTTCTAAATCTGAGGTATTTATGGAAATTTCTAAATTGATTAGGAGAAGGCCATATTTTGCAATTTTGGCCCAAATCAGCCCCAAACTGAGTCGAATCACTCCCAAAAGTCAAGGATGACCTGAGAAAGTGATCCCCTAGGGTTTGGATGGGATTTGGGATTTTTAATAATTTTTAATAATTTATTAGGGGCAAAAAGGTAATTTCCACCTATAGTCAAATTATGGGTCAACCTAGAGTCAAACTAAAGAGCCCTATTTATCTAAAGTCAAGGGTCAGATTCTGGTCAGTTTGAGGTATTATGGGTAATTTTCTGACCTAAAATATATTTATTGTATTTTCCGGAAGGTATCGGGGCCTTAATTAGCAGATTAATTATTATTGGTTAATTAAGGGCTCTAAAAGCTCCTAAAAATTTCCAGAAAATTATGGAGTGTTTATGATGTCACTAAGTTTAAGTGTTGGAGTTTTGGTGTCAATCCGGGATCTATCCTAGCTCCTAGGAAACTTCTAAGTTCGCTAGACGAGTCCTTAATTATTGTCCTTAGGGTGTCACTACGTTGTATGAGTTTAAAGTGATGTTTTGTCTAACCCTCAAGGTAATAAATGCATGGGAATACAAAAATGAAATAAACACACCATGTTCTTAAATCTAGGAGAGCCTAGACTAAGTGCTCGTGGTGCAATCCTATACATGCATTCTACGAACAATAAGAAATAAAAGACACCTAATGCAGTGATTAGTGAATGATTGAGATCCAATCACCCACTAACCCACTCCCCCATGATTTGCTTTTCATTCATAGACCCCATGTCTAAAATTTCATCGAACAGCAGATCTCCCAAAATTAGGGGATTTAATTATAAGTAATTTTAAAATAATTTAAAATAATTATATAAATATAATTTTTTATTGAAAAATAAGATAATTCAAAATAAATCAGTTTGTAATAAATAAATATATGGGAGACTCGCTGACCACTCAATCGAGGCCACAAAAACGGTTTGAAAATAATTTGTATTTTAAAATAATTATGATAATGAATGTTTAATTAATAGGAAAAAGACTCGGAAATAGCGATCTAAAACTAAAACCAGTCAGAACAGCCAAAACCAATGGCTGGAAATGATTTCAAAACATAAAGCTCGTCTTTCTGAAAAGAACGAGGGGTTGCACGCCAAAATCCGATTTAAAACGAAAAAGATACGAAATTTACAAGTTCAAATACAATAAAATAATATTTTTAAAATAGTATAGTTTTGCTGTTTTTGAAATAACAGAAAGTACAGACAAAATTTTCATCTGAAAATAGTTTTAAAATATGCAGAATTCAGAGTACATCCAAAACAAGGTATTGTGCGTCAAAATTCGACTTGAAACGAGAAAGTTACGCAATTTCAAAGTTTAAAGACGATAATTAAATAATTTTAAAATAGTATCATTGACTGTTTTGAAAATAATTGCAGACAGAGCAAGGCTTTTTGAATAGAACCAATTCCAAAGTGTGCAGAATTCAAATACGTTCAAAACAAGGTGCTGTGCGTTTAAAACGGAGCGAAAACGAAAAAGTTACGATTTTCTGAAGTTTAAAGCAATAAAACAGATTTTTAAATAAATAAATAATATTTAAATATATATATTAAAATATATAATAATACTAATGATAATAAAAGACAAAACAGCAACTTACAATCAAAGAGAAATGATAATTAGTATAATAAATAACTATTAAAATAACAATATAATAATAATTAAACTAAAAATAATTTTTTAAATAATGTAAAAGAAAAGGGTTTTGCTGTTTTTAAAATAAATTAAAATCCACAGGTCATTTTTATAAAAAAATTTTTTTATCATGTGGAGGACGACGATACGAATCCAACAAGGTATTGTACGTCAAAATCGGACGAAAAACGAATTTTCTGGGATTTTTTAAATGAAAATAGCTTAAAACACATTTAGAAATACTTTAAATAATATAAAAAGGCGGCGGCGGCTCCGGGCGTGACAAGTGGCGCGGCGGGATTGATCCCGCGGATTCAGGAGACGGCGCCCAATGATTGGCGCTGATTACGGGGAGCTGTAATCAGCTCCCAATCATTGTCTGGCCGGCGGACCCCACGCGGCTTCACTCAAATGAGTCAGCCTCGGGGACCAGCCGTTGGATCATCCGCCATGTGAGATGGACGGTGGAGATCGAGTCAGACGGCTCGATCGAACAACTAGGCGAACGGCGGTCTGGACCCGCGCGAAACCTGGGCCGTGGATCTTGAATCCAACGGTCCCAGATTTACCCATGCAGGCGCATGGCCGGACCAAACCCTTAGGGGTGTTTTGGCTTCGTTCTCCCAATCAACTCGACGAAACGCAACGAAATTTTAGACATGGCTTCTAGTAGTGAAGAGCATCAATGGGGGGTGATTTTCATGATTTTATATGCAGTATAGAGAAGGTTATTTAGATCTAAGTGTTCCAAACTAGGGTTGAAGAATTTACCCAAAATACTCGATGGAATCGAACGATCTTGGGCTCTTTGGACTCGTGAGAGGTGAGGCAACGTTTCTTTAGTTGACGTCGAGATCCAAAAGTCGCTCGATCTACCGGGATTCGTCCTGGAACAGATTTGGGCTCGGGTGTCGCCGGGATCTGGCCGGCGGCGGCTCGAGGCGGTCGGGTTTCGAACGAGGAAAGTGGGGAAGTGGTATGGGAGTCCTCTCACAAAGTCTCAGGGACTAAGACGGTCTAGAGCTCGAGCAAGAGGAAAAAGATCCTTTCTAAACCTAGATTTCTCCTATTTAAAGCCCCTATCCTATCTTGAACGACCTAGATCTAATCATCAGCTATTTGGGAGGGAAAATAGAGCTATGAGGCCATGGTTTTGATTTCAAAACGAAAGGGAATCAATTGGAGCTCTAAATGGGCTATTAATGGGCTTTAATAGGTTATTTTAACCTATTAAAGACTTGGTTTGACCAAGTCAATGATTGACTTGGTCAAACCAGTCAAGAAAGCTAAGGGAGTCATTGGATTGAGCCATGTAAGAGATTGGATTTGATTAAAAAAAGATTTGGGCTCTTAATGGGCTATGTGGTCAACCTTGGTTGACCCAGGGTCCAAGCCCGGGTTCAACAGGCTCGACTCGACCTACTGAACCTATTGGAGGGGGTTCAGGGGTCTAACTTGGTCAATTTGACCAAGTCAATTGTTCGATCCCGATTCTGGGCAAAATTGAGGTCAACAAACGGACCCCCAATAGGAGTGGTGAACAACTAGTGAACCGCTCGTGTTGGCGTTGACCGACTAAGCCACAAAAGTAGAGTGAAAAGTATGAGTGACAGAATATCAGAAAGATTGTGGAAAAAGGAAGGAGGCTCAGAAAGATTGTGGAAAAAGGAAGGAGGCTCTTGCCCCGTAATGGGGGGCAGAGCCTAGGAAAGGAGAAAAAGAAGCAGCAGTGCGCAAGTAAGGTATCACTGAAACAGTGAACCAACAGTAGGGTTTCTTCCCGGCCTTACCCTTCGACAAGGGTAGAGCCAAGGATAAAACCAATGGTAAAGATCACCCAAAAAGGTGAAAACAAAGCAAGTGGGTTCTCCTATGGCCTTGCCCTATAGTGAGGGCAGAGCGAACAGGAGAGTCAAAGGTACAGATCACCACAAAGGTGAAAAAGGTAGAAGAATTCTTCTCTAGCCTCACCCCGTAGCAGGGGCAGAGCCAAGGGAAGACTCAAAAGTAAGGTAGTAGAAGTATATTAACTATCTGTCCGACTGTATCGAGCCGGCAGAATAGAAGGTGAAAGGATCCCACATCCTCCTGCACGTCTCGTAGTAGTGCACTGGGGTGACTCAGTATCTGCTTGACCAAATCAAGTCAGCAAATAAAAGAATCACAAAAGCCTGGTGTCGGCCTAACCGGAACAAGACACTCAGGGCAAAAGGTGGCGAGGAGTTCCTGGCAGGTGCTCTGCCAGGCTCTCTCTACCAAGTAAACCAACTCCCTATCTGTTCATTTCAAACAGTGGGATAGAAGGTGAAAAGATCCCATCTCCTCCTGCCTATTTCAGGACAGTGGATTGGGGTGACTCAGTATTTGCCCGGCCCACTTAGGGCGGCAAATAAAGGGAGCCACGAAGTCTGGTGCCTGTTGATCAGAATAGGACACTCAAAGAAAATGCGAGGAGTTCCTGCCAGGTGCTCTGTCAGGCCCTCTCTACCAAGTAAACCAACCTCCTATCTGTTCATTTCAAATAGCAGGATAGAAGGTGAAAAGATCCTGCCCCTCATGTTCTTCTCAGAACAGTGGATTGGGGTGACTCGATACTTCTGCCTGACCTCAGCAAAAAGTAAAGAAGACAGGAAATGGAAGCCTGCGTAGTCTTTTACAGGACATCCAGAGTAAGGGGTCATTGAGGAATTGCGCCTCCCAGGGACTCTGTCGGGCTCACTCAACGGTAAAGTAAAACCAACTACTAAGCTGACCGTATCCGGACAGCGGGTAGAAGGTGAAAAGATCCCGCCCCTCCTGCTCTTTTCGGAACAGTGGATTGGGGTGGCCACTACTTCTGCCTGACCTCAGCAAGAAGCTCATGAACCACGAAATGGAAGCCTGCTTAGTCTTTTACAGGACATCCGAAGTAAGGGGTTGTTGAGGAATTGCGCCTCCCAGGGACTCTGTCGGGCTCACTCAACGGTAAAGTAAAACCAACTATCAGGCTGACCGTATCTGGACGGCGGGTAGAAGGTGAAAGGATCCCGCCCCTCCTGCTCCTTTCGGAACAGTGGATTGGGGTGGCCACTACTTCCGCCTGACCTCAGCAAGAAGTTCATGAACCACGAAATGGAAGCCTGCTTAGTCTTTTACAGGACATCCGAAGTAAGGGGTTGTTGAGGAATTGCGCCTCCCAGGGACTCTGTCGGGCTCACTCAACGGTAAAGTAAAACCAACTACCAGGCTGACCGTATCCGGACAGCGGGTAGAAGGTGAAAAGATCCCGCCCCTCCTGCTCTTTTCGGAACAGTGGATTGGGGTGGCCACTACTTCTGCTTGACCTCAGCAAGAAGCTCATGAACCACGAAATGGAAGCCTGCTTAGTCTTTTATAGGGCATCCGAGGTAAAAGAAAGAAACGTTGAGGAATTGCGCCTCCTAGGGACTCTGTCGGGCTCACTCAACGGGTAAGCTTCAACATCTGCTGCAGCCAGCTCGGTCTTGCAGATGAAGAAGGGCTCAATACCCACTCAGTCATTTCAACTGAGTGAATAAAGAGTCAGGCTCCGATGCCTGTCTGATCAGAACAGGGCAATCAAAAGCGTGGTGAGGAGTACCTGCCAGGTGCTCTACCAGGTCCTCTCTACCAGGTAAACTCAACTATCTGTCTGTTCATTTCAAACAGCAGAATAGAAGGTCAAAAGTCACCTCGACATCAGCCTAACACTCATCTGTGTAGGGATGTGAGGGAAAAAGAAGTAAGTAAATGGGATAATTTGGAGGGCAGAGCCACCTAGGGAACCCTTTCTAGCAATCTGGTAACCACATGGTAGAGGACAAATCGTCGTGGCCATGAGTATCCAAATACTGTCAGGATCTCCTAAAGAACCCTAACCCTATACAAAAAGGGGAGAAAGGCATCAGAACGACATCTCTCAAGAAAGCTGGAAGAGATATACCCACTATAAAGTATGTAAAGGGGTGATCTCATTCCAACAGAGTAAAAAGAACTCGAGTAGCGAGGGGGGCACCCCAACTACAGAAGGTAGGACTAAGCCTGGTGAAAACAATCCTCAAAGAGGCTACAGTGGTGAACCCATACTAACTGATGGGGACCCTGTAAGAGGTAGAAACAAGATCAAAACATCCAAAGGACTTCTCCGACAGCTAGGAGTCGGATCTCAATGAGAAAATTAGTGATAAAAGTATCTGAAAGAGCTGACTCTCTACTAGAGGATCAAAACTCAAGGAAAAGGTGGTGGTAGCATCCAAGGTGTGATGCTCCATATCACCAGGTGAGAAAAAGAGCCAAAGTAGATAGGGATCATCCTCTCTACCAAGGGCAACAATTCTGAGTAAGTAAAAGAATCTCATAGTAGGAACACCCACACAAACTAGTGGGATCCTGTGAAAAGTGAAAGTGACATCGACACATCCATAGGACTAGTCTGGGAACTGAGTCTAGAGTATTAATGGTAAAATGGGTCACGAAAGAAAAAACAGTAAAAGAACTGATCTTTTGCTAAAAGATCAAAGTTCTCAAAGTGGTGATATTAGTACACGGGGCAAGGTATACTACACCATGAGGAGGAAAGGAGCTCTAGGTAGTGAAGGGGACTCATCTACTACCTGAGTATGGTAATCATGTATAGAAATGCAGTATCATCTGAAGGCTCACAGTGGTAGCACCTACCCTGATCGGGTGGGACCCTGTGGGGAGAAAAAGCAACAACACAACATTCATAGGGCTACTCCAGCAGCTAAGAGTAGGGTATAAATGTAGAGAGCAGGGGAGTAAAGAATCTCAGGAGCTGATCTTCTACTAGGAAATCAAAGCTCCTAAAGTCGTGGTGCTAACACCTGAGGATAGATGTACTACACCACAACTAAGAAAACAACTCTAGGTAGTCAGGAGACATCCTCACTACCGAGGATAGTAATCAAAAATCAATGATTACTAGAAGGGTCGCAATGGTAACACTTACCCCTAACTGGGTAGGACCCTACGAGAAGTGAAAACAATCAAACAAAATCCATGGGGCTACTCCAAAAATTAAAAGTAGGGAACAGATACTAAAGTAAGCTGGTGGAAGAAACCAAGGAGTTAGTCTCCCAATGGAGAACCTGAGCTCCTAGAATTATGGTGCTAACACTTGAGAACAGATGTACTACATCACAGCACAACTCTGAGGTGACAAGGGAGCACTCCTGAAACCTAATCTGATAATCATGAGTAAGATCTATGATTATCATAAGACCACAGCGGTAACACCTACCCTGATCAGGTAGGACCCTGTGCGAAGTGAAGGTAACACTGCCACATTCATAGGACTACTCAGAGTAGTTCATGAATGGGAGGTAGACTACCAAAAGAGAGCAGTAGGGGGCGATCTCTTCTCAGAAAGACCTAAGCCCAAAAAGTAGCGATGGTTACATCTCAAAACACAATGTACTACATCCCTAACGAAGAAATGCATTTAAAATCATGTAAATTAATCGACCAACTAAGTGGGAACTCAACCTTGAATAGATCAACAAAGTACTCTCAAGGGAGGAGAAAGAGAAATTTTTGGGGAATTTGGGCTCTTAGAGTGTTTTACCGGGTTCCTCCTGCAATAAGGGCAACCGGTTTTGCTATACCGAGAGCTTCCCTCTTTTTGTCACATGTATGAATATACATGTAACGCCCGTTTTTTTTTTTACTTCAGCCACATTCAAACCACCTGAATGGGCTGGGGAGCACTATCATATCGAAATTCATGTACAACTGAAATCAATATCAGGATAGAGGATCAACACTACCATATTTGACTGACATGGTATGGTATGGTATGGACCCTGTATCCTATCTCAAAGAGGGTCTAAACAAATGACTCTAACATCCTTGATCACATTCAACTCATATGAATGGACTAGGGGCTACATCTATCAGATCAGGACTGATAGGAAAAAGAAACTCAACTAGGGACAGTGGATCTCCATCACCATACCTGACTATCACGGGGTGGTGTGGACCCAATATCACCTCTCAAAAACTAGACCTGAACTATTGGTTTTGGTATCCCAGACCATACCTGGGGCGGCAGGTGAAACTGGGGGACTAAGCCCCACAAAGGGGAGAACAAATTTAAAAATTCTATGCGATAGCACCAATGTGATTGGTGCGCACATATACAAGTACAGAACATCCCTACGGCGTATTAGTGTATCACCTCTAAGGATAGCTTCACACTCTTCTAAGCAATGTCGCGTGGTAGAGAACAAATCGTCGTGGCCACGTAGACTACTGAAAAAGTAAGAGGAATCCTTTTAGGAGCTACATATACAGAAGGATATCTACAGGCGGTAGGGAGGCTCCCCTGTGAAGTACTAGACTCAGGCATAGTACTTTTTTAAGTACTGCCCGTTGATGACAGGCATTGGGTGAACGCCATTTGCATCAACAAGTAGGTAGGCACCACCTTCATAAACTTGCTCTACAGCGAAGGGGCCTTCCCAAACTGGCTCAAACTTACTACCTCGCCGACGGTGCGAGATGATAGGTCTGCGTAAAACAAGAACTAACTCACCTTCCCGGAAAGCACGGGGTCTAACAAGACGTTCAAAGTGTCGTTTCATTCGGGCCTGGCATAGCTTAAGGCATTGATAAGCTCGTAAGCGGAGCTCATCTAAACCATCAAGCTCTTCCAACCTCAGTCGGGCATTATCTTTTTCAGATAGATTGTAACTAACTACTACACGCAGTGAGGGGAGCTCGACCTCAAGTGGGAGGACAGCTTCAGCCCCAAAAGCTAAAGCATATGGGGTGGACTGAGTAGGAGTACGGTAGGTAGTCCTATATGCCCATAATGCTTCAGGTAACTTATCATGCCATTCTCTCTTATTTGCAACAAGGATTTTCCTTATCAGTTGCACAAGAGTCTTATTGAATGCCTCTACCAAGCCATTGACTTTAGAATAGTAAATTGACGAGTATCGCCAATTAATGTTATGGCGGCGGGCAAATCTGGCAATTTTGGTGCTTCTGAAGGACGGGCCGTTATCTGAAATGATACGGCGCGGAACACCAAAACGATAAACCACGTTATCGCGAAAGAAGCGCATCACATCTTCTGATTTGACTTTCTTAAGTGGGACAGCCTCTGCCCACTTAGAGAAGTAATCAGTGGCGGCTAAAATGAACCTATGACCCTTAGAAGGAGGGTCTATAGGACCCACTACATCCGTACCCCAGCCCTCAAATGGCCAAGAAGAAACAATAGGGTGCAACGGATTAGGGGGTTGGTGAATCACCGTGCCATGAATTTGGCACTGGTGGCACCTCTTAGCGTGCTCCATGCAATCGTGGATCATAGTCGGCCAATAGTAGCCAAGGCGTTTAATTCTGCCTTTCATTTTAGGTCAAGATTGATGGGCACTACAAAGCCCTTCATGTATCTCGCTCATGACTCTACTAGCCTCTTCTTTATTAAGGCATCTCAACCACATTTGGTCAAACGAGCGTCGATACAAGGTCTCATTTATGTAGGTGAATGACAGAGCTCTCTTTCTAATTTGAGCGGCAAGAGATCTATCATCCGGGAGCCTACCATTCTTTAAATATTCTATGAAGGGCTCTCTCCAGTCTGACTCCTCATCAACAGCAATGATTGTGAGGGTCTGATCAGGGGAGGACAGGTCTGCGGGGCATAAAGCTTGACGATACTGGACAACAATAGACACAGGGTTTCCAGTAGGGTCAGCTAATTCTTTTGCTAACTTGGCTAAAGCATCTACTTTTCCATTTTCAGATCTAGGAATCTTGACCAAGGTCACTTCTGGTATCAATCACAGGAGCTCCATTGCTTTATTATAATACGAAACGAGCTCAGGCTTAAGTACTTTGTAGACTCCAGCTATTTGATTGATTATCAGTTGGGAGTCTCCAAAGATTTTCACCCGCATAATATCCATCTGACTGGCTAACTCTAGCCCCAAGATCAGAGCTTCGTACTCAGCTTCATTATTAGTACGAGGTTCTGATAAACTATAGGAGTACCGTAGAGTATGACCATTAGGAGACACAAAAACCAGGCCTAATCCTACCATAACTGTAGGAGTTTCATATGGCTTTGAAGCTTTAACGGATGACGCTCCGTCAAAGTAAAACTTCCAAGTAGGGGACTCCTGTTCTTCCACACTCAAGATTAATTCATCAGGTAGCTCATCATTGAGTGGGGAATCTACAGGGATCGGGTGATCGGCCAAAAAGTCAGCTAGAGCCTGTCCTTTGACGGCCCGCTGAGGAACAAAGGTGATGTCAAATTGTAATAGTAACATAGACCACCGTGCTAGACGACCTGAGAGGGTCGGACGGGTCATCAAGTACTGTAGTGGGTTGACTCGAGAGATCAGGTTGATCTTATGTGATAACATATAATGCCTAAGCTTCTGTACCGTGAAGATCAAGGCTAAACATTGCTTTTCTATTGCTGGATACTTAAGCTCTGCAGGTATCAGTCGTCTGCTGAGGTAGTACAAGGCATTCTCCTTGCCTTCCTCATTCTCTTGAGCCAACAGTGCACCCAAAGACTCATCCAGGGCCGTAGTGTAGAGAATCAATGGCCTACCTGGAATAGGTGCAGCTAAAACCGGGGGGTTCATCAGGTAGCGCTTTATACTCTCAAAGGCCTCCTGACAACTCTCATCCCAGTGGAATCGGGCATCCTTCTTCACTAGTGCAGAGAAGGGATGACACCTACCAGAAAGATTAGAGATAAATCTCCGCAAGAAAGCGATTTTACCCTGAAAGGATCTCAACTGGGTAAGACTCTTAGGGGGTTTCAAATCTACTATGGCCTTGATCATAGAGGGATCTATCTCAATGCCATGGTAGCGAACTATGAACCCTAAGAACTTTCCTGCACTGACTCCAAATGCGCATTTTAAAGGATTCATCTTTAAATCAAACTTGCGCAGGCGTTCAAAAATGATTCGCAGATCTCTGAGGTGATCTTTGCAGACCTTGCTTTTGACTACCAAATCATCCATGTAGCACTCAACTTGCTCATGTATCATCTCATCGAAGATGACAGTCATGGCACGTTGATAGGTGGCCCCGGCATTCTTGAGACCGAAGGGCATCACCTTGTAACAAAAGACACCTATAGGTGTTCGGAAAGCAGTAAACTTCTCATCTTCGGGGTCCATCTTTATCTGATTGTAACCAGATGAACCATCCATAAATGAGAAGATGCTATGGGATGATGCTATATCCACCATAAGCTCAGGAATGGGGAGAGGAAAATCATCCTTAGGACATGCCTTGTTTAAATCACGGAAGTCGATACAGACTCGTATCTGTCCGCTCTTCTTCCGAACTGGAACAATGTTGGCAAGCCAAGTGGGATACTTCTCTTCCCTAATGAAACTAGCTTCTATGAGCTTCTTAGTTTCAGCGATCACCTGTTGTTCAATCTCCAACCTCATCCTACGAGGTGCTTGTTTAACAGGGACTGCATCAGGGTGGATAGCTAACTTATGGACTGCTACTTCTGGATTTAGACCAGGCATCTCGGTGTAGTTCCAGGCAAAGCAGTATCTAAACTCTGATAGCAACTTGATGTATTCTTGAGCCTCTGAATCAGTCAGTAGGGCACTATGAAAAATAGGCCTAGGCTCTGACTCAGTGCCTAAGTTTACCTCACACAGTTCGTCCATGGCAGAAGTGACGCCATCTTCAAACTCTTGTGGAGCATCAAGTATTCTATCATCCTCACTATCCGGGTCTTCTTCGTCAGCAAGATAAACAACTGGATAAGCATGGGAAATTACATGAATGTTGGCATCACTGGACTGATTTAACCCCATGTAACCTACGCCTCCTAGATCTTGAGGAAAATCAGTTCGCCAAATTCGGGCCTGCTGTAGAGCTTCTTCGTCGGGCCAAGTGGAACGAACGAGACCCCGCTCAACAAAGCTCTCTACAGTAGGTGAAAAGTAACGAGGGGCACTCCTGACCTCTATATCCATAGCGGTCTCCTCTAGATCCTGTCTCATAGGACCCAGTGATGCACCTATACTATGGGGTACAGAGGGGCATTCCCTAGGTCGGGCTGGCCCAAATGAATCATACAAGTAAGGTATAGGGTTGTGACTACCCCACACTGTGTTATTATCAACTACAGGAGTATCAGTAGATCTTTGACTGGAATTCCCAACTCCTATCCCGCATATCTGATGGGGAGAGGGTTGTCTGGTAGTAGTCTGACGTCGGAAGTCTTCTTCCTCGTCTGAACTAATATCAATAACCAACCCACCTTCAGGTATCAAGTGGCTACAAAGAGTAGGTCGTGAATCATAGCCGGCGGAATATGGAGGTAGTGAGGTGACTGGACGCTGTAGGATATCGATCATTTCATCGCCAGAAGAGTCGGACTCTACAGTCAAAGAAGAAGTGTAAAGGTGTGGAGGAGGGGGAGTCTGAGTGTCGTGATTCCGCAGCTCGCGGATCGAAACTCTACCTCTACCCCTACCTCGTCCTCCCCTACCTCTACTAGGGGGACCATCGTGCCTCACTGCGAACTGAGAGGTATCTCCATCAGGATGGGCAGTGGAAACACCTGGCTCAATATTAACCCGTGGCGGACCCTGTACTGACGATTGTATAGGACCCTGTGCAGGTGGCTGCATAGGACCCTGTACAGCAGTAGGGGGTATCACTGGTGACTGAGCAGGTGGAGCTCTACGAGTCTTCCGAGGTACATAGTACTCAGCGTCATCGTAGATAGAAACCTCATGCACGGAAAAGGGATATGTATCTCCAGGAATAACATACTCAACATCATTCCTCATAAACTTCATACATTGGTGCAAGGTAGAGGGCACCATTCCATACTCATGGATCCAAGGCCTTCCTAAGAGAGCCCTGTATGAAGTATCAGTTTCAATCACATGAAACTTTGCCTCAGTTAGAAAATTTCCAAACTTCAGCGGCAGGGTTATAGACCCTAAAGCTCGCTGGCCTTGGTCATTGAAGCCTTTCAACATAATCTTGTCGGAAGTGAGCTTCAAATGACCTAGGAAAAGGCTCTTCAAAGTTTCATGGGTTAGTATGTTTACTGAAGCCCCTTGGTCTATGAGGACCCTGTTCAACTCATAACCATTGACTTCAGCAGTGACATACAAGGGACGATTGTGCTCGGTGGTCCATAACAGAAGGTCACGACTAGAGAAGGTAATACATGATGTGTCACACAACTGTCATGCCTCACTAGAAGAGTCGGAAGCAAAGAATGCTTGATAGGACTCTGGCTCTAACAAGGCATTCACCAGTGTCTCTCTCAAGTCAGGGGACAACATCAAAGCATCATAGACGCTAAGAAGTGCAGGAATCTTCCTTAGATGTGCCAACACATTGTAATCAACTTCCAGCTGAGAGCCTTTCCCTTTCTCCTTAGGCTGCTCCTAGGAGGAAGGGATAGGATCATCCTGCTGGGTAATGATATTCTTATCTTTTGTGTTTTTAGCCAGCCTAGGTGGAAGGACCTTCCCTGAACGCAAATGAACTTCCTGTATTGAGTCATCCTCAATAGGAGATTCCATTGGTTCAGGGGCGGTGGCAAGTGTTGGTTCTAAGGTAAGTACTGGAAGTGGGTTCTCGGATTCATCATCTTAATCCATGTAACATCCACCCTCTGGAATTGTAAAAACAGGTTCTTTATCAGACTCAAACTCATCATTAGAATCATCCATATCATAAGAGACATGTAACACTGAGGAAGAATGAGTGCTGGAAGAAGAAGAACTAACAATAACAGTAGAAATATAAGTAAAAGGTACAGAAGACCAAAAGTACTCAGAATCGTCTTATATTATTATTTCCTCATCAAATGAAGGGATAACAAAGTCCTTCAGCGTAAGTGCTGGAAGGAACCCTGTCTTTTCCTCTGCAGTTACAACATACTTTTCTCTTTCATACATTTTCTTATTACATCCAGAAGAAAGAAAAGCAGAAGAGGAAATGTGCTTATCTAGCACTACAACAGGAGAAGAAGAGGAAGAAAGTGCTGGAGTGGTAACTGCAGCGGTAACTGTCGACTTGACCTGAGGTGGTCTACTCTCAACTGCCTCTGAGCTCCTAACTGCTCGATCTATCATCCTCTTGGTCTTCCTGGAAAGTGATACCTGCCAATCATCCTCAAAACTCGTGGGTAAACTGCTAGTAGTGCCCTGAGCATCACTCTGACTGTCACTGGGGCTGGAGACTAGCTGAACTGTCTGAGGAACCTTGCTCTTGGGCTGCACTAGATCACTGTCCTGGAGGCGTATCTGTCCTGTGCTCATCAGTCTCTCTACTCTATCCTTGAAGACATAGCAGTCCTCTAACACATGCCCAACATGTCTGTGGTACGGGCAGTAGAGTGGGTGCTCAGTCTGACCCTCCTCCTTCACTCTACTGCTATCAGGGAATACCAAAATGTTATTCTTAGTAAGGAATCTAAAAATCTTCTTCACACTCTCCCTCTTAAAGGGATATTCCTTCCTAAGCTTCTCCTGCAGGTACTGCTGACTCTGTGGAGTCCTGCGGGAGGTCCTGGGCTGTCCTGCTGGCTGATCAACTGAGTACGATCTGCTAGCTGAGTGTGACTGACTAGCTGGGCGCGACTGCTGTGGTGCTGAAGTGACTAAGGGCTTCTTGCCCCTATCTGATGGACCCTGAGTACTGTGAACCTCCCCTCTCCTAGGAGGTGCCCCTGAAAACTCTTGCCGCTGAGGTCTGCGCAAGGGCTGACTCTCAACCCTATGAGGGACTGTAGCGGGTATGCTGTCCTGTAAACTGGTGACCTTCGTGAGTAGCTTCTGGAAGGTCCTGATGCTGAAACCCTTGAGGTAGGGTGCTATAGGGCCATCTATGTTCTTCAGCAAGATCTCAACTGCATGCTGCTCCTGTAACTGTGGCTCGCACTGCAAACTGAGATTCCTCCATCTGACTATATAATCTGTGAGACTCTCTCTGGGACGCTGCCTGGTCACCACTAACTCTCCAACTGTAACCATGTGCTCCGTACTGACAAACCTCTACACAAACAATTGCTCTAACTCTGCGAAAGTCCTAACTGAGTCGTTGGGGAGGTCGGCGTACCAAGCAAACGCCACCCCCGCCAAGCTGCTAACAAACAACCTCAACATCAGTGGATCACTCCCTCCTATATTGCAGCATATTGCTCGGTACTGAGCTATATGCTGTCTCGGGTTCCCATACCTGTCAAAAACTCTGAACCTAGGAGGGATGAAACCAGGGGGGTAAGGCTCCTGCTAGTACTCTACAGGGTAAGGACGCCCCCTGCTGACTGACTCTCCAGTCTTCCTGGAAGAAATCGCCTGCTCTACCTTCTAGGCAATCAGATCCTGCAACTGACCTGCTGACAACTGAGCTGACTGACTCGGGACTGGAGGAGTGTAGGTAGGTACTGTAGGAGGCACTGGAATTGCTCTCTGGACCCTGTCCACTCCAACGGGGTCTAGTACAACGGGTGGCACTGCTGGCTGGTCTCTGGAGGTACTGGTGGCGGCTACGCCTGCCATCTGAGGCATCGCCCCCAAAGCTGTCAACTGTGCTGTCATGGCCGCCATGGCCCTGACCATCTCTGTCATCTGTGCCTGGAGGTGTAAAACAGTAGCATTTGTATCAACTGACCTGGGAGATCCACCCACCTCGGGCTCTCCCTGCTCATCCTGGTCCTCGGGCTCTCTCTCATCCGAATGACCTCTACGGGTAACCACACAAATCCGGTGTACTAACACCTCATCAGAATCCACTAGTGTATCATCGTCATCTAAAAAGGCTTGTCGCATCGCATCTATGTATGGGCTCATAGGAGAGGTGATCCTATGAGGGCTAAGGGCTAACTCTGTCTCGATCCGTACTGGCGATCTGTCTGGGGCTGAAACTGAACCATCATCGACTGCCATCGGGACTGCCTCAGACCCGGAAGGAACTGTCAAATCCATCTGACCAACTGCCTCATCTGGCTGCTCTGTCTCTGCCAGTGGTGCTGTCTCAACTAACTGGACAGGGTCGACAGGGGTGTCCGCCTGTCGACGTCTCCAAACCCGTCTGGCATGTCGGGGTGCTACACTAGCAACTGGCTGCTTCGGGGTTGCCACCTCTGAACTGACCTGAGGCCGGGCAGGCTCCTGCTGCTGTCTCCGTCTCCGACGACGTGGGCGTCGTCCTACCACAGGAGAAACTGCCGGCGGCCCAACTGCTGGAACTGTCTGTGCTGGCTACTGCGGTGTCTGCCCCCTCTGCCAACTGTAAAGTCTCCTCGCGGTCTGTCGTCTCAACTGAAAGGTAGCCCGAGAAATCTGACGGAGTAAGCCCTCCCGACTGACGGGCCCTCTACCACGAGCTAAGCGGACGATGTTCCGAATCCTCTGGGTGAGGGCTCGGACACCAGCGTCCCTGGGTACCCTAGCTCGGGGTAGAGTAGTGGCGACAGGAGGAGCCGCCGCTATACGGGCAACATCCTCCTCATCTCCACTATGCGTCAGTGGGGAGAAACGTCCTCCCTGAACTGCCTCCAACTCGGGGGCTACCATCACCTCTGGAGTAGGTGCAGCAACAACTGGACGTAGCCTCCGCTGCCTGGGAGCCACTCTCCTCTGCCTCTGAACTATCTCATCGTGAACGACGGCGTCTGCCATCCGCTGCCTCTCTGTCTCTAACGCAGTTAGACGCAACCTCCTATTCCTATTCCTCCGGGCCCTTCTCCCAAGGCCGGAGGTGGAGGTGGAAGGGACATCTGAACCCACTGCCAGGGTGGCAGGGGGAACAGAAACAACTGGAAGCGCCGGGGTCTGCCCGGCAGTCTCGGGGTGAGAAAGCCGAGCAAAAACAGAAACCCGACCAGAAGTGGGCGAAGGCGCCTCGGTCTGGGCACCCCTCTTCCTAGTGGAAGTGGGAGGTGCAACCCGAACGCGAGGTACTTCCGCGGGAGTAACAACAGCAGCAGGCTGCCGGCGCTGAGGGGCCGGGACAGCCTGTGCAACAGGAGCGACAGGCGCAGGTCGTCTGACCGCTGCACGAACAGGTGGACCAACTGCAGCAGGCTGCCGGCGCTGAGGGGCCGGGACAACCTGAGCAGCAGGAGCGGTAGGCACTGGACGCCTAACCGCAGGACGAACTAGAACCGAATGTGGCCTAGGCACTGGTCGCCTAGCCACAATGCGCACTGGCTGCGCAGGAACAGGAACAGGACGTGGTGCTCGGACTGGGCGCCGAGCAGCAGGACGTCCAAACGGGCGCATGGCTGCGCGTCCTCTCCTCTGAGGAGGAGAGAATGCAGCAGCCTCGACCGGGGTCGGCCCGCCAATAGTGACGAAGGCCGAGTCAGTGAAGGAACCAAAAGTGATTGTTGACCTCATTTTTGTATGAGGTCACTTGGACCAATCTTATCCCTAAATCAATTCAATACCCAAATCAAATAAAATTCTAGGATTCTCTTAGATCCAGACCCTAGGATCTATTTAGATCTTAGAAATCCAAAACTCAATCCAAATCCAAGATCAAACTAAAATTCAAGGCCAAAGGTCCAAGTCATGAAAGCCTTTCCCAGTGAATTTTCAAATACTTCAAAACCCAATCGAATGACCTCCGATTCAGAGTCTGTCAGTTGCATACTGATGGGACATGTCTCTGGAGGCAACCCTCCAAATTTGAGCCCATTCTGGGATCTCTAACCTCAAAAACTAAATCAAAATCCAAAGGCTGTAAAATCTTCAAATATTTACAGTCTATGCCACTGGACCTGTCACATAGAAGTTTCTGACCTTAGAGCCTTTATCAAAGCCTTTAGTCACTCCCAGACCTTTAATCTTGATATGTTGAACAATAAACTGAATTTTTCTGGACTCATTTCAACCCCTAGTGGCCATGAACCCAAAATGACCAAAATATCCCTATGGGGCTCAAATAGTGATTTTCAACCAAATGAACTCCGAATTGAATGCAATCACTTGCATCAAGTTTCAAATGTCACTTCAAACCTGTTGGACCCATTCCTAGGCCCTGGGTCAACTTGGTTGACCAAGTCAACCTAGTTGACCCAAATGGCCTTTTAAGGGCCAAAATAGGTGTTTTGACTTAAATGACCTCTTTGAGCTATGGAATCACTTCTATTGGCTTTTAAATGTCATTTCAAACTTGCTGAGACTGATTCTAAACCCTGGATCAACCTGTTTGACTAGATCAAACAAAATTGACCTAAATGCCCTTAATGGGCCTAATAGGCCCATTTGATCAAATCCAATTCTCCAGACTTTGAAGCCACATCCAATAGGCTCAAAATGACTTTCAAAATTAATTGAACCTATTTCCCGACCTTGGATCCATTTGGTTGACCAAATCAACTAGTTTTGGCTTAATGGCCCATTAAGGGCCCATTAAGCCATCTTAACCCAAATGACCTATATGGACTTGGAAATGACCTTAATCAACATCCATAACAGCTTCCTATATTTTTCATTTGCCACTTCAGCAGTCAACAAGGTCAGTTGACCAGTCAACACTTGGTCAACAGACCTTTAAAGTGCCCAAATGGCTTGATTCAAGCTAGCCCACTCCCTATCAAATCACTCTAAACCCTCTTTGAGGTCACTCCTTGCCAACTCAGCTGCCACCTCACTCATGTTTGACTGATTGACCACTCAAATGGTCAACATGGGATTTTAGAAGGAGTAAGGGTGATTAATTAACTCATTAAGCAAATCCACTTAATCTAAAAATATTCTAACTGATTGAGTCAGGTCTAGAAGCTTCCTGGAGTAACCCTCAGCCCTTAGATCACCATCTAATGGCTCATATTTTATTCCACATGGACAAAAGGCCAAAATAGACTTTCCACCTAGGATGTCCTTGAGCTGTCCTTGGTTGCTGCTCCCACCAACTCCCTGGACAGATGGCACTCATCTGGAGGCTCATCCAGCAGATCCCAGCCCTCCATTCAATATGGAAGGGATTGAATAGGGCAAAAGACTAAAAAAAAAGGAGTTTTCGAACCCTAGCACTCTCTCACCACTTTCAGCCTCCCAAACCCAGTCTCCTGTTCCATTGAGCTCCCCAGAGGTCCCTCTATACATCCTCATTCAAAATCCGGTGATTGGAGGCCGTCGACGACTGGATTCCGGCGAGCTCAAGCAAATCACCGTCCAAGTTGATTTCCCCCTGATCCAGACATTACCAGCTCGTGGACTCTTCTACAAATAGGAGCGTGGACAGCCTACAAGTGCAACAAATCCAAAAGCGGTTCAATCCGTCCAACATCAAGGTGAAAAACTCAAACCCTAGGTCTAGGTACACTAGATTAAATAATTTTCTAAAAATCTAGTTTTAAGCAAAATAAAATATTCCCCAAAATTTCTATTCACTATATTAATCTAGATTTAAAATTTCAAAATATTTCATCGTCTGGATCGTCTAAACGGGCTCAAAAACGGGTTCTAGGGCTTAGTTCGCTGGTTGCATGAACTAAGCCCTATTTGGTCCGTCGATCTTTCGATCAACGGATCTGATCACGCCGTTCAACGTATTAATCCAGCCATGTATTCGATTCGGCGTTTCACTTTTGGTCCGGCGGCATCCGAGCCGTTGTTTTGAACCGCGGGATTAAGAGTCAGCCGTCCGATTTCCCGTCTGTAAGATCAGATCGTGAGATCTGATCAAAGCCGTTGATCCAGTAACGCGGCCGATCGGACGGCCATGAGCTTATGCGGACGTAGATAAGTGAAACGCGTGAGCCGATCTGTGGCTGACGCGTGTTGACCGCCGCCGGTTGAACCGGATTCCGCCACGTGGCTCCGATTTTTGATCGGACGAGCCAGGGCGTGACACCTGTCCCATTAACAGCCGCCGATTTAATTAAAGGGTTTTAATTTAAATTTAAAACCATTCAATTGCAGTTTTTTTTTTAATAAATAATATAAAAATATTTATAAATCCGAAAATTTAATATGAGATATCAAATTCCCCAGAAAATTGATACCTCTAATTTAAAATTAAAATTTCGAGATAAAGTATTATATTTATTTTAAATTATTTTAATTATTAGATATTTTATATTTCAAACTAATAATTAAATAAAAAAAAAACACATTTGAGTAAAATTTTGCAAATAATTCAAAAATATATTTTAAGACATGTTTTCAAAACTTCAGAAAATATATTAAAGTACTATTTTCATTTAACTAATATTTATTAAATATATATTTCTTTGAACTTTAATTTAAAATTAAAATCTATACATTATACTTAAACAGTTTAATTAAAATTAAATTTAAATATTTTTGAAAATTTTAAATCAAATTATTAATAATAATTTAAGATTTCAGGAATATCCCAAAATTTTTCTTAATTAGATTTGAGAATTATTTTAATTATTAATTAATTCTAAATTAATCTAAATGCATTAATTTAAAACTTTAAAATTTGCATTAAAATTTTTTTTTTTAAATCATAAAAATATAAATATTATATCAAGATTTTCAGAAAGTTAAGTTTTTTTTTTTTAATTTAAAACCATTTTCAAACTCTGAAACTTAATCTATTTCGATTAATCTCAATTATTTGAATATCCATATTATTTAACTAATATTTAATTAAATGTTGTATTAATTATTTTAAAATTAAAAATTTATTTTGAATTTTTTTTTTATCTGTGGATCTCATAAGTTTAAAATTTTTATTTTAATCATATTTTTAATTATCTTATTTTAAAATCTATATCCTTATGTATATAGGTTTATATTTATAAATACATATATTTTGAAATCTATTTTAAAATTATACATATTAAATCTTTAATATACTTGAGAGATCCTTTTGAAATCTTAAACATAGATTAGGCTTGATTGGATAGAAATTTTTTTGGGAAATTATTAGTGAATGATTATATTCTAACTATTTACTAATCAAAATTTTGTTATCTTAATAAATATCAATCTTTGCATGTGTAGGTTGTGCACACACCACTTAGTATAGGCTCTCCTAGGCCTAAGGACTTGTTTGATTGTGTATGTTTTCTTATATGTTAAGTTTGAGGGTTAGTTAAAACCTTGATTTGGACCTATTAAACTTAGTGTCATCAAGGACAATAATTAAGGATATGTATTTAGAAAACTTAGAATATTTCCAATAATTAGGATACATTCCTTTTTCACTTGAAATTTTGGACATATGAACTTAGTGACATGTACAGCCACTAGGAAAACTTTCACTGAGTTTTGAAGTCATTAAGCCCCTTAAACAATTTCCTTAAGTTTAAACCTTAATTAAGCCATTAAACCTTCCGGAAAATGTAATAAATCTAATTTAAATCCAAAAATTATGTATAACCCCTCTAACTGACTAGATTTGAACCCTTAACCAATGAAAATTAAAAGCCCCTGATTCGACAGCAAATTGAACCTTAATTTAACTTTAATGGAAATCAAATATTTAATTAATATAATTAATTAATAATTATTAAAAATTCCAAAAATTTCCAAAACACTTGGGAATCTCTCCTTAGGTCATTCCTGACCTTTGGAGCTGGTTTCGAGGAGTTGGGATCTAATTTGGAGCAAAATCACAAAAAGGCCCCTCTAATTAAGCAATTTTCAAAATTCCATAAGTACATTAAACTTCAAACCTTATAACTAATTCCAGAAAAATCCAAATCACCCAAACTCAATTGCATTCAACTCATAATAATGTCTAATATTTATTAAAAATATTAAATTCTAGAAATCTGTAATATTTCAAAATGTCAACAAATCGGTCAACTCTATGTCAAATCTAGTTCAAAACTTCAAACCTTTGTAATAAAATGTAGAAAAATCCGATTTCAACGTACTTACCTTCTAACTGATCGTAGTAAGGTTTAGTATTTTAATAAAATACGAACATTCCAGAATTTGAGCTTAATCAAAAAGTCAATTTTCAACCCCTTTAATTAAATGATTAAAATATTCAAAAATTCATAAAACTCGAAATTGCTTTGAAACTTTAGAAAATGCTAAGTTAATGTTCAAAGCATTCAACAAACCTTTTAAAACACAACAAACATCCTAAAGATGAAGTTTATTGGCTGGACTACTCCGGGCTGCGGGGCTAAGTGTCCTAAGGAGGCTGGTTCCTCGAGCCTGGTGGCACAACGCCACGAATGGATTCTAAGGGGTGTTAAACCTTAAAATTGATTAATAATTAATTATTCAACCTTTTAAAATCTTTAATTCAATTACATTAATTTGGTTTATCGGCTGGACTACTCCGGGCTGCGGGGCTAAGTGTCCTAAGGAGGCTGGTTCCTCGAGCCTGGTGGCACAACGCCACGAATCAATTAATGGAAAACTTAAATTAATAAATCTTTAAAAATCAGCAACCAAACACTTTTAATAAAGTTTATTAACTCTCGGTCCTTAATCAATTATTAAAACACTTAATCATATCGGGTACCACTGGGTAACCCAGGCCTACGAGGCTGTTCACTCAGCCCCAAGGAAGGTGAAATAAACTTCACGGCCTCGGTGTGAAACAAAGGTGGTGTCCAACAAATAATTAAATAATTAACTTTAAAAGATTTAAATCATTAATACTTAAACTTTAATTAAAAATTCCTTAAGCTTATCAACCAATCAAACTTGAAACAACTTTAATTAATAATCCTATTTAGGACATATCAAAACCACACGACCTACCTCACACACTTCAGATGTTGTGCTAGGATCACCGACTCTAGTTTTAGGATAGGCCGGTGTTTTACTTTTTCTGCTGTGTGCCGGATTTTCGTAGCTTTCACTGCATGCTGTTTGCTAGTGTAGAATTGTTATGTTTATTTACTTGCTTTCTGCACTCTGTGTTTGATTGTGCGTTAGACCTACCCATAGGCTAGGAACGAAATATATATATATATTTGTGCAATCTTATGCAGGTGGCCATGCTCATATAAGGAGCTGAAAACTAAAGGGGGCAGTTAATAAAAAATATAACTCTTTGCACAGGTACCTGCCGCGCTTAAGACCCCCTTTAAATAAAAAGAGCATGGCCAAGTGTGGCTAAAAAAAAATGCATTTCAAATTTTTATATTATAACTGCTTGGGAATGAATATACAATTGTTGATTATTAGGATAACCTTGCAGGATCGAGTCTAGATTTTCTTATTTCTCTCAATGTAAATTTAATTCAGTCAAGGTTGTATTTCTTTAAAATGATTAGAGATTGGGATATAAATATCCAATTTGAACTCCAAAGAGGTGAAGACATCCCTAAAGGGGAGAGTCTTCTTCCATTTGGAATTCAAATTAGGATACTTTGCAAATATCCAAAGAGGAAAGATAACACCCCGATCAAGGGGGAGTTTCTTTCCATTTGGATATCCTGAACCGACGAATCGAGATATTCGTGAGAAGATGAAGGATTGGACAACGAGAAGAATCCCAAATCTCAAAGTCATTTGATTTAGGATTAGAAATCCGGGTTGTAGTCAGTGGTGCCCGGCCACTTTACTTTACTGCAATTTTTGTGATGTAATAATAAGGGGCACTTGCCTACGGACATTCAATTTGATATACTTAATTTGATTGATTTATTTTAATTGATTGCGCATTAGAATTCCTGCTTTTCTAGTCTTTTTATTTACATGCCGTATTCGGATTGACCTGGAATTCGATTTAGGCTCTTAGGGGTTTGTCAAAAATTCTTTTACTTCAATTAAATAAAAATTTTAGGATAAGATAGAAACTCTAAACGGTCTTAAGAAGTAAGCTCGGACTCGCCGAGGGTTTTTCATGCATTCATATTATAACTTCTCTTCCTTGTTAGGCATCTCCCCGCCTGCGGGTTTTGGCAGACCACCTGGCCTATGAGGGTGCCGATCTGTCAAGGGGATGTTATGCAATCTCTAGGGAAAAACCTATTTTCTAAGCCAAAATTTTTAAACTGCTACATATAGATTTTGCATTCAATCGAGTCAATTAGCATGCATCGCATTAGTAACAAATTAAGAAGAGTCTAAAATTTAATTGCATTATTTAGACATAATACCCAACATAAGTCTAAGGGGTCAATTAAGGATCTGCTCTAGATGTCGACCCCATTTCTTTATACTTTTCTAATTAATGTCCCTACCACTCTACAAAAAGACCGGACTCATATTTTAAAATCGTTTAGGTGATTTAGCTGGCTCCCCAATCCAGGCCGGGGTAAGACCAGATTCGTATTGCACTAGCTAGGTTCGGGGCACTAACTTTTAGTGCCCAATTTAGACTTAGGTTCTGAGGCTGGTTCGGGCCATAAGACCTCAATTTCTGGGAATTGAATCCCAAATGTCTAATAAAATTGACCACTCAAACTAAAAAATTCCTTTCAATCAAATACAAGCCTAACACTTAGGATAGATTGAGGTGTTTCTGAAGTAATTCAGAATCTCAAAACACCTCCTACTTTTCTTCCTTTGACTCCGAAAATAAGTCTTCAATTTTGATTCAATCCCATTTGAAATTCCTACCATTTTCGTCCTTTGATATCAAACTTTGAAAATCTAAAAAATAAAATTTACACCGCTATTTTAATCGAGAGTTTTCGTAGAAAATTCCGATTTTCTACGATGTAATTAACTACGAGGGCTTGCGCTCGTAGGAGATTTAGAAACCCAGAAATTATTTTCAAAACCAATAATTTTTCAAAATCTCTAATTAACTTTCTTTGGGAAAATCAAACCCGACGATCATTATCGTCATTTTCGAACGATCCATAATAATTGATATCTTCTTTCTTCGGAGAGATATATCAATTATTATCGTGGCTTCGATTATGAAATTAATGATCATTTATCCGAATTAGAATAATCAAACAATTGGTTAAAGTCCATTTTGATCTTCCGAGGTCGAATGTAATTCTCCCTTTGAGTTTGATTACGATAATTCGGATACGATTATAATTTTGAAATTCGAACCCATTAGGGAACGGTATGTTCGTCTTTCGAGGCGATATATTGTTCATAATGACGCGTTCAATTTTAAAATTCAAAATTAAATATTTCCCAAAGAAAATTAATTCTTTTTCAAAACTATATATATAAATAAATATATATATTTTTTTAATCAAAACAGTGATTCCTCCCACTGGCGGACTAGCGAGCAGGGACTCAGGGAGAGTCTCCCGCGCGTCCGAACCAAAAGCAAAGGTAACGGAAGGGGCTGAACGAGCCATGACACTGCTGCCAAGAAAAGAAAGTGAAAAGGTCAGAAATCAGAATGAAAATCAGGAAATAAGGAATGAGTACAGATTTGTTAAAAAAGATAGGAATAGGCAAAGGACGGAATAGCCTGCTAGGCTGGAAGGAAGTAGAGTAGGGAAGAAAACCCTAGCTAGGGGGAAGGAACCCTAACTAAGAAGAGACCCTAACTAAGAATGGGACGGACCTAATCTAAGGAGTACCAATCCCGGAGTGCACACAAGAAAAGATAATATATAATCCAAAGATGGAGAGATAAACTGGTCCCACCGTGGTCGCCAGAAACCTGTGGACCTCCGAAAGAGCACCGCGCGAACGGGTCAATTGGAAGGGCAGATTGGATCGTGCATACGACTAACCATTGAAGATAGAGGCTGTCACCAACACACCTCGATGGGTAGTAATATACACGACCTAGTCACGGGTTTCCCCCACCCGAAAAAAGTTTGAATGGAGTTTAGTAGATTGTGGGAACCAAGTTTCCCACGGGCGCAAGCCCCCGTGGTTAATTACATCTCAAGCCGGAGCCTGAGAAAACTCTCGATTAAGGATCATACATTATCTCTTCCTAAAGTGGGATCAGCACGAAGAGGTAGACTAGGAAATCCTACTCAAAAAAGGGAGAAAGGTCCCAAAGGGCTGAATCAGACATGCGTGGTTCATACCAACATTCGGAGGCTCTAGGGTACTAAATGAAAACTGGAGAAAATAAATCAAGCACTCGATCACATACGTGAGAGAAGAGATGGAGGTGGCGTCATCCTGTGACACAGATAAGTAGGATTTAGAGTCCCTGAAAAGAAGGGACCTACCTACTATTTTAGGCATACTACGAGACCGAGTGTAGTAGCCTCGGACCCTAAATCTAAATTGGACTTAGTGTTCGACACACACTAAGACCAGTGTCCTAGCTAATGCAATGCAAAATCTGGACTTACCCCGGCCTGGATAGGGGAGCCAGCTAACCACCTAATCGATTTAAAACCATGTTGTCAAGTCAATTATGAAAGATGGGTGGGTGGTACAGTTATTGGAAATAGGACCGACATCTAGAGAATTTCCTAAGTGGTCCTGGACTTATGTAGGTTAGATGCTCCTAGCTAATGCAATTAAATTTTAATTAGTTGGTTACTAATGCAATGCATGCTAGTTGAATTGTCAGCTCATGAATGCTATAGAACTTTAAAAACAGGCATATAGAAATAGTTTTTTGAAAAGACTGGGTCTCCCTAGGTCCGGCACTTCATCCTCATAGGCCAGATTATCCGGACTCTACCCGCAGGCAGGGAGATGTCTTATAGCAAGGAGAGAAGATGCAGTAATATGCATGCGACCCCGGACGATTCTGGCAGTTTCCTAGATTCGTTAAATTTCTATGTTATTTAGAATCCTAAAATTTTAGATATTAATTGCGAGTAAAAGAATTTTATAATCCTTAATGAGCCTAATACGATCCAGGCGAAAGCAAAAACGACATGCAAGAAAGAAACCTAAAAAAAAAGCAGGTAATTTCTAATGCGCAATCAGGTAAATACATCAATATAAATCCAACAAATCAAGTAAATGTCCATAGGCCAACTGCCCTTTAATTACAACCCAGTGTATGCAGAAAAGTAAAGTGACCGGGCACCACTGCTAACAACCCGGATTTCTAAGCATATGACAGACGCCAACAACTTTGAGTGGGATATTGGATCTTCAAATCTTCAATGTCTTCAATCTTCTGGGTATCTCCTCCATGGACTCCTTGGATCACTCCTCCTTGGACTCCTTGGATCCGTCGTGGCTTGAATATCCAAACGAAGAGACAATTCTCCCTTTTGGGCAGTATTGCCTTTTCTCTTTGGATACCTAAAGCCATCCAACTCGATCTCCCAAATGGAAGAAGACCCTCCCCTATGAAGATGCCTTCTTCTTTTGGGATTCGAATTGGATAAGAATATTCACACTCAGAGTTGTTTTCACAACTCTCACCAATATTACAAATATTTACATTAATATGAAAGCAATAAATTCTAAGAGCACCTGCAAGGTTATCCTAATGGAAATCATCACAAGCAGTTTATATAAAAAATGAAAATGCTAACACCATTGACCATGTGCCAAGCCATGCTCTTAATTATGAGGGCTAAGCAGCTCCATCTGTGCAGTTATAATTATTAATTTTAGCCCTCATTTTTATCTAGGGGGAGCTGAGCAAGCGCCTGCATGAAACATTATTAGAAATAATTATAATGCTCCCCCCTTTTATTAGCTTGAGCATGGCCACCTGCACGGAAGAACAGTATATATATAGCGTTCATAACCTATGGGTAAGCCTAGCGATCACATCCAGAGTACAGAAAAAGTAAGCAAACACAGCAATCATTTTTCAAACAGCATGCAATGAAATCCACGAAAGCTCCGGCACACAGCAGAAAAGTAAAATCCAGCGGCCTAACCTCGGTCTAGAAGTGGTGCCCTAGCAAACAATTCTATGTGTGTGTAAGGCTAGTGTGGTTTGGATAAGTCCTAAGCTGGGTAGTTAGTTAAAGTTATCTAGAGTTCAGGTATGTTGGGGGTCAGAAAAGGAAATTTTTGTTGAAATTCAAATATTAGTGAATCAGGGTGCATTTTAATTATTTCAGTTTGTTGATCAGTTTTAAGAGCTTGGGATATTCATATTTGAAGTTTAAATTGCATTAGCCAATTTTGGAAAGTTCCGGGTCCTCCTAAGTACTAAACTAAGGGTCCAAAAAGTCATTATGGGAAATAGGTCAGGTTTGGGCCTCCTATCACCTTAGGAAAATACTAGACCTCAATACGAGTAATTAGCCAGGTAGTAGGTTGAAATCGGAGTTTTTTAGACAAAGTTATGAATTTTCTAAATTTCAGGCCCTATCCTATAGACTAGGGTTGACCAAAAAGTTGACTTTCTAATCTAGGCCAGTTTCTGGAAACTTAAAATTTTTAATAAATACTAGACCCTAATTGGAGTCTAATGCAAGTGAGTTTGCCTAATTTGGATTTTTCTACAATTAGTTATGAATTTTCTAAATCTAGGATATTTATGGAAATTTCTAAATTGATTAGGAGAAGGCCCTATTTTGCAATTTTGGCCCAAATCAGCCCCAAACTGAGTCGAATCACTCCCAAAAGTCAAGGATGACCTGAGAAAGTGATCCCCTAGGGTTTGGATGGGATTTGGGATTTTTAATAATTTTTAATAATTTATTAGGGGCAAAAAGGTAATTTTCACCTATAGTCAAATTATGGGTCAACCTAGAGTCAAACTAAAGAGCCCTATTTATCTAAAGTCAAGTGTCAGATTCTGGTCAGTTTGAGGTATTATGGGTAATTTTCTGACCTAAAATATATTTATTGTATTTTCCGGAAGGTCTCGGGGCCTTAATTAGCAAATTAATTATTATTGGTTAATTAAGGGCTCTAAAAGCTCCTAAAAATTTCCAGAAAATTATGGAGTGTTTATGATGTCACTAAGTTTAAGTGTTGGAGTTTTGGTGTCAATCCGGAATCTATCCTAGCTCCTAGGAAACTTCTAAGTTCGCTAGACGAGTCCTTAATTATTGTCCTAAGGGTGTCACTACGTTGTATGAGTTTAAAGTGATGTTTTGTCTAACCCTCAAGGTAATAAATGAATGGGAATACAAAAATGAAATAAACACACCATGTCCTTAAATCTAGGAGAGCCTAGACTAAGTGCTCGTGGTGCAATCCTATACATGCATTCTACGAACAATAAGAAATAAAAGACACTTAATGCAGTGATTAGTGAATGATTGAGATCCAATCACCCACTAACCCACTCCCCCATGATTTGCTTTTCATTCATAGACCCCATGTCTAAAATTTCATCGAACAGCAGATCTCCCAAAATTAGGGGATTTAATTATAAGTAATTTCAAAATAATTTAAAATAATTATATAAATATAAATTTTTATTGAAAAATAAGATAATTCAAAATAAATCAGTTTGTAATAATTAAATATATGGGAGACTCGCTGACCACTCAATCGAGGCCTCAAAAACGGTTTGAAAATAATTTGTATTTTAAAATAATTATGATAATGAATGTTTAATTAATAGGAAAAAGACTCGGAAATAGCGATCTAAAACTAAAACCAGTCAGAACAGCCAAAACCAATGGCTGGAAATGATTTCAAAACATAAAGCTCGTCTTTCTGAAAAGAACGAGGGGTTGCACGCCAAAATCCGATTTAAAACGAAAAAGATACGAAATTTACAAATTCAAATACAATAAAATAATATTTTTAAAATAGTGTAGTTTTGCTGTTTTTGAAATAACAGAAAGTACAGACAAAATTTTCATCTGAAAATAGTTTTAAAATATGCAGAATTCAGAGTACATCCAAAACAAGGTATTGTGCTTCAAAATTCGACTTGAAACGAGAAAGTTACGCAATTTCAAAGTTTAAAGATAATAATTAAATAATTTTAAAATAGTATCATTGGCTGTTTTGAAAATAATTGCAGACAGAGCAAGGCTTTTTGAATAAAACCAATTCCAAAGTGTGCAGAATTCAAATACGTTCAAAACAAGGTGCTGTGCGTTTAAAACGGAGCGAAAACGAAAAAGTTACGATTTTCTGAAGTTTAAAGCAATAAAACAGATTTTTAAATAAATAAATAATATTAAAATATATAATAATACTAATGATAATAAAAGACAAAACAGCAACTTACAATCAAAGAGAAATGATAATTAGTATAATAAATAACTATTAAAATAATAATATAATAATAATTAAACTAAAAATAATTTTTTAAATAATGTAAAAGAAAAGGGTTTTGCTGTTTTTAAAATAAATTAAAATCCACAGGTCATTTTTATAAAAAAAATTTTTTATCATGTGGAGGACGACGATACGAATCCAACGAGGTATTGTACGTCAAAATCGGACGAAAAACGAATTTTCTGGGATTTTTTAAATGAAAATAGCTTAAAACACATTTAGAAATACTTTAAATAATATAAAAAGGCGGCGGCGGCTCCGGGCGTGACAAGTGACGCGGCGGGATTGATCCCGCGGATTCGGGAGACGGCGCCCAATGATTGGCGCTGATTACGGGGAGCCGTAATCAGCTCCCAATCATTGTCTGGCCGGCGGACCCCACGCGGCTTCACTCAAATGAGTCAGCCTCGGGGACCAGCCGTTGGATCATCTGCCATGTGAGATGGACGGTGGAGATCGAGTCAGACGGCTCGATCGAACAACTAGGCGAACGGCGGTCTGGACCCGCGCGAAACCTGGGCCGTGGATCTTGAATCCAACGGTCCCAGATTTACCCATGCAGGCGCATGGCCGGACCGAACCCTTAGGGGTGTTTTGGCTTCGTTCTCCCAATCCACTAGACGAAACGCAACGAAATTTTAGACATGGCTTCTAGTAGTGAAGAGCATCAATGGGGGGTGATTTTCATGATTTTATATGCAGTATAGAGAAGGTTATTTAGATCTAAGTGTTCCAAACTAGGGTTGAAGAATTTACCCAAAATACTCGATGGAATCGAACGATCTTGGGCTCTTTGGACTCGTGAGAGGTGCGGAAACGTTTCTTTAGTTGACGTCGAGATCCAAAAGTCGCTCGATCTACCGGGATTCGTCCTGGAACGGATTTGGGCTCGGGTGTCGCCGGGATCTGGCCGGCGGCGGCTCGAGGCGGTCGGGTTTCGAACGAGGAAAGTGGGGAAGTGGTATGGGAGTCCTCTCACAAAGTCTCAGGGCCTAAGACGGTCTAGAGCTCGAGCAAGAGGAAAAAGATCCTTTCTAAACCTAGATTTCTCCTATTTAAAGCCCCTAGCCTATCTTGAACGGCCTAGATCTAATCATCAGCTATTTGGGAGGGAAAATAGAGCTATGAGGCCGTGGTTTTGATTTCAAAACGAAAGGGAATCAATTGGAGCTCTAAATGGGCTATTAATGGGCTTTAATAGGTTATTTTAACCTATTAAAGACTTGGTTTGACCAAGTCAATGATTGACTTGGTCAAACCAGTCAAGAAAGCTAAGGGAGTCATTGGATTGAGCCATGTAAGAGATTGGATTTGATTAAAAAAAGATTTGGGCTCTTAATGGGCTATGTGGTCAACCTTGGTTGACTTGGTCAACCGGGTTGACCTAGGGTCCAAGCCCAGGTTCAATAGGCTCTACTCGACCTACTGAACCTATTGGAGGGGGTTCAGGGGTCTAACTTGGTCAATTTGACCAAGTCAACTGTTCGATCCCGATTCTGGGCAAAATTGAGGTCAACACATGAATAAAGTTTTTAAAGACCTCATAGGTCGTTCAATGGAGGTATATATAGATGATATGTTGGTTAAAACTCTTGAAAGGACAAAACATATTTTTGATCTGGAGCAATGCTTTAGCCTTCTTCGACATTACAATATATGACTCAACCCTGCAAAATGTGCTTTTGGAGTCACATCTGGAAAATTCTTGGGATTCATGGTTACTCATAGAGGTATATAAGCTAACCCTGAAAAAAATCAAAGCTTTGAGAGATATGGTGCCCCCAAGGAATATAAAAGAAGTTCAACGTCTGAATGGAAGAATAACTGCCTTATCTCATTTCTTGACCCGTTCAGGAGATAAATATTTGTCTTTCTTCAAAATACTAAGAAATGCCCGAAATAAAGGATTTCAATGAACAGATGAATGTCAAGCAGCTTTTGAACAACTTCGAACTTATTTGGCTTCGCGCGCCCCCTCTTCTGTCAAAACCAATTCAAGGAGAAAGGTTATATTTATATCTGACTGTCTCTTCAAATGCCATAAGCTCAGTGCTAGTCCGAGAAGAAAATGTTATTCAACGACCAGTATATTATGTCAGTAAAATTCTTTCTGAGACTGAAGGACGCTACCCATTGGCCGACAAGACAGCTTTGGCATTAGTATTTTCCGCTAGAAAATTAAGGCCATATTTTCAAGCTCATACAATTGGGGTTTACACAAATCTTCCATTACGAAGCATCCTTCAAAAACCTGAAGCTTCAGAAAGGTTAATCAAATGGTCAATAGAACTGGGAGAGTTCGACATCCACTTCTTACCCAGACCAGATATCAAATCACAAGTCTTGGCAGATTTTGTGGTCAAGTGCACTGTTCCCATTTCTGATGAACCACTAATTCATCCTTCCTCTTCTCATCGTTGGATGTTATATGTTGATGGAACTTCTGGAAGTTCTGGTGCTGGTGCTGGAGTTTTATTAATCTCTCATAATAATGCTACTATTGAATATGGACTGCGACTAAAATTTCCTGCAACTAATAATGTTGCGGAATATGAAGCTCTTATTGCCGGGCTGAGGCTAGCTATAGAATGTGAAGTGCAAAATTTAATAGTCCATACAGACTCACAACTCGTAGTCTCTCAAGTAGGAGGGGAATTTGAGGCTCAAAATCCACAATTATCACAATATTGTGAAATGGTGAAGTCACTTCTCACCTACATAGAGAAATTTGAAATTATTCATATACCTCGGAAACAAAATACTCGTGCAGATACTCTTTCGAAACTCGCTACATCACTAACCGGTGACCTTTTCAAGAGAAAATATATCGAAGAAGTGCACTTTCCTAGCATCGAAGGACCATGGGTTATACAATCAATCGACAAGCCAAAAGAGTTTTCTTGGATTGATCCTATACTATCTTTCTTACAAGAAGGAGTGCTACCTGAAGATCCAACAACTGCAATACGACTCCGAAGGCAAGCAGCTAACTTTGTTGTCATTGGTGGAGAATTATATAAACGAGCCTTCAGCGGGCCATATCTTATGTGCCTTCCACCTTCAGAGGCCGATTATGCATTACGAGAAGTTCATTCAGGTATATGCGGGGAACATCTTGGAGGAAAAGCATTGGCCAATAAAATCTTAAGACAAGGATTCTACTGGGCAACAATAAAGCAGGATGCACTAGAGTTCACTCAGAAGTGTAATAATTGTCAATTACACTCTAATCTCACTCATTTACCAGCCACTGAACTTTCGTCGTTTCAAATCCCATGGCCTTTCGCTCAATGGGGATCGATATAATGGGACCTTTTCCAATAGCTACCGGATAGCGAAAATTTATCATCTTGGCAGTGGACTACTTCACCAAGTGGGTGGAGGCCGAAGCCCTTGCAAAAATTACAGAAGCAAATGCAAAACAATTTGTATGAAAGAATATTATTTGTCGTTTTGGCATTCCGACAAAAATCATCACTGACAATGGAACCCAATTCACTGGAAAAATCTTCACAAGATTTTGCAAAGACCTCCATATACAATTGGTGCATACAGCTGTGGCTCATCCTCAAGCAAATGGACAAACGGAGGTTACAAATAGAACTATACTCAAAGGGCTAAAAACATGTCTTGAAAAGGCTGGGGGGCAATGGGTTGATGAGCTACCAAATGTTCTTTGGGCTTACCGCACTACTGCTAGAACTCAACCAGGAGAAACTCCATACAACCTGATGAGGTCATCGATAGGAGGTTTCGGCGCGTCTATCAGAGATGACCACAGAGATCGCCGGCCATGATTACGAGTCTTTATTTTTTTATTTTTCTTGTACCATCAGTTTTCATATTATGCTTTTATTTTCGTAGTTTCCCATTTTACCCCTGAGGGTAGTAGTTGCTTTTGTAGCCCCAAGGGGCATTTTAGACTTTTGCACTTTTCTTTTCTTTGGAGCCTATTTATATGGCCATTGTATCTTGTATGAGGACTATTGAATTATTGAATGAAAATTTGTGATTTGTGTTCTCTTTGTGAGTGCCAAAGATGTGGATCTCTTTGTGAGTTCCATTAGAGATCTCTTAGTGAGTTCTCGAATTCTAAATGCGATTATCTTCCTCCATCCACACATCTCACGCATACAATTCGCGATCGTGGAAAGGAGCCGAATTCTTGTGTGCATTTCACTCCCTTGGAGCCTAGGCCCGCCGGCCACCCTAGGCCCGCCGGCCAATCCCCTTGCCGCCGGCCATCCTTCCCCCTCCACCTCCTCTCCAATTTTCTTTCCCCACCAATTCCTCATGGAAATTTGAAATTTTCAAATTTCACTACTTACCAAATTGGGAATTTTCAATTTTGTAAAGTTTTGAAAATTAATCCAAAACAAAATTTGCATGAGAGTGGATTAAATTTTCAGATTTTCCTAGTCAATAAATCCTATTTGGAAACCTCCATCCCTTCTCCCCCAATTCCTCCCCCTCTAGCCAATGCCTCCGGCCCCCCTAGGGGAAAACCCATTAATGCTTCATTAATCCTCCTAAAGCCCATTTGAAATTCAAATTAGCATTAAAACTTTCCCTCCAATCCTCCTAAAACTAAAAATAACTTCAGTTTTCTCCCCCATAATCCCTCCATAATTGAAATTTTCAATTAATGCATTAATTACATTAATTGGAATTTCAAACCCCTAAATCCCTCCCTCCTAATTTCACAAAAACTGAAAGCAAACTTCAGTTTTCTCATTCAGCCGCCCCCTCCTCCTTGTTCTCCCGCCAGCTTCCCCTCCCATAGCCAAGCCGCCGCCCCACTTGCCCTCTTTGGGAGATCTTGCTTGCGGCAACCATCCGGATCCACTCCAAGGATGCATGGACGAGCCCGAGTGGAACTACGGGTTTGAATACGACCGTAATGGAAGAGTCAACATCTTGCGTTCACAATTCTTTGACGTCGGATTTGACTTCGACGATACCGTCGAAGAATATTTGGACCGCATCTTGCCGACGCTTATAGACTCCATTGACGAACACTTCTCCGTCTACACTTGGATTATCAAAGGTCGAGCTACCGCGCCTCCTCCGCCTCTGAGATCCTCTTCCATGGCAACGCTCCTTGGTACCTCCGTCTTAGTGGCAACCTCCATGCTAGTTTGGACAATCTTCCGTCGCTCAACTTAGTCTCCGTAGGAAGAGAGTGTTAAAGGCCTGAAAGTGTGAACAACTTGGTATTAACTGTGGGATTTTATTTACTAGCCTTTGTTTTATGTTTCCTTTCGCATTTGCTTAAAAGATTTAGCTCTCTCGTTGTAGTTTCTTTGCCTAGCAAATTGAACACCACGAATTACTTATAGTTTATTTGACTTTGATGCATAATTAAATAATCTATGGAGCTAACATTTAATTCTCTTTTAAATTCTTGTGTAACTCCCCATTGCATCACATCATTTTGGTATCATAGCATGGTTACCATGCTTGACATGCATAGAAAGCATCCTAGGGTTTAGTTCCTTGCGGTAGCTCAAAAACTTCATGCATATCATTGTTTAGATAAATTTTTTTCACTGTTTTGTTACTGTTCTGAGCATTTCCAGCAAACATCTAACTGATTTAGGACATTCTAGCTCACATCTTAATGTCAGTCTTATGCTTGGTAGACCCCTAAGTGTCCGGAACAACTATGGCTTGAATTACCCCTGCTGTCCTTACATTTCTGCAGCTGATATTCACTGATTAGGGAGTTGAGACACTTGTTTTAGCTGCTGCCATTAATCCCTGCAGTCTCTACAAGCCCTAAGTGCTGGCCACACGTTAGGAGTCACTTAGAATAAGTTTCCTAATTATATACTGCTGCTGTCCACTTAAAATCTGCACTTGTTAGAGGCTTTTATTTGACCGGAAAGTTGTCATAGTTGCTGTCCACACTTAGCTTCCCACCATAAGCTTGCTAGATGCAAACCACCTTGTGTTAGTTTGCTGTCCTTGGTTTTTCTTGCAACAGTTAGGAGCCTTAGGGACCTCCTCCCTTAGCTTATACTTGCTGTCCACCTACCCAACTTTTCCTCGGGAAACTTCTAGACTTTCCCCATGGACCCGCAACATCTCCAAGCTACCCTGGACCTTATTTTGGGACAATTGGGCACCGTTACTCAGCAAATCCGCAACACCCAAACCGATCTAGCTGACTTTAGGCGCCACACGAGTGACCGATTAGATAATATCGAGCGTAACGGGAATCCTGCGATTTATACTCCCTCGAGACCTCACTCACCTTATGGTGACGACAACCGACCCGATTGCGAACAACCTCGCGATCCCGGACACTTCCAAGACCATTATCGTCATAATCTTAGACCCCATCAAGAGCCCGTAGAACACGACAATCCTTGGAGGGACAACGACGCTCAACTTTTGAAAAACATTAGGATCGACGCCCCGACTTATGATGGAACTCTTGATCCCCAAGTTTTCCTAGACTGGCTCAAGTCAATGGATAGCTATTTTAAATGGTACAACATCTCTGAAGCGAAGAAAGTCAGATTCGCTGAAATGAAACTCATTGGTCGAGCCAACCTTTACTGGACCAACCTTGAAAACATGCGGGAATCTCGAGGAGAACACCCGATAAGCGATTGGAGAACTATGAAGCAGGAACTTAGGAAGAAATACCTACCACCATCCTACTACCCTAAGCTTCTGGACAAGTGGAATCGGCTAACCCAGGGAAGCAAGTCAGTTAAGGATTACATCTCCGCCTTCGACGATTTCCTGATTCGTTGCAACGGCGAGGAATCTGCTACCCCAACACAGATCCTGTCTATGTTTAGAGCTGGCCTTAGGGAAGATCTTCGCACTGAACTGTTTGCCAGGGGAATAGACACACTAGAGGCCGCTTGCAGCCTAGTGCTTGACCTAGAGGAGTCCAAAACCCATTCCCACACTAGGCAGTTCGACTCCCGACCCAACCCGTACCGTTCTTCCACCAGCCAACTTCAAAACCGACCCCCAAACTCGACTAGTAGCCGACCCACTGCTAGCTCAGCCCCTCAGCGTTCCGACCTTAAGGGTAAAGCACCTGAACGAGACACCCCAAAACCCAATTCTGGAACCAAATGTTATAGGTGTCATGGGTATGGGCACATTGCCTCACAAAGTTCTATCCCCTATAAGGTCACCATAATAGAAGAGGTCGATGACGACGAGGAAGAGCCCGATACTGACGTAGTTCACCATGTGGATGAAGAGGAAGATTCTTTTACGGAGGATGAACCCGTCACCCTGCAAGTCGTTAGATGTGCGCTGTCCCAACTCAAGCCGAGTGATGACTGGAGAAGAACAGCCATTTTCCACACCTTTACGAAGATTGGGGATAAGAACTGTAAGGTCATTGTCGATAGTGGAAGCTGCATCAACGCTGTCTCGTCAGCGATGATTTCTAAGCTCAACCTTAAGGCCATACACCATCCAAACCCGTATAAGGTCGCCTGGATTAACTCGACTTCGATGGAAATCAAAGATAGGAGCCTTATCCCGCTCGAGTTTAATGGATATCAGGAGAAGATTTGGTGTGATGTATTGACTATGGATGTGGGTCAAATTATACTTGGCCGCCCTTGGCTGTTTGACAACGATGTCCACATCTATGGGAGGACGAACACCTGCGTGTTCGAGCACAACGGAAAGAAGATTAAGTTGATTCCCTCACAGCCCCGACCCGATAAGAGTGAAACTAAGGTTATTCCCCCTAAGCCTAATAAGGGCTTACACTTCTTAACTGCGAAAGAAGTGGACATGGAGCTTCACCACGGGTCACCCATGTACGCCCTGGTAGCTAGGGAAGTGGATGATGATCACGAAGGGCAAGTCCCTGAAGAGGTAAAACCCCTGCTAGAGCAATTCGCTGATGTCTTCCCCGAGGAGTTACCTGACCAACTTCCTCCCCTCAGAGACATCCAACATGTCATAGACTTGGTTCCTGGAGCATCACTGTCTAACCTCCCTCACTACCGGATGAACCCAACGGAGCATGCTGAGCTAAAAAGGCAAGTAGAGGAACTTCTACAACGAGGATTTATTAAAGAAAGCCTTAGCCCATGTGCCGTTCCTGCCCTCCTCACTCCAAAGAAAGATGGCTCCTGGAGGATGTGTGTTGATAGCCGCGCTATCAACAAGATTACCATTAAATATCGCTTTCCAATTCCCCGACTAGACGACATGCTCGATATGATGACTGGGGCAACACTGTTCTCCAAAGTGGATCTTAAAAGCGGATATCATCAGATCAGGATCCGCCCTCGGGATGAATGGAAAACGGCCTTCAAAACAAAAGACGGGCTATATGAATGGATGGTCATGCCTTTTGGCCTTAGTAACGCTCCTAGCACTTTCATGCGGATTATGACCCAAGTCCTACGACCCTTCCTCGGAAAATTCGTAGTCGTCTACTTTGATGATATCCTAATCTATAGCAATTCCGTAGACCAACATTTGGGACACCTGAAACAAGTATGTGAGATTTTGAGGAAAGAGCAGTTATATGCGAACCCTCAGAAGTGTGTGTTTCTCACTGATAGCGTCACCTTTCTCGGATTTATAATCTCATCTCGAGGAATCTCAGCCGACCCTGAGAAAGTTAGAGCGATCAACGAGTGGCCTGAGCCTAAAACCATAAGAGATGTTCGGAGTTTTCATGGATTGGCCACATTCTATCGGAGGTTCATCAGGAATTTTAGTACTATAGTGGCACCCATAACTGACTGCCTAAAGAAAGGCGAATTTCTTTGGACATCAGCTGCCCCTAAAGCCTTCGAGGACATTAAGAGGAAAATTGTGGAAGCCCCTGTTATGCGTCTCCCGGATTTTTCCAAAGTATTTGAAGTAACCTGCGACGCGTCAGGGATTGGTATTGGAGGAGTTTTATCTCAAGAAGGACACCCCGTGGCGTATTTTAGCGAGAAATTAAATGACATCCGTCAGCGGTATTCAACCTACGACAAGGAATTTTATGCAGTCATCCAGTCCCTTAGGTACTGGAGACATTATTTGCTGCCCCAAGAATTCGTGATATTCTCTGATCACGAAGCCTTGAGATACATAAACTCGCAGAAGAAGCTCAACGCCCGCCATGGTCGTTGGGTCGAGTTCTTGCAGGAGTACACCTACACGATTAGACACAAAGCGGGAAGTGAGAATAAGGCTGCGGATGCCCTTAGTAGGAGATTGATGATCACCCAAGAGATGAGGACTGAAGTTATCGGATTTGAACGCCTTAAGGAAGACTATAAGGACCGCCCGGACTTTAACGATACCTTTTCCCTTCTGACCTCGGGATGTGGGCACTCGACGGATGATTTTGTAGTAGAGAATGGGTACCTATTCAAGGCCCAGAAACTCTGCATTCCCCAAACCTCCCTTCATGAATATCTTGTTTGGGAATTACATGCAGGAGGTTTAGCTGGCCACTTCGGGCAGGCAAAAACTATTGCTGCGCTTGAAAACCATTTTTACTGGCCCAGTCTCAAGCGCGATGTCGGGAGACTCTTAAGGCGATGTCACATTTGCCAACTAGCCAAGCAGCGAAAACAGAACACGGGACTCTACTCCCCACTCCCCGTACCGAGTCGCCCTTGGCAAGATGTGAGTATGGACTTTATCCTTGGATTACCCAAAACTGCAAGGAAGCATGATTCTGTCTTTGTGGTCGTTGATCGATTTTCTAAAATGGCTCACTTCCTTCCGTGTTCCAAAACCTTCGATGCTTCTAGAATCGCAAAGATTTACTTCGACGAAGTAGTTCGACTCCATGGCCTACCCAAGACCATCGTGTCCGATAGGGACGTTAAGTTCACAAGCTATTTCTGGAAGACCCTTTGGCACAAAATGGGGACAAAACTTCAATTCTCCACCGCTTTCCACCCCCAGACCGATGGTCAAACTGAGGTTGTTAATAGAAGTTTAGGAAATCTTTTGAGGACTTTAGTAGGAGAAAACCTTAGGGATTGGGACTCAAAGCTTCCTATAGCCGAATTTGCTTACAACAACTCTATTAACCGAACCACTGGCCTCAGCCCTGCAGAGATTGTGTATAGATTTCAGCCAAATCAGCCCATTGACCTAGTTCCCATGAGTCCTAGGACTAGAACATCTGAGTCTGCATTTGCATTCGCATCTCATCTGCATGAGTTACACAATGAAATTAAAAAGAAAATTGAACAAAGCAATACTGATTATAAAATTCATGCTGATAAGAAAAGGAGATTTAAAGAATTCAAGGTGGGAGATTTTGTGACGGTACGGATCCGCCCGGAGCGTTTTCCTCCTGGGTCCGTAAAGAAATTACATGCGAGAAGTGTCGGGCCCTTTAAAATACTTGCGAATGTTAACAATAATGCTTATGTGCTGGAACTCCCGGAAGGGTTTAATATGAATCCCACTTTTAATATTGAGGATATAGTAGCCTTTGAGGGTCCTGATTTTAACCCCAACAATCCACTTCATAATGAGCCTTGTGTGACCCCACCTGGTGAGATCCCTAGCCTTCCCCCACTCCCCAATTTACCCCACTTACCTAGAGCGGAAAAGATTGAAACCATTCTGGATGATGAGATTATTTCCACAAAAGATGGAGGTCGCCAACGGTACTTGGTCCATTGGGAAGGAACACCGGAGACAGAGGACACGTGGATCGATCGAGAGGAGCTACAGAGACTGGACCCAGACCTGCTGGAGTTATATGAGAGCTTCCGTAGTACGCACTCGACGGGGTCGAGTTCTCTCCCACCCGGGGAGAATGATGAGGTCATCGATAGGAGGTTTCGGCGCGTCTATCAGAGACGACCACGGAGATTGACGGCCATGATTGTGAGTCTTTATTTTTTATTTTTCTTGTACCATCAGTTTTCATATTATGCTTTTATTTTCGTAGTTTCCCATTTTACCCCTGAGGGTAGTAGTTGCTTTTGTAGCCCCAAGGGGCATTTTAGACTTTTGCACTTTTATTTTCTTTGGAGCCTATTTATATGGCCATTGTATCTTGTATGAGAACTATTGAATTATTGAATGAAAATTTGTGATTTGTGTTCTCTTTGTGAGTGCCAAAGATGTGGATCTCTTTGTGAGTTCCATTAGAGATCTCTTAGTGAGTTCTCGAATTCTACATGCGATTATCTTCCTCCATCCACACATCTCACGCATACAATTCGCGATCGTGGAAAGGAGCCGAATTCTTGTGTGCATTTCACTCCCTTGGAGCCCACCCGCCGGCCACCCTAGGCCCGCCGGCCAATCCCCTTGCCGCCGGCCATCCTTCCCCCTCCACCTCCTCTCCAATTTTCTTTCCCCACCAATTCCTCATGGAAATTTGAAATTTTCAAATTTCACTACTTACCAAATTGGGAATTTCCAATTTTGGAAAGTTTTGAAAATTAATCCAAAACAAAATTTGCATGAGAGTGGATTAAATTTTCAGATTTTCCTAGTCAATAAATCCTATTTGGAAACCTCCATCCCTTCTCCCCCAATTCCTCCCCCTCTAGCCAATGCCTCCGGCCCCCCTAGGGGAAAACCCATTAATGCTTCATTAATCCTCCTAAAGCCCATTTGAAATTCAAATTAGCATTAAAACTTTCCCTCCAATCCTCCTAAAACTGAAAATAACTTCAGTTTTCTCCCCCATAATCCCTCCATAATTGAAATTTTCAATTAATGCATTAATTACATTAATTGGAATTTCAAACCCCTAAATCCCTCCCTCCCAATTTCACAAAAACTGAAAGCAAACTTCAGTTTTCTCATTCAGCCGCCCCCTCCTCCTTGTTCTCCCGCCGGCTTCCCCTCCCATAGCCAAGCCGCCGCCCCACTTGCCCTCTTTGGGAGATCTTGCTTGCGGCAACCATCTGGATCCACTCCAAGGATGCATGGACGAGCCCGAGTGGAACTACGGGTTTGAATACGACCGTAACAGAAGAGTCAACATCTTGCGTTCACAATTCTTTGACGTCGGATTTGACTTCGACGATACCGTCGAAGAATATTTGGACCGCATCTTGCCGACGCTTGTAGACTCCATTGACGAACACTTCTCCGTCTACACTTGGATTATCAAAGGTCGAGCTACCGCGCCTCCTCCGCCTCCGAGATCCTCTTCCATGGCAACGCTCCTTGGTACCTCCGTCTTAGTGGCAACCTCCATGCTAGTTTGGACAATCTTCCATCGCTCAACTTAGTCTCCGTAGGAAGAGAGTGTTAAAGGACTCAAAGTGTGAACAACTTTGTATTAACTATGGGATTTTATTTACTAGCCTTTGTTTTATGTTTCCTTTCGCATTTGCTTAAAAGATTTAGCTCTCTCATTGTAGTTTCTTTGCCTAGCAAATTGAACACCGCGAATTACTTATAGTTTACTTGACTTTGAAGCATAATTAAATAATCTGTGGAGCTAACATTTAATTCTCTTTTAAATTCTTGTGTAACTCCCCATTGCATCACATCACAACCTCTGCTTTGGCCCGGAAGCAATCATCCCGGTTGATATTGGAGTCCCGAGCCTCAGGGTTCAGACTTTCAACTTTAACAATAACGAAGAAAAACTTCGAGACAATTTGGATTTTCTTCCCGAGACACGAGACATGGCATCCCTTAAAATCTCGGCATATCATCAACGAATAGCTCGCCACTACAATCGAAAGGTGAAACCCCGATGCATCTCAGTCGGAGATCTAGTTCTACGAAGTCTTGAAGCAGCTGGAAAGGGCCCCCAACGTAACAAGCTATCACCATTATGGGAAGGCCCTTATATGGTGGCATCCATGGTCAAACCTGGAACATTCAAGTTAAAAGATGGCGACGGAAAAATGCTGCCCCGTACTTGGAATATCAAAAATCTCCGCAAATATTATCAGTAGTTATTAATAAAACTATTTTCTAATTGAACTATTATGTAACCTTTCTATTTCCATCATAAAATTTTATATTATCTTTTATATAGTAAAATTTTGCTTGATCATTATCATTTATGTCATCTTCTTTAAACAGGAGAATATAAGTGGTCCTAAAATAAAACATTAAGTATATCATTAATTTGAGAAAAACATAATATCCATTGTATCTCAATCAACAGAAAATCAATCCCAGGGGGATTCGATCCAACCTCATCCACACAAGTTAATGTCAAATTTTTATAATCAATCTTATAGCGATTTGATCCAACCTCATCCACACAGGTAAATGTCTTCAAGCAGTAATTTAACAACACAACCTTGGATATGTTAAACATCATAAAAGGATGTCTCTTATTTCTTTCAAATAATAATAAAAAAATATTAAACTAAATGAATCATAAATTCTTAAGAAAATTAAAAACTTTAATATTTCATAAAATCATTATATAGACCAGAGGATACATCTCTAGAAACAAGATGGATATATAAAAATTTCTAAGAAAATAGATGAAATACAACCAGTAATAAACATCTTATGCAATATCATCATCATCGCTAAAAAGAACCTTTTCTAGTTCACTTTCAATATCTTCATCGCTCGAGTCTGGAGAAGAATCCTCAGATGCTTGACTTGGGTTAAGCCCTTCAATATCAACCCCAATCTTACGGTTAACCAACCGAACACCTTTCAGGAAACCACGAGTAAAGCCTTCTTCGAGATTCTGACGCTCCAGATCCTTTACTTCAATATCAAATAATTTTTCATAAGCCTCTTGAGCACGATTTTGAATCTCTTGATGATAAATTGCAGACTTCTTGAATTCTTCAATGGCCTTCAATATCCAAAGTGATCGTTTCTTTTTGTTGAAGATGATCTTGTAACTTCTTGTTCTCTTTCTCAAGAGCTTTCTTCTCTAATGTAAGCATTTTCAAAGCGTCTTTTTACTGGTTAATTTTTGCATGAGCCTCAATCAACTCATGGCGAGAAAGGTCATCTTCTCGATTTTGGAAAGAGAGAGAGGTGGATATTGTTGTCAATTCAGTTCTACATTCTGTCAATTGGCTCTCCAAGGATGATATTTCTTTAATCTTTGCATCCAATCTTCGTTTATACTCTCCTTGTAAATATTTGACTTTTACAAATTCATCATTCCAATTATTCAAAATTAATTCAAATCGGGATTCCATATCCATCTTTTGAATCATCTGCAATAAGAAATTTAATTATGTTAAAAAAAAAAAAGAAGAAGAGGAAAGAGATTGAAATTACTTACGATTTCATTAGCATGTCGTCGCCCGCTACAAATATGCTTCAATACATCTTTTGGGATATGAATTCTTGAGGATTGAGCTTCAATATCTGAATCAAGAGAAATTGTATTGATAGTCAGGAAACGTGCAACTTCCTTGCTTCCCCCATCATCTCTCGGTGGGATCGCTTTATCATTTATTTTCCTCTTCTTTAGGTGGGAAGAGTCATTTACTCTTTGACCTTCTGAAGGTTGGCTTGCTGGACACTTAAGATCGGTAGAAGTTATTTCACGAACCTTCTCAGATTTTTTCAACCGAATTACATGGGATCTTCCTGCCTGAATGGAAAGGCCAACTTTAAAAAGAGATTCCTCTGTCACACATCCACTAATATAACGTAGTTCCTGTTGAAGACTTTCCGTATTAAGAAAATTCAAAATTCTCAAAATATCTTCCTCTCCTACATGTAAAGAGCTTGGCAACTCTTTCAATTTATCCCATTTTTCAGGAAGGCCCCACTCATTCTTCACAAAAAAGAATGAGTTACACCAATTCTTTGAAGGGTCACTCGTTACAAAATCCAACCATTTCTTATTGGCTCGGCACGAAATCCGACCATAAGAATCACTTTTAAATTTACACATTTTTTACAGATGTTCTACGGTTAGAGACGCTCCACGTTCTCTAAAAAATAATGTCAAGCCCACTATAATTGTTATCGCTCTACATAAAAATTGGGGTAAAGCAACGCCGCATGCTTTGAAAATTTCAACTAACTCGGGTGCTGGAGAAAATCTCAAACCAGCACGCATCGTCATTTCACATACTGCTACAAATCCTTGTGGAGGAGCATGTGCCCTGTCGGTTCTCTTTGGAGCAATAATCAACACCTCATTCGGCACATGAAATTTCTTGCGAATTGCTGTCAAGCTATCAGATGTAATGATGGATGGGACATCATCAGATCTCCTCCTTTCACCATCATGAGCAGAAGGAATAATTTTTTAGGCATCCGTCAATCCTCCACCTAAAAATATTTGGTTTTTGATGAAATAAAATATCAAGACTCTTGAGCGAAGAAAATCAAAATATAATTACCAGAAGTATTCTCCAGATTTTTGGAAGGAGGCCTTTTTGATGCGATATCCAAGGATTTTCGCTGATTGTTAGATTTGGAATTATCAGCCATATTTGTCTCCAAATTTGAAAAAGACTAACAAATGCCAAAATTCTCCGAGCTACCAATCCAAAGAAAATTTTGGACCGGCACAAGAGAGCTTGGCTATGGTCGCCACCAATGTTCGCTTTGATCGCTACCTACACTCCCCGAGCTACCAATCCAGAGGAATGCTTGGACCGGCACAAGAGAGTAAGGTTTTGATCGCCGCTGACAATCTCCGAGCTATCAGTCCAAGGGGAGGGCTTGGAATGACACAAGAGATTGTGATTTCTTCCACCTCCTAAAGAGGTATTTATAGGAAGAATGGTGGGGTAGATGAAAAGATATTCTAGAAAATTCTTGAATTAAAAAAAAAATGGAATTTTAAAAGCCACAAACAACATATATTTACAAAATTATTATTAATAATTTATATTCTCTAAGCTCTTATTCCTATTTCCAAAGAGCCATTTCAGTGTTCACTGTGCCGCCTGAGGTTTTTGTTTCGTTTCCAAAATTCCACGGCAGTGCATGCCATGCCTAAGTATAGCAAATTATATGAGATGACAACTTTGAGTCTCTTTCATTTTTATCTATGTTAGTTAAATTAACTAACTTATTAGTATCATATAAAATCATATATTTATATAAATAAATTGTGTAGCTAAGTAGCTTGATGCCAACCAATGGCTTTGAAAATTATTATAATTTAAGGCAACGCATGGCTATTTGGCTTCTAAGAAAATTACTACAGCTTAAGGCTTCAAAGGTCCAATCAATAGTATAAATTGAACCAAGCAATATCCCTTCTTCAATTCATTATAAATAAATGCAGAATTCTATAAAAACTTTATTATAATTTCGTATATACATAAATTTATATTTGTCTAATTAAACAAATATGTTATGAATTTGGACAAATTAATTATGACTAGTATTTGTCATTCTTTGATATTTATGCTGGCAAATATTCATGAGAATGTACAAATATATATTTTCGTACTTTGCAAGCATTGACTTCAAAAAACAAGGGGGCAACTGATACATCATAAGAAAATTATCTTGATCATGCACGAATCTTGAAGCAAAATTGAGTTGAAAACTTCAAAGATTAAATTCAGGAGCATCTGAACTCCGATTTCAGCGAGCTTATAGTCAAACTAAGCGTCTCGGAGACACGAACCCAATGACACCAAACTCAACCCAATCCGAGCCCAAATGAGTCTGAATCAAAGACCCAAAGCGCTGTTGGGAGATTCGAACCACAATTTGAGTTACCAAACGGTCTCCGATTTTCACGAGCTTATACTCGAATCGAACGTCTCGACGAGACAAATCCAACGAGCCCAAGATCGCCGAATTCCGACGTCATCAAGGCCTTCAAATGTCCAACGAACGGTCCACGATCAAGAGATCCAATATCGACCGTCCATTCAAACCACTCCCGATTCGCCCTTGATCTCACACCTATTTACAAACCATGTCACTCCAGAAAAACTATAAATAGAGCCCTCATTCTTCACAAGAGGGCTCAAGTGAAGAGAAAGGAGAAGAAGAGAAGGGAGGAATTTGGGAGCTCTCTTGCCACCGACCACCGCTGGAGTTCTTGCCGACCACCGCCGGAGTTCTTGCCGACCACCACCGGGGTTCCTGCCGACCATTGCCGGGGTTCCTGCCGACCACCGCCGATTTTCCTGTCGACCACCACCGAGGTTCCTGCCGACCACCGACGGTTTTCCTGTCGACCGCCACCGTAGTTCCTGCCGACCACCGCCGATTTTCCTGCCGATCACCGCCTGAGTTCTCTTCTAACCGACGCTGAAGCTTATCCCAACCACTACCTTATTTTGGTCGGTTCATCAATCATCGCTAGATTTTTGTCTGTTACTAATTTGTTGTAATTCTGACATCTTCAAGTAAAGGAGTGAATCAAACGTTGTAACCAATCCAGATATAGTGAAAATTTCTCATCTGGGTCAGGCCCCGTGGTTTTTCCCTTTTCGGGTTTTCCACGTAAAAAAGTTTCTGGTGCTTCTCCCTTAATTATCTGTTGGTGTACTGGATATACGTATATTGCTAAGACATTATATTTTTTTTACTCTACTGCCGCGTATATTCTAGTACGCATCAATTATAATTATAATTTACTTGGGGGTTATTTGATTGAAATACTTTAAGGTGAAAAATAAAGTAAATGTATTTATTTTAACTTTTTGAATGTTTGATTTGACATCGATAAAGTGAAATGAATTTCTAATATATTTAGAATTCCTGCTACTAGTTCATTTTCCGGGTAGAGTAAACCAATTAGAAAGAAAATAATTCCCAAAAGAGGCCTGCAATGCTTTACTTGAAAGCTACTTTAGAAAGCACCAAGAAAGCTATCCCAAACAAAGCCCAAGATTTTATTTGACACAGCATTCTTACTGCTTCTTAAGCTAACTTTCTAGTACAAAAATTATAACTTTTCTACTAAAAAGCTGATTTAAGAAACAGTAATAAAGTCATCCCAAACAAATCCTAAATAATACTGCTTTGATTTATATGCCAATTTAATGATACAACAACAACATAAAGCCTTTTATCCCACTACATGGGGTCGGCTACATGAATCCTTTTCCTCCATTATGTCCTATTAAAAGTCAAATTCTCGTTTAAATCTAATAAAAAAAGGTCATTCCTAATATTTTCTAACCAAGTCTTTTTAGGTCTGCCTCTACCTTTCTTAACATAAATCAAATCTAATACCTTTACTCTCCTAACCGGGTCATCGGAAGGAACTTTTATTACGTCCGGTGTAAGGACGTAGAGGAACGTCCGGTTGGAGGCAAAATCCCGTCAAAAAATTCGGTATTTGCTCGGTACAACTAGGTATTATTTGATAATAACGAGGAATACCGCTCTTTGAAGACCAATACCGAGTTATACCAAGCTGTACCGAGAAATACCGAGTTGTACCGAGTTTTTCCTAGAAAAACTCGGTACAACTTTTGTATAACTCGGTATTGCTCGATATAGCTCGGTATAACTCGGTATTGGGTCTTCAAATGACGGTATTCCTCGTTTTGTTTGATATTGCTTGGTATTTGCTCGGTACAACTCATTTTTTGGCGGGATTTTGACTCCGACCGGACGTTCCTCTACGTCCGGTCGGAGGACGTAATAATTGTTCCATCGGAAGGCTACCGTTTTATGTGACCAAACCATTTAAGGCGACTCTCTAATCTTATCTTCTACTAGAGATACTCCAACCTTTCACATATATGCTCATTTCATATCGTATCTCTAAGGGTAAAGCCACTCATCCACCTGGGCATCCTCATCTTTGCCAAACTTAACTTAGTATTATGCTTCTCTTTTAATGGCCAACATTCGGCACCATAAAGCATTGCAAGCCTCACCACCATCTTATAGAATTTTCCCTCGAGTTTGAGGGGTACTTTTCTATCACACAACAAGCCCGATGCATTCCTCCACTTCAACCATCCAACTTAAATTCTGCTGATAAAACAAATTTTTAATAAATAATTCCCTCAAAAGCATATTCCAATAAAGGAGGTGGCAAGACATCTCCTATGAAATTCACTCTGACATAAGAGAACAAAATATAATCAGAAGTAAAACTACGCAGCTTGGGATTTGATTCAAATAAGAAAGAAAAAAAAATATTAAATTTGATGAAGTCATCAAACCAATAAACACAAATTAGAGAATAATAGCAAAAAAGGATAAACATACCAACTAAAAAGCCCAAGCTTATTGTTGAGACCAAAGGTAACTTCTCCACAATTTTAAGCTTCGTTTGAAACGGCTTTCTTCCTGCCTCTTAAAACAGCTTTTTAGTACACAAAAAAACTACTTTAAAAAGCAATAAAAAAACCATCCCAAACGAAGCTTGATACAACTCACTACTTTAGATGAGGAGCTGAGAAGTTAGTCATATCGATGCTTCTGTTTATCTGATTGAACAAGTAACCAAGTATCAGAATTACTGATCCAAATCATACCACTTTGATTTCTGAGGGAACTCCAATCCAATTCAGAAGCACAATTTGTCCAGGATGAGAGCGCTGGATATCCACCAAGCTAGAGATTGTGGCTCACACTGCAGTTCCAAAGGAAAGAATTAAATGCATAGAAGTCTTGTGAGTAGCAGAAGGTGGATTCAAGAGAGTAAGGCTTCGTTTGGGACGGTTTTTTTACTGCTTCTTAAAACAATTTTTTAATTAAAAAAATAATTTTTTTATACTAGAAAGCTGCTTTAAGAAGCAGTAAAAAAGCCATCCCAAACAAAGCCTAAGTAGAGCTATACATAAAGCAGAGGAAGGTGCTTGTATATTTTCAAAACCGGGAGCCTGGAATTGGCATCAGCTAGCTCCGAACCTCCAGGCCACAACTCCAAGCAAAAGCCTGCAGTTTCTTCGGCAAGATGCATCTTAGATTGAATTTTGCTTGCAGGCTTTACAAGATGTATCAGCTTGAAGGAGTGTAATAGAACTTCACTGCTATTCTGCAATAGACAATTACTAATTTCAGTAATATAATATAAAAAAGATTATATTTGAAATGGGATAATCGAAATGATATATTTATAGACAACAAAAATAGTTTGGCTGGTAGAGGCTCGACAAAACTAATATGTCGTCTATTATACATTATACAGACAAGACACAAGATATTGAATGGCAAACCTAATGAAGGTGTTGAGATTCTTGGGGTTCTTGAATGAGAGAGAGGGAGGGAAGAATAGGAGAGTGAAAATCAGATTAAAAAAAAAAATTGATTCACTTGGCTTGGGTAAGCAAATATTACAGCCACAAAAATATGAACCAAAAACAAGAAAAAACTATCCAACCCTCAGAACAAAAGCATGATAAACTACTATGTAATAATAAATACCAAAAAATAGTCTGTTGCTGGTAGCTCTGCTCCTGAGTGACGGTCCACCAAATACGCATGTGGGACCTGTTGAAAAATACAATGGGTGAATTTGATAAATCAAACTTAAAAAGTAACTCCTATCTATCAAAACATAAACGACAAAAGAATAAGATATGCAATATGAACAATCAAAAGGGTAAAAGTAACCTAAAGTCACTAAAATAAAGTAGTACTGACACATGCCATATTTTCTACAATATAAATATAAATGTGCTAATGCTATTAATGTATTCATCAAACTCCTATCAATGTAAATTGTTATAATGCTCACAAGTGCAACCACATCCAATGTTTAAAATTCGTATTCGGGTATTGAGGCGTTTTTCATTCGTGAGGCGAGGCGTAAGTCTCAAGGCGTTTTGAGGCGTAAGCCTCAAAATCAAAAGATTGCGTAAACATAAAATGATAAATTTTTATATACTAATGAGTGAATAATATAAAACATAAAAAAACATAAGATATGAAGTGAAATCAAAATATCTCTATAATAAGACAACATGAAATATAGTTCAACTCAATATTCTATCTTTCCCAAATCCCAGTATTTTTTTCATTAACATAAAATTTCAATTTCCAAAAATAAATAGCAATGACATATCACATATCCAATGCAGGGCATTTACTTCAAGATTTATATAAGTTTTAATATATAAAGTGTGAGGCATAAGCCTCATGCCAGTGAGGCGAGGCAGGCCTCAACCAAGTTGAGGCGCAAGCCTCATAAAAAACACTCAAGGCGTAAGCATCGAGGCGTTTTTTACTGGAATTGTGCAAAGGCGGGCCTCAAGGCGATCCTCATATTGCGCAATTTTAAACCATGACCACATCACGTATCATCATACCTCAAAATGATGTATCACTCATTTATTGTTTCCAATTCATGTTCACCTATGATGCACAAACATGGACACGGCGACATGAGTACTATACGAAAAATATAAGACACATACACGAGTTGGACATGGTATAATAATTTTTATATTTTAAAAATAGTATATAAAAATTGAATAAGAATAATATTTAAAATATTTTAGAAATAACAAGTCATTTAATTAGAAATTGTGTTTAAACTGATTTGGTGCTGTGGACAGGAAATAAAAAAAATTAGTTTTTATATTTTTTGAAATAAATAAAAATTTTAAATACAAGAAAGTATATTTAAAAAAAAATTATAAAATATTTAAGATGTGTGTTCAATTTGTATTTAATATTTTTTTAATTGGACTTCTTTTCAATGTGTCCGACACATGTCGGATGAGTGTCAGACGTGTGTCGTGTCGTATACTTGTCGGACACTACACGCCTTTTCGTGGAGAAGTGTCGGTGCATCATAGATGTTTACTCATATTTTCTTACATTTTTACATGTATATTATTGTCGGTTTATCATATACCTATACCGAAAAGGTAAACACCAACCTGAGAAAATCCAGTTATTTCTTGTAGAATCATCACTCTAAGGGCTTGTCAACCCCAGCTAACCAAAAATCAATAGAGTTCCACCGACATACTTAATCATACAGTGCAAGTACTATAACAAATAATCAACAGGTGTTTATAACTCAACATGACAATCACAATTTATATATCCAATATGATTTACAATAAAAGTATCATGTACTGCATTAAATAAAGCTAATGTGTATAGATTAAATTTTTATATAGCAAGAATCATTTAAATGCTAAAAGCTCATGTATGAACAAATCAATATACTATTATTTCTATTACATGATTTCAATGTGAGTCATAAATAAGATCCTTGATATACACAATACTCATAAATATTAGAAATAAAACTGACAACCTAATTAATGATAAGAAAATCTAATACAAATATCATGGATTACACCCCTAACAAAGAAGGGTACGTTTACACAGTGGCGAAGCCAGAATGGTATGTTTACACAACGAGGGAGCCAGAAATTTTATTCGGGGGGTGGGGACCAAATTAAAATAGCTCTATTTGTCGTCTCATTTAGAAGGTTAGAATACATTAAAATAGTTCCGTTTATCGTCTCATTACCGGATCCAGGAGGAGAATGCAAATAGCATGACCCTTAGAACTTATAAGACATAAACATCTGCCACGGACGGTCTTCGTTTGGGGGCGAGAGAGGAACGAAACAGAAAGCGAAAGCCGTGCTTGAGGTCGTGAATTACAAGTCGCAACAGAGAAGCAAAGGGGAAAACAAACCATTAATGCTTTTTATGTGTCCAAAAAAAGATGTGCCTTCTTTGGATTAATAAATAATTTTAAAAGGAAGAATTACAAAAATTAGAGCAGGTTTCCTCATCGGCGAACTTGTTGCTATGTTAAGCCAACAAAACAATCATCTTTAAGCCATTTTAGGCATTCAGTTTTAGCTTTAGCTACTGAAACAATAATTTTTCATGTTGACCAAAATTTCTTTTCATCATTCCGTCAATAATCGAAAGGCATTCCTCCCTTTCTCTTTCAATATTTATCACATTAGTCTTTCTCTCTCTATAGCTGAAGCATTGCATGATCCGAGTAGAAGGTGGATTGAAGACTTGAAATGGAAAAAGCCTGTAATAAATAAAATGAAAGCTGATTAGGGGTTATATCATAATGGGTGCTTAAGTTCTATATGTGGGCTTATGCCATTGGTCTAAGTAAATAATTTTTTTTAGGGAGGGCACATGCTCCTCTTGCCCCCCTCCCTCCGCCCATGCATTTACACCAAAAATAAATAACATATACTTATAGTGGTCGCCATAAACTCCAACCTCGAAAACGGTCACTTGACTCCACCAAGCGACAATCCTACAAATAACAAAATCAAAACTAATATTAAGCGTGTTCATCGAGGGATAATGAAGAATATCCCAATCAATCTTAACCACACACTACTCAAACTAAACATCACAACAATGTTATTTAAAAAAATGATAATAATAACACTTACTATAGTTTTGATCGATGGGGAAAGATGTAGGAGAAAGACTCAAACTTGATTAAAGAGAAAGGGAAAAATAAGAAGGAAACCCTTCTCTAACAATAACAATGATTCAGGAGAACACCCTGAGGAAGAGAGAAAAGGGAGGCTGACTTTGATGGCTGTTGTGGAGAGAAAGAAACAAGGAAGAAAGCTCGACGACTATTGCGAGTGAGAAAATAGGAGTAAGAATGATGACTTAGGTTGCCTATTGGGTTTAATTGGAGGAGAGGGAGGTTGGTAGGGATGGAAGATTTCAAAACAACGGAGAAATCACGTGATTTGCGTGATTGGAGAGAGAGAATCGCGGCTAGGAGCCAAGCAGCCGCTTTCGTCGCTCGCGTGCAAAAGGGGAGAGCCCTCACATGAAGGGGCGGAGGGAGATCAGTCAACCACTCGATCGGTCCCGCCTGGACCAGGCTGGTTCGATTCAGGTATAACATGCCTACTGTGAACCCGCGATCTAATTCCGCACCCATGCCAGCTCGACACGTGCCTTGCGCATCCGCCCTGCGCATTCCCGCTCACGCGCGCTCTACTCTGCCTCACGTGACTCGTACCAGCTCTGCATGCGGCCCTTCTGCGTGCTCCCGTGACCCATGTGTCTTACCTAGGCATTCCGTCAGCCTAATCCCCCAAGCTGCGTCTGTGATTCGCCTCTATGCGATCTTGTTCAGACTCTTCTCCATGTGTGGACACAGCCTGGGTAAACGATCTCCTCGTGCGACACTGTCCGTGCGATCCACTTTCGAACGCCTCCTCTTCTTCCTTTCTTGAATAATATCATTCCTCCACCTCGAGATCGCCTCCATCAGGCTCTGATACCAATTTGTTGAGATTTTTGGAGGAGTTCTTGAATGAAAGAGAGAGAGAAGAATGGGAGAATGCAAATCATATTAAAAGAAATTTTATTTACTTGGCTTGCATAGACAAATATTACAACCATTATGTCTATATATAGACACAAAGGATTGCACTAAACAAAAGGCTATACAAGACAATATAAGAAATGCCTAAAGAAAGTACAACTATATAGAACTAAACAAAAAATACAAAAAGAATTAAGTTGGATCACAATAAACACTAACAGAAGAAATTGGCTAGAGAAAAAGGCAAAATGAGATGGGTCTTAATATTCCAAAAAATCACCCCTTAATTAAAGCAATAATTTTGGTTTGGGGGGGGGGGGGGTGGTGCGGTTGGTTTAGTAGAATTGTTGGCGCCTGTAGTGATTGATGGACTGCTCAAAAACAAGCAAACCTTTTTAAAGCAGAGGTCAATTTATGTAGAAGTCACAACAAAACATCAACAAAAAATTATGTAGGCTGATTGAAATGATTATTAGAAGCATCATGAGATAAATTGTCAATCAGAGAATGCCATGAATTTCCACAATGGATGGGATGATCTGAAAATATAGTCACCTCAGATCTATAAAATATTCATCATATCCAAGGTGTCCACCCTTCATACATATTGCACAAATTGTCTATGCTTGTAGCCTCCCTGATAAGATGATCCACCTGCTGGGATGCCAGCATGACCCTGCAAAACAAATTCGTGATCACGTCAATTGAAAGAAGTTGAAGATCAATTATAACTTGAAGTAAAAGATGAATAATCGCTTGCATACCGTCCATCATCAATATCTCTTCCCTCTATTTTCAGCTCAACTTGCCTCAAGACTGACATAGCGTAAGCATTTTTACCTACCAAAAGACACCATCAGCATTAGGGACGTCAAAACTAGAACAATTAAACCTCTCGCTCATATTAGATTTCACGTCCAAAAACTCCTGTATTGATGCAAAACCAATATGGACAAGAAAGCTATCACATGTAAAAAAAACTTACAATGATTATGAGAAAATGATCAAAATGATCCCTTGACTTTTTGTGAAGGACCCAAATGATTTCTAAATATATTAAATTACCATTTTAATCCCTCAAGTCTTTAAACAGTGATCAAAATAGAGACTGTTTTGATTTCTCCTTAAGGAGTAGAGGGATCAAAATTATGATTTCATATATTTTGACTATTTTGGTCTTTCATAAAGAGTCAAAAGACCATTTTGATCCTTTTCTCCAATGATTATTGCTCTCTATATGCCATTAGAAGTGATTTCAACAATCAAACTACTGTTTATCCTATCATTTTCATCATCAACACCTTGACTATCCTTATCCCTACAATTTTTGGGCATCCTCATGTATCTCACTTTGCCATTCATTATTGTATTACTGCTATACATCGTGCTAACCCAAGCTTGCATAATCTATTTATGTAGTGTTATATGACATGCCTACCTCCAAAACCATTTCTAAACTTAAAACTTTATCTTATTATTGTATTTTTAATAATAATAATGCAATGGTCGTATTGAAAATCACATATCTAATGTTTAGAAATTCATATGATCAATATAATGTTTAGACATAGTAGGAAGTTGTTGTTGTACAATATAATGTTTTATTGCAACAGATAACAAATGTAATTTTATGTATTTATGTAGGTGATCACAAAATATTTCTAACATTCTTAATCCCAAAATTAACCATATGAGGCAAATGCAATTATGATTTAAAAAACTGCGGCAATTATTAATTACAAGGCTTTGATATCTTACCTCTTTTGTTCCATCCTAAAGGATTAGAACATATACGATCCTCCTGATTTTCTTCATGTCCCTTGAATGGGGATAAAAGGTATTGCTCGTCATTGCTATATCGAGGCTTAGTACCATCAGACGTTCCCTCTCCCACGTTTGATGCATGACAAGCACTGCCCACAACAGATCTTATCCTTTGATTACAGTGTACTAAGGCAGCAGAACTACTATCATTAACCTCAATATTAATTCTTCCTGATACTTGTTTTTCATCAAATTCACTCTCTTTCCTGCTATTATTGCTCTCACCAGAATTAGTAGCATACGATGTTTTTTCCAGACGATAGAAGTTATCGTCAACATCATTTGAGGCAATGCTGCTTGTATATGAGCAGTCTGGCGGAGAAATCCATCCTTGATCATCTGAAGGAAATTCTAGGGGTGGAGTGTTGTCGTCAAGGAGAATGTCATCATCATTCCCAAAGATAAGTTTGTCATTTGGATACGTGCCATCTGAATAATCTGGCCTTGACATGAAAAGTTCCTGAGATCTCACCACTTGGCTTTCCCCAAGACCTTCCAATGCCTGTGAAGATAGGAGATCTACTAGTTAACCTTTCACTCAATGCAGTGCTAAAATGGATAGGTTGAGCAGACATACTAATGTGAAACAGACAAAAACTCAAAAACCGGGTGAGATTGCAATACATGGATGCTTGTAAATAAAACTAAGTATAAAAATATTAGTTTTATTCATTGTAACCATCACAATACCATCAAAATTAAACATGAATGTTGCTTCCTATAGTATCCTATGTTAAAGGCTGCATACGGACGAACCAGAACCAGCTTAAAATCAAGGCTGCCAAAAGTGCAAATTTGAAACAAAGAGGAGCTGTAGCGCTTCCCTAGGCTGCAACAGTTTCTAGTTATGTAAAGCATGCGGTTCATAATGCTATATGCAATGCAACAGAGTTTGACCAAGTATTTTCCTATTTAAGTTGGATTACATCAAGGATCAGCCTTAAGTCCATATCTTTTTGCTTTAGTCATGGATGTTCTCACTAGACATTTGCAAGAGGTTGTACCTTGGTGTATGCTTTTTGTTGATGATATTCTTCGTGTTGATAAGACTAGAGAGAGAGTTGAAGGCAAACTCAAATTATGGAGGTTAACGTTACAGTCTAAAGGCTTTTGTTTGAGTAGATCTAAAACAGAATATATGAAGTGTAATTTTAGTAGTAATAGATCTAGTAGGGGGATTGCGACTTTGGGCGATTAAGTCATTAATAAGAGTCGTTTTAGATATCTTGGGTCTATTGTTCAGAGTAATTGTGAAATAGATGGGAATATTATTAGTAAAATTCAAATTGGATGGTTGAAGTGGGGAATGCATCGGACTTGTGTGTTAGAAAGGTCACCCTCAAACTTAAGGAAAAATTCTATAAGATGGTGATGAGACCTGCAATGCTTTATGGTGCAGAATGTTGGCCATTAAAAGAGAAGCATAATATTAGGTTAAGTGTTGCAAAGATGAGGATGCTCAGGTGGATGAGTGGCTTTACTCTTAGAGATAGGATACAAAATGAGCATATACGTGAAAAGGTCGGAGTAGCTCTATTGGAACATAAGATTAGAGAGTCCCCTTAGATGGTTTGATCACATAAAACGCGGCCTTCCGATGACCAGGTTAGGAGAATAGATTTATTAGATTTGGTTTATGTTAAGAAAGGTAGAAGTAAACATAATGACTTGGTTAGAAAATAATAGAAATGAGCTTTCTTTATTAGATTTAAATGAGAATTTGACTCTTAACATGACACAATGAAAAAAAATAATTTATGTAGCCAAACCCACATGGTGGGATAAAGGCTTTATGTTGTTGTTGTATTTGTATTTCCATAGCCTTATACTCAGCAAGCCCTAAGGATGACTTGATGATGTAGGCAAGAGGGGGGTCAAAGCAACTTGGTCCTTTTGTCTTTGGGCTGCTTGCTGTTTCACGGTTTGAGCTTTGGCTGCTCTCGGTTTGGTCCTTGGCTGCTTGGTTTTGAGCTAAAAAAGTTGGGAACTACTTAGGTTTTAAGCTCATTAATGCTTGATCTAATGTTAGCTGCTTAATATGAGGAGTTATTGCACTTCCTAGCTCATAAATTCAAAGGTATATGGAGTGGAGCTTGTCTCTTCCTATTCTTGTGCCTCTTTGGTTTCTTCCAAGTGAGTCAATGTTGGCTGGTTGTCTTTTCGTTTCTTTCCCCTGGCTGTTTCCCATGAAGCCTCTGCTCCGTTCCCTGTGTTGGCTCCTCGGGTCCCTCTCTGGCTGCTTCCCCGTGGCCTGCTAGTTGAATTTCCTGTGACTTCTTTCCCTGTATTCTGTGCAGAATTTGGGGGGACTATTGTGTTGTCTTTTGGCCTTCCATTTACTTGAATTTAATGAGTTTAAATGAGAGAATTTGTGGATGTTTGGCTGCCAGCTTTTTTCCTATAAATATTAGATGTCTTGGCAAAGAAAAAAGTTAGTTATGATGATAATTTTTGGATAGAACCTGTCGGTTTCTTTGGAATAGCTTGCGAGCTATGTCCTCCACTTCTTCTTCTACTTCTTGGGAAGGCTTGCGAGCTTCTCCGCTCTTCGTCTCGGCTTCTAATCTCATTCTTCTTTCCGCAAGTATCCACCACATCAGTACCTTTCTTCTCAAAGAAATGCAATTTTAGAAGTATTTGTTTATGTTTGTATTTGTAAGAGTCAAGAGTTGTAAGGTGTTTGTTTTTATTTCCATAAAAAATTGTAAGTGTCTTTTTTATATGTTATAAAGTTATTGTTTCTGTTCTTTGGTGTCATTTCTATTTCCTAGTAAGGTCCTGTTTTTTTGCTTGCAAAAATTTGAGGTTCTTCCCTAATTTTTTCTTGCATCAATTTTGATATCAAAGCAAGTTAGCAAATCCTAGATTTATGAGTCGTGTTGTCATTTGAGTTTTGTTGTCGAGTGAATGTAAGTTTTGTTGAGTCTTCTTTTCTTTGTTTAGAAAAAAATGAAAAATGTCAAAAATATTGAGTCATTTGAGAAAGAAAATCAGTCAGAAGATTTTGAAGAAAACATTCCAACGACTAGATGGATTCCATCTGAGGGAGATTCAACAGACCCAATTCAAAATGACCTTTTCAAGATACAAAGATTGATAGATTTATGTGACGAGAAATTCGAGAAGAGAAAGCAACGACTTCAAGAGAAATTCAAGCATGAACATGAAGAGATCTTGAAAAGGTATGCGGCAAAAACTCAAGAGCTTTAGGCGCCTTCTTTGCCTCCTCGGAAGAAATCTAAAGACAACTCATCGAGAGATGAGCATTTTCAACCAGAGGAGAATTGATGCAGGCAAGGGGGGGGGGGGGGGGGGGTCAAAGCAACTTGGTCCTTTTGTCCTTGGGCTGCTTGCTGTTTCGGCTTTGGCTGCTCTCGCTTTGTCATTCCCCTGGCTGTTTCCCATGAAGCCTTTGCTTCGTTCCCTGTGTTGGCTCCTCGGGTCCCTCTCTGCCTGCTTCCTCGTGGCCTGCTGGCAAGGTTTCCCGTGGCTTCTTTCCATATTTTATGTGCAAAAATGGGGGGGGGTGCTATTGTGGTCTTTTTGGCCTTTCATATCCCCAAATCTGATTGATTTTGGTTGGAGGTGTTGTGGCTATTTAGCTTCTTTCTTTTGCCTATAAATTAGAGATGTTTTGAGGAGGGAAAGGTTGTTGAATATTTGAGCAAAATCTCTACCAAAAACCTGAGGGTTTCTTCTCATGGAAAAGCTTGATAACTTGTTCCACCCCCCTTTCCTCCTCTCTATTTCGTCTTGGCTTTTAACCTCTTCTTCTCTACGCAAGTTCCACTCCACCTGTATCCTTCTTCTAGAGCTTTTGGAAGTTGTTTGTTGGCTGTTTTTGGAGACATTTGCCGGAGGAGTTTGATTAGACATTGGACTCTTTTGCTATGGTGGCCCCTCGGTTTGCAAGCTTAAGCATTATTTCTTATATTTCTCCTACATTCGTTGCATGTGAGGAAACAGCTAGACGGTTGTTCTGAGGATAGCGTTTTTATGTTATTATTTTGTTTCGTTTGATTTAACTTTTGTTTATCCGGATGTTTGTTTGGTTGTTTGTAAGCTAAAGTGAATCGAGTTTGGTTTTATTCTATCCTTGTGTTCTCCAACTTGGCTTTTTCTTTCTAGTTTGCTTGCACCAGGTTTGATATCATAGCAAGTTAGCAAATCCTAGATTTATGAGTCGTGTTGTCATTTGAGTCTTGTTGTCAAGTGAATGCAAGTTTTGTCGAGTCTTCTTTTATTTGTTTAGAAAAAAATGAAAAATCTCAAAAAATATTGAGTCATTTGTGAAAGAAAACCAGTCATAAGATTTTGAAGAAAACATTCCAATGGCTAGATGGATTCCATCTGAGGGAGATTCAACAGACCCAATTCAAAATGAACTTTTCAAGATACAAAGATTGATAGATTTATGTGATGAGAAATTCGAGAAGAGAAAGCAACGACTTCAAGAGCAATTCAAGCATGAACGAGAAGAGATCTTGAAAAGGTATGCGGCAAAAATTCAAGAGCTTGAGGCGCCTTCTTTGCCTCCTTGGAAGAAATCTAAAGACAACTCATCGGGAGATGAGCATTTTCAACTGGAGGAGAATTAATGTAGGCAAGAGGAGGGGTCAAAGCAACTTGGTCCTTTTGTCCTTGGGCTGCTTGCGGTTTCACAGTTTGGGCTTTGGCTGCTCTCGGTTTGGTCCCTTGGCTGCTTGGTTTTGAGCTAAAAAAGTTAGGAACTACTTGGGCTTTTAGCTCATTAATGCTTGATCTAATGTTAGCTCATTAATATGAGGAGTTATTGCACTTCCTAGCTCATAAATTCAAAGGTATGTGGAGTGAAGCATGTCTCTTCCCATTCTTGTGCCTCTTTGGTTTCTTCCAACTGAGTCAATGTTGGCTGGTTGTCTTTTCGTTTCTTTCCCTTGGTTGTTTCCCGTGAAGACTCTGCTCCGTTCCCTGTGTTGGCTCCTCGGGTCCCTCTCTGGCTGCTTCCCCGTGGCCTGCTGGTTGGGTTTCCCGTGGCCTGCTTTCCCTGTTTTCTGTGCAGAATTTTGGGGGGCTGTTGTGGTGTCTTTTGGCCTTCCATTTACTTGAATATAATGGATTTAAATGAGGGAATTTGTGGCTGTTTGGCTGCCAGCTTTTTCCCTATAGATATTGAATGTATTGGCAAAGAAAAAAGTTAGTCATAATGATAATTTTTTTTATAGAACTTGCGGGTTTCTTTGGAATAGCTTGCGAGCTATGTCCTCCACTTCTTCTTCTACTTCTTGGGAAGGCTTGCGAGCTACTCCACTCTTCGTCTCAGCTTCTAATCTCATTCTTCTTCCTGCAAGTATCCACCCATTAGTACCTTTCTTATCAAAGAAATGCAACTTTAGGAGTTTTTATTTATGTTTGTGTTTGTAAGCGTCAAGAGTTGTAAGGTGTTCGTTTTTATTTTCATAAAAAATTGTCTTTTGTAAAACCCGTAATTCGTCATTTGAGTGCGTCGCATGCATATCGATGCGCCGCGACGAACTTAAATGAAATTTCGATGTCGTCGGAATTCGACGAAATAAATTTTATTAAATTCGTTACGAAATTTCGATCGAAACGGTATAAAGAACTTGTAGTTAATTTCGCACGGGTTGAGAATTAAAATTCTCCGAAGTGCTTTAAGTAACATTTGGCTTGTTTTACCCATTTTACCCCCATTTGATCCTTCATGAAATATTAGAGAGCTTATAGGAATAAGGGCACATGCATAATTTTCCTTTGCCCATTTTCCTTAAGCCCTCATCAGCCAAAGGAACCGAATATTTCGGTCCCTTGTTTTGTTTTCTCGACCGAACGAAGAGAGGCGACGGGAGAAGGGGAGAAACGGCGTCGGCTTGGTCTTTCCGGCGAGATTCCGGCGAGAGTCTTTAGGAAAAGCGTAGGGGAAGACTTGAGGTAAGTTCTTCTTAAAGGATATGAAAGTTTTCTTGAGATTTTTCATAGAGAAAACATTAGGGTTTGTGCTTTTTTTAGAAATTTCTTTAGGAAACCTTTAGGATTTGCTTTGATCTAGGTTTTCCTACCCTACATGTCAAATTTTTTGAGCAAAACATTAAATCCAAAATTTAGGGTTTCTCTTTTTGATGAAATTTTTATGGGAATGACTATAAGAGCTTAAGGGAAGACTTTTGGTATCAAAAATATAATTTTTCATTAAACGATTTTGAGTGGAAAAATTAGAGAAAGTTTAGGGTTTTTCCAAACTTAGCTTTTGTAGGTTGCATGTTCCCTAAATGTGTTCCTAAGGGCTTAGGGAAGCCTCTAATTGAGAAATTTGAGAGAAAACTATTTTTCCTAATTTTTATTTAATATAAATCCAAAAATTAGTTAATATTATTTATCAATTAGATGAAGGGGAGGTTTTGGCATGCTTAAGGGATGGAATTAGCAAAATGTGAAAGTCAAAATTTTGGGAATTATAGTAAATCCGAAAATAATAATTATATTTTTTAAATAAAATTAAAATGTTAGAGATTTAAATGTAAGTAATAGAAATTGAAAAAAAAAATTCCCTTAGGTTGGAATAAGGGAAAGGAGGTGACGACTTGTGCGGGAAATTTTCAAAGCAAGGCTTCTTAAGTGTAAGTGACTCTATTTGTTAGGGAAAGTGTTCATTTTGTTATATATATATATATTGTTTTATGTTATTGGTTGCAAAGAAGATAAAAAAATTATTGTTCAAAGTTCTTATATCATGTTTATGTTCAATGGTTACTTAGTGGTTTGACTTTGTGTTAAAGTTTCTTAGCATATCATATGAAATCATGAGCATGAGCATCTTCTTATCATTTTCATGATTAATCATACTTATGATATATGAATATATGAAATTCATAGATTGTGATTATTGATGGCGGAGTACCAAGGGGTGGCTCTTTGAGCAAATACGTCCTTTGAGGCAATATGGAACGAAATGAAAATGTTATGGCCATGAATGATGTGTACCTGATCAGTACAATTCGGTACACCGGGACGGATGTATACAATATGAATAGAAAGATAAACATATGCAAGTATATCTCATGTTATCTCATGTTAAGATATCATATTTCATGTTATCTCATGTTAGACAAGCATAACTCATGTCATGTTCAATACATAGTCAACTTATACTTGCTTCAAGATATACCTTAAGACATCTATTAGCACATGTGTAGGTTATAAATCCACAAGTTCTTTTCTTTTAAATATACACGAACTTTAGCTGTAGTTGTCAATTACTGAGCATAGCTCACCCCCCTAGTTTTGGGAAATTTTCAGGAAAACCTACTGTTAAGTGATGGCCGGACACCCGAGGTTTACATACAGTCGACGCATACCAGGTGACAGGTTATTTTACTGTTTTCATTAGTTGTAGTTCCTTACTTTTTTTTTGGATGGCATGCAGAGCATGATTAGATAAGTTGCCATCTTGTATATTGTGAACACTCTATGGAATGGAAATAAAATTATTTAGAGGCGCTTTTTTGTTTTTGAAGTCTTTTTAGAAAAATTTTGTTTACATGAAAGATGAATAGTGATTGATCTGAACGTCCGATTTCGTTCCCGCCTCGTATATACGAGCTAACCAGGCCGGATCGTGACATCTTTTTTATATGTTATAAAGTTGTTGTTTTTGTTCTTTGGTGTCATTTCTATTTCCTAGTAAGGTCATGTTTTTTTGCTTGCAAAAATTTGGGGCTCTTCCCTAATTTTTGCTTGCATCACTTGATGTGGTGCCTCTAACATAGAATGAGTAGAATCTCCTACAATTGAAGTAGAGGTAGTGGTTCTACTCACCTAGTAAATAGAGAGGGTTGGTGTATACGGCTCCTCTGCCAGCACGGTGCAAAAGAGGGAGTTAATAGATTTCAAAATAGATAGGTGCTTGGGACATGAACATAGGCAATTGATGTCAAACCACAAAAATATTGATTTGGCAATCATCATTTCTTTTCTTTTAACTTAAATTTACTTTCCTATTCTTAGTTAAGTTTCTCTTGCGGATTGTTATTGTTCCACACTTACGTGCTAGTGTTGCCCAATGCATCTAGGCAACTACTCTTAAACTTTCAACACTCATTCTTCTAAAATCACACTTTTCATGACGCTAGATACGCACTTAGAATTTGATTATTTTTTATGTATTAGTTTAGGGAGAATCAAAAGAGTTTCCATCCAGTGTCATAAACCCAACAGGTGCAGAGTTTGATATAAAAAATAATAATAACATGCATAACAAAACATATGGGAAATGCAATGAGGATGATACCTTATGGAGATTGCCTGCATGAGTGCTGGCATCCCGTGCAAGCTTGTTCAGCATGGAATACAGTTCTTCCACAGAGTATGTTATGGAAGGTACCAAGGATGCTAAAGATTGGCAGGCCTCCTGAAGTCTGATGCAGTAGGATTGATACAGTGCTTGTCCATGAATAGAAAGAACATCTATGCTGCTTTCCTTCTCCTTGGGTATTGCATCTTTCATAGCGGCCATGTCAGAGGACAAGGAAGCTCCAAGCGGCAGAAGGATCATGTTTGCCTACAGAGAATATAAGTATTAGTTAAGAAGATATGCAGTATCAAAGAGAAGAAATATATTGAGAATTGAGATGTTGTCAAATTAACTCATGCGAACTGATGTAACCTTGGCAAGATCTGTCATAAGAGCACTATGTGCAGCAGAAGCCTTTTTTGCTAAGCTATAGATATCATGTAAATCCTCAGTTACCACCAAAACCTGTCCGTAGTCGGCAGGGATCATGAAGAACACAAAAAATAAAACTAAAAATTCAAACACTATTAGTAACGGCCATAAGCAAGAATAAGAAACAATCATTACTGAAAAATATGCCGTGAACAAATTAATTGAAGAGAATTTCTCTTTTAATTTTTAAATAGTAAATTTTCACCTGACAATATTATCATCTAAATCCTACATCCAGGCCCATTCTCATCACAGTTCATGATAACCAATGTTTTCAAATTGCTAAACACAATATGAAGTGAAAGCATTCATGTTTTTGCTTCAATATAGAAAGCACAGTGATGTTTTAACTAACTAGAGCGCTCAGGACATATATATTGTGTGTGCGTATAATAGTCATTTAATTAGTCAAATTTAAACCACATCAAGTGATCACTTCTAGTGAATATAATAATATACTCAATGGTAATTTATAGCTTTCCAAAGGAAAAAAGAAAAATATAAGAAATAAAGAGTGAAGCGACTAAGGAATACTTGAAAATCAAGAATGCAAGTGTTAATCAAAGACTAAGTAAAGACCTAGAGGTGAAGGAGTTACGAATGAGAATGTGTGAAGAGGAGTATTTCTCTAGAAAAAAAACTTATGAAAAAGTGACTACTGGTGCCAGCAACAAGAATTAATGAAAAGGGAAGACCAACGGGAAAGAGAGCTTGAAGAGAACTACAAAAAAGCAAAAAACTATTAGGAGAGAAAAGAAAACCAATAAGTAAAAATTCAATGATTACAAGAATAGGCGAGCAAAAGCGAATTTCATGCCCCAGTTATTGCGGCAAATATTAAATCAAACCATAAAATTTGAATTAGAAATTCATTCTGAGCTAGAGGGGAGTGTGTAGTACTATAAAATGAGAAAACCAAGCAAATTGTAGGCTTATTTGGGAAGCAATGCGCAAGGCTCACATTGCTTCATTTCTCACAACAACAACAACATCAAGCCTTTATCCCACTACGTGGGGTCGGCAACATGAATCCTTTTTCTCCATTGTGTCCTATTAAAAGTCAAATTCTCGTTTAAATCTAATAAAGAAAGGTCATTCCTAATATTTTCTAGCCAAGTCTTTTTAGGTCTACCCCTACCTTTCTTAACATAAGTCAAATCTAATACCTCTACTCTCCTAACCGGGTCATCAGAAGGCCGCCGTTTTATGTGACCAAACCATCTAAGGCGACTCTCTCTAATCTTATCTTCTACTGGAGCTACTCCAACCTTTTCACGTATATGCTCATTTCGTATCTTATCTCTAAGGGTAAAGCCACTCATCCACCTGAGCATCCTCATCTCTGCCACACTTAACTTAGTATTATGCTTCTCTTTTAATGGCCAACATTCGGCACCATAAAGCATTGCAGGCCTCACTACCATCTTATAAAATTTTCCCTTAAGTTTGATGGGTACATTTCTATCACATAACAAGCCCGATGCATTCCTCCACTTCAACCATCCAACTTGAATTATGCTGATAATATCCCCGTACATTTCTATCACATAACATTGCTTCATTTCTCAAAGGATAAAATTATACTCCCCAAATAAACCTACATGGAAAATGAAAATTCTTGATTCTAATACACTAAATGAACATGTATAGAATATTTTCCTATTTTATATCTTTTTCTCGGGAGAAGATACGAAAACTTGGAATAAAAGGTCGAAAAGGTCGGATAAATGAATCATAAATAAGAGAAAAGTGTGAGTAAATACGAATTTTCTGCCCTGAATAGTGTCACGAGTGCTTCACTTGAGACCGAATGGTCCCGTAACCAAGTTTCTCTATAAATACTGGCTTTGAACCCAATAGATACCTGCATTTACTTCTAACTCGTGAGCCTTGTGTGAATTTGATGAGATGGATCTTACCTCTCTTCTAGGTGTATGTGCTTAAAAAAAGGTAGCCTTTAAGAGAGAGCGAGTTGCTTTTTGGTTTGGAGGCCTCAAATGTGGAAGTGGCCATGTCAAGTAGAGCTATTATTGGAGAGGATATGCGAATATCTGTGGACTCAACAAATCTTTCTGCGGGCCCTCTATCAAAGAGGATGCATGCTAATGTTGGGGATATGGTTGTCAATGAGGATGATCGGTCATCATCAGACTTTGCTGAGGAGAAGAAGGAGACAGTCGCTCCGGTTGCCCTTACTGTGACAGATGAATGTGAAGAGGCCTTAAGATGAAGGGAGGAATCTGTTAGGCCGGTCCAACCTGGACCGGCCAAGCCGGTCCGGGTCTTCTCCAGGAGACAAAAAGTCGCGGGACAGCCAGCGATCGCGAGACAGCGGACGGGCGGAAGCGATGGGGAGCTCGGGAGTGGGGTCCACTTGGAATTCAAACAAAATTGAAGTATTTTTGGAGGGAGAAGGAAGGGTAGAGAGGTCCTTTTGCTTTTGTTTTGAATTAGAATGCATTAAGTAGGGAGAAAGAGAGGAATTAGGGTTATGTCATGTTTTGTAAGAATTTCTTTTGTTTTCTTGGATAGTAAGGGCTCTAGATCGAGATCTAGAGATTGGGAGAGTGCGATCCTCCTCTCGAATAGAGGATCCTTGTATCTTTGCTATTTTCCTTGCATCTACTAGTAAAATACAAGTTGTTTCTTCATTTTTCTCTCAGACTTCCCCTGTTTTCTACTGTTTTTGGCTGTTTTACTGCTGTGGACAGCAGTTTTCATCTTGGATCTATTTGATTTTGGTGAGAAACACTTGGAAATCCAAGTGTTTCCTATCAGAATCATTCTTTTCCGCTCGAGAGCATGCATAAGTGTTTAAGTGAAGCTGCTCTGAAGAAGACGAGTTCCCCAGAGGAGGATGTGATTGTTGGTGGCATTTTAATGTTACTGACGTGGTTGCCGAAGTGGAGGTTGAGGAGTAGAATGATGGCGAGATCGTTGAGCAGTTGTTGAACACCTTTTCATATAGCTTGTACACCGACCCTGCCCCTCCCCCGGAGCGAATTTCATCGAAAAAATTGTTGGGCGATTGGTAGCCTTAGAGTCGGCAGCTAACTCACCCGACATTGGCAAAGAGAGTTGCTACTACAGGCGACGTTGATCAGAGAGGTGCGACGACCTCACAAAATGATCAGTTGGCAACCGTATGGAGTCAAATAAACTTGATGGAAGTCGAGTGATGTATGATATTGAGTCAAACTAAGCAGGAGGGGTTCCTACAAGGTACTCAATACGTTGTTGTGTACCTTGAAAAGATGAGAGGATTAGTGTCGAGTATCACAAAAGATCTTTTGTTGGAGCGCTTCTGATGTAATCATTATATGGATTTATTTTTTTTTCTTTTGAGCTATGTATTTGTTGAGGGTTATTGCCCTTTTGAACAAATTCTTTTGGCTTCTAGAAGCGTCTTGCAAAAAAAAAGATTTTTTTTTTCTCGTCGAATAGGATGAGGTGGCAGGTGTGCAACATATTCTGAGAATTATCACGGTAATTGATAGGAGCAAGTGCGATGAGGTTCATCGGATTATGTAATGAAGAGAGGGAATGGTGTGATCTTCTGCATTGAATTTGATTTGAGAGGCTTCGATTTTTGTGTGCCAGATTCAGACTATAAATAGGAGAGGTAGGACCTAAGAATGGGACCTTCGCTTTGTCTCTTTTGCTTCTATTTTCAAACATTTCTGCCAACATGTTTGATCTGTGCAAGGGCACGAGTAGATTCCGTAGTGAGAAAGGATTATCGAGTACTCACCTTACGGAGTATGCTAACTATGTGTTTCATGCTTTCTGCTTTGCTCATGTCGACTACTCTGTATGGTTGGCGTAGGAAGATGAGCTGAATAACTCTGTGTTGAATGGGGAATTGGTCATTTTTTGTTGATCATTTGATATTGGGCCTGCAGTTTCCCTTATGCGTTAAGCTAGAAAACAATTTGAATTTTGATAGAGTAATTCCGGCTCAACTTTGGTCGAACGCTGTAATGGTGATTGTATTGTTTGCTTCTCTGCTGAGGAAACATGACTTGTCCTGGTCGTTGAACCTGTTTAGGCATGTATTCACGAAGAAGGAATCTCAAGAGTGCTTTGTCCAGTTCTTCCATGCATTTGGCAAGATTGTAGGTATGGCAAACAACATGCAAGACTAGTAGGAGAAGTTCATTTTGAGTCTGTCTGGTTGGAAGGTGTCGACTGCTACAGTGGCACTGAGGAAGAAGAAGTTGGTCCTTCCTAAGCTATCTCCTGAACAAGAGACAATGTTGGCATGGGTGAAGAATGAGTCATTGATTGTTTAGCACCACATCATTTATCATAATGTTAATAAGACTTTTTACTTATATCATAACGTTTATAAGACTTTTTACGGTGACTTCTTTGTCTTGATGAGATAAGTGTTTTGTCTCGTTCTGATTCTGTGCATGTATTTTGCAAAAAAGGTTGCGGGTTGCACTTTCCGCACAGACCTGGTGTCTTCGAAGACGGCTGCGTTGTTGGCGATAAGGCTGAAGGAGAAGCCTTCTGTGGATGGTTCTAAACTTCACCGAGAAGTTCGCTTAAAGAAGAGAAAAGATGTTAATGTAGGAATGAGCTCGAAGGTGTTGGTGGTGAAGAGACCACTGGCACATAAGGAACAAGGTTGTCCTCTTCTAGGGAATAGTCCAATCTTTTCATATGTCTTCCTTCTGTATGTTCTTGTGTGTTTTTCCGGTATCCCCACTCCCTTTTTTATTTCATTTTTATCCTCACTCCTCTTATTTATAGGGTTTGGGGAGTTACAGTAGAACCTGTATGGAGTACAGTAGTTGCACTATCGGTCTTTGATGTAGCTCAGCCAGCTGTGTCCAGTGGTGTGGTGATCTTGTAAGTGATGATGCAAGTGAGTACCATAAGCGACTGAAGATCAAGTCAGCATGAGGTGGGAAGTTGGTCTGAGGTTTCCCCACTAGAGCGAGAGGGGTTCAGGGAGCGAGTGCTGATTCGACGTTGATCTTTGAGCTCGATGATGAACCATTCTTGAGAGAGGTCTCATGGGAGAGATGTCCGCCTTTAGCTTGATTTTTGGTAGGTCTCACGTGGGAGACTTGATTTCGGCTGAGATGAATAATGATTTGTCAAACTAAGAGAAAAACTTTTGAGATCGCCCCCGTCAGGAAGGGAGACTGCTTGGAAGAAGTGGCCGAAGGAGGTCTACCATGCTCAAGTGATAAGCTCTTCTCCAGCTCCTAAGTGTGTCATGCGAACGGGCTGTCCTGAAATAGGAGGGAGTCCTACTCGACCCAAATGTAACCTGTTAGTTACTTGTGAGTGTTTCGCTTAGGGTAAACGACACATAGGTATGAATGAATCCCACTTTGTAGTAGATATGTAGTTTTGCACACTTCACTATCCAGACACCACCATTAGTGTCTTGTTTACAGTAGTAGCATCTTTTATGTTAACACTTGATTTCTAGTGCTATAAACTTGTAGTTTTGCCTTTAGCAATAGCGTTTGACTCGCAATAATAGCTTTGCTTACTTGTTTGTTCCAGCACCAGTCTTGTCTGCAGTAGTAGTTTTACTTACAGTAGTTTTTTACTTTCAGCACTTTGTTTTTGCTGCTTGTTTTTACCTATCGTATCAGTGTTCTGCTTATAGTACTAGTTTTGTTTACCACCCAGCGCTGACTTTTGTATACTTATTTGCATGTGTTCGTGGCTAAGAATTGCAGGAGTTGGAGTTGTAAGGTTTGTCGGGAGCTGAAGCTTGCCAGGAGCTTGAGTTTTCCAGGAGCCTTAGGTTTGGTTGGGTTTCTGGCGTTTTCTGTGTTTGTTGTTTTTTTTAGTTTTAAGAGTTTGGTATTAGTTGGTGTGCGTTGTACTTAGGTTTGTATTATATATATATGTATATATATGTATATATATGTATATATACAACAACAACAATATCAAGCCTTTATCCCACTACGTGGGGTCGGCTACATGAATCCTTTTTCTCTATTGTGTCCTATTAAAAGTCAAATTCTCCTTTAAATCTAATAAAGAAAGGTCATTCCTAATATTTTCTAACCAAGTCTTTTTAGGTCTACCCCTACCTTTCTTAACATAAGTCAAATCTAATACCTCTACTCTCCTAACCGGATCATCGGAAGGCCGCCGTTTTATGTGACCAAACCATCTTAAGGCGACTCTCTCTAATCTTATCTTCTACTGCAGCTACTCCAACCTTTTCACGTATATGATTTATGTTGCTTAGGTGGATGAGTGGCTTTACTCTTAGAGACAGGATACGAAATGAGCATATACGTGAAAAGGTTGGAGTAGCCCTAATAGAAGATAAGATTAGAGAGAGTCATCTTAGATGGTTTGGACACATAAAACGGCGGCCTTCCGATAACCCGGTTAGGAAAGTAGATATATTGTATTTGATTTATGTTAAGAAAGGTAAAGGTGGACCTAAAAAGACTTGGAAAATATTCTTTGCACACATTCGTCCATGATGTGGGAACCCTTCCCTATTTAAAAGTGCACCCGGGAGTCAGTGCAGTGGCCTTTGCACACTTGTCGTATTCAGGACATACAGCACGTCGCTTCCAGCGAATGCCCTAGCATTAGCATTAGCATTAACATAATGTATAAAAGAATTCATATCATGATTATTCGATAAGTTTTATGCTGGTTGTCGACTACCTAACGCAACACTCCACCTTTCTCATACAGGATTTAGAACCTAATAACGACAATGTTTCCTAAAGAATAAGAGAAATAAAATAAAATTTAAAGCTTTCAAATACAAGAAAATTTAGATTAACCAAATAAGAAAAATAAAGTGACATTGAAATTAATCAATTTACGAAGACTTCTATTTTCTTGATTAGTATGGTTGATCTACCCATCAAGGTGCCTTTAAATTAATTTTTTTTAATTATTCTCTTAAAACTTTAGGAGGATTGACCGAATAATTCAAGTAGGGGCACACAGCATAGAGGGTCCTTTTTAGGAGATGACTTGTCGGTCCGTTAGAGCGGGACTTCTTTAGGAAAAAGAACTTGAAGAACTAAGTTTTTTTGGAGCAGTCGTCATTGGGATACCCATGGGCTTGCATGAAAAGTTGTGCATGATGAACGGTCTTAATCTTAATGTGAAGCCTTAATTTGTGATATTTATCATTAGCCTTTATCTCAATGCTACATCAATTAACCACGAACCATGACTTTGGAGATCAAAAGCAATATCACTCAACCACATTGTTAGTGGTAAATAAGCTTTTTTTTTCATGCCACTGAATTTACTAGCACATCTGAAAATTGCCTTATTTATAAATGAAATATCATATTTCATATACTAGATAAAAATAACTATGAAATCAAACAGACATAAAATCATCAAATATTTGAGAAGAAATAAAAATAATTCAGAAGTGTACACATGCATGGACAAGGTCAAGGGAGCGGCTAGAAGCCTAGAACAAGACATTCATGGCCCAATATATTGAAGCAATAAAAGGAGAATCATTGACAACCATGGCATACTTTAGTTACAACAATGGAGGGGCCCTTGGTCCCTTGGACCAATTCACCCTGAAAAAATAGTACATTTTATATCTAAATTAAAATGAATTTATCTCGTACAAACCTAAAATTTGGATAAAACTAATGAATTTGGGTGACATTTGTGGAGTTAATAGATTATGGTTCTGCACTCATACTAATAAATATAAGGATGGTCATCATCATCATTATCATTAGTCTTATCCCAACTAGTTGGGATTGTTGTTAAATATGAGGATGGTATAAACGAGAAAATTCATTTCCTTCCATTGATCTAAGGATTCAAGTTGCCAATAATAAAAGACAACCGAGTTACAAAAGCCTCACCACACAAATTTATAATATTTTTGAGTTCTTTCTCACTTGTAAACAGAACCCTATAAAAGAATCCATAAGTACTAACAAAGAATGAGCATTCAAACAATAATAAAGGCACATAAAAGACTCTAATTAGCAATTTGGATTTTATATCAACATAACAAGTTATTTTTCGGGAAAATATAGATATACTGCTTAATGAAGTATGAAATAGTGTAATACCTCCTCAAGCATGGATCCACCTTCAGAAGTTAAAGCAGTGTGCCCTTCTGAAACACTAATAAAAGAAGACAAGGCCAGGCTAGCATCAAAAAGACAATTCCGTAGGGCCAAGAGATTGTCTTGTAAATCAGCTGCAAAAAATGCAAATAAAATCTCAAATGTGCTCATCCATCAGTATAATTAGACCCATTTACACGCCAAATAATTAATGAGCAAACTATGCCATCATCTTAAATCTTCTATATGGAGTCAATTCTTTTAGGCTTGCATATATGTATATATAATGGAAAAAAAAAACAGCACTCATGTGGTTTACTTCAGGAGGAAAGAAGCACAAGGTATACCAGAAGCCGATTTTGCCTTCACAGATGTAATACACAGCTCATTAGTTGCAGAAAGCAAGCCCTTTGCAGCAGCTTCCATCTTAATCTGTGACAGCTTCCATTCTTTTTCAGCATCTAATTAAGATAGATAGAAACCTTATAATCTCATAAACAAATTTACTGACAACCAGTTGACTGTCCAGATACATGTTGAACCAACAGAGAAGAAGAATACCCAAGAAGAGTAGAAACTCACGTGCAAAAGAGTGATACGCAGAATCTAATCTTGTAAGAGCAGTCAAGTAAGTTTGTTGCCATGTTCGAGAGTCGCCAGTAGTCTGTCCAGAGAATTTATCTCCATGAGTCAATAAAAGACCATCTCTAGATGCTTCAAGCTCGATCACATAAGTGCATATTTTGAGGACATCGGATGCATGCTCATGAGCAGTCCACAGCAACTTTCTTCTCCTTAATAGATGATCATGGAATTCAGAAGGAATTCCTGAACACTTTGTTGATGAACTACCGGTGCCAACAGTATTTGAGCCAGCACAAGCCCATACCATAGCCCTTTCTAGTTGCCCTTCTGCTGAAATAGAAGTTCTCTCAAGATCTTGTAGACGCTCTAAAGATCTAGCCACCGAGGAGATTGAAGACTGCATCTTCTCCAACAACTTTCCCCTGCTAGTCTTTAAAAGCTTATTATCATTAAAAGTATTTTGGAAAAAAACCTTTTTTTTTAGTAATTTTGGCAAGGTTTGTTCATGCAGCCATTCTAACTGAATAATTTCCAATGTAGTCTTGTGAAGAGCCTCAGTAAGTTGATCAACATGTCTTTTCATAGAAAATACTGCTGAATTTGCAGCCCTTGCAGTCTCATGTGCATTGCAGTATTCTTCAAGCATAAGCCTTACCCTTCTCACAGCTTCAGAATAGTCCTTTGCATTCTCAGAAATGAAGCTCTTTATTTCTTCAGTCTTTTGATCGAGATTCTCATTTTCTCTTTCTAGCAGAGCCAAGAAAGCAGGGGCTACCCTCTCTTTCAGATATTGCCCAAGGTGTTCTTGCAAATGCATCTCAAGCTTATTTTTTAGAACATTGCATAGCTGATCAAACCTGATATTTTGATCAACAGAAGATGATATCTCATGCATGCAAGAGTCAAGCATGGAGTCTACAACACCTATTTTCCAGATGAAGAATGAATGGTTTTTTAGTATGTAAGAGAACCTCCATACTGAATCAAAGAGTGGAGAACTTGACAATAAATTTGATAGAGTACCCAAAGATCCACTAGAGTAATACTCAAAAGAAGCATATGATGATAGCATTTGGTCAAAAGATTCCAGTTCTGCAAACGGCTTTACAAGTGCAGAGAGGAAGGACTTGCTTCCTTTTGTGTGCAATTCCCCATCTTCTTCAGTGCTTATCAAGGATGAGAAGTATGCTTCCAAGGAAGTTAGTGAATTACTAATATTAGTCTCCATCCTTGCTAGAGAAGTAACCCGCACATCTTTCTCATTCCATGCCTGATGGAGTTGGTCAAGCTGTGCACGACATGCCTCACCTTGCGTTGCTAACTCTTCGGTCTCCTCCCAAGACAAATGATCACGACCATCAGCAGCAGCTTCTTCAAGGGAAAGCTGCTGCTCTGTGATGAGTCCAACCTTCATGAAATAATTTTTTTCGAGCTCCAACAAGGATGCTCTATCTAGCACCACCTCAACAAGCTTTTCTAAAGCTGTATCAATGGAACCTCGAACATGAGAAAGGGATCCAAAAGCTTCCATTACTTCTGCATTGGAAGAGACAACTGACTGAATTATTTCAGGGAGAACAGTTCCAGTAATGTTTTCAGTTAAATGCTTAATGGAATGCAAAATTGATTGAAAATTAGAGGCCCAATTGTGCTCAGATACAAGCTTAGCATTATTAGCACAGAAACTAGCTAAATCTACACCAATAAGTTCTTTAACTTCATCCACAAATCCAGCAAGAAGTACACACTTCTCAATCTGCTCTTCAAGCTCATGAGAGACAATATCAAAATCATTCTCTCGAGAACCATCTGTTTTCCAGCTAGTTTTTATGCTTGAAACCTTGGACATGGAGATCAAATTCTCTTTAACATCCGTGTACAGTTCATTGATAACTATGTGCAAAACACATAGTGCCTTTTCTTTATTCACATCAATATCCCTCAGCACTCCAAGATCCCTAGGGCCATCTAGCTTCTGCTTTCCTAGAAAATTAAGGGGAAAATCAACTTCCCTAATACTATACCATGCAGACTGCAAATGCTTCAAAAAAGCAGATAACAACCGTTCTTTTGACTTTGCTTCAGTATCAGAACCAATAGAGTTCATCAGTTCAGAACACTCTTTATTAAGCGTATCAATTTCCATGGCATATCTTTCTAAGCTACCAAAGAGATCCTGATGCCTCTTTTGAATTGAATCAAGACCAATCCCTTGGGCCTTTGCCATAATATCAGCAGCCTGCCTTACAGCGAGAGAGAGAACTTCAGCAGAAAGATTATTCACTGAGAACTGCAGAACTTGAGCCCAACTGTTGACCGGGCTGGTAGTAACATAACTGAATGGAAGAACATTTTGCAAAGCAAAGGCATACTCTTGCAGTGCCTCAATTCCACAAGAAAGCCCATTATCCAACTCAGCAATGATAGTTGATATTTCCCTGTCCAAGTCATAGCATTGTGCTTGAGTGGGCTCAGGAACAACAGTCAAAGGAACTCCAGAGACGAGAACAGCAGTTGTCAGAGACAGAGAATCTTCCAAGCTGCGCAAGTTAATGCATGCTTCTGGATTAGGAAATGAACCACTTCGTAGCGCATCAAGGACTCTTCCATGATCTTCCACCCAAGAAGCTGCCTCTAGAGCTTTTTCAGTTGCCAAAGACTTTGCATGTGCGAACTCATGAGCTTGAGCTTCAAAGTATGTCCTAGATTTCTCTAATATTGTAGTTGTCTCAGCTGCGAAGGACTTCGCAGTTGTCTCATGCTGCAGAAGGCTGGATCTCTCTTTATCAGCATGATAGAAGACCGCAGACACAATTTCATATTGAATTAGCAAATCCAAGAATCTCTGGCAATTTTTTAAAAATTAGAAAAAAAATAGGTGACTCAGATTTTACAATTCAATGTCTAGTTGAGCGCAGTTAGGAGACAAACGGAATTCACACCTTAAGAGTAGATTCTGCAGCTGGCAAGGTAGAAACCAGAAGATCATGATGCTCCTAACAAAAATTTTAGTTACTCCTGTTAGGCTTACAAAGATTTAATCGTCATAAGTAGTAAATCCATTCACCACATTGATCTTTCATCGAGAGATATGCTTAACATGCCATAAAAGTATGCCGCAAATATCACCAAATTTTCGCACCTTTTTATTTATTGTAGTCCAACTCAAGGTTTTACAGTAAATTTATAACTTAAAATCTTAGGTTTGTTAATCTCTCTCTTTAACCAAAGTTGAGGAATAATCTCTTGCAGAACTAACATGGGCATAGATGGTTTCGTCAATAATCATATAAAATGGAAATTCAAAAGTATAAGAGGACATTCTTCTGCATGCAAAGTATAAGAGAGGATATTCTTCTGCATGCAAATCGTAGATTAGCCGCTTATTGTTCCTCCCTTTCTCAAGATATACAAATGTGGCATGCATGTGTTCATTTGGTTAAGCTATGTTTAACACAAACCACCGATAGCTTCAACAGATGTAATCAGCAAACTTAGGTCCTGGTCATAAGGTCAAACTATACCAAACATCATTAAAACTGGCGTTGTAGTAAAAGAAAAACAGCCAAGTTATTTATCTTCAACAATTGTGGATGTATCAGAGGACAACAGTTAAAATCAATTTAAAACTTCCTAAATCAGTAGGAAACAATTACTCCTTGGTAAATAGGCTTACCTGCAAAGGTACACGAATCTCCTGAAATCTTGAGGCAAAAAGGCTTAGACTAACAGCCAGCTCCATGCCTTTCTTTTCTTCACCACCAATCACAGCTTCATCATGATCTTCTCTCGTCCACTCCACCAAGGGGTCCCATACAAATACATCCAATAACATCAAAACAATGTCTTTGTTCTTGCGGAGCACGCTTATAACTGTTTCACAATTAGCCCTGAAAATACCTTCAGTTCCTGTTAGTCCTAGTGCAGCCTCAATTGTCTGAGTAAGACGAAAAGGGACAATTTCTGGGATCTTCAATCTCCTACCTTTGTCAAAACATACATTATAATCAATATGCACAACTTCACCGGTGATGAAATCCATAAGAATGTTATCAAGGTGACGATCACCAAGACCAATAACATGGCCAACAATGCTCATAACCGCTAGAGTACCAGAAAACCTGCAAAAAAAAATTACCATATATGTCTACTTCAATACAATACCAATCATCAAATATTGACAAGGCAATTGGTCATGATTTGTACGTTTACCTAAAACTAAAACTTTGTCTATGCTAATCAAAGAGTAAAATCATAATAACCGTTAAGTCTGCATCATGCTTCACAAAAGAACCAAATAGCAGGTCTATTGTTTTAATAAGGTAAAAAAACTGTATTAGAAAACATTTTCCTGAGTGTAACAGATTTGATGAACAAATTCAGTGCCACAATATGAAAAATTATCTGCAGATTAAATTGCTAATGATAATGATTATGACAAAAAAAACATTAAATGCCTAAATATGGTGAATTCCCTCAACTCCAACCAATTATACATAGGAAAGTGGAGAAGATTAGGACATAATTTATACTTCTTTCTAATACCATGAGTTCTAAACAGAACGAAGATTCAAATGTGTGCTCCACTAGACAATAATATGAAAGGTTTAACAGGGTCATCTGAAGGTAGACGTTAAATGTGAGGGCATTTTATATATTAGGGTTTATGTGAGATTATATTATTATTTTTATATATTTTATCATTTACAATATTAAAATAAATAAAAAAATCATAATGAAAGTTAATCACATTTATTAATTATTCACTATTGTTATTTAATTGGTTAACTTCCAATATGATTTTTGTATTATTTTAACATGATAAATAACAAAAAAATATAAAAAATAATATAATCTCACATACACCATAGGGGCTTGCGCCTATAGGAAACCAGAACAAAGATCATAAAGTCCTCATAAAATAAGGACGAAATCTATGGATAGTGTCTTATCTACAAACTCAATCTACCTTTTCAAAATTTACACCGAAACTTAATCTGTTAAAACTCCCCCGAAAAACAACAGGGAGGCCGGGGCCAAATTTTCGGAACCCACATTCTTTAAGAAAAAACTATTAAACATAAGCATGGATACTTCTCTTTCTGAACCTTTGACTCTATAGGCTGACCAATCAATCAACATTCTGTTAGCATTACCTACCACTGCTAGATGCTATCATTACTATGATAGTACATTGGTTGTTGTAGACATATTTTCTAAAATGTCTGACTTTATTTTATGCTCAATAACTTCTATTGCATCCTAAGAAGTCAAATTCTTTTTCAATGAAATAGCTAAATTACACGGTAGCCAAAGACCATAGTAATTGATATATATATCAAATGTGTTGCCATTGTAACTCTTTCTACAAATAGAAAAAATAATAATTAAAAAAAAAACTCTTTCTAAAGAGTTGCAAAACTGATAAAAAAATGTTTTCAATGAACATTAAAAAGAATGCATGAGAAAAACCTATTCACAATAAAATTCTGAGGTACTTCGGATATAGCTTTTAATTGCAGCTGGTGATTATCAAAGCCTAGTCTTCATAAATGAGCAAATAACAACATTAACGAATAATTAGCCAGCCCGCAAAGATCCTTGCAGCTGGTGTTAAAAGGTCTTCAGAAAAAAAAAAGGGGGATAAATGTTAAAAAGCTAGGAATCTCAGTAAACCTGTAATTAAAAAGAACTCCGTTACAAACAAATGTGCAGCATTATATCAATGAATGCATAGTTTGCAAACAAGCAACAAGTTGAAACTTCATTTTAAGGGTTAAAAGCAATAAGTTGCTAAACAATAAATCCAAAAAAGACCTTAGTTGAATTGGCTGAAAGTTTAAGTCTTGGAAATCAATTTCAGTAAAAATTCACACTCATTATGAAATTTTTTAGCTGCGTTGCAATATCAAGAATCATAAAGTTCAGAAGAAAAAGTTGCTATATTGATTATCATCGCAACTTCATTGATGTCTTTTAAGTAGAAATTTAAAAGAAAAGATTGAGCGAAGCACATAATTGAATATCAAACGCACTGGACTTATTTAAAATTATTCCGTTGGTATTTGAAATATCAATCGGATGAGTAAAACTACCTCCTTGTCTTTGAATGAAAATCTTTGAAACCTTCACTGCCACACCACATTTCCTGCCAAAGAAGGAGTCTAGGGGTTTCTTGCATAAGATCCAGGAGCACCTTTCTTTTAACATCATGTGGCCAATCTCTTCGAGAGATCACTCTTCGAATACCCTTCTCCTTAAGCGCAGGTATGATTTTCCCATAGAACATATCACTGGGCCGTGGAACTGGTGGAACAGGATTGCTAAGATTGATTGCACCAGTTGCAGAAAACTGAGCCAGCTGCTTATGGTTCTGCCAGGACTTGTAAACACTATAAATGCTAGTCACGTTGTCTACCCACTGGATAAGTCCAGCTTGGCCATTAATTGGGGTGACAGAGTAACAACGTACTCCAAGACATTTACCAAGACTTTCAGCAGATGAAGTAAAGAAACCATTAATCGCCTGGAATAGTTGCATGAATCGTGCATCAAGACGTAAATCTTCTCGACCTTTAAGAAGATAAGTATATTTCTGACCATCCGATCCTAGTAAAACAAGCTTTTTGGGTCTTGTTTTTGTTGATAATATTTCTACTTGCTCATTGAAGGAGGAAACTGTAACAATACCCTGAACACCAGCAGTATTTCCACAGGCATCAAGAAGTGAAATTTCTCTCTCTAAACCAGGCATTGGAACATCGGAAGATGAAAGCAATGCCAACTTTGGCGCCATCTCACTCAGAGAGAAGAGTGATTTCCTCTGATGGATTGCTAAAGCTGCTGCAATTGCATCAAAAGCTCGCCACACATCGCCTAGTGCCGATCCTGATAATGGGGGGGTTTTAAAGGATAAAATAGCAGATTTTAGTTGTTTACCATACTCCTCCTGGAACCATCGTTCATGATCAGTCTCTGCTTCACGAGAAGTAGATGCAAGACGACGGTCCAAGGCTACAACAATCGGAGCCATCATAGCTGAATATTTTGCTGCATTTATTTTGTTCTTTTCAGCATGACTAAGGCTGGAATTTTTGGCAATTCGTGCAGCTTCCTCTTTCAGCATGTTAATACGCCTTACAACATCTGTTTTCCATAAAATGATAGTTCAATAGCCACAAAAAATGATTCAATAAGGTTCAAGAACATGCATTTAAAAAAAAAAGAAATGCAAGCCATTTTTCAGTGAAGAGAACAAAACCAGACTCGATGATGCATCTAATTACAAGCCTAATGCTGCAATCCGAGAAGGAAAAGCTAGGCTAAATGAACCATCTAACAAAGATCATGTTTGCATAATAGGTTTAAATTAGGCATACAACCCTCATGCATATGGAAGAATCATTGATTTCAGATAACTGGAGTAATTAATAATTCACATGCTCTAATCTTCTTAATTGTTTTACGTAATTTTATAACAAAATAACGATATGAATCTAACAAAAAAATTACTATGAACTGTCATAATAATGTAGACTCCGAAAATTCGTGCCCCCGCTTCTCGGTGCCTCCTTTTATTGACGGGAGGAGTTTTAACGGATTTATGTTCCGGGTTAAATTTTCAGAAAGCTGGTTGAGTTTTAGATAAGACACAACTCTCATATTTGGCTCTCATTTTGCAGGAACTTTATGATCTGAGTTCTAGTTTCTCATAAGCACAAGCCCCTATGGTTAATTACCCCTTTCAATAACAAGAGAGAACTTTTGATTAAGGCTAGTAATTAAATAGATCGCAATAATGACCTTTTTTATTTTTTTCATTTCTTTATTTTTTATTTTTTTAGGTCGCAATAATTACCTAACATATAATAGAAACGATTTTAAGGTTTGAATTTGATATTGGATTTTGGAGTTTATGATTTAAAATTTATCACCATATACTTAAAATGAGTGATTGGGGAATGAAGAAGAGCACAATCAAATCCCATAATTCCATCATCCTGAACTGTCATGATCCCTTGACTACTTAGTCATAGGAGTATTCTACCCAACGTGATAGAAGGAACCTTGTCAGCATTCATGGGTTGCTTCATCCAAAAATACCTTATAGACCTTGGGTGGATGTTTGTCTAAGGTGATGAATTTAAGTCAATCTTAGCTAACAAAGAGTTTTATATCTTATAACATGCACCCTATAATTTATTATTCAATGAGCTTTTAATCATTAGAGAACATACGAACGTAATCGTAATATAGTGGTGTGATTTTGCAGCAAAATCAGTCAATTAGAGGGTACGCGCCACGTTTCTGCTGGCGATGAATAAACTAAGAATGAATTATAATAACACACTCAGCAAAATATCTGCTCTTTGTGAGCTGAAATTATTCTTTAATTCATCATCCTTGTCAAACTGTTGTGAAGTGTGGGCAAATTTTATTTTTAAGTTTTTGGTGATTAAATTTTCATTTAAATATTTAGAATTTGGTAGATATTAGACTTCAAAATTTTAATAAGATTTGAGAATTGACCCTCCAGTTGAGATTTACATTCAATGTGATCATCATCGAGGTGATTTTACAATCACTTTTAAGATTTGTATTTCCATTAGGGTTCATGAATATTTTGAAAGTTTGGGTCCCCTTCGGTTGAGATTTTCTATCAACACAGTCATCATCAAGATTGACATAATTATCATTTGAAAATATATGTATTTTGTAGGGTTATTTGAAAATATATGTATTTTGTAAGAATTTAGGAAACATCATGATACTCTCCAGCTGAGATTTTTTGTCAACACGGTGATGTAGGACTACTTAGATGTGATGCTTATGGCTTCATTCAGGCATTGCACAACTCATTGATTAGAGTAATTTTGAAATCAAATTACTAGCAATTCTCAACGACGATGAAAACAAATAAAGGGATGCTTTGCGTAGGCTAAATTACATGCTCCGAGCTTTGAACTCTCAAAATAATTAAGAAAATAAAAACAACACAAAATAGTAGTTTTCAAATTAATCCCTAATCTAACAACGAGATTTAGGATGCAAAGAAAGTACGCTCAATTCCTATGAGTTACTAGGCTTAGCACAAGCACTTGGGGGAGACTTTCGTGATTACGATCATACCAATAAGAATTTCGACTTAAAGAAATTAGATGCAAGTGGAAGAGGAAAACCGTCGTTAGGAAGAGGTGGAGATCCTCCACTCGATGCTCTTGAAGTATTCGTCAATGGCTTCCGTCATTCAAGGAGGAACGGTTGAAACTTCTCCCATGGTAGTGAGCATTCTTGAAACTTATCCAAGGTGAGGAGACAAGAAGTTCTCGCCAATGTGCGATGAAGAAACAACTCCAAACCTCGCCAAAAATCTGAAAAGATTTCAGATTTTCTAGTTAAAACCTTAGGGAAGGTTTCAGCTTTTTTCCTATGAGAAGAGAGAACTCTTTGGAAGAAAGCTTTAGGCAGAGAATTCAAGAGGACTTAAATGGGAGGGAGAGAGTTTGGGAAAAATTAGAGCACGGGTAAAGGCTTGGGCGGCTGCAGAGAGGAAGTGTTAGGAGAGTTCTTTCCAAAATAAAATTTTGAAATAGGCAAGAAATCAAGAAATTAAAGGCATTGGAAAATTCGGCCACAGAGAAAGAAATAATTTGAATTGTTTCTAATTAGGTTTATGTGGTGATTAGGAAATAAATCCAAATCTTCCCTCCTAGGGGTCGGCGGCATGCATGGTCAAGGTTTGATTTGGTGAGAGTAATTAAAGGCCTCCTAATTTAGGTTTTAAAATTAGGAAATATTTAATTTAAATCCTCTTGAATTTAAAATTCAAAATTAGATCTAAATCAAATACTTTCCTAAAATAGAAAAGCTAATTTAGGAAATAATTTGAATTCAAATTTGATTGAATTTGAATTTCAAATTAATCCCAATTAGTCCCAACCCAATTAGGAAACAAAATAAAAGAGATAAGGGGATGAGTGGGCCGGCGGCTGTGGCCTTGGCCGGCGGCAAGGAGATGGGGATACTTGGCCGTGGAGTTTGGAAGGGGAGGGGGATCGGGTGAGGTGGTCGGTGGTTTGTGGTGGTGGAGGATGGGGAAGTTCGACGAGGGGACGATGACAAAGTTAAGGAAGAAAACCACGAACCCCACCGTCTCCATGTTTGGTGGGTGATGCGCCAAATCTCCCTCTCCTAGGGATCTCTCTCCATCAAACACTTAAGCTCTCACAAGAACTCATGCAAGAAGAAAATTCATCAATAATCATTCATTAATCATAATAGAATAAAGTGGGGCCTTAAATAACCTCCTACAACATGACTCGAAACAAAAGACACAAACGCCCTTTGGGCTTACATACGACAACTCCCATAAGAGGGGTACTACGGGAAAGAAAACACATAAGCAAATAAATAAAATAAAATAAAATACAACGGCTCACAATGCCACATAAGCAAATGACAAGCTACGTGAAAATAAAAATACATCAACGACTCAAAAATATAAAGACTCGATCGTGGTCGTAGATCGGCGGCTGCGTCTCTGATAAACTCTCCATGATGATTTGATGTCCCCATCACACGGCCATCGTGATTTTTTAACACTTTTAACAAATTTGTGAAGCATTCTCAGATATCGCATTTAGGAGCCTAACATAAAGATTGGATCACATGTGAAAGAAATTTTAGCATATCGGATTTTAAGCATAATGCCATCCATGGCAATTCGGCCCTTTCCCCTTTTTTGCATGGTGCATTACATTTTTTAACCTCCTTGTGATTTCTTTGAGTGAAAAATGGGAAGAAAATTTTTTCTCTATCTTCCTTGTTTTCAATATTACAATGTGATGGAATAAAAGCTATTAGAGCTATCGTACTTGAAATATTTTGATTTCTCAACTGAGTGAACTAACAATTGTGTTTGGACCTTTAGCATCATCTGTTAACTTATCTTTTGTTTAAAATAAGTAAGGACCACTTTGTTCCAATTCGTTTCTGAAACTCATTTGATACTGGGAGTTCACCAAACAATTGATTTTGTATAGAAGTTTTACTATATTGAACATCCTGAAATTCTTGAATATGCTTTCGGATGGGTGAATTTAGATCTTGAAGATTCTCGAGGAATAGATTCAGAATCTTAAACGCATTAACAATGATAAGCCTCTTTGTTCTTGTTTGAGTTGATAAAATTTTGTCTTAGAAATACCTTACTAAAATTAGCCATGGCCTTCCGAAGAATAGTCATTGATGCAATGTCATGCTCCCTCATTTTGAAATCACTCTCATTTGCAAGGGTCTAATTAACAACTACATTTAAGGGCATGATATACTATCTAGATGAAGAGTTGGTAGTTTCATCAAGGTCACTTAAACTACTACATGGCTGCTGTTTGCAATTACTAAGAGTGTGAGTAAAATGAGGTAAGCATGATCTCTGAATGATGTCAAGAAGGCCTAATTGTTTAATATTAACAATAGCTGGAGAAATATCTTTATCCCTAAATTATCCATCACACCTAATGTAGGCCAACTATTCTGACAACACTCCATATAGGTTCCCATTGTAATAATTTGCCTACATTTTGGTCTCACTTTTGTAATATTGTCATTTGTTTCAAGTAAGATACTCAAAATACCCTAAAATTTAAAACATAGTTAGGGGCTCTCTTTTTTGAGACAGCTATAGAGCTCACTAGAATCCACACTTACCATTTTGGTTATCCCTCTAGTTGTTCCTATAACATTAGCATGCTCAATAAAGATTAGAATTGGTTGATCAACAATTAATTGCTCGAAAAATTTCCCCTCAACCCTACCAATCATTTAACTCTGCATAATTATCTCAAGGGATGAAATTGAAATTAAATTTCCAAGATATTCAGAATTATGTTTCTCTTTTGTAGACAGTTGGCTTTTTCAGCATAGCATTGCCCTTTCATTAGAAAATTGAGCCTATGTCATTTGGTGTTGAACAACAATCATTTAGAATGGTTAGAATTTCATTTGGTTAAAATATTGAATTAGATACATATGATTTTATTATTCTTATTATTGTTGTTATTATTTTGTTTTGAATTAATTGTGAGGGTCTTTTATTTGTTCAAAATTTAAGCAGAAGGTATATATATATATGTGGGTGGATAGAGAATCGAAGGTTGGAAGAGGCGGTGAGATCGATCAATGGGTATGGCGAGTCTGACGGCTGCGGGAGACTAGGAGGGATCGGTCAAGTGCATGGGGCGTAACTTCCTACGTGCGGAATCAAGCGAACGAGAGAGGAGGCTCGGACTAGGAGGGTTCGAGGGCGTGAAGGAGAGATTGGGTCAACTTGTATGCGGGCTCGTGTTTGGGGTCGCAAGCAGGAGCGAGATCGGAGATAAAGAGGGGTCGTGTGGCTCTAGCGCATGAAACATAGAACATAGGTGGGAGGTTGATTCCTCCCTTTTCCTACGGGCAAGAGTGAGAGATCAAGAGAGCGGCTTGTTTGCGTCAGATTCAAATGGCCCTCGGACGATTTCTGCACTCGGTTTTGTGAAAACGAGAGGGTGATTGTGTTGTTTGAGCTAACAATTGCAACATTTGGTAGTGAACCATGTGAGGTGGGGCCACAAGGTGGAATGGGTCAAATCGGTTGGTCAGGATGAAGGCACATGCGGCTAGGTTTGGGTGGATCAGGTCTGGAGGTGGTTAGTGGTGAACAAAAAAATAGAATAAAGAAAAAAGGATCAACTGCATAAAGCATGCAATTAAATGAAGAAACATAAACAACAAATGATAGAATAGTATTTATTTAGACCACTTTGCTAGAAGCCTAACAAAAACTAGAGAGTAACGATATAGTTTTTTTCTATTATGACCCTATCTGATAAATAGGATTTGGAATTTTCTATCCACTAAAACACCGTTCAAAAAGCTCCCATCAAAGTCATCAAGTAGTAGAGCATGAAGATCTTCTATAGTAAGGAGGGAGAACTTCCAAAATCAATGAAAAAAATTCTATGACTTCATTGGTGAGTATGTACCCAATTTGTTTGGTTAGCATGAAGCAACTATTAAGGGTAAAGAAAGAACGAAGCAAAAAAAAAAAAAAAACAATAGCGGATAAAAAACACCAAAATTTAATGTAAAAAAACTCGAAAAAGGAAAAAACCCATGGAGCCATACCACACCAAGAAACACAAGGAAAATGGGAGAAATTGTATAGATCTTCGACATTCACACTCTCTTCTTCACTTCACTCACGCCCACCAATTTCAGACGCAAATTCAAGAGTGTTTCGCCAGCCAATTGGTTACAACTCCAAAAAACTAATAGAAAATTGACTTGGCCGACTTGCAGCGCTATACCCGCAGTACCTAAGCATTGAGTTCAGCAGCGCCTCTGCACTGAGCTCTCTTTCTCAGAGGGAACCATAGCACTGCAATGCTGACTCCATAGCACCTTGGCGTTACACAAAAAAAAATCCTAGCAGAGCTCGGCCAATTGAATTGAGATCTAAGTCAACAGTGCAACCCACTTGATCAACATAATCAGATTACAAATAATAATAATAATAATAATATTCACCCACTTGGAAACTGATTGTGATAAATCCTTTTACCGACCTACAACACCAATCATAAATGAAAAACTTAGTATGGATCAATCCTGCATTACCATTATAAAGACCAACTGAAGCTGAACATAGCTTCAGTTTATCAACCATTACTGTCTTTCCCAATATATTTATAGGTTTTTGAGTTGTGTATCTTCTCCAAACATATAGAAGCTAGATATGTTTTATTCTGATATAGAATACAACATTCTTGGATATATAAACAATACTCATGTTCTCGCTATGTAGTTTATCATTTCTTTGTCATTTACCAAGTTCTATCATAAAACTTAGTCGTCATATCATATTTTTGTTATTCAATGATAGCAATATATTTAGCTTCTCTGATTGAGAGTACAAAAATCTTCTATAACTTAAAAATCCAACTCATTATAATATTTCCTAAAGTAAAAATATAACAAGTTATGCTCCTCCTACCATCAATATCTCCAATGGGATCAGAATCTGCATATCCCTGTAGTACAATCCTTATATGTCCAAAGCAAAATGTTTCGTCAATCATCCCTCTCATGTATATAAGAATTCATTTAACCACCCCTCAATAATATTTTTTTAGGTTACTCATGAATCTACTGACTTCTCCCACTACATATGTTATATCTGGTTCTTGTTTAAATCATAGCATATATCAAGCTTCCAATAGCTAAAGAATATGAAGTTCTCTCCATTTGTTCTTGCTCTGCTTCAGATTTAGACGATTGTTTCTTAGATAGTCGAAAATGTCTATTTAAGAGAGTGCAAATTGTCTTTGTTTTACTCATGTTGAATCTCTGTAGCTCATTTTCAACATATTCAGCATTGAGATAACTTCAATATGTTTGTATTCCAATCCTTACTGATTCTCACATTGAGTATTTTGTTAGTTGGATAAAAATCTTTCATTTCAGATTCCCTTGATAATTGTTCATTCAATTCTCTTATATTCTCCATATATGATTCTACAATCAACATATCATCTATATACAAAAGAAATATATATAAGTCATCAAAATATTTAAAGACGCAATAGTGATTTGTCTAATAGTTTGCTCACCTATTATTTGATATAAACTTGTCAAATCTTCTATATTACTATCTTGATGCATGTTTTAATCCATATAGGGTCATTTTAAGTCTACACCTTATATTCTTTTCCTAGAACCACGTATTCTTAACTTCTTAAGGTTGCAACATTTATAGCTCTTCTTCTAAGTCATGGAGAAAAGATGATTTTATATATATCTGTTCTAGATATAAATCCTCTAGAACCTCTATTGCTGTTATGCTCAACACAATTCTAATTTGTGTCATTTTCACAACAAGGGAGAAAATATTAGTTTAATTCACTATTTCTTTTTGTTGAAATTCTTTTACTACATATAATCTTATAGTGCGTGCTACCATCAGATTCATCTTTCAATCTATAAACCCATCTGCTATATAGTGCTTTCTTGTCATTTGCTAGCTTGGTCAATTCCCAAGTTTGATTTGACATGATTGACTGCATCTTATCATTCATGACTAACTCCAACTTTTTTGAATCATCAACTTACATGGCTTCATCATAGTACTATGGCTCACCACCATTTGCCAGCAATAAATAATATAAGAAGAATACCTTTGTGAGATCATGATATTCTACTAAATTTTCAAAGTTTAATAGCAAATGTCTGAGAAACTATCTATGCTTCATCAGCTTGAGCACAATTCTTACCTTTATCTTCCTAATCAATAACATCCTCTATTTCAGCATATTTAGAAAAATTTTCTAAAGTTGCCTCATTTATGTTCTTGTACATTTTATTTTTATTAAATGTGACATCCTTGCTCCAGAATATTTTTTTTATTATGATAATTTCAAAATTTATAGCTCAAATTCATTTGAGTCATATCCAATAAATACACATTTGGTAGACTTTAGATCAAGCTTACTCTTATATCCTTCATCAATATAAACATAAGAGGTGTGTGACCAAAGACTTTGAGGTGAAATAAATTGGCTGCTAAGCCACTCCAAGCTTCTTCAGGTAGCCCTTCATTTAGAGGACTTGAAAGACAAAGATTGATCAGATAAACAATAATATTGACTAGTTCTTCCCATAACTATTTGGGTAAACCAGCATGCAATCTCAGGTCCTGATACGCTTAGTGATAGTTTTATTAATGCTCTGCAACATCATTTTCTTGGGGTGATCTTGGGACAGTGAATTCATGTCGGATCCATTCAAAGAACAAAACTCCATAAACTTCTCACAACACTTGTCATCATTATCTGATCTAAGATAATTCAACTTTAGACCTATCTCGCTCTCAGCCATAGCTTTTCAAATCTTAAAAGCATCAAAAACACCTAACTTATGTTTTAAATAATATACTCATACCTTTAAATATTATCATCAATAAAAATGAAAAATTATGAAGATTCTCTTATAAAAAGAACTAGAGCAGGACCTTAAGATCTATATGCACTAAATTTAACTATGTTCAAACCGGTCTTTTAAACTAATTTTCTTTTGCTTGCCATCAATATAATCTTCATAAAAATCTAAATCTATAGATTTTAACCCAAGACTTGTTATGAAGATTCTCCATATATGTAATAAAACACTAGTTTAGACTTTCTTTTACTTGTTTTAGCTACTTTAGTGATATGTTGGTCTACCTAAATACTATAAATACCTCTCTAGTTATAAAGATTTGTTATGAAATGAATGATTTTTTGTTTCTCTCTCTAGTCACTCTTCTTCTCCTTCTTATTCCTTAAAAAGTCCACACTTACTCAAAAAGGTGTCTTCCCATTCTTGATGTAGATCAAGAAGCATAACACTTGATCAACATGAAAAGAAAAGTGGATAGAAAGAAAGGGATGCAAAGCCGAGTTAGATGATCCACCCAAAACATAAGCAAAAGAACAATGATTACGAGAAGTAGTCGGTGCATGATTTGATGGCATGTGGGTAAGCCAAAGGAACCTCTGAAATAATACTAGTTTGAGGAAGCAGCCTATATAGAGGGACCACTCTGACCCTAGAAGCATCCAAGGAAGAAGAAGGTACAAATAAAAAAGGGAAGGAGAGGGAGAGCCGGCACAATGATCCTCTCTCTCTCTCCCCCCCCCCCCCCGCCCCCCCTACACACATGCACACAAAGAAAACCAGCACGCAGACAAAGTAAAATCCACATATTTTAATTGCATTAACGTAGGGGAATGACAGAATAAAAAGTATAGCTAAACTGAAAAAGGGAATGTGGGCCAAGTTGTTTAGGAAGAAACAAGAAGACAATCACCAATTACCTGTATGAAGATCTTGTAGGGTGCTCAGCCATTGCTCTTCCCATAAAATAGTTATGCTACCAAGTTCATTAATGACAAGCTTAACATCTTGAATTAGCTTTGGGTACAAATTATGCTGCATCAGATGTTAGAAGCGTTAAAAATTCAGCACTAGTCCTATGCAATACGGATATAAGCAAAAAACTGTAAACATAACTTAGGGTTTAGGCTTTACCAAATAATTATGAATGTTATGAAGCTCCTCGGAGGATTGACCTTCATAACCATTTATATCAACCAACAAAGGAAAAACTAAAGACCAAGGAGATAGTTTGGCCAAAATAATTAAGATACCCTCAATCTGCTTCCTGACAGTTTGTTGAGGATGAGAACTTAACCGAGCAAACAACTGGGGTGTGATTTCCTAAGTAGAAGTGCAGAACTGAAATAGGTTAAACCTTGAACAATTGTCACAATGAAAACAAAATCATCATAAAAACCTACTAGAACATCCTTACCTGCCAAGACAATGGAGGAACTGTTGCAAATCCATGGCTAAGAGTTTCTTCTAGTTCAACACCATAATTAAGAAGAATTACTAAAATATACAGCATTGCTCGGAGAGTGCAGCTCCTAGCTTTTTCAATCGCATAGTCAGGATGAATGTTGGTGTAATGGCTTTCCTTCAATCCAAAAGATGAATGTGAAAGGAATTGAAAATAGCCATGAGCAGCATATCCAAATAGTGATACCCTTCTCCGTCTCAGTGACCACCAAATATCAATTAATTCCTGAATATAAAACGTTGTATCACTCTTTTCTATACCGGGGAATGCACCCAAAAAAAGTGCCTGCAATTCAGAGAATAGAACAACAGATGGACATTCACCATCAATTGATTCAAATCCAGGCGCTCCAGCTGCAGCTTCCATTAAGTAAGTTGTTCCATGTACTAACGAATCAAGGAATGCTTGATATTCAGGATAAGATGTGGAGTCAAAATATCTACTTTCTTGGTCTGTTACGACTGCCGCATGACTTCTTCTATGATAAATATCAGTAATAATGGATTTTACCTTGGACTTCTCATCTTCAGTTAACTGGAACCTGACTGGTGAAATTTCTTCATCGAGGATTGAAGACAAAGAGCACGATTGCCAAGCAGGGACATGTGCAGAAAGAGAGTTCCTGGCTTGGGTAAAACACCAAGCAGCATAAGAAAGCCATGCCTTCCCCATTTTGGGGCAAAGTTTACAAGACAGTTTTATCGTTGTACCAATTATCTCCTCAAAAACAGTATTCCATTTTGTTTCAGAGTTTTGGTTACCATCGGCAGACAAGAAAACCTCTTTGTTACAAATAGAGGCGCCATCTGCTCTAGATAAAGTGAGATCTTCATGAATTTTAGAAATAACACTTCTCAAATTTATGTTTGAATTCTCTAGGCTCATCCAAGAAGAAAGTTTCAAGCATGCCTTGGCCTTCGTATTGGAAATGTTCGTGAAGCCAAACGAAGTACTTGACAGAAAGTCAGCACGAACAAATGACCAAAGATCTAGTAAAGCTTCTTCAGGCTTTCCTGCTGCATGCTTAAGAAGGATTCCTTCATACTGTATATTTACTGCTAGAAGCTCAGACAAAGGATGTTCTTCCAAATATTTGGTCATACGGTCAGCCAACTTGAAGTTGCCCTGCTTACGAGCTAAACTAAGAATCCTTTGACCAAGAAGGATTGTAACATGAGAAGCTGGCATTATGGCTTGATAGATCCGAAAAACCTTCATCCACAAGCTACTATCTTGATGAATTCTACTGATTGGAGAATGTAGTGATCGACACAATGAGCCCAACATTGATGGTAATTGTTGACCATTTGGCTTCTTACTTTCTTCCAAAACAAGGACACAATGAAGCTGAATAGCAAAGGCAGCTCCCTCAGTTAGTCCATCAAGTGGAATACAAGATAAGGCTTCATCTAGCATCATCTTGGCCTTATCCAGGTCCTCAAGCGCCTTAAAAGTGCCACCTTCCATTTGCAGCATCGACCGTAAAAGCATTTGTTCACTCCTCTCTAATGCTACATTAGGATTAAGGGTAAGCTGAGAGCTGCTTTTAGGTGTCAAGTCAAGACAGCCCAATGCTGCTTGAACATCACCTTCATCAAATCGAGCTAATGCATGAATTGCATTCATTTCATTTCCTGCAGAAGTAAGAGCACCTGAATACGGTTTGCCGGCATGCAGAGAACGAAGCGCCTGTAGCTCTGAAAGCCAGTTTTCCAAGGACTTCCAATCAGAGAGAGATGTATAGCTCTCAATTATGCGAGCAATGATGAACTGGATTCCATCAGAACCCATGGAACTAAGAGCTTCCTCAGATTGTAGCAAGTGAGAGAAGTGTGCAGCAGCCTTTTCATACTGGCCCTGAGCCTGATAGACAAGTCCAGTCATCCAAGATAAATTCATATCATTTCCATTGACACTGGAGCTGACATGATTTTCATCCATAAACAATGAAGGAAATGTCATCCCAACCCATTTCTGCAGACCAATCAATGCCTCAGGCTCACGACTCTTACATAGAGCCAGTGATGCATGTTGCAGAACCTTCAGTACATCTCCTGCAAATGTGCCTCTTAAGATCTGCAAATTTTCTGGTATCCCCTGTGTTTTGTCCTTAAAAGTTGATGCTGCAAGATTCTTAAGATCCTGCAGCCGTGATGTGCAGTAATAAAATGTTGCATCATGACAATTGAGTGCCAGACAAGCATTCAACATGGGCTCACAAATTCGAGAAAACCATTCCTCGCAAACTTTCTTGTTTGCTCGAAAAAACAAGGAACTTTGCCGGGTTGCACGAGGTAAAACTGCAGAACCTTCATATGCATTGTATGCATTTTTCTTGAGGGCCTCAACAAAAGCTAGTAGTAGTCTCATTGGTAGCAAGTGAAAATTGGATGAGCCCAAGTACTGGCCTTCAATTTGCTCAAAATCAAGCTGCAATATATTCGGTATGTCCAAAAGCATTCGCTCCAATGCAGCAAATGTCTGTGTAGGACCACCAAGGTTCGTTCGAAGACGAAGATTGATGCAATACCTGGCGGCTTCATGTATGGACCACCAAATGGCAGCCAGACTGTTTACCGGACATATCTTCTGAAGAATTACTTCTTCTGCTTTGGTATCTTTATAAAGATCACTAGAAACAAGTTCTCCAATTAGTTCTTCTTGATGAGAAATTCGATCATTCCTTCCACGGCAACTGAAGACTAACCGTTGTATCCAAGAAGAAAGGGGCAATTTCCATCGTTGAGAAATGTAGCTCAAAACAGAAACAAGTTGCTGAGAATGAAGCTTCTGAGGCATCTGCTTTAGGGCTAATGCCTGCCTCCAATTCAAGTAGTACCTATATGGTTTAGTGGTAGGCTTAAGCTTGCAGAGATAACCCCCGTCAGTAATACCATGCATATATATAAAAACAGGCACCGCAATAGAAATTAATCGCAAAAATGCATTTTTTATAGTCTCATCTGGATCACTAAGTTTGTAGAGGGCAACTTCCGAGACATTGGAGAAGTTCCCAGGATGAATAAGCCCGGCATGCAGGAGGAGTTCCAGGACAGGAGCAACATGAGATCTCACCTTCAGTTCCCTAGTAAATGCTGCATCTAGAATACAAAAGAGTAAGTCTGTACCAATAGTGGCGTTTTGATATTGTTCATTAAATGAACTTATCAGGAGATCATCCTCTTTCGTAGTTAAAATCATTTGACTAAATGAGCGTATCCAACAAAGGGCCTCAATTTTAACTGTCAGAGGAGAATAAACATCTAAAGCTCTTACCATAATTCCACTGAATTTTCCCAAATACTCAGAAGTTAGAATATACTGCTTATTGCTGGCCTCAAAGCTTGGTTGATCTTGATCGCTCAAATTAATAGATGCTTTCTTCAAATATTTTGCACTGTCAATGAACTTAGATTGGAATTCAACTTCACTGGACTTGTACAATGTCCTGATAACATGAGCTTGCAGCTCGCAGAGACCCTCAATGGGGAATTGAAAAGGATCAAACTTGTTGAGAATAAAATAAGTTATTCCCGATGACCTCTTATTTCTGGTAGCATCTGTGACAGTCTGGTTTGCAAAACCTCTAGCAGTATCAACGGACATTGAACAAATTATCACCTTTAAATCAAATTTGATCAATGAAAGTAAATCAAGCTCTGAATATTGCCTTCCATGACCAAAGTTAGTCTTTTGAATGCCAACAGTTCCAGTATCCAGCTGAATCACAACAGAATCTACTGTTGGTTGATGCAGTTCTGCAAGCTTTCTTTTCAATAGCTCCAGCTCTTCAAATAAGGAGGTGATTGCTTGAGAAACAATGTCATCACAACCATGCTGAAGAAAGTAAAGGTAAGTAGCAGCCGTGCTTGCAACAACAGAATGATTCGGATGCAACCGCAGATGGGACAGAGGTGAGTGAAATTGTAGCAGAAGCTCAACAGCTGAAGAGAGGAGGCCCAGCTTTTGAAGAGACAGCAATTGCAAGTTTGTCTTGAGAAATCCAAGCACCTGATAGGAAGGAACTCCGCTCAAGCTGTGAAAAAATATGTCAACGACCGTAGGATAAAACTGGGAAAATTTCTCATTCAGTATTTCAGCCAAAATAACCAAACATCTCCAAGACTCCCCCATCCATTTCGACCATCCAAATTTCCTTCCAAACATCGAGATGCACCTCAGCAACTGGGGAGTCAAGTTTTCGAGCGGTTCACTAATCTGTCCAAGGAGATTCATCTCCAATATGCCATTAGCAGTTGCCTGCAGAATTGTCGAGAAACAGGAGAAAAGAGAAAGCAACCTTCCAAGCTGTGACGCGGTCTCTACACTTACATCTTGGATCAGAACTTCTGCATCGCCCAAAAGCTTCGATAATAAGCCTAATGAAAACTGCAAATTACTTGGCCAATGATTCCGAAACTGCAAAAAACTGTCAGTAAGTAAGCATCTGGTAGAATCAGAGAGGTCAGGCATAAAAGCCCAACCCAGGAGCAAGTCCACCACATCAACGAAATGGGGCTGGAAGCAGTGGGCGAATTTCAAAGAGATCAGAGTTAGAATACTCAGAAGCTGGTGTAACAAACTCAAGGAGGTTCTCTCATCCTCAAGGAGCTCCTGACAAGCTTTAAGAATGGATGGAACATATCTTTCGATGGTCACCGCATCCCCAGCGCTAAGGAATTCCAGAAGACTGGTCAGTGCCAATTCAGCCGAACCATTTCTAATGGGTAAGCCCCGAAGCAACGGCAGAGCCCAGGCAAGAAACCTATCGACCAGAACATGCACATGAACATGGACATGGTTGGGGAGCCCATTCGATGCCAAAGTGGCAGAAGCCAATACCGCGCAAAGAGATGCATATGACATCGCTGCAGCCTGAATAACTCCATATGACCTACAAGCCATCATTAGCAGGATATCTTATCAATAAAAGAAGAAAAGAGATTTCATGAAAACCAAAAAAGGTGGGTTTGGCCTCTGAGAAGAGTTAACTTGTCTGATAGAAGTTGGGAGAGGCCCTGGGTCAGGAAATGGGCGCAGTGGGGAAGGAGAAGGGAGTTCGACGGGTACAGGACGGCGCGTCGAAGCGATTCAAGGGCGGCAATTCGAGCCGACTCGTCGATCCCTCTCCCTGATGCCGTTACTTCCAGCGAGGATTGGGAGGAGACCGCATCGTTGGGGCTTTGAGGTAGGGCGGCGGAGAGTATGGAACTTAGCTGCTGCTGGAGTTGGTGCAGATGGCTTTGCATCCTGCCTGCGCATCTCAGCCAAAAGCTATTCTCCAATGCTGTGTTGAAGTTCCCTGTCTTTGTGTGGAATCACCTGCATTAAAAGGTTAGAAAGCATAACAGAGATTAAAGTGATAGAGAGAAGCTTGAGGTAAAGCCATTGTATTATCTCATCTATTGCTGCTACAGTAGAGAGTATATAAAGGAGGAAGATGACAGTGGCCGTTGGAAAGAAACGGCTGAGATTAACATAGCATCAGATAATCAATGGACCCGATTGAACTAGCACTGTAAAAGCTGCAGCAGCCGTTTGAGGTAGTGGATAAGTAGGTTAACATATCTGGTGTGCATATCACTTATTACCGCCCCGCAAGTTAACAGTGGCCTCTTGAAGTGTTAACTTGGTGCAAAGAGATTGAAATCGGGCAGCAGGAAGAGCCTTTGTGAAAATATCAGCCGTTTGGTCAACAGAAGCTAGATGATGCACTGCGATGTGTTGAAGTTTGATACAGTCACGAATGTAATGGAAATCAACCTCGATGTGTTTCGTACGAGCATGAAACACCGGGTTGTTAGCTAGTGCTATAGCGGAAACATTGTCACAAAATAGAGTTGTAGGAGATGAAGTGTTAATCTGAAATTCATTAAGTAATCTGCGAAGCCAGATTAGATCACTGGCAGCAGCCGCCAAGGCGCGGTATTCAGCTTCGGTGGAGGAACGCGCAACCGTAGCTTGCTTTTTGACACACCAAGAAACAAGGTTGTTGCCAAGATAAGCACAATAACCAGTAATAGATCTTCTAGTGGAAGTATCGGATGCCCAATCTGAGTCTGAATAGGCTTGAAGCTCGAGTGGAGAGGATAGGATCGGTAAGCCAAGGTGAAGTGTGCCACGAAGATACCTCAGTACGCGCTTGAGTAGTTGAAAGTGAAATACATGAGGTTTATGCATATGCTGACACAGAAAATTTACAGCAAACGACATATCTGGCCTGGTTATGGTAAGATATTGTAATGAACCAACAAGCTGACGATAGAGTTCAGGCTGAGCGAACAAGTCAGCATTCTCGGTGAGCTGCGGCAATTTGGTGGGAAGAGGCGTTTGAACTGGCTTACATTCCTTCATGCCCGCTTTGATTAGTAGATTCTCGGCATACTGAGTCTGAGATAGATGTAAACCGGAGGAAATTGGGGTCACTTGAATGCCCAGGAAATTTGAGACATTTCCAAGATTGCGCATATGAAACCGTGAGTGTAGAGCCTCAAGAAGCGAGTGAATAACAGAGGTATCATTTCCGGTGAGTAGAATGTCATCTACATAAACTAGTATGTACAGTTGGGTTGCGGCTTTGGAAAATAAGAGCAAGGAGGGATCTGCGGTGCTTATACGAAAGCCAAAATCAGTGAGAAATGTCGTGAAGGTAGCAAACCATTGACGAGGTGCTTGTTTTAGACCATAAATAGCCTTTTTCAGCAAACAAACATGATCCGGATAATTGGAATCAACAAAACCTTGGGGCTGTTTCATATAGACAGTCTCCTCAAGATGACCATGTAAAAAGGCGTTAGATACATCCAGTTGCAAAATGGGCCAATTTCGGGATATCGCCACGGTAAATAAGATTCTAATGGTCGGAAATTTAGCGACCGGACTAAATGTGTCAAAATAGTCAATCCCAAATTCTTGATGAAAGCCTTTGGCAACTAGCCGAGCTTTGTAGCGAGCTAAAGAGCCATCAGAATTGTATTTGGTCCGAAAAATCCATTTATTTCCAAGAACATTAAGAGCAGGTGAAGAGGGAACCAGAACCCAAGTTCCTTGTTGTTGAAGAGCTTCAAATTCGAGAGACATGGCTTTTCTCCACACTTCGTGCTTGACAGCTTCCGAGAAGCAGGAAGGAGTAACAGGGACAGTGGAAGTTTGTAGATCAAAGATTTTCTTGGGTTGAAGATGTCCGGAACGAAAACGAGTAGTCATGGGATGTTTGGACAGAGTAGGAAGATGTGGAATGGATGAAGATGTTGAGGAAGAGGAATTAGAGTTATGAGTGGGGTTTGGAGAAATAGGTGAAGTAACTGGATAGGTCTGTTGTGAAGTCTCGGAAGCAGAGGAGGAAGTTTGCTGTAATGAGCTTGTGGTGTGTGTAGCCGGGACCAGTAAGGATGGTGGGATATTGAGTGAGACAGTTGGTGACGTAGAGAAGGAGTTAGTAGCCGACTGTGAGGGAAAAATGGTTTCGAAAAACCTGACATGGCGGGAGATATGAGTTCGTCCAGTGGTGAGATTAAAGCATATGTATCCTTTGGTGTGATCGGCATAGCCAAGGAATAGACACGGCAGGGAGCGAGGATAAAATTTGTGGTGTAATTGAGTAGGAATCCACGGATAACACAGACACCCAAATACTTTTAAGTGACTGTAATCAGGTGGAGAATTGAAGAGAAGCTCATAGGGAGACTTATTATTGGAATTTTTGGAGGGCAGACGATTAATAGTGTGAGCAGCAGTGAAAAGGGCTTCAATCCAGAAGTGAGTTGGGAGATTAGCATGAAAAAGGAGTGCACGAACAGTTTCAATAAGATGTCTATGCTTTCGTTCGGCAACACCATTTTGTTGCGGGGTATATGGACAGGTGACTTGGTGAACAATTCCACAACGAGACAAGAACGTAATGAAATTTTTGTTAACAAACTCACCGCCACCATCTGTGCGGAAAACTTTGATGGAACGATTAAGTTGTTTTTCCATTTGCAATTTAAAACAAAGAAATGTAGCAAAGGTCTCTGATTTAGCACGAAGAGGATATATCCATGTAAAATGCGTATAATCATCCACAAACAAAAGATAGTATTTATAGCCTTGAAGAGATAAAGTGGGGGAAGGACCCCATACATCACAGTGTACTAATTCTAAAGCTGCGGTAGTTTGAGACAAAGATTTTGTAAAAGGTAAACGATGAGACTTCGCTCGCACGCAGGCAGAGCAATGAAAACTAGACATAAGTTTCTTAGTTGAAGGAAAATAAGTAGAAAAAGTATGCAATGTAGAAGACGAAGGATGGCCGAGCCGTTGGTGCAGAATTTCCGGGTCGAGCAGCGGAGAATGAAGAGCAGCGAGATGTTTTGGTGGAGTGAATGAAGCTGCAGAGCGATTACTGATGGGGTAAAGACCTTGATGACATGGACCTTGGAGAAGAGTCTTGTTGGTCCGGGCATCCTTGATGATGAAACCATTGGCATCAAAGAGAATAAAACAGGAATTGTCATGAGTGAGTTTATTTACAGAGAGAAGATTATGGGAGAGACGCGGTACATGTAGAATGGAAGGAAGCTGAAGCTTACGAGATGGCGTAGGTAATAAGCCTTGTCCCGAATTGGCTATGGGAAGAAGCTGTCCGTTGCCGACTTGAACCTGAGACGATCCACTGTAAGTTTGAGGAGTCTGTAAATGTTGAAGATTGGAAGTGAGATGAGAGGTTGCTCCGGTGTCTAAAAACCAATCATCAGAGGAGGGCGCGTCTGTAGCTATATAGGCTTGTTGAACTGGTTGATAGGAGAGATCAGTGCGATACCAACACTGAAAAGCAGAGTGACCAACTCTGTTGCAGATCTGGCATTGAACAGTTGATCGCGGACGACGACCGCCGCGAGTGTTAGGTGTGGATGAACGACCACCGCGATTGGAGTTATAAGAAAAGCGACCACGTCCACGGGAACGACCGCGAAGAGCTTGAAGAGCGAAGGTAGTATCTGCGGGTGGTGCAGATGGTAGTTCCGTGACAGCATCAGAGAGCATATTTAGCTCTTCAGTACAAAGCAGAGAATAGAAATCATCTAGCCCGATTGGTTGAAGTTGAGTTCGAATAGTGGTCTTAAAGGCATTGTATGCCGGTGGTAACCCCTTAAGGGTATAAAGGATGATATCAGCTGAATCAATGGTTGAGCCCGCAGCGGTTATTGCATCAACCTTCTGTTTGATGTCAGATAAATACTGGACCATGGTTTTGTCGCCTTTTTGTAGAAGATGAAGCTCACTCTTTAGCTGCAGTTGTTTGGAGGGATTGGTGGACTGAAGCCGACGTTGAACAGTGGTCCAAATGGCGTGTGAGGAGGGTAGATTAAGAACATAGGGAAGTAATGAAGGAGAAATAGTCGCATATAAAGAAGAGGCTAAGTTTTGATCAATCAATTTCCAGGTCTGATACAGAGGATTGATGCTGGTAGAACCATCGGATGCCAGAACCGTGCGCGGTGGTTCGGTGGTAGAACCATCCAGATAAGTTTCAAAACCATTGGCAGAAAAAAGAGTGAGGATTTGAGCTTTCCAGATGGGATAGTTGTCGGCTGTGAGTTGAGTACTGATTACAGTTTTTACATTCATCATGAGAAACTTGAGTTGAGCTGGGATGACAGATTCTGTCATCGTGGCGGGTTGAGATGAGACTGGAATAGGGGTTACGGAAGATGCAGAAGAATCCATCGAAGACAATCAGCTATTAGGTACCGAACTCAGCTCTGATACCATGTTGAAGTTCCCTGTCTTTGTGTGGAATCACCTGCATTAAAAGGTTAGAAAGCATAACAGAGATTAAAGTGATAGAGAGAAGCTTGAGGTAAAGCCATTGTATTATCTCATCTATTGCTGCTACAGTAGAGAGTATATAAAGGAGGAAGATGACAGTGGCCGTTGGAAAGAAACGGCTGAGATTAACATAGCATCAGATAATCAATGGACCCGATTGAACTAGCACTGTAAAAGCTGCAGCAGCCGTTTGAGGTAGTGGATAAGTAGGTTAACATATCTGGTGTGCATATCACTTATTATGCTGCAACGAATTGCCATTTCTTCTCTGATCGAGAAGAAAAAGTAAGACGGAAGGTGAAATTTTTTAGGAGGAGCCTAAGTTTATGAATTTAGGAGAAAAATAATTTTCTTGGAATTCACATGCATGAAAATAAATTTTGATATTTACATATATTAAAATCTTATATATTTATTTATGTAATATCAAATTTCAAAATTAAATAAAAAAATTATTATTTTTTAAATTTTAAAATAAAATATTGTCTTTAAAACTTATATTTTGATGGGATTGACATACAAAAAAATTGTATAAGTAAATATCAAAATTTAGAGTTTATATAAGAATTTTATTGTATGTATATAAATTTTCTCTCAATTTTAATTTTAAAAGGGGAATTTTAAACATGTTAGCTAATTTTTATTGAAGTAAATACATTTTTTATAATTTATTTACTAAATAATTAAGATATATGTAATTTTTTTGAACTAAATTAAAATTCAATTATGATGAGTCATGCAATCATATTTTTAGAATTTAGATAAATAAAAAAATTTATTACATGTTGAAAATATTTACACAATCATTTTACATGAAATTCATATATCACTCCTTCTCCATCAATGTTGAGCTACTAACAACACATAAATTATTGCAAGATAATGTTTAATCTTTGTAAGTATCAATATAGCAACCTCTCTCTCTCTCTCTCTCTCTCTCTCTCTCTCTCTCTCTCTCTCTCTCTCTCTCTCCCTTTTAATATAGGACCTTTCTTTTTTTTTATGTCTGTCAACATTCTCTTTTTTTTTTAATATAGCTCCTATCTAAGTCATTCTTGCAGGATGAATTAGGTTTTAGTGTTGATCATCAAACTCGCCATCCAAGATTCAGACACACACAGATGAGTGTGCGTGTGCGGGCACGCATGCATGCTCGTTATTGCAACATTCAATGAGCAAGTTAAAAATATGCATAAATCCTCTAATATGGTAGATATTATAAATAAATTTTAAAACTTGATGCACCCAACATTAGAAAACAACCAATAATAAAGAGAATATAAATAGGAGCACATTGAACTAATTCATTGTTGAGCATGTTCATATTAGAAGTTTCATGCAAATGTTCATGGGAATTATCATAATGATATAAGTTAGTGGACTTGCCTAGCCATTTTAAACTTTGATATGATATTAGGATTTATAGAATTAAGAAATACAACTTTAAAAATTAAGTACGATCTAAGTAGCTTATCACAATACTCTATCTATGTGTGCTAATGTAAACCATTGTGAATAACATTGTAGCTAATAAATGTGTGTCTATATGTTTATGATAAAAAAAGATACCTACATTCTAGGAAGTAATTATCATCTCTCCACCCAATAAAAGAAAAATGTTCTTCTATGCTGATCAGCATTCCATCAAGACTGTTAGTAGATTCTGATCCAACTAAATGAATTGAGATATTAAAAAATATTGACACTTGCAATTTTAAGCATCTCAATGAAGCTTTGATAGTCAATAAGCCACTATCTTACATTAATAAGTGGCTAGTAGTATTTAATAAGGTATATTACTTTCAAAATAGTAACTTAATTAAATTATATTCAATATGCTATTAATATATATCTAGAATATCATATTTGGATGTGATGCTCCATATGATCCGCCTAAATGAGTAATGCTTGAATGGGCCTCTTACAATGGTGAAGTTGAAGCATTATTGATATTATTAGCTGATAAAACATATGGAGACGGTCCTATCATTAAAGTTAGGGAAAAAACACACGAATGTAAAGCTATGAAGAAACCATGAAGATTTGCATTATTTAATTATGTGTCATATTTTATATATTTTCATGTTTATAATATGCTTGTGTGGGCCACATAGTGTTGTATCGGCTTTTTTAATGTTTAATTTGTTATTTCCAAGTCTTGGAGTGAAGTGGCTAGCCAAGAAAGTGACAAAAGAGTGGTGTGATTAGCTAAGCATAGAGGGAGTGGTTATGGTGGTTACAAGTGTAGGCATGTGAGACCTCGTTCCTTTGCTGTAGCTGCTGGGAAAAGTAATTTTTCCCCAGGATCGGCCGGGACGATGGTGAGATCGTCCAGGCCGATCTGCATTGTTCAAAATATCGTCCTGAACATAGTTCTGGGAGTCGTCCAGGACGATTGATTTTGGTCTGATCGTCCCGGGACGATTTGGCGATCGGCCGGGCCGATCAGACTAAGGATATATGAAAATGAGCTCGTTTTGAGGAGAGAGAAAACATTTTATAAAATCAGATATTTTGAGGAGAGAGAAAGAGCGGAAAAGCAAAGGAAGAAGTCCGATTTCGGGGCCCGCGGAGCGATTTTCGTCGTTCGTTGCTGTTGGATATTTTGTTTGTCTCGCTGTAAGGACTCCGAACCCTACTTCTGTTTTCGAAGATTTTGAGGTTTTGCAAAATGGTGCTCAGATTTGTGTTTTTGTAAGTGATTTTCGTACCCAGTTTGGTACTGACGAAGATTTCACCACATAACTTTTGGTAAGTTGTAGAGATGATTATTCTGCACATTTTAATACTTTCTGGAAGATTTCGTCCGGTCCGTTTTGATTCTGCGGGGTTTTATTTTGACTGTAATTTATTATGATGTCCGAATTGGTTTGAGCAGTAGAAGAATGGTCTTATATTGTTGCTGTGCACGTTCTGTATTAATTTGGTGGATTGTAGTTTCTGGAGATTTTTGTGTAAATTCTGTAGACTGCCGTTACTCTGCCCGTTTTTCGTACGATTTCTGATTTCCTTGAGATGGATAGATTGAATTGATACGTGTATGACTATTGATATGATTGTTCTAGATTTCTTTAATATTGCTTATTGCATCTATTATTCATTGAATTGATTGTGTTACTGAAAGACAAGTGGGAACCTGGTTGAACGTTGGTGAAGACAGACTTGACCTGTACAGGATGGTGGGCCGACGGGCTTTCCTTTAAACCATTGATCATTGATATAACAATTGGGAGTTATAAGGAGTTTTATATGCCGACGGGCAAAAAGAGTGACGACTCTTATTGATAGACCAACGTACGGATATCTACAACAGCAATACGGATTCTACAACAGCACTATTGATAATAGCCAGTTAACCTGGTTGATCATGACTAGTGTTTGTGCTTGTCGAGTAAGACCATTGTATGACATTGTATGATATTGCATCGTATGGACTTCCTGATGTGCATTGATTTATTGATTTCCGATTGATTTATCGATATTGACGTGGATTTATAGATTTATTGATATTGTATGGATTTCATCGACAGATTTATTGATTGCATTGATTCATCGCTATCGATTGTATCGACTTGATTTATGGATTATCGATCATGGACTATGGACTATGGATTATGGATATGGATTGTATTGATTCATAGACACCGGCACCGACATTGATATGGATTCTGTGTATTGATTGATAGATATCGACATTGACATCGATATGGATATGATATGGATATATGGATACTATTGATACGACAGATTCTGATATACTATTGATGCATTGATATATTGATTCGTCGTGCCGATTATCGATTGATTGATTGAATTGATTATTGCCGTATGGATTTGATTTATCGTAGAATAGATTCCTTTTTGGAGCTGATTGTATTGATTTCTATTGACCTGATGATTTCATTGTATTGATTTGATTTGATTTCAATTGATCTTTCGCCGTATTGATTTGATTGTTTATTAGGAGTTGAGCTTATTGACATAATTGACTGGAAAGTGCTTTATTGATTGAGATGATTTCCTTATTGTAGCGTCACGCATCGTCATTATGGAATGGTTCTCACGAATGTATTGATATTGAATATCGTATATTGACATCGAGTAAATTGTATCGAATAATTGACTAATTGATTTGTAAGAGTACGTTCTAACACGAGTCACTTATTGATTGATTTGATGTTATAGATTGCTATTGACGGAAATATATATTCAATTGATAAGATGAATATGATAGATACAATAGATTGACTAGACGACACGACTGATTGAACTGATAATATTGATTGACAGAAAATGCTACGATGAATAGATATTGACTGAAAGCACTTATTGATTTGATAGCTGTGACGCATTGATTTATTGATTCTTTCGCCGCCGTATTGACTATTGAGTATTGATTGATTCGATTTGATTTGATTTCCGTACCTGCATAGATTCATTGATCATAGCTGACTTGACTCGATTGACCTGCATATTGTTTCGATCGTGCTTTGATTTCAGTTGTAGGCTTTGGTGACCTGCTGGGCTAGTAAGCTCATTATATGTGGTTAATAATTTCAGGTGCAGGGCCTCCAGCTTGAAGATCTTTCTGCCGAGTTCTGTAGCTCTTTGTTTTGTAGCCTTTGTAGGCTTTCTTTTGTAGCCGGTGCGGCTATTGTATATGACCTTTTGGACGTTTTTTGTCTGTACTCTGTTTGTACTATATGTGAAGTATAGTATCCGCTGTTGTTTCTTTTCTGTAATGTAATTATCTCTGGCTCTGGATATATGTATGCATGGATTGATATGAACAACAGATAAGGAATTGATAGAAAGAAAGAAAAAAAAAATAGAAAAAAAAAAAGAAGAGAGGCAATAGAACGATCAGACGAATCCTTTCGCTACATGGATCTAGGGGTCGTTACAAAGTTGGTATTAGAGCGAGTGTAGTGAAAAGGATTTGATTATATCCAGAGTTGATAATTGCATTATTCGATTCATTTTGTTTTCCGTGTTTGACTCCGTGGTTTGATTTGGTTTGACTGATTTGAATTGATCAGGCAAATGGATCGGAAAGGCAAGAAAATTGAGACTGAACCTGCTGCTAACTTCCCACTTTCGTCTGAAGATATGAATAAATTTGCTGACAAGGTCGCTCAGATGGTGAGCGACAAACTCGCAGCCAAACGTTCTGGGCATGTTAAGAAGAGTGGGGAGAGTAGCAGACCGAGGACCACTCCTGTTTGTACGTCTTGTGGCAGGAGACACATGGGACAGTGTTACAGACGGACAGGTCAATGTTTTCGATGCGGTGCATGTGGGCATCGGATGACTGAATGCCCAAGTTTTGGGTTGAGACAAGTACCTGTTCCGATGGCTTCGGCTGTTCCGACTGTCCCGACTGATCTGGTTGGAAATGAACAAGAAATGGAGGAAGATGCTCCAGGAATGCCTGCTAATGTGACCGGTACGAGTTTTTGTTTATCGTCTGTTTCGTTGTGATTTGCGCGATTTATTGATTATCTGATTGATTGGATTAGCTTTGTTTTGTTTCGTTTTGCTTTTGTTTTTGCTCTGTACCCTTAGGGAAATGTCGGGACGACATTTTTCTAAGGTGGGGAGATTGTGAGACCTCGTTCCTTTGCTGTAGCTGCTGGGAAAAGTAATTTTTCCCCAGGATCGGCCGGGACGATGGTGAGATCGTCCAGGCCGATCTGCACTGTTCAAAATATCGTCCTGAACATAGTTCTGGGAGTCGTCCAGGACGATTGATTTTGGTCTGATCGTCCCGGGACGATTTGGCGATCGGCCGGGCCGATCAGACTAAGGATATATGAAAATGAGCTCGTTTTGAGGAGAGAGAAAACATTTTATAAAATCAGATATTTTGAGGAGAGAGAAAGAGCGGAAAAGCAAAGGAAGAAGTCCGATTTCGGGGCCCGCGGAGTGATTTTCGTCGTTCGTTGCTGTTGGATATTTTGTTTGTCTCGCTGTAAGGACTCCGAACCCTACTTCTGTTTTCGAAGATTTTGAGGTTTTGCAAAATGGTGCTCAGATTTGTGTTTTTGTAAGTGATTTTCGTACCCAGTTTGGTACTGACGAAGATTTCACCGCATAACTTTTGGTATGTTGTAGAGATGATTATTCTGCACATTTTAATACTTTTCTGGAAGATTTCGTCCGGTCCGTTTTGATTCTGCGGGATTTTATTTTGACTGTAATTTATTATGATGTCCGAATTGGTTTGAGCAGTAGAAGAATGGTCTTATATTGTTGCTGTGCACGTTCTGTATTAATTTGGTGGATTGTAGTTTCTGGAGATTTTTGTGTAAATTCTGTAGACTGCCGTTACTCTGCCCGTTTTTCGTACGATTTCTGATTTCTCTGAGATGGATAGATTGAATTGATACGTGTATGACTATTGATATGATTGTTCTAGATTTCTTTAATATTGCTTATTGCATCTATTATTCATTGAATTGATTGTGTTACTGAAAGACAAGTGGGAACCTGGTTGAACGTTGGTGAAGACAGACTTGACCTGTACAGGATGGTAGGCCGACGGGCTTTCCTTTAAACCATTGATCATTGATATAACGATTGGGAGTTATAAGGAGTTTTATATGCCGACGGGCAAAAAGAGTGACGACTCTTATTGATAGACCAACGTACGGATATCTACAACAGCAATACGGATTCTACAACAGCACTATTGATAATAGCCAGTTAACCTGGTTGATCATGACTAGTGTTTGTGCTTGTCGAGTAAGACCATTGTATGACATTGTATGATATTGCATCGTATGGACTTCCTGATGTGCATTGATTTATTGATTTCCGATTAATTTATCGATATTGACGTGGATTTATAGATTTATTGATATTGTATGGATTTCATCGATAGATTTATTGATTGCATTGATTCATCGCTATCGATTGTATCGACTTGATTTATGGATTATCGATCATGGACTATGGACTATGGATTATAGATATGGATTGTATTGATTCATAGACACCGGCACCGACATTGATATGGATTCTGTGTATTGATTGATAGATATCGACATTGACATCGATATGGATATGATATGGACATATGGATACTATTGATACGACAGATTCTGATATACTATTGATGCATTGATATATTGATTCGTCGTGCCGATTATCGATTGATTGATTGAATTGATTATTGCCGTATGGATTTAATTTATCGTAGAATAGATTCCTTTTTGGAGCTGATTGTATTGATTTCTATTGACCTGATGATTTCATTGTATTGATTTGATTTGATTTCAATTGATCTTTCGCCGTATTGATTTGATTGTTTATTAGGAGTTGAGCTTATTGACATAATTGACTGGAAAGTGCTTTATTGATTGAGATGATTTCCTTATTGTAGCGTCACGCGTCGTCATTATGGAATGGTTCTCACGAATGTATTGATATTGAATATCATATATTGACATCGAGTAAATTGTATCGAATAATTGACTAATTGATTTGTAAGTGTACGTTCTAACACGAGTCACTTATTGATTGATTTGATGTTATAGATTGCTATTGACGGAAATAGATATTCAATTGATAAGATGAATATGATAGATACAATAGATTGACTAGACGACACGACTGATTGAACTGATAATATTGATTGACAGAAAATGCTACGATGAATAGATATTGACTGAAAGCACTTATTGATTTGATAGCTGTGACGCATTGATTTATTGATTCTTTCGCCGCCGTATTGACTATTGAGTATTGATTGATTCGATTTGATTTGATTTCCGTACCTGCATAGATTCATTGATCATAGCTGACTTGACTCGATTGACCTGCATATTGTTTCGATCGTGCTTTGATTTCAGTTGTAGGCTTTGGTGACCTGCTGGGCTAGTAAGCTCATTATATGTTGTTAATAATTTCAGGTGCAGGGCCTTCAGCTTGAAGATCTTTCTGCCGAGTTCTGTAGCTCTTTGTTTTGTAGCCTTGGTAGGCTTTCTTTTGTAGCCGGTGCGGCTATTTTATATGACCTTTTGGACGTTTTTTGTCTGTACTCTGTTTGTACTATATGTGAAGTATAATATCCGCTGTTGTTTCTTTTCTGTAATGTAATTATCTCTGGCTCTGGATATATATATGCATGGATTGATATGAACAATAGATAAGGAATTGATAGAAAGAAAGAAAAAAAAAAGAAGAGAGGCAATAGAACGATCAGACGAATCCTTTCGCTACACGGATCTTGGGGTCGTTACAAGGCACCCCCCCCCCCCCCCCCCAACACACACACACACAACTCTTTTTCCCTATAAAAATTCTAAGGTTGTTGGTGGCTTAGTGTTTAACTAACCCAAGAGGATTGGGTGATCCTCTTAAACCCTCTATTTTGGCGAGCAGAGTTTAATTTTCTTGCATTCATTTTGTATTACAAACTTCTTTAGTGCATTCCTGTGCTTTTAATCCACCGTATCACTACAGGAAAAACGCCGAAATCCGGCGGTTAGCCTATATTCACCGGCGGTTTTTTTAACTACCGGCGGCACAGCGGCTTTACGGCGGGTTTTGTGCCGCCGGAAAAAATCGCGTAGGAAACTATCACCAGCGGTTTTTTACCGGCGGTTTATGAAGCCGATGGTTTTCCGACGGTTTCAACCGGATTTTAGGCCGGCGGTTTTCCGGCTGTGACGCCGCCGGCTATTTGACCGACGGTCTACCGGCGGTCGGTTTACCGACGGTTTGCCGGCGGTTTAGTTAGCCGTCGTATTTTTTTAAAACCGCCGGCCTTCGCCGGTAGACCGCCGGTTAATTAACCGGCGAAAGCCGACGGTCTAACCGTCGGTATTTCCGGCGGTCTAAACCGCCGGCTGTCCACCGTAGAACCGCCGGTGGCCGTCGGTAACCGCTGGTAATCAACCGACGGTGTAATTCCATTACCGGCGGCTGGCAATTGGCCGTCCGGTATCGTAGTTTCCGGCGGCCAAACCGCCGGGTAGCCGCCGGAAACCTGTAGCACCTGCAAAAAAAATTGACAGCATCCCCTCTATTTGAGGGAGGTTCACCCTAAAGTCTAAACCTGCAGAAAGAGCAATATATGTTGGGCAACACGCCGTTAATACCGGCGGTTTAACATATAAAAAACACCGGCAAATCGTCGTTAACAAACGGCGGTTTAACCGCCGGCTAAACCGCCGGTGACACCGGCGACCCATGAACCGCCGCCAGGAACCGCCGGTAATAGCCATTTTTCCTGTAGTGTATAAAAATTCAAAAACCTAATGTCCTCCCTCAAATTCTATGTTTAATCCCAATTGCTAGGGCCAGTGAATACATACTACTTTACAAGATTAGTTTGTTTCTACTTGTATTTGACCAACCTAAACCTCATAAAACCCCATCATAATCTCCAAATCATTAGCCAACATCTCATGACTCAATAACACTAAATTTTTTGGGGTTATTTTAGTCAAAATCTTGGTGAGCAAATCAACCATAGTTTTAATTTTTGTTTGTTATTTTAGCCCAATAACCTATTTCTATCCTCATATAAAATCCAAAAAATAAAAAATCAGAACATCACCATAAAACCTCAAAACTTTCAAATCTCATCTAAGAAGTTTCCTTGATTTCCAATTGGAATTTATGAATTCCACCTAATTTATAGGTAAATACACTCAAATCCCCAACCTTGGTTTGTTACGGATATAACTTATCTATATCACTTCCATAGTACATTTGAACTACTTAAACTTCCCAAAACCATACCAGACTCTCCATAATGAAATTTTAATATTCTCAATTTCAAATCAAGTCCAAGTTACTTGATTTGGATAATTGGAGAGGAATATCCATTGGGTAAATGTTGGAGATCCATGTTTTGACAAATTATAAGAATTATGGCTCACCACCCAAACTCCATAAGCCTTATTCCAACCTTGAAATTAACTCCTCCAAATTAACCTTAACTCTTCGTAATTTATCTTAGAAGATTTCCCCCTCCTTTTAAAATCCACCAATTGATCACATTAGTGATCTAAACTCCAACATCCACACTCATAATCAACATCTCGTTTAAGAGGTCATTGCCTCCCACTTTAGCTCCTTTGATCTACCATATGTGTTATCTTTTAGTGAAAATAAATAAAGTTTATAAAATATGTATTATTAGGAAGAATATATTACAAATCAGGTTTTGTGCAAGGGCATATATAATAATGAGAATATTCATGTTTGTAAAGGCCACTGTATTTCATGCTGGTAGGGGATTATTCGTTCTAAAAGGAATCCAGCGTTATTTTTCGCAAAAACATTTTCATAAATAGCATAAGTCAAATAAATTAATGACGATTATAATCATTGAATGCATTTTAATGGAGGCTTAATTTTGTTCTACAATAACATGTCTATGGCATAGTCTATTCTTTTCAAGTCTCATGTCCATAGTTTCAAGCTTAAAATTAACAAAGATGGCCTTTCAACATTCTTCTCCTTTCTAAGTGAAGGAGAGGACATATGGTTGGTTGAGCATTTTCAATGGACTTTCTATTAATCAGTCATCAATTTTAGAGTCCACAATTCCTTCTCTAATGACCACCCTATGAGCCTTCACTCCTTGTCCATAGAAGGACATTACATCTAGTGCATCCTCTATCACTCCATCTACAAGATATTGATGATTCTGTCAAACTCATTCAAGTTCTTTCCCTAGTTACTTATAATTTTCTCACGAATCTACCAATAAATATTCAAGGAATTATTTTTTCATCATGTATCAAAATTCTTTGGAGTTATCAATTTGATTTTGTTATGGCATTATAGTATCTATGTTTATTTGTTTTTATGGCATTTTGAGATTTATTTTACTTTTTTATGAATATATTGTTTTATCATGTATGTGTGGAAAAATTATTTTGTGCGTAAATCAGACATAGAACTTCATCCGGAGACCAACCAAAATGTGCCATGTCAGCAATACTGAGGCGTGGTACCGAGCGTTACCGAACAGTGCCGAGCCGTGGTACAGTGCACAAGGTGACGTGGCACATTCTGATTGGTCTCTAGACGGCATTCATCATCCGCACATAATAAGTTTTCATATGTGTGAGGGTCACTACCCATTTTATTGTGACAAGGGGTAATAGTTGTTGTATGGGTAATGTTGTATGGTTGGAGAAGTTTAAATAAAAAAAAAAATCATATAAATAATTACAACTATTACCTCAATGAAAGCATGTTCTTTTTCTTAGTTCATTTATATCTCTATTGTGTATCAATTGTACTTGTGATCTTTTGTGTGATATGTGCTTTGAAGAATATCTTATAAGATATTAGCTTTTAATATATAAATGCTTAGTGTAAGGGAGATGGTTATTCTCCAAATCTTGATTTTGCAAAGAGTTTCTTATTAAACATTTGTCATCATAAAAATGAGAAAGATTATTAAACTCATGAGCCCAAAAAGATTTAATTAAATTTTTATTATCAATATTAGATCCTTGGGTCATCATGCGGGTTGGGCAATCCTACATTGTTTATAAAATTTGTCGAATTCAGGTTGACCCGCCAACTTGACTTTGCTAAAAAAATAACTATTTTTAATATTTTTTCCTTAAATTATTTTATTTGTTATATAATCTTCTTATTTTAAACTAATTAACTTAAAATATATGGTTGGATATTTAATAAAAAATATACTTTTAATTAAAATGTGTTATTAGGTTGGGTTCAAATTGCTAGGTAGTTGGTTCGATTTGACATGTTTCGGGTCAAGTCAACTTTACGTTGGACCCAAACTCAACCCATTGACTCATTTTTACACCCCCTATTATTTGCTTGCATATGATTCAAGTTTGTTACATCATTTATGTATTTTGTGATTTGATTATTATTTGCTCCTAACATAATGTGGTATAATGATAATATCTACGATTTAAATTTCTAGATATAAATTAGTTTGAAAAATTTTAAATTAGCCCAATTCAATCCCCACCCCTTAAACAATAAATAGACACCCCCATAATAGTTATTCTTAACCTAGGAAATTCCTAAATTGAGTGCATGATAGCTTTATTTGATATATGGCAAAGCGCTCACTAAGCAAAATTATGGGATTTTTTTTTTCTTTAGTGCCACCTCCTTATCGTTAGGCTTCATTTGGGACTGATTTTTTTACCGCTTCTTAAAACAATTTTTTAGTACAAAAATTTTGTACTAAAAAGTTATTTTAAGAAGCAAGAAAAAAGTTTTCCCAAACGAAACCTTAGTTTCATTGTTACACTTTTTTGAAGCGTAATTCATACCCTTCTCCTTAGCAACTCTCACCTTGACCCTTCATCACTTGATACCAACTTATTGATGCCATCTCACAAACCATTTGGCCATTTTCTCATCTCAATGCTTTCAAGCAATGACTCTCATCTTTACAACTTCACATAATACTTGGTGGGACAATTGGTCCATTTAGCCACTACAAAAGAACAAAAATCACAGTGGAATTGCATCATTGCAGAAGCACATCTTAAACTCTTTCAAGTGGCGACTCTCATGGATTTCTCTGCTCTTGAAGTGATCCATTTCACCAGCTCTGAAATAATGAACCTTATTTCCAAGTAATATCCAACGTAGTGGGATAAAGGCTTGATGTTGTTGTTGTTGTATTCCCAAGTAATATCCAACTACATCCTGCTTCCTTCCTTAGCTTTCGGTCTTGCGACTCTCATTTCCCTTGCCTCTTCCTGCATTCCACTTTTGGAATACATATTTGCACTGAGCATATAAGAAGCAGAGTCATCTGGTGCTAGATCGATCAACCGTGTTGCGACAAGCTTTCCGAAACTCCGATCACCGCAAAACTTGCATGCATTTACCAAACTCCTCCACAGCTGAGGTTCATCTCTAAATTCACCATATTTGATCAACTTCATTGCTTGTTCCAGACCCCCTTTTCTTCCCAACAAGTCCACAAGGCAAACATGGAGCTCAAGTGCAGGTTTGATACCATAATTTTCCTTTACCCTTTGGAAAATTCTGATACCATCATCTAAATAACCTGAATAGCTACAAGCTTGCAAAATGGATACCATAGTGGTCTCATCTGGCTGTACTCTTTCTGTAATCATGTTTTCATAAAGTACCAATGCTTCCAAACCTTCACCATGAACTGCATGAGCTGATATTATGGCATTCCATGTGACAATATCACGCTTAATCATTTCATGGAACTTAGCAGATGCATCTCCTATGCATCCACACTTTCAATACATAGAAATTACTGCATTTCCAATGGCAACATCTTCATCAAAACCTGTCTTAATCCCATAAGCATGGAAAGCTTTTCCATAGGCAGCCAGCGACTGATCTGCTGATAAGCACAGAAGCCGAGTACAAGTTATAGCATCTGGTTTCAGTCCACTTGACCTGAGCTTACTAAACAGATCCATTATATCATCTTCAGCTCCAAATGTTTCCAAAGATCCATCTAAAATAACATTGAAAGATGCTATGCCGGTGTTCCGAAGACTATCAAAAACCGCCTTGGCTTCTTTTGCTCTCCCAGATTTAGAATATGCATCAGTAAGAGCAATAGCAACAAAATCATCTAAGGCATACCCAAGCTTACAAACACAACCATGAATATGAGATGCCATTTTATAATATTTGTACTGAGAACAGACATCAAGCACTGTACTCAAACAACTGGAATCAAAACCAAGACCTAGTTCAAAAAACTTGGCAAACCAATCAATTATCCCATCTTCGAATCCGCTCTTCACACGAATGGGAATAATGGCAGTCCAGGAGACCAGATTCCTGTCTCTCATTGTACCAAACATTTTCTCTGCATCTGCTGTCAGTTCATGCTCCCCATATCTTAATAAGGGCATTTCCTACAGAAATCTCACATAAAGCACCACATTTAATGGCTAAACCATGAATCTGTCTTCCTTCATTTATACTTATACTTCCATCACAAGCACTTAGTGTTTGTGAATGTATATTCGTTGGGCTGAAGACCAGTTTTTAGCAGATATATGAACATTAGAACGACTTTCACCCAATTTTTATTCTTCTTGTAATCCAAGATTAATGAATTCAAGCACCGGATATCAATATCAACCATTTCCATGAACAAATACTCTATATCTTCAATCCAGCCATTACTCGCATACATGGAAGCTAAAGAAGTGCCAACAGCAACATTGTTCTCAACGTCTATTTTAGTAGCCAAAGCATGGACCTGCTCCCCAATACCCAAGTCGTCTTCCACTGAGTGCAAAATACAGGAACAAGTGTGCTCATTAAACTTCTCACCAGACTCGTACATTTTTCACAAAGTTCTAAACAGATTATCAAAGTCATGGATAGAAGAATAGCCATTAATGAGGGAAATCCAGGAGATGGTGTTTCTAATGGGCATTTCGTCGAATACCTGATGTGCAGACTCTACTATACAAAACTTTGAGTACATGTTGTTGAGGTTGTTCCATGGAAGGTGTCGAGAACCTTAGCGGATTTTATGAGGAAAGCGTGGATGGAGAGGCCCAAGCTGAGATCTTTTAGTTCGATGGATGCTTGGAGGAGATGGAGCCAGTCTTGCTGGAGATTGAATTGTCCAACTGATTGCGAGTTGGTTCGGTGGAGAGAAGTTTGATGTGTAGAAGGAAATGGCTTTGGAATTGGAAAGAGAATTGAGGAGATTTTAGGGTTTTCTAGGGCTTGGGTTTGATGAAGGAGAGGAAGGGAGAGCAGGTTGAAGGAAATGAGAAGGGGGTTGGGGGAGAAGTAAAGACATGAGATTATGAGGAGTTTGGTTAAAAAATTCATGTCTTCGTAATTCTTCATATGAAGAGATGTAAAGTTACACAACTCCCCTTGGTCTATTGGTTGAGAGCTTAGGCTTCCAACTAAGAGGTCCAAGGTTCGAGTCCTTGTGTATGCGTTGTGTGTGTGAGTTTGCCTTAAATGGCCTAAATGTCCCAAAAAAAAAAAAAAAAAAAAAAAGAGATGTAAAGTTCTGACGTAGTGCCGACTGTTAAGATAGGAAGGCGGTACGATTTTCTACAACAAAATTTATATGCATTTATACATGTTTTTTTTTGGACAATCTTATGTTTTTTTTTGGACAATCTTAACATTTTTTTTTTTAATCATGATTGAAATTTATTCAATCATTTTTTTAAAGGATCTAGGGGTGTCAATATTGGACACAACCCTAAAATCCGACCCGAACACGTCACGGAAATTTTGGGTTTGGGTTAGAGTTTTTGATCTGTTTCAGAAATCGGGTTGGGTTCGGGTTGACCTGGAAACCCAAAAATGACCTGGATTGACCCGCTGACCGACCCGGACCGCAGTTGCCCGCGTCCGATCGGTCTGCTCGCCAAGCTGTCCCAATGACCCGCCTGCCCCTGCTGTAGCGTCGAATGACTCGCGTCACACCGCTACAGTGTTCGATGCACGAACTGTCTAGTGTCCGGAAGCATCAGAATGCGGAACCGAAACAGACGGTTGATTTATAGGATTTGGCTTAGTAACCATGAACTGACAGTTGATTTTCGGGATTTGGATCAGTAAGCGCACGAACAGAAGATGGATTTACGGGATTTGACTGAGTAAGAGTGTGAATGGAAGAAATTTTTTACGTCAACTCGATTGAAATCGGGTCGTGTCGGGTTGACCCGAACCGAAGCGGGTCGGGTTCGGGTCCGAAAAATCGACCCGTTTGCAAAACTGGATCAGGTTCGGGTTGACCCGAGTAATACCGAGTCAGCTCCGGGTTCAACCCCAACCCGACCTGTGACCCGAAATTGACACCCCTAATCAACCTATTTGATAAGTTTTCATAATATCATGATTAACAATTATATATATATATATATATATATAGTCGTCGCACTTAAGAGTGTCAATATTTGACACGTCTCGAAAACCCGACTCAAATCCGATCCGAATATTTTGAGTTAGGGTTGGGTTCAGGTTGACCATGAAACCTGGAAATGACCCCGAAAAAAAGGCTTCTGCCTGTGTCACGTCGAGCCGCTGTCACGCGTGGCATTGCTTGCTGCAATCACGTCAAAGCCTTCCTCGCATCGTGTTTGCCCGCTATGCCACTACCCGCATCGCATCATAGCCTGCCGTCCGTCGTGTCGCATCGAGCTGTTGTCGTTGTCGCTTTTGCCCGCATTGTTGCAGCGTATCGCTGCTGCCGCTATTGGAGGGCAGCCATAGTTACGTGATTTGGTTGAATAAACACGCAATTTCTGTTATTGGTGAACCTGAAGCGAAGTTATGAAATTGGACTTATGAGTCGGATTGATTCAAACTCGAAGCGGGTTGGGTTCGAATCTGAAAAACTGACTCATTTTTTTATTAAACGGATCAGATTGAGTGGGGTTGAATAATGCGGGTTCAATTTTGAAAGAGGAAGAGAGAGAGAGAAAGGAACACCCTCCATCTCTCTTTTGGTGCCAAGCAAGAACGGGGAACCCTATACCCTGTATGTATATTCCTCAAATGAAATCCTAAAACCCTACAAACTGAAGCAAGAACCCTGAATCCCCCATCGGCGCCGAGGACCTTAATGTTTTCGTGCAAAAAGGTTCGAAATTTATCTCCATTCTTGCTCTTCCTCCCGTTGAAATCCTACGCGAAACCTCCATGCTGTTTATCAGTGCAAACAATTGAAAGACTCGCATATTTTTCGAAGCCTCATCTCCTCCGTGAAATATGCCTTGAATTTAGCCGGCAGTTCTCTTGTTCTGCTGCTCCTAACTCCATGAAACTTCTTCTGGACAACGTAGTACTCGGTATCGGCAGTCTGGAAGACATGGAGATCAGACTCGAACAAATGAACATTAGGGTTACCCCTGACCTAGCCACCAAGGTCATCCATTCTTGCAAAATCCTTCCTGCATCAACCAGTATTGGCAGTGGCAGAAGCAGGAGCAGAAGGCTTCTGCGTTTTTTCATTTGGTGTCTTCGCAACAGAGATGAGGACTTTGGGGACGATGTTTTCAACTGTGCGATCCGGGCATTCACTGAGATGAAGGATCTAACTGCCATGGCGATAGCCATTTCTGAGCTTCAGAAGATGGGATGCAGGATGGATGCCGAAACCTTTGTCATGGTAGCTGAGACTCTTGTGAAGGCTGGCAAGGTGGATGAGGCTATTCTGTTGTTCAGGAACGTGGTGGAGAAGAAGATGCCATATGAAGGGGATAATTTGCCTTGCATCACAGTAATTGTCCATGCCCTTTGCAGCAAAGGGTATGCAAGGAAGGCTGAAGGTGTTGTTTGCCGTTACAGGGACAAGCTACAGGAGGAGAACATTGGAATCATTTACCGGAGCCTCCTTCATGGATGGTGCATTTATGGGAATGTAAAGGAAGCTCAAAGGATTTCAAAGGAGATGAAATCAATTGGGATTAATCTTGGTTTATCATCCTACAATGACCTTCTTCGCTGCATTTGTAATCGAAATCTCAAGTTCAATCCATCTGGACTTGTCTCAGAAGCAACTGATTTGATGATGGCCATGAGATCATCCGGTGTCACTCCAACAACTGTTAGTTTCAACATTTTGTTATCTTGTTTAACCAGAGCTCGTAGGGTGAAGGAAGCTTGCAATATCCTTTCTTCAATGATGCATGGAGAGGTGAAATCTTCCCCAGATCAGGTAACATATTATCTAGTCCTCAAAGTCCTGTATTTGACAAATAGGATTACTAAAGGCAATAGAATTTTGGATAAGTTGATTAGTAATGGAGTGATGGTTGAAGCTCGGTTCTTTCATTGCTTGATTGGCATTCTTTGTGGAATCGAAAATGTAAACTGCGCTGTAGAAATGTTTGAGAAGATGAAAAGTCAATGTAGGGAGAACTTAGGGCCAACATATGATTTATTGATAGAGAAGCTTTGCAGAAATGGAAATTTTGATTTAGGAAAACATTTTTATGATGAGGCAATAGAGAATGGTGTAGCACTCAAAATTTCAAGTGATTTACTGGATCCCTTGAAGACCCAAGTGTTTAAGCCAGCAAGATCACAAGAAAAGATCATTCTGGGTGAATATAAGGGCAAGGTACTTCTTAGACGTAGAAGAGGCACCAAAAGATAAAAAACATAGGAGTTAAGTCATTTGGTGATGTTTTTTAGTGCTTTTTCAAATACCCAACTTTGGAAAATTTAGATACATACCATTTTATACCATCATATTTACATATTTAACACCCAAAACTTTAACATTAAATACATACCATCCTATATTATTATAATATCAAATATACCACTGATATTTTTTTTCTACAACTCATATATTTCATTTCTTCTACTCATATTTGATATGAAAATGAACTATGAGTGGTATGTATGTAATATTAAAGTTTTAGGTGTTAAATATGTAAATAGATTAATATAGAATGGTATGTATGTAAATCTTCGATGAGCTACTCTGCTTGTTAACAACTGTGGCGAAGTCATGAATGGAGGCACCAGCAAGAGTATTAGTCTGTGCTGTATGTCACCCAAAAAAATATTCTATATAAGTTTCTGATGGTATAGAAACTCCACATTACCAAATGAAGCTTAAGCCAATTGACATTTGGCAATGTAAATTTTATTTTGGTTTTGCATTTTTATATCGAGAGGGGCATAGTTTGATAGTTTGATACTAAATGCTTTATGATTCTATGCAAATTGGTTGATAGAGTACCATATTGTTTCATTTGACAGAATCTTGTGCTTTTATTTTCTGATTGTCTTCACTTGGTTTTGTAAATGGCCATGCATAAACTGTCATGCTTAGAAATGATAGTTAGGCTTCGTTTGGGACGGTTTTTTTGCTGCTTTTTAAAACAATTTTCCAGTATAAAAATTAAAAATTTTGTACTAGAAAGTTGTTTCAAGAAGTAGTAAGAAAGTTGTCCAAGCGAAAGCTTATATCTCAAGAACAGACTATGGATGTCTGCTTTGGCCTCCCTCTGGGACGATGGACCAAATTGCTGAAACAGAGAAGAAGAAAATACATAGCAGCTGTATTTTGTTTTCGTATATCTTCTATATGTAACCTACATTATATGCTCACAACAAGCATATGAGCTGCATACAGGAAAAGTAGAAAACAAAGGAATGATGAGATGCTTTCAGTTATACAACAACGGTGAAGATTAAAGGTTTGCTTCTTAAATCAGCTTTTTAGTAAACAAATTTAGAAAGCTGTTTTATGAAGTAGTAAGAAAGCTGTCTCAAACGAAACATACATAAAAGCTGATAAAAATATATCAGATCACAGCAGAAAAAGTGCCATAAAGGTGAGATAAGGACTGCTGAATATTATAGGTAATCGAGCATACCAAGACTGCTTATCATCCCCTTCAAGTTAACAATTTGTTCATTAATTGGTGTGACATAGCTCTTGAAAATGTTTGATTGCCATTGGTTTAGCGAATATATCAGCTGGTTGATCCACTGTATTGATGTGATGAGCTGTGATCAAACCTTTTTTTTTTTAACACAATTGCGAATAAAATGAAAGTCAATTTCAATGTGTTTTATTTTGGCATGAAAAAGGGGATTATTAGTAAGAGCTACGACGGAGACATTATCATGATAAAGATCATTGGATTGCACAATGGGAAAGCAAAACTCTTGAGAGAGATGTCTAAGAAAAATTCTTACTTGCGGCGTTCGGATTCACCTCCGGAAAAATCTGAATGCGTCACGTCGCCCGGGGCTCAATGCATCCGAGTGACGTTGCACGTCCGGATTCGCCTCCGGATGATTCGGACGCCGCACGTAATAATCTCTCCTCAACCTAATAAGATCTATGGCTGCCGCCACTAAAGCATGATATTCGACTTTGCTAAAGGACCGGGCAACTATCTTTTGCTTCTTAACTTACCAGGAGATTAAATTCTTTCTAACATAAGCACAATTTCCTTGCTGTAGATTTCTTATTCACAGAATCTCCACCTCAATCTGAATCAAAATATGCATAAATAATAACGTTGCTTGGTAAAATGATGCCACGATGATAAAATCTAAATTTGAGCAAATGGGTATAGATAAGGTAGCAAACCAATTCCCTAGGGGTTTGCTTTAATCTATTAAATAGAATGGTTCAAAAAAAAAACATAATCTGGATGTTTTGAATCTTGAATACTAGGATATTAAGTAGGTATGTAAATGAGTCGAGTCAGAGTAGTGGCCTTATCGAGCTCGGCTCCTTAATCAGAAAGTCGGCTAGAGCTCGAACTTGAGTTCTCTATTCAGGCTCAAAAGGCGAACTCGAACTCGATCTCATCCCATTATAAATGTGCACGAGCCAGCAAATGAGCTTCAACGGGAATTTTATGATTTAAGCGGGATTTTAAAATATTTAAATTTAATAAATATGTTTAGCATTTTTTATTATTTAATTATTTAAATTTAATAAATAAAATAAAAATATTTAAAAAAAAAAGTAATAATTATTCAAGCCAGCATGCAAGCTAATAAGCTGAACCTTATCAAGCTCAATCTCAAGCTAACGAGCTCGAGCTCAACTGGTGAGTTCGATAAACTCGACTTGTGAGCTCATAAATGAGTCGAACTCGAGCTGGCTCAACTGATTTGGTTCGACTCGTTTACACCTCTACGATTAAGTCATGTAAACCGTATCATATAGGGAACCATATAAGAAGGCATTAGACACTTCTAAATGTAATACTTTCAATTGAAAAGTAACAGCCACTATTAAAATAAATTTAGTTTATAGTAATTATTTTGAGAGGCTATTTTGCTTGAAGTAAACTGAATGCAGATGAACTATTTTTTCTGTTTGGTTGGGTGTATGCAGAGTAAAGTAAAATCAGTGTATCATAAACTATCATTTAGTTGGTTGGTTGAGTGACTACAAAGTAAAGTAAAAATAATCTAATTTTATCTAAAATATTTAAATTCCACATTAATAATTATAATTTTATGAGATTTTTAAAATTTTTATATACATTAATAAAATACATTGATAGATGAGCTATCGTGAGTGACAGGGGTTTCAATATTTGACACGACACGAAAACCTGACCTGAACCCGACCCAGAATTTTCGGGTTAGACCCGACCCATTTTCAAAATGGGTCAGGTTCGGGTTCCCGAAATCGACCCAACCCGTTTGAAAAACGGGTCGGGTTTGGGTTGACCCGACGAGTTACCGGGTCAACCCGAAAACCCGTTTGAACCCCTGCCCGCGAATCTGCCCACTGCCTGCAAAGCTGCCCGCCCCATGCTAGCACGCTCGCGCAGCTGCTCGCTCGCCCGCACGGTTGCCCGCTCAACTACCCGCACGGCTGCTCGCTGCTACCATCAACCTCGCCTTCAAACCCGCCCCGCGCGACCACACCCGCCCGGCGCTACCTCGCCCGCCCTGCGCGCCCGCCCCGTGCGAACCCTGCGAGCACACCCGCCACGTAAATAGTGCCCGTGCGCCAGGCAGCCAGCCTTCCCGGGTCGGGTTAGGTCGAGTCAACCTGCCAACCCGCCGGGTCGGGTCCGGTTCGCATTTCTGATCCGACACCTTCCCGGGTCAGGTTAGGGTCGACCACCCGTTTGAACCCGGGTCAGTTCCGAGTTCGACTCGAACCAGACCCGTGACCCGAAATTGACACCCATTCGTGCCTTTATAGTACTTTTTAGCAAATTAACAACATATCAGCTGAGAAAATATTACTACATGAAATTTATAACATATAATCTCTTTTCAGTTTAATAAAGCTCAATAGAGTTTAGTTAAACTATACAACTAAAAATTCCAAAATATTTACAATGAAAAACCACGTAATCATCACTTAACAAACTTTATAATAACTATAACGTATCTGTTGGCATTCAAAAGAATTCTTCTTCAATAATTCTCCTTCTTTTTGCTATCATAACTCACCTAAGCTTTCAAGAAAAAAAATATCTGTAATTATAAAATAATAATCAAATTGATGAAATTGTTAAAGAATGTTCTACTACAAAGGGTTAAAAACACAACATATCAATTTCTTTCTTCTAATCCAAATGAATCATTTGTTTAACTCCTTTCACATCTATCGAGCTTTCGATTCCATAGGTTTGGAGATGAAGAAATGAATCTTTGCTATGTTCTTGGATAAGTTATCATATATAGTATCAATCTCTTCCTCTAAAAATCTTGAACTGTTAGATAATTATGTCATTTGGTTCACCATGATCTCTTGCACCCTATCATTCATCGAGATATTAAGAGCTCAAACATACTCCTTGATACAGATTTCGAGCCAAAGGTTGTTGATCGATTTTGGAATTATAAATTTGCAAATATTTGTTGTGACTCATGAACTTGTGTATGCATGCATGATGCATGCATGATAATATATATCAAGCCACTTCGTACGTGCAGGAAAAATAAATCCTACGAATCTGGATTATGAATTTCTCCTTTTTCATATGGGACATTTATAGTTGGAGACATGAAGGAGGGTTATAATTTTATTAATAAATTTCAAACATTTTTTATAATTATTTTGAAAAAATTCAATTTTTTACTATTTTTAATTGTAAAAACATTTAACAAATCTGAAAAAATGTTCAGGGGTTAAACATTCTTTTGAAACATTTTTTTTTTTCAAAATTATAATATCATGTTGTAATTCTCCCAAGATCCATTTTCAGATAACAAAAATTTTGAAACCCAAAAATTGGGACTTTTATTACGTCCGGTGCAAGGACGTAGAGGAACGTCCGGTCGGAGGCAATTTTTCGTCAAAAAATTAGGTATTTGCTCGGTACAACTTGGTATTATTTGATAATAATGAGGAATACCGTTCTCTGAAGACCAATACCGAGTTATACCGAGCTGTACCGAGAAATACCGAGTTGTACCGAGTTTTTCTGGGAAAAACTCGGTACAACTTTTGTATAACTCAGTATTTGCTCGGTAAAGCCCGGTATAACTCGGTATTGGGTTTTCAAATGATGGAATTCTTCGTTATTGTTTGGTATTGCTCGGTATTTGCTCGGTATAACTCATTTTTTGGCGGGAATTTGCCTCCGACCGGACGTTCCTCTACGTCCGGTCGGAGGACGTAATAATTGTTCTAAAAATTGGGGCAATGGTTAAGTCATAAAAAATTTAAACTAATCAAGTATGAATTCGACATGTAATATTTTAATCAAAACTCTCAATTTTCAAATTTAAATTTGAGATCATCCTTTAATTTGTAGTTTTATTTTAGTAAATTTATAATTATTAAAATGAGTGTTCCAATGATACAAAAATCTTAAAAGTTCTTTAATTTTTTCCCCCAAAATAAAACTAAATAAATAAACATTAAAACTGGCGGGAAATGTGCAGAATAACTAACTGGTCGTTAGTGTAACCGTGGTACGTACTACATCTCTCTTCTCGCATGCATGCCTCCGGCTATTCTGGTTGGAGATTGATCCTGCTGGGAGCTTTACAGGCTTGAGCATTTGGCCTCGAGGTACCTCCATTTCCTTATGATTTTCAGTTTAGATTGTCCAGTTTAGGATAAAAGCTTTATTTTATTGGTCTCAGTTTTGCTTTTGGACAAGAAATAGCTCTCTTACGTGCTTTCCAAAATTAAAAAAAAAAAAAATTTATTTCGATAGCAGCGAGATAGAGGCGTTAATCTTGGTGATCGAGTAATGTTTTCCAATTAGTTGTTGTAACAGTTTCTTAAATATATTCTTTAAGCTAAATTTTTCTTTTGTTTGAATTAGGAGGGATGGATCACTTTGAAGTGGATTCGGAAGTAGCTGAAGCCCTCACTGGCTTCCTCAACGACGACGACCCTTCTCTCCACTCCATTGACACACTCTTTCAAAACGACGACTTCGTGGCCGGCTACATTCAACAGCAACCACCACCGCTTTTGGAGCAGCAGCCGCCACCACAGCTTTTTGAGCCAAATGTATATCCTGCAATGGCTCCTGGCTGCAGTGCTTCTCCCAGTTTGTCAGCTCAGAGTGTGGCAGCAAGGAAGCGGCGAATGAGGATCAGCAGGAAGACGCAGGAGCTTGCCCGGCATATCCCCGGCGGCATCAAGTTGAGCACTGCGGATATGTTCCAATCTGCGCATAAATATATAATGTATCTTGAAGCTCAGCTCGCCCTTCTTGAACTAATCACTCCCAGTGTTCAGGAATGCGGAAGTAGAAAGGAAGATGAATATTTATATGTATTGTTAGCTTCTCCGGCAATGCAGGAGAGGCTGGCAGCCGAAGGGATGTGCCTCGTGCCTTTATATGAGTTGCCTTGAGGAAACCGGCCAGTGTAGAATACCTTACACAGTACTTCAGCTTGATTTTTACCTTTTAAACCATTTAGTTGTTGGTACAGAAGTTGTTATTGAATTTGGTAGCTGAAAGCATCAAAATCATTCTTAGATTTTTCAGATGCATCTCTTTCTATAATTTACCTGAAGAGTTTATTGTTTCTCCTGCGGTGTATTTAAAAAGCTAAATGGCAAGCCATTATATGTGCTTATAGAATCAGATTGATTGTATTTGCCCTCGCTCATTCTAAAGCTGAGAGCTAGAGTTGATATTGACGGTGTGCATTGATCTTATAAATGATGACGTGTGTTGGTATTACTAATGGTGGTAGATGATGAAGTTAGTGGGCAGAAGAGTAGCGATGCAATAATGATTAAAAGGTTGTAGGTCAGTGGATCATAGTCAGAAGACAGTGGCCAAAGTTGTATAGTTAGGCGATTATAGTTAATTTGAAGAAATCGTAGTGGTCCACCAGTAGTTCGAAGGATTGTAGCTGTTGATTGTAGTCAGACCAAGATGGTTCAAAAACCATCATCGTGGGACGATTGTTGGAAACTGTGGTTGGAGGGCAGTAATTGGGAGATTGATGGAGGTCGAAAGATCACCATCAGACGATGATGATCGGAGAATCGCAATCGACTGGTAAGAGATATTTAAATGATCATAGCCAAGATATGAGGATCGTAGTCAGACGATGGTCATTCAAAGACCATAGTCAACTGACAGTGGTTCATAGTCACGTGACGATGAAAATCGGAAGTTCAAGTTTTTTTTTATTTTTGCTTTTTAAAGCCACTTTTAATCACAATTTTAAAAATATTTTTTAAAATACAATTTTTTTAAGATAAAAATTTAAAATAATTGTGAAAAAACTATCTTCCAAGAACATTATTTTTTTACTAACTATTTTTCTTATAAAAAAATAGTTTAAAACCTATTCCAAATAAAGCTTTAATACAATTTAAAATTTTTATTTGTTTCTAAATAAATATAAAATTTTAATATTATATGTACAACAATAACAATAACATCAAGATTTTAAGAGTCAAATACTCATTTAAATATAATAAGAAAAATCATTTTTAATAATTTATAGCAAAGTCTTTCTATTAAGGTCTTTTTCTACCTTTTATATGACCAAATCATCTATCAAGATTCTCTCTCATATAAAATATATAAATAAATATAAAAAATAATTTATCATGTGCATTAATTCACATATGAATAATTTAAATTATTTGGGCCCCTATAGAAATTTTGTTTTATACAGCTTCTTAAGATATCTTGGGCCCCTATTTATTCCTAAAAAAATGTCAATAGGAACCCTTTTTCAACAATTATTATTATTATTATTATTATTTTAAAATTATTTTCCAAACAATTATATGCTAGCTGGCCCAAATTCAAATTATTCCTCTCGTAGACTAATTTGTATGCCTTTCTATTGGGCATTCCAAAGACTAAAGCACGGCCTTTTTACTGTTTTTTAAAGCATCTTTTTAGTATAAAAATTTTATTTGTTGTACTAAAAAGCTACTTTAAGAAGCAGTAAGAAAGCCGTCCCAAACAAAGCCTAAGTGAGCCGAGCCGGTTGACAGATCGGCTAGCATATTTGAACTTGATTTGTTAGCCAATACTTGAGCGTGTATATTAAACGAACTCGAGTTCGAGCTCAACCTGGCTAGACTAATAAGTTTTTTAAGCCATTTGATTAGCTTTAAATATATTTTAAAAAGAATTTAAATTAGAAATATATTTTAATCTTTTTAAATTAATTCTATATTAAAAAATTCCATGTAAAACTAAAAAATCTAGTTCAACAACCGAGTCAAGCTCGAGCTTTCCAAACAAGCTCCAACTTATATAACGAGCCGAGCTCGAGCTTAGTAATCGAGCTTGAACTTAGTAAATGAGCTTAGGCTCAGTCAGAACTAAATAAACTAAGCTTGATTAGACAGATACACGACTCGACTCAATTCATTTACAGCCCTAATAGAGAAGAATTTATTTCGTGTGGAGTCTAGATGTAGCTCGAATTCGGACTCCAATGAGATTGCGCTACGTTTCCTGAATACACACTAGGTATAAGTTGTACAAAAGACTATGTACAGACAATATGAGGCAATCTCATTGGAGAGCCTGAATGCAAGTAATAATTTCTCCTACTAGAGAAGATCTACTACAGTAGAAATATATTAGCCATGGATCATTAAAACCAGCATCAAGTGTTAAGCATTACAGAGAATGGCTTGCATATGAATTCCTCAACCTGAGCATTATCGTCTTCGAATGGTTCACTCGAACCCCTTTCACCAGATCGAATCGATAAACCCTAACAGCTCATTCCAATCTCAATGATAGTTTCTGGAATTACTTGCAGCAAGAAATCATATCGATCGGTTGATGAAGGATCAAAATCTTCAATTCAATTGATGAATTGATGCTTACGTAATCTTGGTCTGCAGCGGCGGCGGCGGTTGCTGAAGCATTGATCGAATGCGAGAGAGGTGGCCGACGATCTCCCTGGCGTCGGGCCGATCATCCTTTTCACCGGCGACGCACCGGAAAGCGAGCTCAGCCACGGCCTCAATGCTCGCCAGATGAATCTCCTCTCCAGGAGGGGGCATCAGCACCGGATCCACCACCGCCCTAAGCTCCCCTAGTTGAATTCTCCCCACCACCATCTCCGCGAGAGACACCTCCCGCTTGTCCCTCCTCGCATCCACCGCTTTCATCCCTGTTAAGAGCTCCATCATTACCACGCCGAAGCTGTACACATCGCTCTTCTCCGTCAAACGGAACGTCCTATGGTACTCCGGATCTAGGTAACCGGGAGTCCCCTGCGGCCCTGTACAGCATCCATCCTCTCCATCTTCTCTCGCGAACGCTACGCCACCACCTCCGGAGGAGGCCGTTCCGCCGGCGAGGAGCCGTGACAACCCAAAGTCCCCGACCTTGATACGCATATCCCGCTCAACGAAGATGTTGCTCGATGTAATGTCGCGGTGGACGACGGGGGGTTTAAGGGCGAAGTGTAGGTATTCCATGGCGGCGGCGGTTTGGAGCGCGATGTCGACGCGGACGGGCCAGGTTAGGGCGACCTTACGGTATAGGCTGCGTGTGCCGTGGAGATGGTCGGCTAGGGTTCCGTTCGGAACGTAGTCGTAGACGAGAACGAGGCCGCGTGGATCGCAGCAGTAGCCATGGAGGCGGACGAGATTGGGGTGACGGAGAGAGGAGAGGATCTTGATCTCATTGCAGAACGAGCGAGTACACGCCGCCGCGGCAAGCGTCGGCTGACCCGGTCGCCGGTGAAGCCGCTTCACGGCGGCAATGCGGCCGTCGTCTAGCTGTGCCAAGTACACTGCTCCGAACCCACCGTCGCCGATCTTGCGCCGGGAGTCGAATCCGTTGGTCCATGACCTGAGCTGCTCGTAAGTGTAGATCGGGGCCTGCTGGATCTGGTGCCGGTCGAGCAAATCGGAGACGGAGGTGTTATCCCATCGCCGGCAAAAGGCGGCGATGACGAGGCAGGTGGAGAGGAAGATGACGGAGGAAACGGCGACGAAGACTGGGATTAATCGACTTCGGTGGTGGTGTGGTAGGTGGGAAGGAGACGGGAAGCAAAGAAAGGGTTTCGATGGGGAGGAGTTATTGAATCCGCAGAGGCCGGCTACTGACTGGCGGCAGTCGGAGCACTTGGCGAAGTAGGGGTCCGTTCTGGGGTTCCATTCAACGAGCACACCATTGCTGAGGAAGGTGGAAATTAATGCGAGGATATCTGGGGTGCAAAGGCGAGAAGGGGCAACAGGGGAGCGACGGCATGCTGGGAAGAGGGAGAGAGGATCGGCGGCGAGGCGGAGGTGGAAAGGGGAGAGCGAGCATGAGGAGACGTTCTGGTGGCACGGGAGAAGGGAAGAGAGAGAGTGGCAGGTCTCATCGGAGAGGCGAAAGGGGGAGAGGTTGAGAGGCGAAAGGGGGAGAGCAGGGCAAGTCGGCGAGGAAGAGATTGGGAGGAGGGGGGCGAGGAGGATAGAGTTGTTGGGGCGAACAGCTAGTAGGCGGAAAGAGGTGGAGTGGATGGAGATGAGTGAGAAGGGAGAGGAGCACTGGATCTGGAATGAAGGGTGGCCGCAGCCAGGAGAGGAGGAGAAGGGGAAGGAGGAGGGTGGGGAAGGGAAAGGGGGACAGGGAAGGCCGGCGGCGGGATGCGGCGAGCAAGGGTGGTGGGGCTGCGGTGGCGTCGAGATGACCGGAGACAGGAGGAGGAGGAGGGAGAGCAGAGTAACGGCAAGGTGTAGAGGGAAATGGGGGAATGGATGGGTAGGCATGGAAGAGACGAGCCGTGAAGAAGAGGAGGTCACGTGATTTAGACGTTAAAAGCTTGAATGGGGGTGAGAATTGAGGAATTAAGAAGTGGAGTGGGGTTGGGGAAGGAGCCGAGAGGTCACGTGATTTAGGTGGAGGTCACGCTTATTTTTGTTTAATTTGATTTGATTAATTGTACTTTATTTTCCAAAAAATTTAATTTGATGGAGTTCATAAAATTACTTATTAAATATGATATATGATGAAGATGAACCATATCAAAACTAAAAAATATAAACTATTCAAAGTAATATGCCTCGTGATCATAGAGAAATTAGATTTTACATATCTCATAATGCTTATATTTAGATAAATACACTTTTATAATTTTATTTAAAGGCATGCCCAATATTTACTTTTAGACTAAAATATTTTTATGTTACAATAAGAGAGAGAGAGTCCCTTATGCTGGAGAAATTATTCTGTACGGTTACCGGAAGTCATATAGAGAAGAATCAAGATGTGTCACATCATTTTTTTTAATATATATCGGGTGACATGACGCATCATGATTCGCCTCCGGAAGATCCGATGACCGCACAAAATAATTTTTCCTTATGTTGACATGAACATTCGAACATATATAATCATAACTCAAGCTTTTTGCTTTCAAGCATCTCCATCGGCGACGATCTCAACCTCATATTTTGAGTTTGAACTCCTTTTTCGAATGTATAATTAGGCCATTAGCTTCAAAGCAAAAATTTGAACTATGTTCCTTGATTTATTTGAAATAGACTAACATCATGATTTCTAAACTTTCTTGGGTGAAAGTCTTACATACTTTTGAGCGCTAGAGGCTATCTTGAATCATATATGATTGCAAGGCCAAGTTTTGGGTGGTTCAAATATACTAGTCAAATTATTTATCTTTTTTTTTAATATACTCTAATTGTGGTTGATTTGAAGCAAACGCGCGCTAATGCTAAAAATGACCAAATTAATCAAATAAGAGGAGGGAGAGTCAATCATTATGCATATTTTCCTTAGTGGAGCCTCTCATCAAAACTCGAGGAAATTAGATCATTGACTAATCATCAAACAAGTTTTGGGAGATGATTAATTGTCATTCACCATTAATGCTAAGAAAGGGTGGACTAATAAGAATGGGTGAGTGGGAACTTGATACCATATGCAGCTTCTTGGAGCACTCAAGATAATCATATATTAGCTAAAGAATGTCGTCACGATATATCTTCTTAATGAAATCCTTAGAATTGTAATAATAGTTCTTATTGTTGAGCACTATGAAGTGGTGGAAAGAAAAATATTAGGTGTGAATTATTTTGTTAGACACCTTTGATTTTCTAATATTCGAGTTCTTAATCAAACATATCTTCACAAGACAATGAAATATCTTACAAACTCTATATCATATAAATGATTAGTATTTCTCAAGCTTTTGTTTGAGAATGGAATTCCTCTTGTCCATCTTTGGTTGTTTCTTAGGCTATATTGATCATAACGCTAGTTTCCTTCCTTTATTTATATGGGTGAAGGCTATATTTGTCTCCATTTCATATAGAGGGACTATAAAAGAAATAATGTTTTAGAATTAGTGTGAGGAAACTTACTCTTTTTGGGGAAAATAAGAAAATACGACGTCCTATAAAATGACAAATTTTCTTAACAACTTTCAAAAGTTCATACTGTAAAAACCTTTAAGTGTGGATTGATCAGATCATCTATTTTATTTAGAATGATTATAATTATATGGTGATTTTAGAGTTGAGACTCAAATCACAAACTCAAATTCATCCATTATAGTATATAATCAACCAATAAATTAGAGTTGGACTAACAAACTACCTTCAAGTCACCTATAGTGCTCTTTCTGTGCACTCATAATAATCTCTGGATGAAGGGATCCTTGATCTCAATAAATGAGAAAAATGATTCATTCATCATACTTGCTAGTTTAAGAGGAAAGAAGTATGTATATATTATTATTGATGATTAATTCATATTTTCTTGGGAAGTATTCTTCGTTAGCAAGGGTGATGCAATTTTTAAATTTATAAAATTTGTAAGGTGAATTCAAAAATAATAAAGAACTATTTATTATATCAATTAGAAGTGATAATTGAGGAGAATTTTAAAAATAAAAAGAAAAATTGAAATTTTTTGTTTTGAAGCTGAAATTAGACAAATGTTTTGCACTTATGACAACATAGTAGAATGATGTTGTTGAAAGGAAAAATAAAAAGTTATTAGATATGAAAAAAAATAGGCTAAAATAGTAAATATAACTTGTTATATGATTAATAGTGAAAATATTAGATCAACCCTTAAAGACTACATCTTGTGAGATATTAAAAAGGGAAAATTTTATTAAATTTGACCTAAGATGGAATGAATGAATAGTTTTTGTACACTCAAAAAATAATAAGGCATATGAAGTATTTAATAAAAAGAATTTGATTATTAAAGTTTACTACATATATATTTGATGAGCAAGATAAAAGGTTCTCTAGGGTTTGAGAAATTCAATGATGAGGAGATTGATTAACCAAAAAATCTGAATCTAAATCTTCCTCTAGCAATTATAAATGATTCTCCAACTCTTGACTTTCCAAAGGAATGAAAATATACTTTTGGGCATTCTAAGAAATGTATTATAAGAGATCCTCTTCACAGAGAGTTATGATTTATGATTAGTAGCACTATTAGAAAGGAGGTTGATCATTATTCATTTTTTATCTCATATTGAATCTACATGCGTGGACAAAGCTTTGGAAGATGAATATTTTTTGGGTTATAATTAGTCAAGAAAAGTTAAATCAAATCATTAGGAATATTGTTTATGAGCTATTGTCGAGGCCTAATAATCAACATGTGATTGAAATAAATTGAGTTTACAAAATAGAAAGTAAGATGCTTTAGACATGATTGTAAGGAATAAGCTAGGGTTAGTAGCACAAAAGTAATGCCCCGGGGTCTAATACTGTGATGCCCCAAAATTAAATAGTGAAAGGATTCGTCTGACATTCTGATCGAACTCCATTCCAGTTGCCTTGCTCGGACCTGAAAATTTTAACCACATATAATGAGCTTACTAGTCCAGCAGGTCACCAAAGCCTACAACTGAAATCAAAGCACGGCGATGCTATCAATATGCAGGTCAATCAAGTCAAGTCAATCAATGGTCAATGAGTCTATGCAATACGGAAATCTAGAGTCAATGAAATCAATAGTCGATGCAGCGGAAATCAAATCAGTAGTCAATGCAGTACGGAAATCGATAGTCAATAATCAATACAGCGGTAAAAATATCGATAAATCAATACGCCACAGCAATCACATCAGTAAGTGCTTCAGTCACTATCTATCCATCGTAGCAGTGTCTATCAATCAATACTATCAGTTCAGTCAATCGTGTCGTCTAGTCAATCCATTGTATCTATATCATTTATCAAATCAGTCAATACTCTTGCACATCAGTCAATTCAAGTATTCAATACGATTTACTCAATGTCAATCTACAATATTCAATGACACTACGGCAGTCTCAATCAATAGTGCATTTTCCAGTCAATTATATCTATCGGCTCAAATCTCAATAAACAATCTAATCAATATGGCGAAAGATCAATTGAAATCAAATCAAATCAATACAATGAAATCATCAGGTCAATAAAAATCAATACAATCAGCTCCATAAAGAAATCTATCCTACGATAAATCAAATCCATACGGCAATAATCAATTCAATCAATCAATCGATAATCGGCACGACGAATCAATGTATCAGTATATCAATAACCTATCAGGATCTGTCGTATCAATAGTATCCATACGTCAATACCATAATCCATATCAATGTCGATGTCGGTATCTATCAATCGATGTCAATGTCGATGTCAATATCTATGAATCAATACACAGAATCCATATCAATATCGGTGCCGGTATCTATGAATCAATCAAGTCGATAATATCAATCGAAAAAGTAATACGATAAATCAATAAAATCAACAAGTCCGTCAAATCAATCAATCAATCAAATCCAGTCTATACTATCAAGTCGATCAAATCAATCGAAAAAGCAATACGAAAAATCTATAGTAGCAAGTCAAATCAATACAGAATCAATGGTATCAATGAATCTATGAATCTATGCGGTCCATATCCATATCAATGTCAATAATCAATAATCAATAGTATCAATGCTCAATGATCAATCAATGAAATCAATGAATCCGTACGATAAGAAATCAATACGATAAATCCATCAAATCAATTCATCAATCGGAAATCAATAAATCAATGCATATCAGGAAATCCATACGATGCAAGATCATACAATGTCATACAATGGTCTTACTCGACAAGCACAAACACTAGCTATGATCAACCAGGTTAAACTGGCTATTATCAATAGTGCTGTTGTAGAATCCATATTGCTGTTGTAGATATCCATACGTTGGTTTCAATCAATAAGAGTCGTCACTCTTTTTGCCCGTCGGCCGCCCGTCGGCATATAAAACTCCTTATAACTCCCAATCGTTATATCAATGATCAATGGTTTAAAGGAAAGCCCGTCGGCCCACCATCCTGTACAGGTCAAGATCTATCTCCAACCAACGTTCAACCAGGTTCCCACTTGTCTTTCAGTAATAATCAATTCAATCAATAGTCAATGCAATAATCGATGCAATAAGCAATATTAAAGAAATCTAGAACAATCATATCAATAGTCATACGCATATCAATTCAATCCATCAATTCCAGAAAATTCGGAATTCATACGAAAATCGGGCAGCGTAACGGCAGTCGGTCAAATTTACACAAAAATCCTGCAAAAAGACACGATTTCCAAATTCTTTCAAATTACAGTAGAATATCTATAACATCAATACAAGACTATTGTCCTATAGAAATCAAATCAAATCAAGTCCTGATATTTTTCTATTCGATAAAAATCGCGTAGAATCAGTTCCGACCGGTAAAATCTTCGCAGAAAATACTCAAATTGTGTACAATAGTCATATCTATAACATACCAAAAGTTGTGCGGTGAAAGTTGTGTCAAATCAAAATCACGTCGAAAAGTCGACTACGAAAACACAAAACAGATCACAACTCGGTCAAAACTCAATATCTTTGAAAACAGAAATAGGGTTCGGAGTCCTTACCACAAGATCTACACTTTCTCCAACAGCAGCGTCGGACGAAAAGCGCTCCGCGGCCTCCAAAACCAGGTTTCTCCTCTTTTTCCCTTTCTCTTTCTCTCTCTAAAATCAGATATTTTGATTAAAAAATGATTTTCTCTCTCATCAAAACGAGCTGATTTTCATATATCCATAAGCTGATCGGCCCGGCCGATCGCCAAATCGTCCCGGGACGATCAGACCAAAAAGATCGTCCTGGACGGTTCCCAGAACTGTCCTCAGGACGATATTTTCTACAGTGCAGATCGGCCTGGACGATCTCACTATCGTCCTAGACGATCCTGGGAGGAAAAATCCAAATCAGAGAGGAACAGTAAGGGAACGAGGTCTCACAATCTCCCCACCTTAGAAAAATGTCGTCCCGACATTTCCCTACAGGTACGAGACAAAAACAACGCAAAACAAATCGATCCAAATCCAAATCAAAACTCGTCGAAATCCAAACAAACACATAATGCAATCAATCACATATCAATCACTATGTATGCAGAATGAATCCATTCTATCAAACTATCAATCAAATCCTTTCACTACACTTGCTCTGATACCACCTATGATCAGAGCAATAGAACGATAAGGAATTGATAAAAAAAAAAAAAAGAAAGAGAGGCAATAGAACGATCAGATGAATCCTTTCGCTACACGGATCTTGGGGACGTCACAAATACAAATGTAGAAGAATTGGTTATTTTTTTATTAATTAACCAATCAAAATTTCTATGAATTCATTAACATAAATCAATTCATCAATTAAGATCAATCTAATCAATTGATTAAGATCAATCAAAATATATAGAATTAAGAATTAAGATCAATCTAATCAATTGATTAATAAGAAGATACATGATCAATTTTCTCGCATTTGCTAAACCTTGACATAGATTGGAAATTGTGAAGAGATTAAAAAACTTATTTCGATAAGCTTCGATTTAAAAATGCTCTAATTGAATTTTTTAAGTGGTTAAATGTGAAGTTTTCAGGATAAAAAATTTTTGCAATGAAGGTGAAGAACTAGAGCGCATTCACAATTCTCGCAGGCCAATAATGCTATCTTTGTGGTCCTATAACAATTAATAATATGAAGAGTAAGTTGATAGATGATAGAATAATGAATGTTGGCTATAAGGAACAAACAATGGAAGAAGGTTAGAAATCCAAAAGTAGGCCCTATATGATCTATTGATTCAATTATTCGAGTCGAATCAAGGCGGGTTTCTTTAATCATATTGAATGATGCTATTGTAACAGCAGTTTTGCTCAAATCGTCCGGGCCGATTCTGGATCGTCCTGGGACGATCAGTTATAAGTTTGTTCCAGAATATGTACAGAAGTTACAGGAAAATTTTTCTGTAGGCATCGTCCGGGCCGATTGGGGTATCGTCCCGGGACGATCAGAGCATGGCACAAGTCAGAGAGTAGAGGTTTTTATCGTCCAAGAAAATTAATTATCGTCCTGAGAAATCGTCCCAGGCCGATGGGATTTTGTTCAGATCGTCCAGGACGATCGTGCGATCGGCCGGGCCGATCAGTGTATTATTTAGCTGAAATCAGCTCATTTTGAAGAGAGAGAAAATCAAAATTAAAATATCTGATTTCTGAGGAGAGAGAAAGTCGAGGAGAAAATTTGAAAAGTTGATTTTTGGACAACACCGGGCCGTTTTCGTCCGACGAGACAGTTCAAGAAAGTGGTGTACGCAAGATAAGGCACATTCCGCCTTTCTCAATTTTCAGAACGGTGCTGTTTTAACGATTTTTCTGTCCGGATTTCGTTTCCGTTAGCGAATTTCATCCGTATTTTCCGATTGGTTCAGTTTTTACCGTGTAACTTTTGATATGTTTCTGAGGTGCCGAGTGTGCACGTTTTGATTATTTTCTGGAGAATTTTGACCGGGTAATTTTGATTTGGCGGTGTTTTCTGTTGACAGTAAATTTGCATGATGTCTGAAATTGTCTGGGCAGTAGAATAAAAGTCTTATAATATTGTTGTGAATGTTCTGTGGTAATTTGGTAAAATTCTGTTTTGATGAATTTTGTGTAAATTCCGTATACTGCCGTTATGCCGCCGGATTTTCGTACGATTTCTGAAATTGTCCGGATTTATTCTGAAATGATATGATATGATTGTGTGCTATGAAAAGGGAGTTATAAGGGGTCAGGGTCCTGTGTGATCCTGTCTGTGTCAGGGAAAATCTGAAATGAGCTCTGAAATCTATTTCTGAAAACAAGTTCCGGATCCGATGACAAGCTCTGTTCTGGTGCTATAAGCACATCTGTTCTGGTGCCATAAGCACAAAGGGAGGCATAAGGGGCCAGAATCCGAGAGATTCTGTCAGTGTCTGGGAAGGGAGGCATAAGGGGCCAGAATCCGTTGAGATTCTATCAGTGTCAGGGGATATGTTTTGACTTTTAATATATTCTGAATTGATATGTTCTAATACGATTTCGATATGATTCTGATACGATTCTGATCTGCTCTGATTTACTCTAATTTTTTATTTCTGTACGTTCTGTCAGCTCTGATGTGATGTGTTTCTGTCCTGTTATGATATGATCTGATTCTGATTTTCGTATGATTCTATCTGTTCTGATTTGATATATGATTCAGTTCTGATTTGATATTTACTCTGTTCTGTTCTGTCTGTTCTGTTCTGATTTGATTTGTTCTGTTCTGATTTGATTTGTTCTGTTCTGTTGATCTGATTTTTGTATGAATTTCTGTCATATGTGTTTGATGTGGACTCTGAGGATTTTGATTGGAGGTTTGATGTCTTGCTGAGCTGTTGTAGCTCATCCTTGTTTTCTGCGTGGTTTTCAGGTTTTGGGAAAGGGAAGGAAGTCCAGGAGTAGAAGTTCAGAGTCTGACCTGTTGTAGGTATTTTATACTTTTGATTTTTTGTACAGTCATGGTTTTTCTGTTCTGTTTTTCTTTATGTCTGAAAGTCATGAGCTGTATTTTGATGTTTATAGTAGCTCTGTGTGTGTCTGTTTCTGTGTGTAAATATTTGAAAGAAAGTTCTGAAACAAATTCCAAAGCCAGATCCTGGAATCAGTTCAGTCAGTTTGAGTTTGGCCACGACCTGATGCGAGCGGGATTCGTCCCGGTCGGGTTGGGTCGTGATAGCTATATATGTAAAGCACAACACAATCTTGACTCAAATGAGAGATGATAACCTTAAAAGAATCATTTTTGTAACATTTTGGGCTTCTCTCCTAAAAGCCTCTCTTAGTTTTATCTTGGTTTCATTATAAACTCCAAAAGTAAAGCTAGTGATTGTACCAAAATTATGGATATTTTACAATAGCTCTATCTCCTTGGCTACAACTTTTCGTGCTTCATTGTAGCTTTGAAGAATTTTATCTTTGAGAAGCGATGATGAGAACCATCAGATCACAGTTCAATCAGGCTTTTCGTCATCGTTTTAACGCATTTTCTTTTTGGATGGAACTACGTACACCTATTTATAGATCACTTTAATTCTCTCAAAGCTTTTTTTTTTTGTTTTAAACTTAGGAGCTTTTACTTTTGTTATTTTCATTATTTTCTCATTGGAGGTTCTCAATTTATGTTATTTTGAATTTCTTATGCAATTTTCCACACAAAAAAAAAAAACTTTTGAGCCTTTTATAATCACTCTTATAACTTATGCTTCGTTAGGGACTGTTTTCTTACTGTTTCTCAAATCAGCTTTTTTACTGCTTCTTAAATTAGCCAATTTAGCTTTTGTGTTAGAAAACGGATTTAAGATGCAGTAAAAAAGCTGTCTCATACGAAATTTTAGTGATACCAATAGAAATTGATGGGGGTGGGACCCTCATCTTTCAAAATAATAATAAGATTAATAATAAATAAATAAATAAAAGACATGCTATAAAATAGTCCTATAAATATACAAAATGTATCATAAAATTTATTTATGAATTATAGGATGAAATTACTCACACGGCACAACATGCATTAAATGTACTATGACACATTCCTTTGTTTCTTTAGGGAATTGGAGATATGCGTAATCTAAGAGCCATAAGAGTTTCATCAACCTTCACAGCTCATTTATTGCATTTTTTTATTAATTAAGTAGTAATAAAAAGTTATAAAACATGTGATTTGGTTTCATAACTTTTAAAAATAAATTTGATTTAAAGGGTATGTTATTGATTATTTAAAAGGTAAGTTTTGACTCATTTTAATTCTATAAATTGCAAAATTACCAAAAGAATTTTCTTTTCCGTTATTCATATTTTGCAAAATTGCAAAATACAGTAACTATCATATCGAACAATAATTTATCTCCAATCAAACCCCATTTCTAACACGATTCGGGTGGAGCTGAGCAGATGGAGGAGGAAATGCCGCTCGACTTGCTCGGGACGAAGTGGATGGAAGACGAGCACCAATATTGAATTTCTGAATAGTGCAATCACAGCTGAGATAAAGCAAAAAAATGTTTTTTACATTTGATGTTCAGGTGGACGCTCACCGGAGCTGCAAAAGGGCGAATGACATTCGGTTGAAGACGCCCTAATAGAACAAATACCTTTAATTTGGTGAACTGATAAGCACATAGGACTTTGGACAGATATCACATGAGGTTCATGATTCTGATGAGCTGTTAGATTTCTGAAAGATAAGCTTCTTCACAGTATTAATGGATGTGTTTGGACAGATAGGGAAGATCATTTTTGATGGAGAGGAGGATTTCTCACATCATATTCATGAGAGTATTTGTACAAATCACAATTATATTACTATGGAGTATTTGAGTACTGTCAGACTTTTTGTTATTTAAACAATTAAAAAAATATTCTGAGAGGAAAAATATTTATTAAGATAAAAATATATTTATTTAAAATTACAAAAATGTTTCAAGTGCATCAAAGGCAGTTTCAAATTTATTTTTAAAATACATCAAAGGCGATTTGGTATCATTTGTAGGTAAGATGATAACATCATCTATCTCACATTATTCTCGATGATCATGACTTTTAATATGATATATTATTATTATTATTGATACATCATGAAAAAATTATCTTGATCGGGCACGAATCTCGAGGCAAAAATCAAGTTGGAAACTTCAAAAATTAAATCCGAGAGCATCTGAACTACGATTTCAGCAAACTTACTGTCAAACTGAGCGTCTCGGAAATACGAACCCAACGACACCAAATTCAACTCAATCTGAGCCCAAATGGGTCCGAATCGAAGACCCGAAGTGCTGTTAGAAGGTTAAGTCCACAATTTGAGTTACCAAACGGTCTTCGATTTTAACGAGCTTATAGTCGAATTGAACGGCTCGATGAGACAAATCCAAGGAGCCCAAGATCGACGAATTCTAATATTATTAAGACCTTCAAATGTTTGACGAACTGTGCAAGATCAAGGGATTCAATATCAACCGTCCATTCGACCACTCCCTATTTGCCCCTGATCTCACACCTATTTACAAGCTATGCCACTCCAGAAAATCTATAAATAGACCCCTCATTTCTCATGAGAGGGGACCCAAGCAAGAAGAAGAGAAGAAGAAGAGTATGAGAAGGAGAATCAGCTCCTCCTCGACCACCGCCGGAGTTCCGCCCGAACTCCAAATGACGCCGGAATTCTGCCCGACTTCCACGGGACACCAGAATTCTGCCCAACTTTCACGGGATGCTGAAATTCTTCCCAATTAACGACAGAGTTCCCTCCTGACGCCGAAACTCTGCCCAAGTGATGCCGGAATTCTCCTCGGCCACCAACAGACCTCAGACTTTTACCTGACGTCGGACCTTCACTCTTCGCCAAGTTTCTACGCGACATCGGACTTCTACCGGTTATCGGATTTTTGCTGGACGTATATCCGAAGATGAATTTCTTTCAATTGTTGGACTTCTACCTGACGCCATTCTTTTGACCTTCATCGTCAGACACAGTCCTTCCTGCCTCCGTCGCAAGACAACGGTCCTTCCGACATTCGTCGCCAGCCGACTACGATTCTCCTGACTTATGTCGCCCACCGACTACAATCTTTTCGACCTCCGTCGCCAGCCGACTACGATCCTCCTTATTTATGTCACCTACCGACTACAGTCCTTCCGACTTCCGTCGCCAGCTGACTACGGTCCTCCTGACTGACGCCGTCCCTAGATTGCAGTTTTTCTGACCTCCGTCGCCAGACAATGGTCTATATGACATCCGTAGCCCGCCGACTACGATTCTTCTGATCTCTGTCACCAGACTATGGTCCTCCCGACCAAACGAACACATCAATAGTGACTCTTTGTATTTCCAACATGTAATGTACTTCACATAATGTAAATCAAGCCCAGGCCTTCCCCCAAGGAAGGGCCTCATTTGTAATCGACTACAATATTAGTGGATTCATTTATACTGGGCTAGACCTCGTGTTTTTTTCCCTCTTTTTAGGGGTTTTACACGTAAAAATCTTGGTGTCTTCTATGAATGCTACACACTCACTTATCTGATTGCGTGCCGAATTTTCGTACAACGCTAATACATTAAATATGATATTTCTCCACCGCCGCAAATACTCCTGGACGCAACAATTATTATTATTAACAAAAAAATATCTTGATCGATCACGAATCTTGAGGCAAGACCATCCGAACATCGATTTTAGCAAATTTACAGTCGAACTGAATGTCTCGAAAATACGAACCCAATGACTTCAAATTCGACTCAGTCCGAGCCCAAATGGGTCCAAATCAAAGACCCGGTAGCATTTGTAGGTAAGATGATAACATCATCCATCTCTCATTATTCTCCATCGTCATGACTTTTAATTTGATATATTATTATTATTTAGGGTTTATTTATACTATATATATAAATATATTTAGATGAGAAAACTACTACATAAAAATAAATAACTTATCTACTAAGTTCAACAGCTAGCTTCTTTTTAAAACATTGATTATTTTTTTGGCATTCTTTTGAATGAGATCATTTTGTTATTTATTTACGGGTTCTTGCCAGTCTGGTAGATAGGAATTTCAAATGATCATGTTAATGTCTTGAGAAAGTTTGTTTGGAACAGCTTTTTAAAGCAGTTTTTTAGCACATAAATTTCAAATTCAATAAAAAATAAATAAATAAATTTCAAATTCAATAGCTTTTGATACTAAAAAGTTGTTTTAAAAAAACAATAAGAAAGCTTTCCCAAACGAAGCTGAAATATCATTCTACAAATATTTGGAAGATGCATCTAATTCCATCACAAAACATATCCCATTCTATGACTTTGTTTGGGACAGTCAGCTTTCTAGTACATAAATTAAATTTATTGTACTAAAAAGCTGCTTAAAGAAACAACAAGAAAGTCTTTCGAAACGAAGCCTAAACCAAGAGAAGTGCTCAACAACATGCACTACTTATGATGCTAGAATTCAAAAACCAAGTAAGCTCTCAAGAAAGGGAGTTCATCTCCTCCTTTATAGCTGCAACTAAGTGATTGTAAGCTACAGTCCATGCAGTCTTCATCTCTGCGTTCCACATATCAGGAACAGCCTCTTTTATCGTCTCCAGCAATGCAAATCTTGTAACCTGTAAGCACAGATGAAATACTACACATACAAGTAGCAAAATATCACTACAGGAAAATCATTCGTTACCGGCAGAATTTTCCAGCGGCTTTCCGACGGTTAATTTTCCGGTGTCTTTCCGACGGTTTTCCAACATTGATGATCAATTCCCGCCAGAAAATTCCGCCGGTATTAGATGATTTTCATGTAGTGTATAATAGTACGGAGATTGTATTCATGGTGGTAGTACCTCAAAATGTTCATCAAGTACACCATACTTGATGTGTTTGGTACCAATCTTCTTCAATGTTGTTTCCCTCACAGTAACCTTCCCAGTTGTTCTGAGCTGTGCTGCTGCTTCACATGTCTGTAATCACAGCAATTATCTTAATAAAACAATAATGATCATGAACTCTGCACCATAGAGGAAATATGATTGGCAAACTACCATGATGAAGACAGACATTGCATGGACTTTGAGCTTGGGGTTCTTCTCTAATGGAATCTGTGAGTCTCGCAGGAAGGAGAATAGCTTTGCAGCCGAGGGTGCAATCTCAAATATCCTGAAAATGAATACATGTTGTGAAGTTCAGTAAAAGAGCTAGCTTTTTGCAGATGAAATTAAGCTTTCACATCTTACCTTAAGAAGAAGTTGAGACCAAGCGTAGCTACATCCTTCTTCATTGCGTTCCATGATTTCAACACAAGAGCTTCTTCTTCTTCGCTGAAGGCTATCAATTCTGACCCGTCTGAGGCGACAACTCCAACAGAAAGCTGGCTCATTTTTGCTACTCTGCTCTGTTCTTGCTGGTAAGGTATGGAAATTGGACTGCTTTATAGAGAGAAGACGATGGCCTTTGAGCTCAGGAAGAGACAGTTAATGAATGAGAGAATGAACAAATATGATTTGGATTTGTGGTCAAATGGAGAAAGAGATGGAAATTTAGTCTTATTTGCTTACCTGCTCCTCAACGGTCCAATGAGATCAAATGACGGGAGGCTTTTAAGATTTTAACCGTTCAGGCTTCGAATGGACATCTTTTCTGAGAAGCAACGTAGAACGAGACAAATTAAAGAAATATATATATATATATAATTTTATTGTATGTGTTTTTCAAATATAACTATTCAACACCAAGCACTACAAGTTATTGGCGGACAAAAGTTTGCCAGTAACAACGATAATCCGATGGAAGTTATATGTTTCAGGCGGATTTCCAACGAAATATTATTCGATGATAAATCGTGCGTCGGAAAATTTATTCCAGCGCGGAAAAATTGTTGGTGGACTTACCGGCGGAATTCCGACGGGAAAAGGTCAGCAAAAACGTTTTTCCCTAGCATGATTTCTGACGTTTTATCTGCCGGGTTTTCCAACTAAAATTTGCCACCGGCATTTCCGCTAGAAGTTTCGCCGGTGTTTTCTTGCGTAAATTTCGTCGGAATTAAACACCGGCTTTATATACTTCGGCAATTAGACCGGTGTTTTTTCCTCCGGCGTTATTTCCGCTGAAAAAATCATCGCTTATTTTATGACGGTGCTTGTACCGGCGGACAAATATCCACCGGTAAACATACATTTTCCTGTAATGAAGATAGAGGAAGCCACTAGAATGATCCTCTAAGAACCGCTCAACATATACATAGAAGTACTTGATGATGAATCCTTTGATTCTATCAGACAACCAACTAATTCAAGAGTAGCGACTTTAACTTCTATAACGAAAAGGATTATTTCAAAGAAAGTATTTCAAAATGTCATGAATTCGGTCGACAATATTATTTATTTGGAGTTGATAATCTCTTTGTTGAATGTCAATGATGACATAAGGTGTCGAATGTTCTTTATTATTTTCAAGAAAGTCAGCATTACGATGATTCTTCCACCTTCTACTTGGAACTATAACCTCATTTGTAAGTTTAAAAAGAAATTTATCACCAAATTTGTATGTTCCTAAAAGGCTCTTAAAAATTCTCAAATATTGTTGTATCAAAACCACATTACAAAAACGACCAATAACTCAATAGACTAGAAAACTGACAGAACTATCTCACTAAAACTTTGCCCAAAAATTAGCGAGTTTATGTACAAAGAGTACATTCCTCGTGGATTTTTACTCAGCTTTGTACAACAGCAAAGAAGAAATTAAATTAAAAAAAGAAAGAAGAAGACAATCATCACAATCTAAAATCAGAGCAAAATTCAGATGATCTGAGGATTTGCCACTTCTCTTGATAACAAGTAACGAAAACTGAAGTTATGAGGCACCCATTGGATGATCTTCTGAGATCTTCCTCGCTGACATCTCTGCACTGCGATCCGCATAGTCTCAGGAAGATGGCATTGAATCATATCAAGGGTCTTCTGTGAACTTACACAGATATCTTTTGTATAAGATTCTATCAGTTTAGGCAGAAGAATTTTCTTCTCTCTCAGAACACCAACTGTAGCTCGAATGTACTCTTCTTTTGCTGTTTCTAGTTGCTGGTATAATCTCTTTGCAGTATATATTCTGACCTGAAAGAGAGATTTGAAATTAAATGTAAGATAAACTTTCCAGTATTTCATATTTAATGAGATATAAATGAAAACTTACTGCAGGATCAGAATGGCTTCCAGAACATAATGCAAAATGAAGGAGAGGTTCCTTTTTCTCAATGGCATAGAACCTTCTCCTTTCATCTCTGGCCTTAAACTTAATCCTTGGATGCTTAAATGTTTGAAGCCACTGCAGAGAATAACAGAATCTGAGTTTTTTTTGTGTTTTTTAGCCAAACAATTGGCATTAGCATCGACTTGCAGACAAAATAAAGAAACAAGAAAAACTAGCTGCTTTTGTTCAAGTTGCCAACCAGCAGTACACTAAGGTTTCATTTGGGACGGCTTTCTTACTGTTTTTTAAAACAGCTTTCTGATAAAAAATAAAAATTTGTGTACTAAAAAGCTGATTTAAGAAGCAGTAAGAAAGCAGTCCCAAACAAAGCATAAGTTGTTGATAATATTTTTTATAGGTTTTGGGGGAAAAATAATGTGATATGTCAGAGATGAATCTTATAAAATAAGTTCAAAAGTAGTTTCCCAGCACATCATAATGCACATGCATTTCTACAATAAACAATTACTTTTGCATGCAAAGCATCAAACATAAAACGATTCAGTAAACTTTTTATTTTTATTTTTTTGAACTTCTGAGTCAATTAAAGATAAATTCGTACACACATCACACAAATAAGATCTCTTAGTTGCTAGAGAAAGTTTTCAACTAACTAATCAAGATGAGCTGCATACACAAATTATGACGTCCACTCTACCACTTGGGCAGATGGTAAACCAGCGCTCCTTCAAAGTGCAATGAAGGCCGTTAGTCTAGGCCACAGGCATTCTTGATCACCCATAAAGACCCCATCCAGGCAAGTATAGTATTTATTAAACTTAGTTGAGAGAAAAAAATTCGGCAAACCTGTCCAAATAAACGCATACGACAGCCAAGAAATGAATCTTGAATCATTTCGGCATTTACCGAGTGGCCTCCTACTATGCATGTGGCCTAAAATAAACAATGTAGCAGTTATATTAGCGCTTAAGTATTATAATACACTTTCTTTTCTTTTCTTATTTTTAAATGAGCCACTGAAACTATCTACCTTGATGAGCAGTGAAGTTCTTTTTAAACTGCTTGGAGGAACTCCATGCACCAAATATGCCTGAAGAACAATTAATAAACAGGTAAATCAGCATCTAGGAGAAGATAGACATATCTTCATTATGATTGCCTAGATTCAAAAAACAAAAAAGAAAAGAGAGCTCTTATATTCATAAAAGGCAAACTTTACATGCATCATCAAAGCATTGTGTAAGTTGATCCAAAAGGGCATCTTTTCATCATTCTTCATCTTGCTTACATCGACAGTTGCCAACTTTTGAACAAGAGATCTGAAACAAAATGGACAATTTAGCAATACTAAAGTAATGATGAAGATCTTGTCAAGTAGTAATTTGTTATGGTTGGGCTTCTCCTTTTCATGAAAATTTGCTATTAAAAAGTTGTTTTGTGAATTAGGTTTCTTTTGGGACGGATTTTTTATTGCTTCATAAAGTAGCTTTTCAGTAAAAAAAAATTATTTTGTACAAAAAAACTGCTTTAAAAAGCAGTAAGAAAGTCATCCCAAATGAAACCTTAGTTTCAAAATTGTATTTTAAATCAATTTCTTCAAAGCAAATTTCTTGAATAGCAGCTCGACCATTTTTGTCCATGTAAATGACCAAATTGGACCCTAAACTTTTTAGGCATCTAATTAATCTTAGGCATCGTTTGGGACGGCTTTTTTATTGCTTTTTAAAATTGCTTTCTAATTTAAAAATAAAAATTTTTAAACTAAAAAGCTACTTTAAGAAGCAGTGAAAAAGCCGTCCCAAACTAAGCCTTAGAGTTTATAAAGTGTTCAATTTAGTCTCTCAACTCAACAAATTTGAACCAATTTTGTCCTACCTTCAACTTAGTCATTTCTTTGAGTGAGAATTGGTGGAGCAAAACTTTCCATGACAGAATCTCATTAGTTTGAGCTAATATTATGTAGTGAAGATCACCTATTTTACTGTGACAACTTTCTACTACCATAAACAGGTTGAAATTAGCAGAATGGAACAAAAAAACTTACTTGTAAGTATCCAGCAAGTCTCCTGTAATCTTGAACCTCTGACTGTCCCTGTTAATTGATGACACATCCACCATGGCATTGTATGGACCACTGAACTCTTTCAATCCCTCTATCCGAAAAGGATTTATCAGCCTTATATCAAGATTTGATTCATTTTTGCAGCCAGGACTCCACACATCTCCAATATACTGTGGAGAACTGGCAGTCATGGAAGATAGTGATGAAGCAGGAGATGACACAGGACCATTATTAACCAGAAGAGGATCTGCAAGTTTGCTATATATGGCACCCATGCACCTAACCATATCTTCTGAAATCTTGTTTGGTGTCTCAGGAACATGGTCTGCGATGCTGGTGCCAAGATATTCTGCTAGGCTAATTACACCAGAGATGGTGCCATGATCATCCTGAGTTAGTTAACAAAGGTAGAATTCAGTATTACAAGTGCAGAAAAAAAGAAGAGCTTTTGATGACGAAAACTATTTACTTGACAAATGTTAAGACTGGAGTTAGTTACTTTCAGAAATGGCATTGGCTCTTCAGAAGGAGAAATTCTAGTCGAATAAACTGCGCGATGATTGAGTGCAGAATGGCTACGGTTAATACTGAGATTTGCGAGGTTTTCACAACAGGATTCATCTGCTAGTTTATTGGCCGACATTTGAGATGGTAATATCCGAGTAGAGTTGACTACTGGAATTTTCTTGGAAGAGATTTCAGGCTTAGGAACTTGAAAAAGCATCTTTTGGCAGCTAATTGGTGCTTTCAATCTTGTTTTGGGTGGAACATGAGGGGATGCAATGGTCACTTGCTGATCGAAAGCTTTGCGATACAGTGACAGAAGATACTGCTCCAAGTGCATGACTTCAAGCTCTAACACTGCAATTTCCCTTATTAACTCTTTGGCTGGCTGATAAATAAAAGCATTGAAGTTATGACAATAAAATGTTCGAATCATATCAAAGAAAAATAGAAGAAAATCAAAATCTATTGTTTTTTTTTTTTTTTTTGTAATAGGTTCTTTTTTCTAATAGGTACAAGTCATTATGTTCATTTAAGATCAAAATACTTTAAATCTATTATGTGAATTTTACACAGCAAATTAAGGCAATCATGCTTGACTTTTATCAAGTAATGCAAATAGTTTTAACTTAGGTTAGATCATGTCCAACTGAACTGCATATCGCCGTATGCCATCCGCCATTCAGTGTATTCGAACTCCAAATCTAACGCTAAAATTTGATAGGTGAACAGTCCAATGTCAATTCGCCAAAAAACTTGGCTTGCGAATTTGCCGGAGAAGAGCGGGAAAGAGGAGAAAAGAGTGCGAAAGAGGAGAGAGATGGTTACCTTCGTAGAAAGCACATGAAAGAGGAAAGATATGAAGTTTGATTGGAGATGAATTACGCTATTTTGAAATTTTACTGCGTTTTAGAGTCTAAAATGGGTTTTTCAGTTGGATATGCCCTTAGCATATGCTCAACTGAAACCATTCATTTATGTTCTTGCTACTACGAAGACACCAAGTAACTTCTTAAAATATACTATGCATTACTATTCTGAAAAAACGAACAGAATGCATATACTAGAAATGTACCAGGGGTATGAGGACTTCAATGGAAGAATAATCATTTACAGTTGCTTTATATCCCAATGCTTTCTCCAGGGCATGCCGAACCGCCAACTGATCCTTGAGCAGTTTCTTAAGCTGCATAATCTGCAAAATTGACAGATTCAAAAGAAATTTTGGTTATTGCATCTTAATATGATTGGAAAATGCTACACTTGTTAATCACAGTGAGGTGCCCTTAAAGTTTCCTCAGGAGACCAAAGGAACAGAAGAATTACTATACAATGCGGATGTCTTCAACAAAGAAACAGCAAAAAAATATAATTTCTTCATTGTTAAGTACCTCTTGCTTCAAAGAACGTCGAACCTTAGTATCAGGCAGCTTCTTCTTCTTCATATCAATCAGATGAGACTCACCTTTCCCCATTTCCTTCGGACCAGAAGAGAAAAAAACTACTTAATTCACAGAAAGCTAAAGAAAAACACTATTTCCATTCTTCTCTACTAAAATCCATGAAACAAAAACAAAGAACCGATACTCTGAACTTGTGAAAAATGAGAGCCGAAGAAGCACAAAGTGCTAGCTTTAGATTACCTCCTGTAGATTTCGAGATGTGGAAGGAGACTCCATTAAATCATCCTCGAGTCGATTCTCAGTATCACTGTCAAAAATATAAGCAATGAGAGAGCTCATAGCAACACAAATCCTCCTATTTCTGCCAAATCTCTAACATTCCAAAGAAAAGAAGATCTGTAACCGAGAAAAGCCTACCTCTTTGGACGCTTCTGCCTTAAAGAAGCGAACTTTAGCGAGTCCATAGCTTGCAGATTATACTTTATGGAATCCAGGAAGATCGCTAAATGGAGAAATCCCTAAATGGAGAGGGGGCTATCGAAGTATTATCACAAAGAGCTAGTAGAATCCAACGAATACAGAAGCAAATGGCCTCCACATTCATTTGAAAAGGGCCGGCAGTCGAAGGTGTTCAGAAGCCAGAAACTGTGCTTTTATAGGAAGAAGCATGTGCTGGTTTGACAGTGACATGGGCATGCGTCAACTTTCTTATTTTATTGGAAAATTTATATAAAAAAGTAGCGATTTAATGCGCAGTTGTTCATTGTAATCGATTGAGTGGAAGTTTAAGCTATCAATGTTCAATAATGACAGGAAATATTTGTTAAGATTTTGGTTCTCATTGATATTTAGCAAAATCTTCTCACTGGACAAGATAATTTATAATTTTTTCTGTGTAAATTTGACTTTTTTTTACACCATAGCTTTCACCTGTACGATTAATTATTTCATGCGAATGCTGAACGGAGATCAATCAGAATACGTCACATCATCTTCACTCGGTACCGCGGTTTGGTATTGCTCGATATCACAGCTCGGTACCACTTATGTGACGCATTCTGGTTAAACTCTGGATAACGTTCTATATCCGGCCTCCTCACAAAATAATTTCTCTACCTATATAGAGGTGGCTCGACATGAAAAAAGTTGGATTTGAAATGATCGTTTTCATAAATGGGTGGGGTTCAGGTCATACATTCTGACTCATTTATTGAATAAGTTGAATTCATGTTGACCCGCCAACCCGAGTTTGACCCAATTGATCCCTTTAATATTTTTTATTAATTTATTTTATTTATTGATAAAATATTCTTTTTTATCAATTAACACAAAATATATGATTAATAAGGTAAAAAATATAATTTTTAAAAAAATTAAAACAGGCTATCGGGTTGGATTCAAGTTTGATTTTTTTGACACGTTTATTAAGCGGTTGAGTTCAGGTGGATCAAATCAATTTTGAGTTGGCCTCGAACATGATCGGTTGACCTATTTTGACACCCCTAATTACCTATACATGATTTAACTATAAAATCACACGTTAAGTGTGAATAGAATAGCGCATTTAAGAGAAAATAAAGGGCTTATAGGTTATTTGGTCCACCCCAAATACATTTCTATCACCATTAAAAAACTATGTTAAGAAAGCCTAACAGAGGCCCTTCTCATGTACTTCAGAGTAAAATATGATTTATTTGTCAGTATTGATGAGTTCACAAAGGAGTTTTCATCCTTTAATCTACAGATAAAAGACTTTGCCGTGACAAATATTCTATTGATGAAAGTGATATCTTAAATAAAATCTATTAGTTATTGCAAAACAAAAGTAAGCTTATTGCAAAGTCTTACAAGCAATATATCTTCTAATTTTTTTGTTTTTGTTTCCATTTTATCTTCATGGAAAGTTCCGATTTCGTCGTCGATGCCTTTCCCTTTTCCCTTGCGAGAGAAACAAATAAACCCTAATTGTTTGCACGTCGTATCGCACGAAACAAGGTTCAAAGCTGAGGTTCTAATCAGTTTGAATTCAAATTCATTCATGCCAATTTTGAAGGACTTTAACTCTGCGAATACATGAGGTTATCCTTCATTTAGGGCAATTTCGTCAAAAAGGAACTTTCAGGTATATTTCTCTAAAAAATGGATAAATTTGTCTATTTACGTATATATTATGAGATATAGATAGTCAATTTTCTCTTTGTTGCGGGCTAGAATATACGCGGCGGTAGAGTTAGAAAATATTCGTCTCAGCGTTGCACGAGTATTCAGCACGCAAACAGAAAAGAGAAATGTACACCAGGATTTTTACGTGGAAAACCAAAAAAGGGAAAAAACCACGGAGCCTCGCCCAGTTGAAAAATTTCACTAGTGTTTTGCAGATTACAAATAGCTGATTCGTCACACAAGTTGGGGAAATCATATTACAATCTCTTCTTCAAGCAAGTTTACAAATTTCTGCAAATTCCTGACGTTTCCAGAAAATCCGGCAGAGTTCCGGCGTCTTCGGCGGTGGTCGAGGAGGAGCTTCTTACTTCTCTTCCTTCTTCTCTTCTTCTTCTCTCTCTTTCCTTCCTTCTTCTTTGTGAAGAATGAGGGCTCTATTTATAGTTTTTCTGGAGTGGCATAGCCCGTAAATAGGTGTGAGATCAGGGGTGAATTGGGAGTGGTTTGAATGGACGGCCGATATCGAATCCTTTGATCATGCACCATTCGTTGGACATTTGAAGGCTTTAATGAAGTCAAAATTCAGTGATCTTGGGCTCGTTGGATTTGTCTCGTCGAGCCGTTCGATTCGAGTATAAGCTCGTTAAAATTGGAGACCGTTTGGTAACTCAAATTGCGGTTTGAACCTTCCAACAGTGCTTCGGGTCCTTGATTCAGACTCATTTGGGCTCGGATTGGGTCGAATTTGGTGTCGTTGGGTTCGTATTTCCGAGACGCTCAGTTTGAATATAAGCTCGCTGAAATCGGAGTTCAGGTGCTCTTGAATTTAATTTTTGAAGTTTCGGACTACTTTTTTGCCTTGAGATTCGTGCCCGATCAAGATAATTTTGTGATGACGCATCACTCTTAAATTTATGCTCAAAGACAAATAAAATCTCATTACGTGTACATCGCATTACGCGAAACAAGGTTCAAATCTAAGATTCTAATAAGTCTAAATTCAAATTCATTCAAACCAATTTTGAAGGACTTTAACCCTACAAATACATGAGGTTATCCCTAGCTCATTTAGGACAATTTTTGTCCAAAAGAAATTTTCAGGCATATTTGTCGAAGAAATTAAAGTGGATGTATATACATATATATATAAAGGCTTTGTTTGGAACAATTTTTTTACTAATTTCTAAAATAGTTTTTAAGTACAAAATTTATAGTTCAAAAAATTTTTGTACTAAAAATATTTAAGAAAACAGTAAGAAAACTGTCCCAAACGAAGTCATAGATACTCAAATTTCTCTTAAATTTATGCTCATTAAGGAAAAGAAAGACAGCTGAAACAAGACATAATTCGTGACCAACAAAGACCGCATTTTGATCGCTAAATATTATTTTAGAAATATTTAATAAAAAAAATAATATATGACACTTCTTAAGAAATTGATCTACCAAAAAATATCAAATAATTCTAATTGAATGAAAAAAATGACAAATGCAAATGGAACATTGTTGCATGCAACACATATTTGATAAACATTGACAATAAAACAAGAATTAAATAGCAATAAAGACAAGAAGAGGCCCTATCTTAGAGAATGTTTTAAAGCTTTTCAAAGTGGAAAAATGAAAGGCAAACTGCCCTCAAAAGAGATGAAAGTGAAGCATAAAGAGATTAAAATATATAAAGATACTCCAAATTGTCCTCTATTTCAAAATTGCCACTATTTGTCAAAGAATCTTTTAATTTATTTGTTTACCAAACTTTTTTTTTTCTTTTCTTTTCTTCCACAACAAAAAGGGAGACATTCCTATGGCTATCAAAGGTTTGCCTTCTGAGATTTTAGAAAGAAAGCCAAAGTGTTGCAATTTCAAAGCATTTTATGTTCTAAGTGCAAATTATGATTTAATTTTCTTATCCACAAATTTAGTGGATCTTCTTCGATTTTTCGTCACAAATTTACATTTTATATTGTGATTTTTCTAATTTCTTATATGGATTAAAATATGCTTATCAGTATAATATATATATTGGCTGTTATAATAATTTCATATTATTTGCATTTCTAACACCTACAACTGTAATATTACATGTCAATCACCCATAGAACAAATATGAGCACATGGAATGAAATATTAAAGTTTATAAGGTGGTATTGGTGGTAAGAATGAAATATATGAGTGATATATTTGATATTAAAATTTTATATGAGTAGTACAAATGTAATATTAAAGTTTTAGGTGTTATATATAAAAATAGTATGAAATAAAGTGGTATGTATGTAAATCCCCCCTATAAAATATTTGTAAAGATTTACATTGCATTTTTGCCATAAGTGCAACCAAATAACTCCAACTAATGTGATTAAAAATTTATCGTTCAAAAATATTTTGTACTAAAAAATTGCTTTAGAAAGTAATAAAAAAGAAGTCCCAAACGAAGCTTTAATTGCACTGGTTTATTGAACCGCTTCATTCACTTGAGTTATAATTGCACTTTAGTTTATTGTCTTAGCAGGATATCAGGTTAGGTCGAGTCAACTAGGTGCAGAGTGAGTCGGGTTCCTATTCGAGATTTTGGCTGGTTTACTAATATATCGTATTTGGATCAAACGGGTTCAAAACGGGTCAATTTCGAGTCGAATCCAAACACATCTGGACATGCCTAGCCGAACCCAATCCTTCCACATTTAAGGGATATAATAAGGCCTTACTTACTCAGAGATAAAATAATACGAATAAATTAATAATAATTAATATTATAAGCAACCAAACATAGCCAGCGAGAATCAGGGATTGGGGGATCCTTTGTCTCAAAGCTCGCATTGGAGAGATCAGAACCAAATAAAAAATTATCAACGGTAATAATTTTGAATAAGAACCTCCTCCATTCAAAAAATAAAAAAATTGATTTTATTGTTTAGAAAGTATTAAACTATTTTTTTATTATATTTAAATGAGAATTTGAAAATTCATCAGAAAGCGGGATAAAAATTTATTGTTGTTATTAATATTTCTTTATAAATACGAAATGGTTGTTAAAAGAGAAGCATAAAATTAAGTTCAGTATTGCAAATGAAGATGCTCAGTGATTTTATGCTTAGAGACATAATGCAAAAAGAGTATATATACGTGGAAATGTTGGAGTAGCTCTAATGGCAGATAAGATTAGAGAGAGTCGAAATAGATAGTTTGGTCACGTAAAACGTCGGCATTTTGATGACAAGATTTGAGAGCAGATTTATTTGATCAGGCATATGTTAAGAAAGGTAAAGGAAGACCTAAAAAGATTTAGTTAAAAAGTATAAAAAAATTATTTTTTAATTAGATTTAAATGAGAATTTCACTCTTAATATGACACAATGGAGAAAAAATATTCACGTAATCAACCCTACACAATGAGATAAAAATTTGATGTTGTTATTATTATTGTAGTATCAATACCATCATTCTCTTAGTAAAAATTTAAGAGTAATATCAATGAATTTTATTTTTTAGCAATTTATATAAATATAATATTTATAATGAATGTTGTTGGATCATAGTATATATATGATTAGGTTTGATCACATGTTCAATTTTGTTTGAATTATTTTATTAGTTAAGATATAATTAATTAATAAAAATTAATCTTATGATCATATTTGCATGATGTGTATTACATTACATCATAAAATATAATATAGCTCAAAATAAATCAATTAGATTAAGGCTTCGTTTGGGACGGCTTTTTTATTGCTTTCTAAAACGGAGTTTTAGTACAAATTTTTTTATTTTTGTACTAAAACTCTGTTTTAGAAAGCAATAAAAAAGCCGTCCCAAACGAAGCCTAAGGCTTCGTTTGAGACAGCTTTCTTAATGCTTTCAAAAGCAACTTTTTAGCACAAAATTTTAATGAAAACAGGAAAAAAGCAATGGCCAAAGTTTACATCAAACTCCAAAATTGAACTAAGGTTACTCTAGGATGCAAAGTATTTTATTATGTACTCAAATACGTTAGCGGCTAAAAATCACCAAGGTCAGGTCCCCTTGATGTGGAACTTTTATTAGATCAGGACGCCTGACATAGCTCTACATCTGGACGCCAATAAAATATCGCTACGTGCTCTTACACTTTACCGTGCGGCCCGACGACCTGACCCAGACCGGAACCTGGTATTGCTATGCATTAGCTGATTTGTGTAGACCAGGATATTGCTAGGTATTGCTCGGTAACTCAAATCACGTTCATCAAACATAGTTAGCACTTAAATTCAATCATTTTGTTTGGCTCCACATTTATGTTACTATCAAAATGACCTCAACCTCAAATTTCAAAAATATATTTTCCTCATAAAAATTTTTATAAATCATTAAAGAATGACTTTAATGATATGCCATAACATCATTATTGAATGATACATATCTGCGGAGCCAACAATTTATGATGACACGTGACATTAGATTCATAGACTCTTAGATCACGTGATTGATCAATAAATTTTTAGTATAAAATTTATTTATAAATAATAAAAATACTCAAGCAAAAATGGTAGAACATAAAATCATACTCATAATATAATTTTGTTGATTATAACATAAACATAATTTTGTCCGGTAATATTTGAGGTATTGAAAAATGACCTAATACGACACATTGATATGGACTTTACTAAAAAAATATAGGTTAGGGATAGTATACAAATCAGGTTAAGTCTACAATACTGACCCATTTAACATTCGTGTCATATTCAGATTGAATATCATATTTAGTTTTCAAGCTTAAAATGCATCACCAGTTTGACTAATCATCAACCCTCTTTCATCTCAACGGGTTTAGACACTTATGTTAACCAGAAATAAAATATGAACCATATAACGAACATGTTAGATGGGTCGTGTTCGGATCAATCGAGTTTACAACAGATCTGAATGGGTTGACAAGTTGAACTCAGGTCAAACAGTTTCGTATCAGGTCAAATCCAAGCCGGACTCAAATCCGACCTCTTAACCCAAATTGGCAACCCTAATTAATATCATGTTTTACCAAAAAAAAATAATAATAATATCATGTACGAATATAACATATGGCTTGTCATTTAATTGTGAATCAGAAGAGAAGATCAAGAAATAAACATAGGGAATCCAGATAGATTTCTCTATTTATGAGATACGGCGAGCGGAATTTAAATCTGTAAGGGACAATTTTTATTTTTTGGGTTTTTTATAATTTAAGAACTCAACTTTTCTTTTTTTGCAAGAAGATATTTAAGGATAATTGGAAATGAATATTATATATAATTAAAATATTTAATCAAAAAATATATATTTGGTATAGTATTTCTCAAGGTTGTGAAAACCGGACCGGACAAGGAATCGGAAGAATGAGAGGTTCAAGATTCGACCGGTAGAACCGGGGTCTAACCGGATGATGTAATAAATAATAATATTATTAAAAATTAATAATATTAATAGGATAATTACGAGAATGTAATCTCAAATCATATAATTTTAAGAATTTAAACTATATAATTTTAATATATTATCTCTCAATATAATTAAATTAAATTAAATTGAAATGATAAATATATTATAATATAATTATAACTTATAAAACATATAGTTTATTTATATTATATTTATAAATATCTAATAATTTAATTATAATTAATTTTTACATTTAATTATAGTTATAATAAGTGAGATTCTTATAATATACATTATAACAAATTAAAATTTTTAATATAATATATAAATTTATAATATTAAATTTATAAATGTGTAATAAGAATAATATTTAATATAATATATAAATTTATATTATTAATTCATATAATATATATTATAAAAAATTTATAATATATAAATTTATAATACAAATTAAAAAAACTTTGCACCAAACTCAAATTCATGGCCCAACTAGCCCAAATTTATGGCCAAACCAACCCAAATTAATGATCCTATAAAGCCCAAACTCATATTAAAGCTCATATAATTTTCATGTAACTTTTTTAGTCCCACATCATGAAGGAGTATGATATGATTTCCTTTTAGCTCTTTATATAGTTCATGCTGGTTCTATGTGAAGACGGTTATTGAATTGAACCAGATCGGACAATTGGCCGGTTCACGGTTGAACCGGTCGGTTCGATCTGGTTTTTAAAACCTGGGTATTTCTTGTAACCATCTTAAGCTTTGTTTGGAATAGCTTTTTTATTGCTTTCAAAAGTAACTTTTGAGTATAAAATTTTTTAGAATGTTTCATATTATGATAAGGTAAAATTTACATTAGAATATTATGATTAATTTTTTTTATTAAAATGCAATTTTAATCCTTCATATCTACTACAAGAAGAGTAAAATATTAAATATTTATGTATTGCACTAATCTCAAAGTATAGTCAAGAGATTTAATGTGTCATGTGTTCACAGTACGATAATAGAGAAAAAAATTATGATTTTTTTTTAAAGATTTGATAAAATGAGATTTCATGCATTAGTCGGTGTAAAAGAAAATATTGAGTTATATCAAAGCATAATTTTCATATTTCTTCAAGCTACGATAGTTGATAGTATATATATATATATACAACGGGTTGGATTTGGGTCCAACCCGGCTTGATTCGGGTCCAAACGGCTCAACCCTAATCCGACTCGATTTTGTAAACGGGTCAGGTATCCCAACCCGATTCCAAATTTTTCAGGTCGGGTCAACAATTGACACCCCTAAGATTCAAAAGAGATGTTCAGAACTCGGTTCTATGCATCCAAATTTATTCGCCGATAACACGAGAATCTTACTAACAAGAATAACTAAATGAGTAAAAAAACAGAGAGAGAAGGAGAATCTATAGTAAGAAACTTTGGGACTTTGTATGAATTCAATTTATAAATACTAAGGTTTTTAAAAGTTTCTTATTATATATAATATTAAGATTTGAATTTGGATTCATAGTGTAATTTCACATTCATATCAATTAGGTTTTTTTTGGATAGTTTTCTTACTACTTTTTAATGTAATTTTTTAGTATGAAAATTTCTGAGCAGTGGAATAAGAGTGGCCATAAGCGGTCCAAAAAGCGAATTTTTATTAGGTCCGGTGTCCTGACGTAGCTCTACGTTCAGACGCAACATGCTCTTACTCTTTACCGTGCTGCCCGACGACCCGACCCGGACTGGACCCGGGATTGCTATGTATTAACTGATTTGTGCAGACTGGGGCATTGCTAGGTATTGCTCGATATTGCTCGGCAATAACGAGAAATGCCATTCTGTCAAGACCAATACCTAGCAATACCGAGCAATACCCCGATTGTGCTAGGTATTGCTCGGTATTGCTAGGTATTGGTCTTGACAGAGCGATATTTCTCGTTATTGTCAAGCAATATCTAGCAATACCGAGCAATACCGAATAATACTCAAACATAGCAATACCGGGTTTCGGTCCGGGTCGGGTCGTCGGGCCGCACGGTAAAGAGTAGGAGCACGTGTCGACATGTTATTGACCTCTGGATGTAGAGCTATGTCCAGTGTCCGGACCTAATAATTGTTCCCCAAAAGCAGCTTTACCTTGAGATTGATTGATTAACAAATATATCTAAAATTAAAATTTGTTTCTTAACACATCTTCATGGAACCGCTGAAATTTATGGATTCAAAGGCCCATTAGCATTTAACGGAGGCCCACTAAGGTCACAGGCTTTCAAAAATTATAACGAATTTATTTCTTATTAAAAAATTGGAAACATAATATATGAAATAGTAGTAGAAAAAGTTTAATGAATTCAATTAAATATGAAGTAAAACTAAATTCTGAAAGAATAAAATAATTTATTTATTAAAACTAATTTTAATATATTCTCAAGAATTTTATAATATATCAAACAAACTAAGAAAAAATTAAAATATTTTGTGTAAAAATATGTTATATCATAAAAATTTCAAGCAAAAATAAATAGTCTAAGTCTATTTAAAGGTTACTATGACATATTTTTATTTGTCTAAATAAACATAATTAGCAAGTTAATAAAAAATGTAATAGTATACTTATAAAAATTAAATTTCAAACAAAACAAAAGGACACAGAGAGATTGACTGTCATAATGTGAGAATGAGTCTCATTTATAAGGATTCAAAATGATCACAAATAGTGGCTTCTAGAAAATGTCTTCAAGATTGGAGCAACTTAGGTGACATTGAGTCTAATTTGAATTATCATGCAAAAGGAGATTCGTGCAGACAATCATGAGGGAGATAATGGTCAAAAGAGATGAATATTGACTATCATAATGTAAGGTATAGCAAAACATACGACAGTGGAAGCATCATAAAATGATAAACCAATGGATTCAAAACATGGGTAATAGTAAAAGATGCATGAGTTTTATTTTTAAGAATTCAAAATGGCTATTGTTTCGTCCTGAAATATTCGTGACGGTAAAAAAATATAAAGTTTAGCATCTTAGCTTTGTATTAGTTTGGTCAACATGTCATAATTGAAGAATGATGTTGGTTGGAGGAACCGTAATCAATAGGCGATGAAAGTCATAAAGATTGTAGTCGGACGACGGTGGTCGAAGAACCATAATAGGCAGGCAACGAAGGTCGAAAAGAATGTTGTCTAGTAATGATGGTCGAAAGGACCATAGTCAGGAGACAACGATCGATTGACGAAGTCTGCACATTTTTTTTCGATCAGACAAACGGATCCGATGGATAAGTTAGCTCATATTTATGTTAAAGAGATTGTCAGATTGCATGATGTGCCAAAAGTGATTGTATCTGATCGAGATGGACGATTTACTTCCAGACTTTAGAGAGATATTAAGCAAGAATGGGGTACGAAGTTGCATTTCAGTACGGCTTTCCATCCACAGACGGATGGACAGTCTGAGAGGACTATTCAGGTACTGGAAGATCTTCTGAGGTTATGTGTTTTGGATTTTGGAGGCAGTTGGAAAGATCATATCCCACTGATAGAATTTACTTATAATAATAGTTTTCAGTCCAGTATTGATATGACACCCTACAAAGCTTTGTATGGCAGAAAGTGTAGAACTCCTTTAACTCTGACTGAGGTGGGTGATAGACAAGTAATGGGTTCAATTTCTGTGGATGAAATTGTTATGAAAATCAATTTGATTAAAGAAAGATTGAAAGCTGCACAAGATAGACAGCAGAAATATTACAATTAGAAGCACATATTTGTTGAATTTCAGATTGGTGACTTTGTATATGTCAAAGTCAGTCCGATGAAAGGTGTTGGCATATTTGAAAGAGTAAGTAAGCTCAGTCCAAGGTGTGTCGGACCTTTTGAGATCATTGCAAGGATTGGAAATTCTGCTTATATGTTGTTATTGTCTGATCAGATGTCTGATATACACAATGTGTTTCACATATCCTCTTTGAGAAAATGGATATCTGATTATGAAAAGAAACTTTCCGCTGATGATGTTGAGATTCAGGCAAATCTGCAGTATTAAGAAGTGCCTGAAAAGATTTTGGCTTATGATGTGCGAAAGTTGAGAAGTAAACAGATTCTGATTGTTAAGGTTCAGTGGAAACATAGAGCAGTAAGAGAGGCTATATGGGAGAAGGAGTTGGATATGAGACAGTTATATCCGAATATGTTCTGACTCAGTTTTGCTTTGAGAATGTTGAGGACGACATTGTTCTGAAGATGGAGAGATTGTGAAAGCCAGTTTTCTTTGTTTTCCTTCCAGGTTCGTCCGGACGAAGTGGAGTTCGTCCGGGACGATCAGTTATAAATTTAGTGACAGAGAGATTCGTCCCAGGACGAAGGTAGATTCTTCCGTACGAAATTTTTCTACAGAACAACTCATCTATGGACGAAAGAATTGGAATTAATTTTCGTTTGTACGATCCGTGTCCAGAGGAGATCGTCCCGGGACGATCGGGGCATTATCTTGGACGATCCTGTTCTATAAATATCTGAATTGAATAGTGTCATTTTGAAGAGAGAGAAAAGGGTAGGAGAGAGAAAAACGAAGGAAAGAAGAGGAAATCTGCATTTTGGGCAACTTCGATCCATTTTCGTCCATCGCCGTAGTTGGGAAAGTTGATCTACTCGAGATAAGGCACATTATGCCTTTCTTAATTTTCAGAAATATGATTTTTGACGGATTTCTTGTTTCGATTTTCGTTTCCATTAGCCTAAAAGTGATCTATCTTTGTATCGACGAAACTTTTACCGCGTAACTTTTAGTATGTTGTAGAGATGATGTTTTTGCACATTTTGAGTATTTTCTGGAAAGTTTTTATCGGGTAATTTGAATTCTATAGAGTTTTTATCGAATAGAAAATTATCTGAATGTTGAAAAATATTGCTTCAGTACAATGAAAGTCTTAAAATGATGTTTTACACTATCTATGGTAATTTGGTAATTTTTTGAAACTGTGAATTTGATCTGTTGAATTTTCGTTGTCTACCGTTATACTCTCCGACGATATTCTGATACGAATCTTATTTCCCTGTATCTGATGTAATTTGATGTTGATGTGCTGTGATATCAGAAGGGAGTTATAAGGGGCCAGAATCTTTTGAGATTCTGTTTGTATTAGGGAAGGGAGGCAAAAGGGGCTAGAATCCTTTGAGATTTTGTCAGGGTCTGGGAATCTGAAAATAAATTCTGATATGATAATTCTGTATATTTGATATATTCTGATGCTATAAGCACAAGGGAGGCATAAGGGGCCAGAATCCTTTGAGATTCTGTCCGTGTCAGGGAAGGGAGGCATAAAGAGTCAGAATCCGTTGAGATTCTGTCTAAGTCAGGGATATGTGATATGTGACCTTATTTGCTTTGACAATGTGCTTTATGATTTGTACGATTCTGTGATATTTGATTTGAAGATAACTCTGATTTGAAATCTGATTTAAATAATTCTGTTATATGAAATGAATTCAGTTCTTCTATATCAGTTATTTATGAGTTTCTGTATGATTATCTAAATTTTGTACGGCTACTTGAATGAACTGTTATGATGATTTTGATGTGAATTTCTAGAGATTTTGATCGGCTGGTACAGTCTTGCTAAGCTGTTATCTCATTCTTGTTATATGTGTGATTTTCAGGTTCTGTGAAAGGGAATGAGGTTTTGGACTAGCCGTTCTGTGTCTGATCTGAGATGAGGTATTTTTGTACTTTTGATTTTTGTACAGTCATGACTTTTCTGTTCTGTTATGTTCTTTCTGTTATAGTCATGCACTATATTGTACATAATTATTTTGAAGAATGAGAAGAAAGAAAATGATTGATGAATTGCTGTATATTGGAAGTTTATAGTAGCTATGTGTTTTCTGTATGATTATTTGAAAGAAAGTCTGAATCCAAATTTCAAAGCTAGATCCTGGATTCAACAGTCATGACTCGACGCGATGGGACTCATTCCGGTCGGGTTGGGTCGTGACAGTTCGTTGGTGACCGGGGCGAAAGTTCAGTGACATTTGGTGGCTAGGCATAAGTTTGGTGAAAGTTGGCGGCTTAGTTGAAGTTCATTGAAAGTCTGACAATGATGGGTGGTAGGGCTATGGTCGAGAAAAAGCTTGGTGGCAAGAAATATCTCAAATGTCTTTTTCTCTTTCTTTTCTCATCATTTCCTTCTTTCTCCCCCCCCCTTCAGTGAAGAATGATGAATCTATTTATAATTTTTAGGGAGTGACGTGATAAGTAAATATAGAGAAAAAAGGGCACATTGGGAGTGGTTTGAATGGACGACTAATATCGATTCCCTTGATTATGGACCATTTATTGAGTATTTGAGTGCCTTAATGATGTTAGAATTTGATGATCTTGGGCTCGTTGAGTTCTTCTCAACGCGTTGCTCGATTAGATTATAAGCATGCAACATTTAGAGATCATTTTATTATCAAATTTATAATTTGAACCTTCTAAATGTGCTTGGAGTCATCGATTTTTGATCCATTGGGCTCAGATTGGGTTGAATTTGATGTCATTTGGTTTATCTTTTTGAGACATTTAATTCGACTATAAGTTTGCTGAAATCGGGCTTTAGATGGACCTAGATTTAATTTTGAAAATTTCCAATTCAAAATTGCTTTGAGATTCGTACTCGATCAAGATATATTTTTTGATAATATATCAATCATAAATATTGAATTATAGTGCTAGGTCTAATTAGAGTTACTATCCAAAAGAGGGTTCATGCATGTAGATGTTCATTAGAGTGATAATGATCATGGAAGATCTTGAAATATATTTTGAATCATTTTTCTATAAATCTTAATATAGAGGATCAAGAAGTCAACTTAGTCAAACTCCAATCAATACCAAGTCAACCTAGTCAAACATAAATAAAAAATCAACCAAGCAATGACCTACATGCAAACATGAATGCTGAGGGGCATCATATATGAAGAGAAGTTTGTAAAGTCACCCTACTTGGTCTAACATACTTAAAATATTTTTTATTGGCAATTATTTTATTATTTATTTAAGTCATTAACATTATTGTCAAAAAAGCTCATTCAAAACTTTATTATAATTCAAATTTGCTAAAATATTAACTAATAAATAATTCTTTCCTAATTAAATATCAGTAAAAGGTAGTATTGGTTGCATCATAATATCTTAATCCCAGGGGTAAATATGCAAATCATATTTTACATTTATTGCATTGTGCTTTTTATCTTGAATTTGATTTGATTAAGAAAATCATTAATGGAGTCATTAAAAATTAGGAATTTGATTATCCAAATAAAAATCCACCTCTATATTTGTAAAATTATCATTATGACTCATTAAAAATAATGCAATTCAACTTTTTTTTTTTTTTCAAATATGTTAAATTCAATCTGATTTGCAAATCTTTTTATTTATAACTATTTAAATCAAAATTACAATCACTAATCTACACTTAAAAAAATCAACCAATTTAATTAATTAATTAATTTTTCAAATAATGATCTATGTCATTCTAAGATTTTACATATATATATATATTTTAAGAAAATACATCAAAATATTCTATCAGAATAAATTTTGAAATTTAAAATTATTTAAAAATTAGAATATTATACATAGATTAAATTCAATATAAATTAAAAATGTTAAAATCTATAGAAATCAGGAGGATTTACATACATACAACTTTATTTCATACTATTTATAAATCTAACAACTAGAATTTTAATATTTCATGCTTATCACTTATATGCAACATTAATATCAAATCTGGCACTCATATATTTTATTTCTATCACCTCTACTGCAAAAATTAATCAGTGCGGAGTCTGCATTTCGTCCGGACTCCAATCAGGTGGAGCCATGTGGATTTTTTCTCTCTTGTATATAATATGTACAAGACAGAAAAAAAAAAACAAGTCTACGTAGTTTTATGTGATTGAGGTTCGGACGAAAAGCTGCATCTAGACTCCCTACGTAATAAACTCTCTTATATCGCACTATAAATTTTAATATTTTATTTATGTACATATATATATATATATATATATATATATATATATATATATATTTGATAATTTATCTATATTTCATTTATAAGTGATATATATAAAATATTAAAATTTTAGATGTAAGAGAAGTTAATAAAATGAAATAAAAGTGATATTTATGTAAATACCATATATATAAATATAATGATATCCTTAGATAATTTTCCGATATATATTCCATTAATGTCTTCCTCTTCCGTATAGTCTCTTGCACGTCCTGCCTTCTTCCATGTGGGAGAAAAGATTTACTCCTCCGCTTGCCAATTTAGTCTTCATGAGTATTAATCACTGCGAAAGGCCGAAACTTTACAGTTTCTTCTCCTCCCTTCTTCTTCTTCTTCTTCTTCTGTCGCTGCTTGCTGTAATAGGGGGGAAGAGTGGGAAGGACCCGCGTGGGAATGGGTACAAACCACCTGAAAAGGACCCCGCACCTATAAATCCATATTTGTTATGAAGCCCCACATCGGAATGGATTTACCGAAGTTCTTTTGGGATTGCGACAAACATGGCGACGAAATGAGGAGTAATCGAGAGTGAAAGAAACCTCAAGGCATGCTTTCTTATTGACTTTTTGGTACTGGGTTATTTGTATAGAATCGCGTTCTTTTTTGTTTTTTGTTTTCGGAATTGAAGTCAGATTGGGTCAATTATCCACTCTACATATATCGGAATCAGATTTTCTGGTAATTCTTTGCTCTATGGTTTGTTGTTGTGTTTACGAATTGGGAATTGGGATGAGAGGAGGTTTGTTGAGTTTTTATGAGATTTTTTCCTCTAGGTTTTGGGTGTTTGATGATCTATGTATTGATCAAATTCTTAATTTACATAAAATCTTTGGTAATAATGCGCAGAGTTACCAGCAACCTTCTGTATATCATGCATTCCTCATCTGATAAGTGGTTATTTTTTATATATGATTGTTACAAATGATATAAATATGGATGATGATGAATTCACTGAGAAATCTACTACTGTTTTATCAATAGAGGACAATTTGAACTGTTTCAGAAAATTTTTTGCTCGGCTTTTTGACAGTTTTTTCTTAGCTGAGGCCTGATTTTTGAGACAACATATTTCTTCTTGTAATTTTTTTAGAATTTGTATGATTTTCTTGCCTGCAATTGTCGGGAAGGGTGTGATGATTGTTTTTGCTACATTTCTGGATCAAAAGTTTGTCTTTTGATCATTGTTTAAGTCATTTTAAACTGAATAAAGTTTAAGAACACGAATTTTGGCGATGATGGACAAATATTAGCATGACGTGGAAGAATTTTGTTCAATAGGCATCCATCCCTTTCACTTCTTTGCTTGGTTTCATATTTTCAACTCAAGTCTTTTGCAAGTACTGTTATGCATCATTAAATTAGGCATGGAAAATAGTTTTTTTATAAAAGTAAATGAACCTGGTGAACTTTCAACAGTTTGGTTTTACTTGTGTTAAACATCACATCTACTATATTGGTGTGAGTCAATGGATGGTGTACTTTCTTTCTAATTCTCTTGTTTGATTGATGAACCAAAAGAAAATTGACTTTGTGTTGACTTGTTTTAAATGGTACTTTTCTTGTCAAATTTTTTTCCTTCTTTTTGACTATTTTGATCCTTTCTTGTAAGATTGAATAGTTTGTGAAAGCGCAGATGTTTAGTGGCGGTAGTGGGTGTTAATTTCTAGTTTGGAGTTCTAGAAAACCTATAGACTCAACAAACATATCAATTTTCATCTTATTACAGATTGCATATGTTTTTTCCTTAAACTATAAAATTTTTTTGATCCTGATATGGAAGAACAGTCGGGCTTTCTTCAATGGTGGAATTTTAAAACTTTGTGCATAGATAACCTTAGTTAATCTATGTTTTATTTAAGTTCTTGGCTTGCTTTTTAATTGTTCAGTGAACAACTTGGTTAGAAAATATTAGAAATGATCTTTCTTTATTAGATTTAATTTAGAATTTGACTTTTAACAGAACACAATGGAGAAAAAAGATTTATGTAGCCGACCCCACGTAGTGGGATAAAGGCTTGATGTTGTTGTTGTAGTGAACACCTCATTTAGGCTCCATTTGTACAATTGTTGCATTGCATGAAATAAAATCTTCTAAATCTCTTATAGAAAATAGAATTACTTCATAATTCAATCTTTATGTTTTTGAAGTCCTACAGCGCCTATGTAAAATGGTGAATTTCTAAGCTTATATCTCATATAAATTGAGGCTGCCTTTTAAAAAGTAATACATAAGTGACTCAACCAAAACCTTCTCAGAAACATGCTTGTTTACAGTTCTTTTAGTAGCTTAAAACTGATTTAGGTACATAATTGATAACCAAAGAGCTCTCAAGTGGTATGGTTTCTGATTCCTATAGTAGGGGATACATGTTTAAATTTGTCTTGTGACTCTATTAATAAAATAATCTCTAACTCCTTACATGAGATTTAATCAATAATCGGATTGTGCCGACATCCATACTCATCTATTACTAGCCCTATGCCCTTCTTTCAATCAAGAAAATAATTAATATTATTATGCTTAAAAAAATAAATACTTGATAACAATTCTGATATTTTTGTTCATTTAAGTGTAAAGTTTGTATAAGTGCTTCAATAAGTCTGCTCAATTTAATCCACAAATTTTTTTAAGTGATTCATGTTCTTGTTTATGTTTGCTTATAAGCTTGTTCAAGTGCTTGATTTGCTTTCAAAGACTCTTTATCTACACCAATCAGTGAACCTTGATTAAATCTCTCCTTTTGTTCAAACTTGGTAGGAAATAATTGAATCAAGCTTTTGATGAATTTTGAAGTTTATCTAAGCTGTAGCTTGGTTTTCCTTAACGAAGAAAGCTTGGGCAGTCTTATATACTCTGCCTGTCTCAGTTATTTACACACTTAGTCCCAATGATTTTGAATGTTGCTTCGAAATCCTCATTGAAGAGTCTGATGTTTTTGTGGGCCGTGAAACTCTTATTTGTATCTGTTCCGGTCTGACATATTATAACTTTTTCTTTTTGCAGGATATTTTGAATTTTCATGTGAAAAAAGTCTCATAGAATGGGTTGGCTGAGCAAGATTTTCAAAGGTTCAAGACATAAAATATCACGAGGGCAATACCGTGGGAAATCTAGTGATGATAACTATTGGAATGAAACCTCAAATTCATTGGTACTTACATTGCCCAACAATTACTCACCTTCTCCTTTTTGCAAATATTGAAACCTTTATTTACTTTTAATGTTCTTAATGTCCAGCTAAACTGTAATACTTGAATATAAGAAAACCTTAACACTTCAATATTATTGGGGAGATTATATTTATGTCACTTATTTTTCTATTAAAGAATAACATTTTACATCATATAATTGCTAGATAATATAATCGGTCTTCCGTTGCCTTGAAAATAGTCCTTTGTTTGATTGTTAAGCTTTTTCATCTTATTTGTAGCAGTAGAAAGATGCCGAAAAAGAGGTTCATCTAAAGAAGGCTGAAGTACTTTTTTGGAAAATCTGCTTTTTGACTGGAATTTTAAAATACTTCATAAAGCACTTTTTCCACAACTTAATATCCTCTATGAAATCCACCCTTTGAGGCTTCTAGAAAAAATTTCAATTAAATTTTATTTCTTCAAAAGGGGAAGTCCTGCTAGTTGCAGGAGTCATATCTTGCAAGCGTCATATTGAATTAGTTGTTCTGTTTGTCCAGGATAAGTTTCTGTCTGGTGTAAAATTCTGTATGTGTTGATGGTATCAATTCTTGTTGAAAGCCATCTACTATGAAGGATCCTACATGATGGGTACCATTTAAGACAATATGCATATATCTTTGTTGACAAATCTTACTCTTATTGCCTGGTATTCGTCCACATACTTGTCATATAAGCATTGGGATTATGTTAGACTCGTCCAGCCAGCCTAGTTCATATATACAAGAGAAGGGGGGTGGCGGCAAGAGAAGGAGAGGGATTGCTTGGGGTCCACTAGAGATTCAAATTCAAAGTTTGGAGCCGAAGGAGGGGTCGGCAAGGGCTTTTGGGTCTTTTTTCTTTAATGATTAATTGTATGCCTTAAGTACAAGGGAAAAATTAGGGTTAGGGTTTTGCTTGATTATTGTGTTCTCTTGGAGTTTCTTCTTGGTGTCTTGGGATCTAGATTCGTCTAGAAATCGGGAGAGAACGATTCTCCTCTCGAGTTGAGGATCAATTGAATATTTGGTTTGTTTCCTATGATTAAAATTACTATTTTTGATTGTTTTCATTGGAATTGTTGAGTTTTTTCCGCTGATTTTATCAATCTTGTTAGGGTTTACTTGAAATATTCAAGTATTTCATATCAGATTATCAGAAAAGGAAGTTATAAAATTTAGTCAACATTCTTAAATGATTAAATGATTTAGAATTATTTTTCTAATATTGTGTTGTTATTAGTTATGATAAATTTTGTCAATGCTACTTAGAAATATTAATGTATCTACTTTGTAAGTACTTTACCCATGATAGCAAAATTGTGAAAGCAACACAAATATAGGTTAGGGCTTTTATTGCGTGTGCCCCCATAAAAATTCAAATTATGATGTCATTGATGTGGGACATCTTTGGCTCTAAGGTTTAAGAGAAAAAAGAATCACAATTTGTACATTCTCGACTACTAATTTAAGGAAAGATTAATCAATTTTGATATAAAATTGAAAAATATGCTTTACTCATTCCAAGCATTAATATAAAAGTCATGAAAATCTGAAATTTCACAGGATAAAGTTTTGTGGTTATGAAGATTGACACCATAAAACAAAATTACAAATATCGAACTTGATAAAACTTCAATCATGCACACCAACCATTAAGTTAACATGGAAGAAAGATAATGGAGATCTTTTACATGCAAAATGGGTCCTTTTTATAACTAAAAAAAGACCCAAAACAAGAAATTTCTTAGAATCCTCTAGAAGCTAGCCTAATACTACAAGTTTTAATTTAGAACATTTGAATTCCACCAAGTATAACAAATTTTTACTCTTAGTTTCAGCAAAACAATTAATTTACAACTTTAAAGAAGAAAATCACAAATGAGATAGTGCCATAAATAGAGGAGTTCCCTTAACAGGAATAAGATGAGTTCAACTATTGCAAGAACTTGGATTTGATAAACCAAATAAAAGTGAACATGCAACTAGATATTTGTTGAAACTATGAATTCTAAATAGGTGAATTAAAGAATTCAATAGTTGAATGGACAAGACTTGTAGTCGTAAACCAAACTTTAAAGTGATAATCAAAACACTGGAGAACATAACCCATTCATAATGAGATAATCATCATATGCATGTTTTTATCAAAAAGATAAACCAGAAAAAGAAGAAAATTCAATTCAAACTCATAATGCTCATCTCAATGTCCACTCTTTTGATGAGTATACATTTTTAGATTTTCATAAAATCAGACTAACAGAAAAATGTGGCTTTAATAAATTCACATTTGATATTTATCAAGTATGGGTATAACTACTATGCTTTTTGTACGGTAATACTGAATCATCACAAATGGGTTTATCTCGAAAATTAATAAGATATTAATAATGGCTATAAACTCATAATTTATAGTAGCTTTAGGAACAAACTTAGTTGATCTGTCTAATAAAGTGCTTGATGTGTATGAAAATAGAACAATCCAAAGTACTGACAACTGATTTATAAAATAAAATACAATAAAATACATTGACGATTGGACTAATGCTATTACTTCTTTAGATTTCTAGTGTATAAGCATTCATCTCAATGTGCCATAACACGTTATAAATGAAGTTTTATAAAGGTTCCTACAGATTTTGTACTAAAAAAAATATTTTAAGAAGCAGTAAGAAAGCCGTCCCAAACAAAGTCACTATCTGTAATCACCTAAATCTGTTCTCACAAAAATTAACTAGAATTTTTGTTAAATGTGCTATACTTGAAATTTTAGTTGTTTTTGCAATTTGTTAATCTTTTGGAACTTTTGTTCTTCACTTATATTGTTACCCAAATGGAGGTTCAAGAGCCTCACATTCTATTGCCTCAAGTTTGTGTACTAATTTCTTTTGAATGGATTATTTAGTAGCCATACTGGGGAAATGAAAGTGAAGATCTGGATCATGCTATTGCACTTTCCCTTTCAGAGGAGGACCCAAAGAATGCAAATGCCACTGGTTAGTGTTATGTCTACTATTTATATTTACTGAACGCCACTACTTATTTTTGTTCGTCTCTTCCCCCTCCTTTTTTTCTCTGTCCCACTCTTCAATATAATTTGGGCTATAATTACCTTATTGTTGTTACAAAAGTAAGAAATCCTTCAATCCCACCTTACTGATATGATTAAAAGATCTGGGAAACAGGACATAATAGCTCTTGAAAGTATCAAGACTACAAAAATTAGAATTTGCTCTGTTTTGGTGAAAACCTGAAGTGTTTACATACTTCGTTGTTCATTTTCTTTGCAACTCAGTTACAAAATATACCATACATGCATTATTTTTTAGATCATCCTCAATAGCTTTATCTCAATTATTTGGGGTTAACTTTTTGAATCCTCCTGTTTGTTAATAAGCTCTTTCTATTTTTTTCACACAACCATCTTAATCTTCTATGTTCTATCACACCCAACTTGGCTACCTGCAATGATAAAGACATTAAAGCAATTTATCATTGATGTTGATGTTCTACTAAATTTAGAGCATTGAAAGCCAACTATCTTTAGTTATAATTAGAGTTGGATATATTGTTTTATTTTATATAAACTTAAGGAGATATTATGCCATTTTTTTGTCATATTGTTCATATAAATAGTCATTTGTATTTCATTTATGAATTTATACATAATTGCATTAACCTTATTTGTTTTGCAATAAATTCATACTAATGTAATGACAACGACGGAAGATTGACTCGATATCCTATAAATCTGCTTTGAAATGTGTCAGTTGAATGGATCAAAAACTTCTCAATCATGAACCATTCCACAAAAAAGTCACATCGATGTATTTAGAATGTCTCAAATAGCTGTTAAAGATATTTGCGTCATCAGCGGATTGAGTTACGACCCGGTTGGTTGGCTGAAAGCTAGAATGCAAAGTCCTTGACTCATGGATAATAATAGTTGATGTGTAATACTCACTTTAATCATGCTCACAAATAATCGAAGGCAACTATAGTGAGCAACACATCCATGAGTAAAACATGAAGAATACACAATGACGAATGCTACGGTTTCAAAAGTAGATCATGAAATCAGACCATCACCGAAGAAAGACCTCAGGAGGAACAAAATTTCTCGTTTGCATACATTAAGCCTTCCTCAGTATAACTGATTATTGTCAAAATGATTCAAACTATTTCAAGGACCCAATGTTGCAGTGGCCTTTTTCACGAACCTATGTAAAGTTAGGTTGCTTTTTCCCCTATATTAGTGTTTATGTTATTTTCTTTAAGAGTTTTGTTAGTGCTGAGTTTTGGTGTGGAAACCTGGAACAAACCTGCACAAAAACAGAACAGAAACAGGGAAAGACAGGGAAGAGAAGAAGAAGAAGGAGAGAACAGGAGGAGTATAGGTAGAAAGGTCAAGTATTCGTATATTCAGTTCTACCCTTTTTCCCTTCAAACCAGTACATAAGTAATACTCTCATACGGTAAATGCAAAAAACAGTATTAGCTGAGCTGGCCACTACTTGGTAGAAAAGTAGAAAAGTAATAACTAACTAAAGGTAGAAAATGCTAAAGCTGTAAAGTAGTGGAGTTCGTAGGTTAAGAGGAATGATGGCCTTGTGATGTGCTCCAGTGCCCATGATACGCCACATCAGGTCTCCCCAGCCGTGGGAGTTTCCTCACCTGAGGAAATAGATTGGACCATACCTGTGTCGGGAGACTTGTAAGCAAAAATATCGGACACATTGAAGGTTGCTGGTGTGAGAAGCGTAGGCAGAAGGTCGACAACGTAGGCGTTGTCGTTGATGTGCCGCACAATGGGTATCGGTCCAATTTTCCTTGGACTGAGTTTCGAATAAGTGCCAGGCGGGAATCTTTCCTTGCGAAGACGGACCATTACAAGGTCGCCGGGGTTGAAGATCTTCTCCCGCCGACTGATATCTGCTTGCTGTTTGTAATCCAGATTTGCGGCTTCTAGCTTGTCCCGTATGTTTTGAAGCATTTTAGTATAAGTTTATGTGGTGTTGGCTGCCACCTTGCTTTTGCATCTTGGTAATATGGCTACATCCACTAAGTGATTTGGGCATTTGGTATATACAATGTTGAACGGGCATTGTCCAGTGGACCGGTTCGTCATCGCATTATATGCGATTTTTGCTTGGCCGAGGTAATCATCCCATTGCTTTGGATGCTCATGAGCCAAACAACGCAGCATGTTGCCCAAAGTACGGTTCACGACCTCTGTCTGTCCATCCGTTTGGGGATGATAAGCAGAACTAAGCTTGATTTCGGTTTGTAGCCTCTTCCATAGTTCCCGCCAGAAATGACTTACAAATTTTACATCACGATCGGAAGTAATGCTGCGAGGAAGACCATGTAGGCGGAAAATTTCTTTGAAGAACAGAATGACGACGTTGAGCGCATCAAACGTCTACTTGCAAGCAAGGAAGTGAGCCATCTTGGAGAAGCGGTCGACGACAACCATGATCGAGTCGGCACCATGTTTGGTCCTCGGTAGGCCCAATATGAAGTCCATACTGATATCCTCCCATATTGAGTTTGGCACCGGTAATGAAGTATAGAAGCCGGTATTTTGAGCATTTCCTTTATACAACTGGCATATCGGACACCTTTCCACAAATCGTGTGACATCCCGACGTAGGTGCGGACAGTAAAATCGACTTTGCATCTGCTCCAATGTCTTCGTTCTTCCGACATGTGCCGCTAGTCCCCCACTATGCAATTCTTTGATTAAGTATTCCCTCCAGGATGATGCCGGCACACATAACTAGTTGCCTTTGAATAAGAAGTTGTGCCTAATTGAAAAGTCCTGAGATGGTATCGGTGGGCTGCTCGTCAAATTCGTCCACGGCTCGGAAAAATCATGGTCCATCGAGTATAATTCTTGCAATGCTTCTAGCCCAGGGGTATCGGTCTGCAATTTGGTTACCAATGCAGTGCAGCGACTGAGGGCATCGGCTACGCGATTCTGGGTTCCAGATTTGTGTCGCAGTACAAAACTGAATCGTTGCAAAAACGTTAGCCACCTCGCGTGCATCTTGTTCATAGTTTTCTGACTATGGATAAATTGGAGAGCATGGTTGTCACTGCTTAAGACGAAGTCCTGGCGTAAGAGGTAGTGTTCCCACTGCTTTAATGCGCGGACAACCGCGTATAACTCCTGTTCATAGGCCGACCTGTTTTGACAAGTGGGGCTGAGTTTCTCACTGAAAAACTCAATCGTTCTGTCTTCTTGGGAGAGAACGGCACCCACCCCCACAGAGGAGGCGTCTGTGTCTACATGGAAGGGCTTGCTGAAGTCGGGAATGGCAAGCACGGGGGCGGATGTCAGGGCAGCTTTGAGAGTGCTAAAGCTTCGGTCTTGATCAGATGTCCACCGAAGGACCTTCTCCTTGAGGCAGTCGGTGATCGGTGTGACGATTATACTAAAGCCTCGGATGAAGCGGCGGTAAAAATTGGCTAGGCCGATAAAACTGCGAACTTTAGTCATAGAGTGAGGAGTTGGCCACTCTGTGATAGCAAGGATCTTTTGAGGATCCATGTGCACTCCCTGATTAGAGATGATAAAACCCAGGAAATGGACTGTATTTGTAGCAAACTCACTCTTGGGAAAGTTAATATAGAGTTTGTGCTCTCTTAGAATTTCAAGAATTTGGGAGAGGTGAGTGCGGTGATCCTCTAGTGACCGGCTAAAAATGAGAATGTCACCAAAATAAACAATACAGTACCTTCCCAAAGCAGGCTTGAGGATCTCGTTCATGAGCCGCATGAACGTCGCCGGAGCATTACAAAGTCCGAATGGCATTACTCGCCACTCAAATAATCCATCTCTAGTCTTGAAGTGTCTTCCATTCGTCCCCAGGGCGAATGCGGATCTGATGATATCCGCTTCTAAGATCCAGCTTCGAGAAGAGGGAAGCACCGGCCAGTTTGTCCAACTTGTCTTCGAGGCGGGGCACCGGAAAGCGATACTTCGTGGTAATCTTGTTGATAGCTCTACTATTAACACACATACGCCAACTACCATCCTTTTTGGGCACGAGCAATGCCGGTACAGCACACAGACTGAGACTGGGTTGCATCAGTTGTTTTTGTAGGAGCTCCTCCACAATATCTCGTAGCGCCTCATGCTCCCGAGGACTCATCTTGTAGTGTGGCAGATTTGGAAGATTAGCGCCCGGCTGGAAGTCTATTTGGTGTTGCAAATTTCGTAATGGGGGAAGCTCGTTCGGCAAGGCAGCAGGCCAAACGTCTTTATAGCATTGAAGAATGTCACGAACGGCAGTGGGAATTTCCGCACAATGGTCATCTGTTTGGCTTGTTGTTGCAACCAGTGCTAACATCCATGATGACTCCTTCCAGGAGTTGATAATATTTGGGCCAGTGACAACAAACATTGTGGACTTCTCGGCCGGTCCTTTATCATCATCGCTAGGAGAGCGGGGAAGGAACCGGATTTTGCGCTGCTTCCACTCGAATGTGTAAGTATTCGCACGCCAGTCATAGATTGCCCCCATATCAAATTGCCATGGACGCCCCAGTATCAAGTGGCAAATGTCCATGTCTAATACGTCGCATAGGACCTCACAAACGTAGCTCTTTCCGATTGAGAAAGTCACTCGACACATTTCGGACACAGCTATCTCCACGCCCCTCTTTACCCAGCTTATCTTATAGGGATGTGGGTTGCGGGTCGTTTTGAGGTGTAATTTTTGCACTACCGATCGAGAAATAATATTCTCGGTGCACCCACTGTCAATGAGCAAATCGCAGACACTGCTGCCAATGGTGCAACGGGTACGAAATATGGCATGTCTTTGAGAGATACCAGTCTGACGAGGCGCTATCAGGAGTTTTTCCATGACACAAGCTATTGGTTCACCTTCATCCGCTTGAAGTTCCTCAAAATCTTATTCATTCACTTGTTCAGCGTCGTGATTGTCGTTATCTTGCTCCCCTTCAATTAGTTGTACTTGCTGCCGATTTGGACAATCATTGGACTTGTGTCCAGGTTGAAAGCAACGATAGCACTTCAAGGTCACTGGCTTAGCATATAGGTTGTTCTCCCTGGCAGGAGTCCTTTGGCGATTGATGAAGGGCCTAGTATTCCAGGGCCTCCCACTGGGGAATTGGTGGGCTTACTGCCGCCACTAGTAGCTAATTTACTTGCATCTCCACTAGGTTCCGCCATGTATCATCGAGCGATGCCACTTTTCGGATGACGGTTAAGTTGGATTTCAGCCTTGAGGGCGTAGTTGACAGCTTGTGACAGAGTCCAAATTGAGTTCAATTCGAGTTTATCCTGAATAACTTCCTTAAGACCTCCAATGCACCTTGCCACTAGCTGCGTCTCGGATTCATTCAAATTATTCCGGGCACTCAAGCGGTAAAATTCCTCCGTGTATTCGCTAACGGATCGGGTGCCTTGAGTGCAATGCTGGTATTGTACATATAGCATATGCTCAAAATCCGTCGGGAGGAAGTGTCCCCTCAATAACCGTTTCATCCGGTACCAATTGGTAATGTTCCCCTTTCCTTCCCGCCGCCTTGACTGTAAGAGCTGCATCCACCACGCGCCCGCCCCGCCTTTGAGATGACATGCGACGTACTTGACTTGCTTCTCCGGTGCTATCTCCATGTAGTCGAAGAAGGCTTCGACGGCCCGCTCCCAATCCAGGTAGTCTTCATGTGCAAGCGCCCATCAAAGAACGGAATATCCAATTTAATGAGGATCTCACCAGGTTGGCGTTGCTGAATGGGGTATCGGCGAGGTTGTTCATAATAGTTCGGTCGGTCTTCCTCCGCCAAGTCAGATGCATCCAAATGAGGTTGTATGCCTTCCTCATCATCCGAATCCGACACTGTCGGAATAGTGGTATGGAATCGTCGACCATGACGCGGGCGCGGCGCCGGTGTGGTTGCCAGCGCAACTGGTCTGCCCATTGCCGTGAGCAGTTGATTCGTCCGCAGGGATCGAATCTCGGTCCTCATTTCCACTGAGAATCGAAAGAACTCCGTGGTGAGAGCCTCCATCTGGCGAGCCATGCTGCTCTGTGCTGCCCACAAAGCTTCCAGACTTCGGTCTTCATCAGCTGCAGGTCGTTTGCTCCCTTCTGCCATGAGACTTGTAGCCGAGCTCTGATACCAAATGGTGTGGAAACCTGGAACAAACCTGCACAAAAACAGAACAGAAACAGGAAAAGACAGGGAAGAGAAGAAGAAGAAGGAGAGAACATGAGGAGTATAGGTAGAAAGCTCAAGTATTCGTATATTCAGTTCTACCCTTTTTCCCTTCAAACCAGTACATAAGTAATACTCTCATACGGTAAATGCAAAAAGCAGTATTAGCTGAGCTGGCCACTACTTGGCAGAAAAGTAGAAAAGTAATAACTAACTAAAGGTAGAAAATGCTAAAGCTGTAAAGTAGTGGAGTTCGTAGGTTAAGAGGAATGATGGCCTTGTGATGTGCTCCAGTGCCCATGATACGCCACATCAAGTTTGCTTGTGAAGTCTATCATGCTTGTTCTCTATGCATACGTTCACTCCTTTTCCATGTTTTAATATTTATAAACATTTTTCACCTTCAACCTGTTACAAATTCATAACGAATTAACATGCATGGTCTAGTTTGCACTCTATTTGACTATTTTTTCCTATTACGTTTGCTCATTTGTGATACTTGATTGTTCAGCTGAACCAATTTTTAGACTGTTTTTCATGTCCTCTTTATTGATCAGTTTTTTTATTTTTTTTATAGAAATTGAATTTGATGTGGACGAAGATGAACAGCTTGCTAGGGCTTTGCAAGAAAGCTTAGATATTGAATCACCTCCCCGACAAAGTATAGAATCACCTCCTCGAGACAATGTAGAATCGCCGCCTCAACAAAACATAGAATCGCCTCCTGAACAAAGCGTAGAATCTCCTCCTTGGCAAAATGGTCACATCTATCAACCATCATCATTCTTCGTCCACACGAAGTCCAGGTATTGTTTGAAGAACTATTTCTTGCAAGCTCCACTTGCGAATTTTTAGTGTTTGTCTGTTTGATTTGTGATCATTGCATGATAGAAATGTTTTTTTTTGCTTGCTTATCGAGGATTAATTTTTCTTTAATTTTAGAGTTAGAGTGTCACTATTACAATATTGTCAAGTATGTCTAAGTTAGAGAATTAAATACAATAAGGGCTAGTACATTGAAAGTTTATAATACTGAAAAGATTTTCTTAGGATGTAGCAAATGGGCTGATGTGAAGTTATGGGCCATAGAAAACTATGATCTAATTCAAATGTGTTTGGTATGTTGGAAACATGATTTCATTAATGGACCAGGAAAATAAAAGAAATAAATACAACTCTTCTCATGAAAGAGCCAAAGCATTTTTATAAAGCTGTGCTAACATTTATTAGAACTTTATTGCTCATACACACCCCGAACACGCCCAGAATTTTTTATTATTGGTCATGGTAGTGATCCAAAGTTGCAAATCTTACTCAATCAAGTTTAGGTGGGTCCGCAAAATCATCCTTTGGACTTGCAGACCGATCTGTAGTCTTCACAATTTATGATGATTAGTCGGACATGAATACCATCTTTGTTCATTTCGTATGAGTATCGATAAATTATTTGGGCACTCCTAAATTGATCTTACCAAGTTGATAAATAGGCCTCCTGGAAAATTCATTTGGAAGATTCTTTGGCTAAAAATTTTACAAGGAGTTCTAAAGTTGAGGATTCACTGTTACTAATATTCTCATTGCTAGATTTTCTATCAAACTTAAAACTCAGCCAATTATGAGTCTATAAATAGGTTTCTTGAGGCATGCAAATTCTTCTAGTTTTAATTTTGTAAGTGCAAGTTGAATGCATGATTCTTTCAAGTGAGTACAAGTGCGACTACCTAATTTCAAAGTATGTCATCTCCTTGTACCAACATGAAGTTGATACGCCCTAGGGTTCCCAAGTTTGGGTTTTCCCTAATGCTCCTTCAAAGAAAAGATTTCTCCTCCAAATTAAGGAAAAAATCAACACAAGAGGGATGAGATGAAGAACCAAACCCTTTGCATTCAAAATCCAAGGGAGAACAAGATACAATTTGTCCACTTCGAGAAGGACAAGGTCTCCCACTACAAACCCTAGAAAAACAAGAGAAAGAAACTACGGAGGCTAAGAGAAAACTCAAATCTTGCATAACCCTAGAAATCCCTCCCTTAATCCCTACTTATAGCAAGCAAAAGACCCAACCAAACCCACTAGTGGGCTGCCCAAACTGAACCGCCCAGCTCAGGCTAGACCTGAGCCAAACCGGTCCAGAAATGGACCGGTTCCGCTCAAGCCGATCGGCCCCGTCCCGCTCCGCGTCCCTGCTTCGGCGGATCGAACGGCGCGGCGCCCGTTCCGGCTGCTTCCGCGCGCCGCAGGGTAGCCGGCCCTCCCTCTGCCGGTCGGCGTCGGCGGTGGCCCACATCAATGCTCCCTCCTTTAAAATTAACCTTGTCCTCAAGGTTAAAGAATGTAGATTCCTTGGTGGTCGTAAACCCACAAAGGCTAGGGTCACCCTGTAGTGCCACCCTCCGACCATTACTCTTGTATTTAACCAGCAACTTCTCCCAATTGACCTCCATGTCTCCTAAAGACTGAAGCCACTGCATACCCAAGATGACGTCGGCGTTTTCTAGATCAATCAGCAAAAAATCTTGAGTAATTACCTCCCCTTGCAAGATAATAGTGACTCCCTTACATTTCCCATAAATTCGGGCCTTCTGTCCTGTGCATATGGTCACCTCTGCCTCTTTGCTTGTTATCACCTTTAGACTCAACTGTTCCGCCACTCGATAGGCCAATGAGTTGTGAGTAGCTCCACTGTCAAACAAAACTCTCACCTTGCACCCTTCAATTTCACCCTCCATCTTCATGGTGGGGTGGAATGGTAAACCTTCCATCGAATTCAGGCTTACTTCTATCATATCTAGGTGAGGATGCTCTACCTCACCTAATCTTTCCCTTGTTGCCCCTTCATCTGTGTCCTCATCTGAATTCACCACCACTATCACATGCAGGGTCTTCTCCTTACACCTATGCCCAGGTGCAAATTTTTCGTCGCAACAGTAGCAGAGGCCCTTGATCCTCTTCTCCTTCAATTCGGAGTCAGTCAGCCTCTTGAACCCTCCTTGGTTCACCACAGTGGTGGCTTTCTCCTGTTTGACCTCCTCGGGGTGAGTAGTGGCAGTCACCTTAAGTCCTTCGAGCACGAGTGGTGAGCGATATGTGGGGTGAGACCCCCCTAATTTCCGTGTCTGATCCGCCTTCTGCTTGTCCTCAACAAGCTGACCTGTCTCCATAATTCCCACTATCTCTCGTGGGTTGACCACCCTGATGGAGGCTCTGATGTAGGGTTTCAACCCTTTCATGAAATTCCCCTCCATGGCGTCATCGGGCATTCCCCTCAATCGTCCGGATAGAAGCTCAAAGCGCTCCCGATACTCTGCCACTGTGCCTTCCTGAACAAGAGACATGAACTGTTCATAATGGGTGCCCTCACTGGACACTCTGAACCTGTGCAATAATAGATCCTTGAACTCTTCCCAACTCCGTATAGGTTGTCGCCCCTCAATCCATTGGAACCAAGCCAATGATTTCCCCTCCAAGCAAATCGGAACAACCATCAGCTTTTCCTCCTCCGTGACGCCGTTAACGGCGAAATATCGCTCCACCCGGTAGACCCATCCGTACGCATCTTCCCCTTCGAATACGGGGACCTTCAACTTCCTCATCCGTGTATCTGTCCGAGGAGGATTCCTCCCATGGCCCATGCTGAAATCCCTCCCACTGAGGTCTTCCCCTCCACTCCCCTGGATATGGGGTCTGCATCCCCCTTCTTGGTGGCTCCCAAGGGGCTCGGCCCCCCTTGTGTGTACCTCCCGGTTGTCTCGGCCAACCACCCCCGACCTCTCCTGTGGCTCGGCCCAACTCCGCCGGCCCTCCTGGACCTCTCGGCCACCCTCCTTGTGGCTCCCAATTGGTGCGACCCATCTCTTGCACTCCTCCCGGCCTCATCGGCCACCCTCCATACGGACCGTGAGGGTCACGTACGGCTCCTCCCCTCTGGCCGGCGGCCCCCTCCCACGGTGCACCACCCACGCCGGATGCCTCCCACCCTTCCCTTGACCAAGGCTCTTGGCGCGAGATGTGAGATGGTGCTTGCATGGTTTCCCCCGGTTGGCTTGCTCCATCTTCCCTAATTGAGAAATTAGGGTTAGGGTTTGGCATTGGCGATTTCCCCTTTTCCTTAGGATTTGATTGAGCAACTTGGGCGTCTACCAATTTACGGATCATCTCTTCCATTCCCCCAAATCTCTCCTCTAGGGATGAGAATTTTCCTTCCAACGACGAAAGCTTCTCTCCCACTTCCTCCTTCAATTGGCTCATCTCTCCCTCCAAAACTTCTACCTTCTTTGATGCCATGCCGTCTAGGATCGAGAGCTCTGATACCAACTTGATACGCCCTAGGGTTCCCAAGTTTGGGTTTGCCCTAATGCTCCTTCAAAGAAAAGATTTCTCCTTCAAATCAAGGAAAAAATCAACACAAGAGGGATGAGATGAAGAACCAAACCCTTTGCATTCAAAATCCAAGGGAGAACAAGATACAATTTATCTACTTCGAGAAGGACAAGGTCTCCCACTACAAACCCTAGAAAAACAAGAGAAAGAAACTAAGGAGGCTAAGAGAAAACTCAAATCTTGCATAACCCTAGAAATCCCCCCTTTAATCCCTACTTATAGCAAGCAAAAGACCCAACCAAACCCACTAGTGGGCTGCCCAAACTGAACCGCCCAGCTCAGGCTAGACCTGAGCCAAACCGGTCCAGAAATGGACCGGTTCCGCTCAAGCCGATCGGCCCCGTCCCGCTCCGCGTCCCCCTCCCGCGTCCCTGCTTCGGCGGATCGAACAGCGCGGCGCCCGTTCCGGCTGCTTCCGCGCGCCGCAGGGTAGCCGGCCCTCCCTATGCTGGTCGGCGTCGGCGGTGGCCCGCATCAGAAGTTTAATTTTTCTTACTTTGCTAATTATTTTCTTTATTATATTTCATTTACAATTTGTTATTGACTTATTTAGTACTCTTGATGTTAACTCATTGTACCAACAACAAAAGTGCACGCAAAAAATTCAAATTATAGAAATTAATTAATTTTTCTTGCTGATTTAATGTTTCTAATTTTTGTTTGAAACTATCGAATTATTTTGATCATTATACCTTTAGTTGGTTTACATTCTATTATTGTCCATCTACATTTTAAAAAGTTATTTAATTAATTAGTGATTTGCGATATGTGAATCTTCAATTTTTCCTACATCTTTGCCGTCTAAGCTAGGCCATGCTCGTCAAAATCTTCCTTTTCTATGCTTTTTAAGTTTTGAAGCTCCTGAAATAAGACAGCCATAACCTCTTTCGATCCATAGGACATGAAACTAACATTATCCCGGTATCTTTTGGATGGTTTGTTTGAATATACTGATTCTCAGAGCTTAGGAAATATAATGAAATAATTAAATTCAAATGCCTTATGGGTGTTTAATTTCAACAGAAAACAATGCTAAGCACTATTTTTTTTTGGAGAACCCACGGTGGGACCTACGCGTTAATCATGATAAGAAGTACATGTTCTTAGATGATCAGAAGCTCACTAAAAGAATAACATTTGAGATAAAACCTAAGAGCTTTAGATCCTACCTAATACAGGAAAAGAAAAGACAAAACAAGAAAAGGCTAAACCCAAACTGCCCAAAAATAACTCCAAGTAGAGGAAAGAAACAATACAGCAGTCACCGACATAACCAGAGCAAAAGAGACATCCAAATCCGAAGACCAGAGATCCAAAAAGTGGCACCACAGCAACAACCCCAAGGCTCCAAAGCAGCCGCCACCAAGCCAACCACCAAAAAGCTATTTTTTGGATTTCCTCTTTCTTCGTTTACCCATCCAAACGATAGTATCTCGCATACTACCATCATGTTCAAACACTTCCTCTTCATCAACATCAGAAGGAGAAGATGAAGAGCCTTCAAGCCAATCGCTCTGCGCCTTAAAAATGAGTTCTCCAGTGAATCATTTTCAAAATTTATCATTGCATGTTCACAGATCTATAGCTTTCTTGAGCTGCAGCATCAGCTTCATTGCATGACCTTCAACCATCCTAGCTTTTGTGCTCTATTTCTTGTTAAACTTTAGTACAATTATATGGAAGTATGTGGTTCTTTTTATTTGTTTTGTTTTTCTAGGTACTTTTTTTCTACTTTTTTCCTTACTTTCTTCATTTTGGGGGCACGGACTGACAATATTTGGTGTAGGATTTGCGCTGGATGCAAGAATGCAGTTGGTAATGGGCAATTTCTTAGTTTTATGGGTGCTATTTGGCACCCAGACTGCTTTCGTTGTTATGCTTGTGATCAACCAATAACTGATTATGAGGTAAGCTTGTGAAAGTGCAATAATAAAGTTTCTTCAAGAACTTCAATTTTATCTCATGGTTCTTTTTTGTACAGTTCTCTATGTATGGAGATTACCCCTATCATCTGTCTTGCTACCGAGATCTGTATCACCCAAAGTGTGATGTTTGTAAGCAGTTTGTAAGTTTTCACCATTTCCATTTACTCATAAAACAGAAAAAAACATACAAACAGTTTAACCTTTCATTTCATTGTTTCTCAACAAGGTTTTCAAGGTATTTTGAGATAATATAGCTTGTTTGGTGAGTTTTTCAGAGTAACATAATTCATTGTAATTTGACTGATAGCAATTTTTTTTCGTTTTCTACATTCAAATTAAATTAGGTTACAACATGATATGGGGTGAAAGGAAATGAAAGCTTAAAAATCATTTTATACTTGCATAGTTGGGTTCTTAATTATTAGAGTATTAGAATATATTAGTATTAAATTTGTATTTATGAATGATGAGGTGTAACATTCTTATTGACTATTTGTTCTTAAGCCGTACATAGCTCAGTTTATATAAACTCTGTATCTTCTTCCCTGAATGACATGAAAAATAGTTTTCTCTCATCTCCTCCTATATTCTGTGACGAAATTTATTCACTACTATCATTGTGGATTATTATTATTGATAATTTAATTAAAAACATAAATCAATTTTAAAAATCAAATCAAAATCAAATTAAATGCTCACCTTGTTCTGTCGAGACTGCCTCGGCGCCAAAAAAAAATCCCGTAAATCCTGCGAATGTGGATCTCAATCGCGGCTCGTCAGTGCTATGACTCGTCGTTAAATCAAAGCAGAACGAGAACCTCGTTTGTTCCTCTGTTCTTCCACTGTCACAAACACCTCTCTGCCCGATCGATTCCTAGTGGCTGAAGTCCTCTCCACTTCAATTAAACAACCTCTCGTCAAGAGCTGCCCCTCTTATGCCCTCACACCCGCTTCATCCGACCGATTATGGCACCCATTCACGAACAAGCCCATCTACAAAGCCGCTGACCACCTGTAGGTCCCCTTTCACAGCCGATCCGACGCCTGGAATTCTCTGTAGAGCACTGTGCCGAACTCTGTAACAATCCCTCACCCGTGAAACTATCGGTTGTATGAGTTCTGAATTCAAGAAGGAATATAAATGAGTTCTAAATGTGACCTGAGTATTTTCTGCTTCCAGTTTGTTTCTGATAAACCTGAGCGGAAATAGTATAATTTCAATAATCCACCTGTGGTATTTTCATACATTACATCAATGATAACTCATTTCTGCAAGTTTGTCTCTTTTATCGAATTTCCGTCATCCTTCTTGCAGATTCAACCTAATATGAATGGCCTCATCGAGTACCTGGCACATCCTTTTTGGATGCAAAAATATTGTCCTTCACATGCGCATGATGGTACTCCAAGGTGTTGCAGTTGCGAAAGGATGGAGGTCAGCATCTCCATAAGCCCTGTCAATGTCTTAGAATCTGACATCTTGTCTAAATATATCTCATGAAGAATATCGTTTGAACTGCTAAACTTGTAATTTATTCAATTGCAACTAATCTTTCCGTTTATGTGCATTTTACTGTTGATGCCTTCACGTCTAATCTTGTTCTTTTAAATCTCTCTGTTTTTTTCTGGATCCATGAGTTCAGTTTAGAGATACGAAATATGTCACTCTGGATGATGGGCGGAAGCTTTGTCTAGAATGTTTGGATTCTGCAATAATGGATACCAATGAGTGCCAACCACTTTATATTGATATTAGGGAATTTTTTGAAGGTTTAAATATGAAAGTGGATCAGGAGATTCCATTGCTTTTGGTTGAGAGACAAGCTCTAAATGAAGCCATGGAAGGAGAAAAACAAGTATGAAACTTGCATGATTTTTTTCTTTTCATAATGACTCGTTAACCTTTAGAATCAGTTATCTAAGTTATATCTTGTTTCCAGGGACACCATCACCTTCCTGAAACTAGAGGTCTTTGTCTATCCGAAGAGCAAATTGTCAGCACAGTAAGTTCTATTTTGCTTCTATTTGCTTTGATTCACAGCTATTGAAATACAACTTTATCTATTTCAATGTAATTTATCAGTTAGTCTGTTTTGTTTTGTTATTGTAAACAAAAGCTTCATTAACATCTAGAAAGTAGCTATCTTTGTCCTAACCTGGCAATCATAAGAAGTTAGTGAACTAATTAACTGACATTCGAAGCTTCGTTTGAGATAGAATTTTTTATGGTTTCTTAAAACAACTTTTTAGTACAAAAGTTGAAATTTTTGTACTCGAAAGATTCTTTAAGAAGAATAAAAAAAGCCGTCTCAAACGAAACCTTAGTCTTGCAATACATGCTTTCATTGGCTGATTTAATCTCCACCAGATATCACGGAGACCAAGGTTTGGGCCAGGATCTAAAGTCATTGAAATGATTAAAGAGCCATACCGGCTTACTAGACACTGTGAAGTAACAGCAATTCTGGTTCTCTATGGGCTACCGAGGTACTTCGTTTGCTTTGATCTCTGAAGTTCCAAGCTAATTACGATTTTTTTTTGTATAATTATTTACTGCTTAAATTTCGAATTAATTGCCCATACTTTTGCTCATATCATCGTACAGCACACTTTTATATGCCATTTAAAAATGTATCTCTCTTTCACATTTAGTTGTCTATACAGTTCATTGGATGCGCATCATTTGGACAATCTTCTCTTACACTTAATATTAAAAATCTACAGTTTTAAATGACAATCATTTCTTATTGTTACCATAACATATGTGCCAAATTTGTTTTTGTAGATTATTGACAGGGTCGATTCTTACTCATGAAATGATGCATGCATGGCTGCGACTTAAAGGTACATTTCTCTTCTTTCAACCATCAATTTTGCTCTAATTCGCGCAATGCATTTGACAATAATTTAATGCAACTTGTTCTGACTCATTTAAAATAAGAAAGTATAAACGGTAAAATACCTTGACGGTAAGTAACAAGATATATAAAGTCAATGCATGTCCCTTTTTTCCATTGACCTTCTCAAAGCAATATGATAAGGTACTTTTGTGCTGGGATATTTTGATATGTGCAAATGTTCAATAGTAAAGGCAAACTCCTCGGTGCTGAGATCCCATGTTGATTAGTGACTGCATTTGGCTGTGAAGAGTGATTAGAAATGTAATCCGAAGTAGGGAAATTTTTTGAGGGGGAATTTCATATATAACACTCCAAATTTGTTTATTTATAAAATTATTATCTATAACAAATTTTTTTGAACTATCAAATCCATTTGCGGCGTAATACTAATGTTCTCAAAATCAATTTGGATCATGCTGGGTAGATCTGCTATGGAAGCTATACATTTATTAAGAGGTTTGATGGAGAAGTATAGAGAGAATAAGGAGGATCAACATATGATATTTATTGATTTAGAGAAAGCATATGATAAAGTTCCAAGAGAAGTGCTATGGAGAGTTCTAGAAAAGAAAGGGGGTAATAATGCTTATATTCAAGTCATTAAGGATATGTCTGCATGGACTATTACTTGTGTTCAGACAAAAGGTGGTTTGACCAAATTTTTTCCTCATTTGGATTACATCAAAGATCAACCTTAAGCCCATATCTTTTTGCTTTAGTCATGGATGTTCTCACTAGACATTTGCAAGAGGTTGTACCATGCTGTGTACTTTTTGCTGATAACATTCTTCTTGTTGATAAGACTAGAGAGAGAGTTGAAGATAAACTTGAGTTATGAAGGTCAACCTTAGAGCCTAAAGGCTTTCGTGTGAGTAGATCTAAAACTTAATATATGGAGTATAATTTTAGTAATAATAGTTCTAGAGGTAGGATTGTGACTTTAAATGATCAAGTCATTAATAAGATTACACGTTTTTAGATATATTGGATTTATTGTTCAAAGTGATGGTGAAATAGATTGGGATATTATTAGTAGGATTCAAGTTGGATGTTTGAAGTGGAAGAATGCATCGGATTTGTTGTGTGATAGAAATGCGCCCCTCAAACTTGAGGGGAAATTCTATAAGATGGTGATTAGACCTGCAATGATTTATGGTGCATAATGTTGACCATTAAAAGAGAAGCATAATATTAAGTTAAGTGTTGCAGAGATGAGGATGCTTAGGTGGATGAGTGGCTTTACTCTTAGAGACAAGATACGGAATGAGCATATATGTAGAAAGGTTAGAGTAGCTCCAGTATGAGATAAGATTAGAGAGAGTCGCTTTAGTGGCTTGGCCACATAAAACAGTGGCCTTCCGATAACCCGGTTAGGAAAGTAAATGTATTTGATTTGATTTATGTTAAGAAAGGTAGAGGTAGACTGTTAGAAAATATTATAAATGATATTTCTTTATTATATTTAAATAAAAATTTAACTTTTAACATGGCATAATGGAGAAAAAAGATTTATATAGCCAACCCCACGTAGTGAGATAAAAGCTTGATATTATTGTTGTTGAACTATCAAATCCGTGTTTTTTCAGCACACCATGATCAAACTATAAAAAATTTCGCAAAAATAAAAATACATGCTATGATTTCATTATGAATTTTGAAATTTTGAAAAATGGATAAAATAGTGTGTTCATATTGTATAATAATTAATTTTTTTATGTTTGTAATTGCCCCTTTCCTGTGGTGATAGGTTATCGAGATCTCAATCCAAAAGTGGAAGAAGGCATTTGTCAGGTTTTGGCTCATATGTGGGTAGAATCGGAGATCATGTCCAGCACCGGGAGCAATGTTGCTTCCTCTTCTTCATCAACTTTATCTAAAAAAGGCACAAGATCAGAATCTGAAAGGAAGCTCGGTGATTTCTTCAAAATCCAAATAGAATTAGATCCTTCGCCTGTATATGGAGATGGCTTTCGCGCTGGCAATGAGGCAGTGATCAAGTATGGTCTCAAAACTACTCTTGACCATATAAAGTTGACAACAAGTTTTCCTTGCTAAAAACATAAGCACCATTCTTCTGCATCCAAGGTTTCGTTTGGGACAGTTTTTTTACTGTTTTGTAAAATTATTTTTTATTACAAAAATTTCTTTAAAAGAGAAAAAAAAATAGTGATATAAAGCTGTCCCAAACGAAACCTAAATTGCAAAGCTTATACTAATTTACACCATTCAGCAAAGACTGCAAAAATCATATTTAACAAGGAAAAAAAGTTCACATGAAAGGTACTCATCATCTACGACTAATCAATAGTGACTTTGTTTTATATTTTTATAGGTATAGTTACAGTGAATAAAGCTGTTATCATCATTTTCTATGCATTGAGCTTTCTTGCTAATATTTTAAGGTGTATTCGCACTTATAATATTTAATATTACATATATATTACATGCTTACAATATCTTATAAAGTAAATATGACTTGATTTCTTGTTTGATGTATTCTGATCAATATGGGGAGAGATTATTACGTGCGAAGTCCGGATATAGAGAACCGTTCGTTTTTGTGACTGTGAACATTAAAAGCACATTGATGAACAGTAATTGCACTTTTACTGTCACAAAACCGAATGGTTCTTTGTGTTCGGACTCTGCACGTAATAATTTTTCCAATTTAGAGATGTGAATAGGTTGCCTTATATCAAAATCTTCTAGATAATCTCATCTAAGGCTTTGTCCAAGAAGAAATGGCAGCAGGAGTTTTGGCATGGTTCAATTAATTCCAAAGGATTATGTCATGTCGTGCTAGAAAATTTTTTTAGAACATTTCTAATATTTTAAAATTTGTTTCAGCTTATTATGATTTTTGGAATTATTTTATTTGCAACTAGGATGGATTATTCTTTTGGATAATTAGAAGTTTGAATTTAAATATTTGTTAGGATTAGATTAGCTTTAATTTTGAGTAGGATTAGATTTGACTTTTGACTTCGTTTGAGATTGTTTTCTCACTAATTTGTTTTTCACATTGTAATCACAATTTCTATTAGACCACATTTTTTTCACAATCTATAAAAAAATTGTGTTAGGAAGCCAACAATTTTGAAAAAATTACTCTCTTGAGCAGTTTTATAACTACTTTTATAAAAAGTTATAGTCGTCTCAAATAGACTTTTTATCTTGTACTTGGATCAAATTGAAAGTAAATCTTTCTTTTATATCTGATCTTTTCTCTCACTGCAAATGAATTAGCTTCTCTTCCCCTCCTTTCTTACTTGCCCTAACTCAACATTGTTCTAGTAGCAAAGCCTTCACCTAGATGCTATATCGCCCTGATATGCTCATGTGTTTCTTGCTTCGAGTCTTGCACAACTTCATAGGTTGTAGCCTTTCTTGACATTGTGTGCTCATTCCCATACTATTACTTGCCCAATCATCCTATCTATAAATCAAGAGTCAATATCAAATTGGTGTGAACAATGTGCTTTTATCAAAATTATTGTATGTCTTCATCTAAGAGCAACAATGAAATCATGGTAATTGATATTTCAAAGATGTTTTGACTTATATTTGAAAGATAGATTATAAACATAAAGATTCACTCAAGGAGTTCTATCTTTATTAGTATTTATTTTAAAATTGATGTTGTTATTTTGTTTTTATGTTTCATTAAGCTTATAAAAATTAAAAATTGGGAAGATTATTTTGAATATAATTTCTATTTATTCAAGGATGCTCAAGTGAGATGACATGTTTGAATATGAAAGTGATTTTGAGCATGATAATTCTATATTTAGAGAAGACTTCAAGCCAAAACATTGATGTTAATCTCTAAACATGTTTGAGTCACATTAATCTTGATTGGACATTATAACATTATGATTAAAACTAGAGCAATAATGCATGGTTGGATGCATTCTTAAATGAATGAGCAACCTTAGATTATCTAGACTTTGTTAACTCAATGGAATCATGTTTTCATCGGCGTAGTTAATCATAATTAACCTAAATAAATATTGTGGAACTAACAAGGCCTTAAGTCAATCTACCGCCCTCATAGTTGTTGACCTTAATTTTGCTCGAATGGATCAAGTGGACCTATATGATTCATTGTTCCCTTATAATTCAAAAGGCTATAATCTTTGGTGGAGAAGGCTATTTTAATCGAGAATAAGCAAAAGTCAATATGAGAATGCTAAGAATCCAACATGAGAAGAAGTGAGATAATAATAGGAGATGTTTATTTATTTAAGAATAGCTCGAGTAGCAAGTTCAATTCTTTTAAGTGCGAGGAAATCACCAAGGACAATGCTTAGTTGACTCTAATATCTATACTACTATTATAAAAGCCGCTTGAATTTCCTTTAATATCAAATCTTGGCCATCCATTTTATCTCTTTTAAAATTATCTTGTCCCTTCATTGTATTATAAAAAATTGATAAATCTAAAAATATATAATAATTATGCAATTTAATGCCCGTACACCTCATACTAAATTAATTTTAATGCTCCGTCGGTTTCATTTAACATATTTATGTGAAACGGTTCGTATTCCACCTTCTTAAAACGGTTTATTTAACTCCAATTGTGGTTGTTCATTTCTTCCCTCAGTCTATTCAATTTCACGTGTAGTGCAAAACTGTTTTAGAAGAGGCACTAAAGAGGGTTCTTCTTCTCATAATAAATTAATGTTAATTTCTCCGTCCGTTTCATTTAACATATTTATGCAAAACGGTTCGTATTCAGCCTTTTTAAACTCCAATTGTGTTTGTTTGTTTCTTCCCTCTGCCTCTTCAATTTTACATGCAAAATTGTTTTAAAAGAGGCATTAAAGAGGGTTCTTCGCCTTCTTCTACCTTATTCTTATCGAATTGAAGTCACGACTTCTACGCTATGACAGATTGCTGTAGAGAAGTGATTATTCAAAGGGCGATTCTCATTTTTCTCTATTAATCAAAAGTTAGACTATATTTTTGTTCATTCATTGAATGCAATTCATCCGCCTCATAGAATATGTCATCTATAAAAAAGGTGCATGTTAGTGTGGTTGATAAGAGTTGTTATAGATGTTGCCATTATTTTTTATTAGATCCTGACCTACATCATGATATACTCTCACTTTATAGACTTAAGGTGAAGAAAAAAAAAACTATCCACTCTCATATTCATAATTTTTTTGACATTTGTGCGTGATTTGTTTCTACTCGTTATAAATACAAAGTGTTTAACCTCATAGTTATGGATTATCTTTTGGGCCTATCAAGTGGATTAAACATTCTAACAATGACTAACATAAGCATGATATTGTTAAGGTGAGGTTTTATTTATTTATTATTATTTTATGATATGTTAAGGTGAGTGAACTAAATGATGATTCAAATTAGATTAAATGCATAAATGGTCAAATTCATTTTCAATCTAAAAATTTAAGATAATTTTTCAATTATGATTTGAGACTAAACTTAGGCTTAGTTTGGGACAGTTTTCTTACTACTTTTTATGACGATTTTTTACTAAAAGCTGTTTTTGAAAAAGCAGCAAAAAAAATTGTCCCAAATGAAACCTAATCCTTTCACAAGTCTTAATAATGCTATGATAGAAATTTCTTGAAGGTATGTAGGCCAATAGGATATAATTACTCGAAGCAATTATGTATTGTAATTTCATGAAGTAAAGATAATCATTTCATTTATTCATAATTGAGACTATATGTCAGAAATTAAAGCTCAAGTCATATTCATTAATTCTGGGCCATTTACCTTGTCGATGGTAATAGATAGGATTGATATGCTATATCTGTTCATGAAAATTTATTCAAAAGAAATTATTAATCTCTCATTAAAGATGTTACCTTTGATTGAATTTGGCATCATGATGGGAACACTACAGGAAATTTAGTAGTTTGTGGCGGATTTTATGGTGGAATATTGTTTGTTGAAAATGTCGATGGATTTGCGACAAAAAAAATTCATCGAAAATTTTGGATGACTTTTGCGGTGAAAGTTTCGCCGCAATTCCGCCATCATTCTACTGTAAATTCGCTGCAAACTGCCCTTATCCAACTGATTGGTTGTGCATACGTTTCGTTTCTCGTTTTGTTCTATGACTTCGCTTCTCTGCCCTTTATTCTTTTTCAATTTCCCTTTTGCTCTTCGACTTCTCCTTCATTATCAATTGGTTGCTAGGGTTGCCATCTCCTCTTTTCCATGTAAGAAACAACTCACATGGAGGGCATATCAATAATTTATGGATTATTGATATATTTTTGCATCTTTGATTGCATTATTACTCAAGAAAGAGGTATAATTTGCATTAAATCTTGTACTCAAGATGATGCCAATATCAAAGGCCTCAATGTGAATGGTTATGACAGTGTTATATGAGCTAAAAATTGAACTATAAGGCATGATAAGGAACAATTTTATTTGGTCATGAACATTTTCATATGAAGCTCCACTCTTATTCATAAAATTGAATAATGAAAGCATGGGATTGTGCATAGACTATTGATAATCAAACAAGATGATTATCAAGAAGAAGTATCATACTACTTCACAGAGAAGCAACAAAAAATTAAAATTATTAGAGTATCATATATATGAAATGAATGTGTTCAACTTGAGTTACTAGGGGGTGAGATGTGATGAATGGAATAGTGTGGAGAAGAACAAATGCACAAATCTCATTAGATTTTAGAGTGGTTCGACAAATATGCATATCTCATTATAATAATTTAATAAGATGATTAAACGTTATAATATTTTTAAGGAGAGATAGTAAATAAAAATTTAATTGCTATAGTGCTTATAGAGAGCTACATATGATAATACGATAGAGAAATTAAAAGGAAGAAGTTCTTAATATTTAGGAGTTTAAGACATAAATAAGGAAGGCCTTACTTGGATCAGTGGTCTAGCTTATACACATTGTGTAGAGAGGTTATTACAAGGGATTTTAGGCAATTGCCCCTAGGGGTGTAAACGAGTCGAGTCGAGTCGAGTATTTTTCTTACCAAGCCTGGCTCGTTTAGTCCTTAATGAGCTCGAGCTCGACTCGAAAGCTCGAGATCGAGCTCGTTTGAGAAGCACCAACGTATGTGATGGGTATTATTATATATATAATTAATATTATAAATATAATATATATAATTATATATATAATTATATCGAGTAGCTTGATAAGCTTTCGAGTCGAGTTAGTCTGAGCTTGAACTCGAGCTCGATTGTAGGCTCGAGCTCGAAGCTTGATAAGCTCGGCTTGCGAGCTCGTTAACGAGTCAAGTTCGAGCCGGCTCGGCTCACTTACATCCCTAATTGCCCCCCTGAATGTTTTAAAATACTATGGTCTTTAGGCAATTTCCCCCAGCATAATTAAACACATTATGTAGAGGTGTTATTGTTAGGGAACAATGAACCAAATACAAAGATAAATAGTAAAGAGAATTCAAAACTATGGTCTTTAGGCAATTTCCCCCTTACAGGTTGAACCCCGTCAGGGGGTGCTGCCCCCTTGGACCCTCGACAAGCGCCCCCTTGGACCATCGACACATTGTGTAGAGGTGTTACATAATTTTTATTTAAGAATAATTATCATTATATAAGATGTTGATGATATTTTAAAATTTATTATGTATTCAAGTTCAAATAAATATTTAAATAGTTCCACCCCTATTTAAGGGAGATTCATAGAGTAGGAAGCTTGTTAAGTTAAATTTGTTTGTTCAAGGATATTTTTTGGTAATATGTTGAAATCCGCACTTGTGGATCTTTATACTAAGATGATTCTGAAGGACATATACAAGTGTTTGACAATTTACTACGAATGCTTAATTTCTAAATCATGCCACCTTTCTAATTAATCATAATGACATGCAGATGACTAAGAATGTATCAAAGAGTTGAAAATCGAAATGTTTCCACATGCTCCCCTTTATTTGAGGTTCATAAAATGGTATTTTGAAATGAATTATATCTTCATTTTCTAATTTCCTTTATTTATATTATGATCTCATTTATGTCTTCAAGGATCCAAAATATAGCTTAACTTTTAGCTTATTTTCCTCAAGGAAGAATATTCAAAAGATTGAAGGAAGGAATTACAATGGTTAAACATTCTTCCTATTTGATTTGGTAAAAGGGGGCTTAAGGTGACATAATAAAGATGGAGATAGGTGATTCTATGGAGAAGCAAATGGATGTACTAGTGAAGTGCCTAGATGAGGGAAAGATTGATTGGAGGGGTGTTATAGGTAGATGAACATGATTCAAAACTGTTCCATTGCCCTGACATTAAATTTGTTGATTATTAGTGTAAAGTGGGAGGTGGCAAGGAAGTAACCAAGGGTCTTGATATTTTTGACAAAGAGATCAATGTAAAGGACCTTTGAAGGATGGCATTGTGATGATCATGCAAGAAGCTAGGAGCATCATAGGTGCTCAAACTAGTACTTGAAATCAACTCAAAACTATAGTTATAGATATGATGATAAGTCAGTAGATTGAGATGATTCTCTACAAAAAGAAAATTTTATATGCAATTGAGTGGCACCAACAACTTTTCAAAGTCATGAGCTTTGCAAAATGAATCTACTAGTGAAGAGGATCTAAGATTATGTTAGTGAAGGTGGAAAATATGAAAGACGAATATTGTCCTTGGAGACTATTTGATGAGGGGTTTCAAGCAGGAGATTTCATATGAAGAGATAAGAGAGAGGTCTAAAGTGTAAGACTCGTGAACCTTATCAAAACTTACTAAAAAATTCATGAAAATTTTCATACTTTTATCAATGAAGTTACATATTGATATTTTCATATATTTAGTGTCTCTAGGGTCTAAGTCTACCAAAGGAACATTTTTTAGTTTAAGAAAATTCTGCACTAAAAGTTGCTTTAGAAATCAATAAAAAAGCTGCCCTAAATATATGAAGCCTTAGGTTTTGTTTGGGATAACTTTTTTGCTACTTTCTAAAACAATTTTTTAGTACAAAAAATTCTAATTAACAAAATTTTTATCGTAAGAAACTGTTTTAAAAAGCACCAAAAAAGCTATCCCGAATGAAGCCGTAATCTCTCAGCTGTTTATGCACACATACCACAAGAAAACGCTATGTAGCTCATGATATATGTCTCATCTTACTCTAACATAATCTTGAGCACCAAACTAATAATTGGAGAAATAATATTGTTTTTGCTGATAGTAGTTTGGCAAATGGTTAACAGTGCATTAATAATAGGTAAAAGGAAAGGTCTTAACGGTTTTAAAGCATGTGGGATAGACTGAAAAGATAAGGAGCTTTGAACATAAGCCACTTTTATGCAAATTATTGTATATTTAGATCTCTCTCAACTGATCACTTTTAAGTATGGTGGTTTTAGTCCATCACTAGGGGAAAACACGCGATTATCGGCGGATTTTTCCGGCAGAAACAGTTGCGTCGGAAGACACGGCGCATGCAGCGGAGCATAGTGCAAAGGAAAATTTACGGCGTTCTTTCTGGCGCACATGACGTCGGAAAGGTGCCGACGTATTTTGCGCCGGTACATACACCGGAATATACCAGCATTTTAATTTTTTCGGTGTACTTTATGGCGGAAAAGTTACCGGCGCAGTTACCGGCGGACAATACGCAGGCGTTTTTAAACTCAACGACTTAAAACCGGTGCAATGTGCGCCGAAAATGTTTCCGGCGTATGGGACGCCGGAAAATCCGCCGGCGAAAACCCTATTTCCGATCCCGAGCTCGTCTGGCTGCTCATTTCTTTAGTTCGTTTCTCTCACAACTTCGCTATTTCCCTCGTCGCCTTCCGTCGCTCGCCGTAGATCGAGGTCGTCGAGCTCTCTTGACGGTCACCGGACGTCGCCGACGGTCCCACTCTTCCTCGCTAGCGAGAACTCCATCTCCGAACTCAAGTTGTATATTTCCGATCCCGTCGATTGCCCGTACGTCGTTGTGAGTTTTTTTTCCTAATTTCTTTGTATTCATGCCGGGTAGATCTATTATGGGAAGCCATACATTTTTTTGAAGGTTTGATGGACAAATAAGAGAATTAGGTATATTTAGGTCTACTTTTTGCTCTCTTGAATTTGAAGGTTGCCTTGGTTACCAAGGCAACGATGCTTTGTATGAACTTTGTTGAAGCATTTCATCTATTGGTTCTTTACTAGAGTGATTTTAATGAACTTTGTAGTCTACTATGGAAGTTAGTCGTTGTAGTCTACTATGGAAGTTAAATTGTTAATAACGCTTATATTCAATGTTTTTTGTTTCTAAACTTTTCGAAATCAATTTGGATTCATGCCAGGTAGGTCTATTAGGGAAGTTATACATTTATTTAGAGGTTTGGATGGGGAAATATAAAGGGAATAAGGATGATCTGCATTTGATATTTATTAATTTAGAGAAAGCATATGATAAAGTTTCAAGAGATGAGCTATAGAGACTTCTTGAAAAAAATGAGTTAATAATGTTTGTATTCAAAACATTAAAGATATATATGCATGATGTATATACAATGAATCAGATCAATCATGCCGGCGTTTTTGTGTACGACGGAAATTATCGGCGCACTTTACGGCGGATAAGACGCCGTAAATGTCCGACGTCAATTTTGCGCCGGAAATAAGCCGTTACTTATTTATGGCGAACCTACGACGGTTTATGCGCCGGTAGTTTCCGTCGGATCCATATGACTTAAACTACCGACGCCTTAGTTGTCGGAATTTCCTATTGGTATATTTTGCGCCGGTAATGCGCCGGAAAGGGTGCCGGAATGTTTTCCGGCGCATTATAAACGTCGGTAGACATTTATCGACGCGCACCAAACCGGCGTACCAAAATCCGACAGAAATGCGCCGGAAACCAAGGAATTCCGTCGGATTTTATGTGTTACCAGCGGATCTTGTCTGCCGGTAATAGCGTGTTTTTCTGTAGTGCATCCACTGCTTTTTATAAAGCAGAAATGAGATTGTTTAGAGCTGTAAATGTATTTTTATACTTTAAAAATGGTAATATGGGCACTTTAATAGAAAGCTAAAAATAAACCAAAATTAAAAAAATTGTCTATACTCACATATATCTTTCTAGGTATTTAATGGTTAGCAGGTAGGTCATAATATATAGTTGAAATCACATCTTATGGACCTCATCAATGAAGACTTGCCCGAGGGTCGGCTTCCAACGCCACCTCGATAAAATAGTCAGAGAGAAATTGCTTGCCACAGGAAAGCCCAGGGTTCAAACCATTCAGATCAAGACTCATCCTACACTGAGAAGCACTGACAGAAGCCACTCTCGATCGATCACCTAATGGAAGAGCATCATTAATGACAATCGCTCATCCAAGCTCTAGAGAAGACCTTCCTAATAGGATTTAAACTTGCCTCACTACAAAAGAATTAAAAAAGGAAGTAAATGTCTTACAAGAGAGATTTTGATAGTAGACTTATCATTTTATTATTATTTTTTTAAAATACAAAAGTATTTTAAAAATAAAAAATTAATATTAAACAAATTAGTGCTGTCAAAATTTCTCCAAACTATGATTCTAGAGAATCATAAATCATGCACTTGCCCTAAACCCTAAACCCTAAATCATGCCCTTGCCCCGATAAAGCAAAATACGGAAGGAGGCATCTGTATAGAAAATAGGTAGATTATTGGGTTCACCAGGATATGTTAACTGGTATTTATGGTGAAGAATGTACTAAAATTATTGATTTTGCATGCATGCAAGAGATTCTTTCAGCTTTCTTATTGTTTTTTAGAAAAAAATTTAATATTAATAAGTTAGTTTAGAAAGCAATAAAACAAATGATCCAAACAAAGCCTTAATGAAAGAGCTGACAAAACCTTTAGAATAATGGTATGCAAGTTGAAATTGTCTTGTCAATATGTATGTACATATATGAATCACATACTACCACATCATTTGAATAGTCATTTTGATGGTCTGATTCTGCAAGGAAAAAAGCAGCCAAAAAGATGAAAACAAAACATTCAAAGCTTTATTCTCCTACAACTGAAAAAGACTGAAGAACATTGATTAATTATTATAGGGGACAAGTGCCCCCATATATACTCTTAAACTCACCTTCGAGAGATTGTCACACATTCAAGATGAAACCTTCTAAATCATGTATTAGATGATTGTAAACTTTATTACTGTGACAATCCAAACTACTAACCAACAAGATATTGTCCGTTTTGATCTAATATCCTAATGATTTTGTACCCATTGTGTCATTTCTCTAAACCATCCATCCCAGCAGTGTGCTTGTACGAGCTCGCTTAGCTTTAGAGATTTAATTTTAATGAAACTCCTACCGTTACTACTAAAAGATTTCACCATGTTTAAGAGTTTAGCTTCATTCTATTTAAGGAATATTATCTTCCATTTAAATTATTGTTGTCCTTATCAATATCCTTATAGATAACCCATAATAATTCACCATGCAAATATGATTCTAGAGATCGCACTTCTCGGATCAAGAGATGGTTCTCAATATGTAGCACTTTATCCCTCATATGGGTTCAAGATGAGGCAAATCAAATAGGAAGCCCAACCTCTCCATTTTTCAATCTTTTTTTTTTCTCTATTTTTATTGCAAGAGAAGCACACTTTGTCTTTCTATCAACTATTCCAACCTCTTGACAAGAGCCTATGGAGAATGACTTCAAACCTAATTTTGACATATTCCGATATAAGCAAATATAAGGCTTGGTTACGAATAGGTTTCTTATTGCTTTGTTTTTCAGATCTCAACTCTTAAAAATTTTGTACTAAGAAGCTATTTCTTATAACAGCTTTAAAATGTTACATTCTCTACAACAACTTTACAAAGCAGTAAAAAAGCCGTTTCAAATGAAGCCCAAGTGAGGTAATTTTTCTCAAAAATAGAAATGTACTAATTGAAAATAATCACTATGAGCTTAATTATATGAGCTAGGTTTCGTTTGGGATAAAATTCTTATCATTTTTGTATTAAAAATTGCTTTAAGAAGCAGTCAGAAAGTTGTCCAAACGAAAACCATAATCCAAATTTTTAGTCCAAAAATATTGTAAAGTTTTCTTATATTTTAGAAGATTTTATGAAGAGCTTTCATGAACTGAAATTAATTTATGTCAAATTCTTAAAAATAAATATCAAGGAAAGGGACTTAGATATTCTACTCTAAGGTGGTGGTTCATGACACATTTTCTTCTATTATATTAAAGTAAATGGTCTAATAGATGCAAAGCCTATTGGTCAATATTGTTTATCCACCACCGACACTCTAACCATTAGCTTCCTTCGTCAAATAAATTTATGAAGAAAAAATATTTCTATTTTAATTTTCAAAATGACCCACCGTTGCTTGTTTGGGTGGTGAAGAGCCGACTGGGCAAAATCGAAGTCCTTAGTTCGAATCCCTTGGCAAGTAGTGTAAGCCTTTAGAATAATGGTATGCAAGTTGAAATTGTCTTGTCAATATGTATGTATATATATGAATCACATACTACCACATCATTTGATTAGTCATTTTGATGAAAATCAAAACATTCAAAGCTTTATTCTCCTAACACTGAAAAGGACTGAAGAACATTGCTTAATTATTATAAGGGATTTCTACACAATGCTTTATTTTTCCTCCAATAATGGTGATAGTAATTTTTCTTGAGGCAAACATATAAATTAATTTTATTATTGAAAAATACACAAATGAAATTTCATATATAAAGAGATTAAGGAATTTAGAGGACAAACGCCCCCATATATCCTCTTAAATTCACCCTCGAAAGAATGTCACGCATTCATGTATTAGATGATTGTAAACCCTATTACTGTAACAACACAAACTTCTAACCAACAAGATATATATTGCCCGTTTTGATCTAATAGCCTAATGATTTTATACTCTTTGTGTAGCTTCCCTAAGTCATCCATCCCAGCAGTGCCCTTGTACGAGCTCACTTAGTTTTAGAGTTTTTTTAATGAAACTCCTACCGTTACTACTAAATGATTTCTCCATATTTAAGAATTTAGCTTCATTCTATTTAAGAAATATTATCTCACCCTTGAATTGTTGTTGTCCTTATCAATATCCTTATAGATAACTCATAATAATTCATCATGAAAATATGATTCTAGAGATTATTGCACTTCTAGAATCAAGAGATGGTTCCAAACATGTAGCACTTTATCCCTATATGGGTTCAAGACCAGGCTCACATGACTTAGTACTTTGTCTTGTATGAAATTTAGTTCTTATCTTCCAGCAAGTGTATTACTCTAATATCAATTGTAACAATCTAAATCCTGAACCATTAATGCATTATTCACTTTGGCCTAACGGCTTAATAATTTTTTGCCCTCTTTGTCTAACTTATTCAATATATAAATAATTCATCTCTCGTTGCCAATTCGTGCGATTTTCCAGTACAAGAAAAATACAAATGAACAAACAAAGCCAATCAAGCAAAACAAAGAGAATTAGATAGTGCTTGCAGAAACTATCGAATGAATGATAGTAATTAAGGCTTCGTTTGAGATGGCTTTTTTTTTCTGCTTTTTAAAGCAGCTTTTTAGTAGAAAAAATTAATTTTTGTACTAGAAAGCATCTTTAAGAAGAATTAAGAAAGCCATTCCAAACAAAAGCTAAGTCTTCGTTTGAGATTGTTTTTTTACTGCTTCTTAAAGCAGCTTTTTAATACAAAAATTAAAAATTTTTGTATTAAAAATCTGTTTTTATTTTATTTTTATTTTATTTTATTTTTATTCTATTCACTGCTTTTATGAAGCAAGTGAGTTTCCCCGAAATTTGAAGAGGATTTCTGAGAATATATATGATAATTGGAGAAAGAAGTTTCTTGAGCCTTCTTATTCTTAGAACCTTCTTCTTCTCAGGCAATTGTCTTTCACGACTAATGAATAAATATGTAAGATATCTAGGTTATCTTTGTGATGATTTTCTTACTGTTTTTTAAAACAATTTTTTAGTACAAAAGTATAAAATTTAAAAATTTTGTACTAAAAAGTAGCTTTAAGAAACAGTAAGAAAGCCGTTCCAAATGAGGCCTTAGACTATAACATCTTTGTGTTGAATATAAGAGACAAAACCACAACATCTATCTTTCGCTAAATTTTGTACTTATAAGTTGATGCACCGTTGAAAATTATGCAAATGTGGGCATTTTGATTAGGCAATTTTTATTTTCTTAAAATGTATTTGTTTTCTCTTTGAAATTTTCAACTTGATGGTCTAAGCTAACCATTAGAAATTAAAAACATATTTGTTGATGTTTGATAATAATGATTTCGATTCAAATAATCTTTAAGAGCACAATTTATTAAGTCAATAGATTTTGGCACTTTATAACGATATAGATATATTTAGATTAGGACACTTCAATTATGAGTGTCAATATGTGACACTATTCAAAAATTCAACTCGGACATGACCTGAAAATTTTAAATTCAGATTGAGCCGTTTAACAAATGGGTCGGGTTCGTGTTTAATTTGCTAGAGCTGCCACTGCCCTCACTCTCGCTCGCTCGCATTTGCGGGTCATGTCAATCAGGTTCGTGTTGGGTCAGATTTGAATTAAAAAAATTATATATATATATATATATATATATATATATATATATATATATATATATATAAGGGCTTCGTTTGTTATAATTTTTTTATTTGTTTTTAAAAATAAATTTTTTAATTTAAAATTTTTTTTATTAAAAAATATGCTTTAAAAATGATAAGAAAGTGCCCCTAATGAAACAAAAGAAAAAGTACAAAGGACATAAAATCATTAATTTTCAACTAATGTGAAAAAAGAATGAATCACAGAGAGTAATAATTAAAAAGGATTACCCAAACAGTTTTTTCTTCTTCCTTTAATGCAACCAACTGTTCTATAAGAAGAAAACTTATAATTAATCTTCGTTTTATATTTCTTTAAGTAGGTGTTTCTGAATCATACTGCATCCAACCTGTCTAACACCTGTTACTCTTTTTTATATTTTAATTTAGATAATTTATATAAATAGAGTAGGAGTTTACTAAGAAAATTTTTACTTGAAAATTGAAAAAAAAAGGAAAAATCGTGAGTTATATATAATTTAAGATATAAGAATCTTTCATTCATCATAGTTGAAGAAGATGGGAGTATTTACAATATAATTTTTTAATTTCTCTTGAATATTATATGGTTTGAATGTTCAAAGACATACAACTATGAGATGAACAACAGGATTAGATCTTGACAGAAGTTTGGAGATGATTGCGGTGACTGCTGGAGGTGGTCATCGGCGATGATAGCTAGAAAATATAATAGTGCTTTTTAGTTCTCTCAGCTCTTCTCTCTCCACTTAGGTAGAAAATGCGGCTCTATTTACAGCTTTTTTGGGATAAACATTTTGACAAATTTGACCTAAATCCAAAGAACATTATTGTACGTAGGGGTGTCAATATTTGACACGACACGAAAACCCGACTCGAACCCGACCCGAAAAATCCGGGTTGGACCCGACCCGAATGCAAAACGGGTCGGGTTCGGGTTCCAGAAATCGACCCGTTTGAAAAACGGGTCGGGTTCGGGTTGACCCGACGGGTTGCCGGGTCAACCCGTTTGACCCGAAACGGAACCTGTCCGAGCCAACCCGCGCTCCGCCCGCGATGCGCCCCGCGCTGCCGGCGCTCCGCCAGCGCTGCCGCGGTCGCGCGGTTGCCCCGGCGCTCCGACGCGCTCGCGCGCTTCGCCCGCGCTCGCGCGGTCATTCCGCGCGCTTCGCCCCGCGCGCTTCGCCCCGCGCGCTTCGGCCGCAATCCGTTCCGTGTCGGGTCAACCCGACAACCCGCCGGGTCGGGTTCGGGTTCGGATTTTCGACCCGTTTGCCTAACCGGGTCGGGTTATGGTCAACCCGTTTGAACCCGGGTCAGTTCCGGGTCCGACCCGAACCCGACCCGTGACCCGAAATTGACACCCCTAATTGTACGGTCTATATTGATCTCCTTAATCATTTGTCAAACATTTGAATGCCCTGATTATGTCGGAATCGAGTGATCATAGAAACCTATGGAGAATGACAAGTTCAAGATCATAAAAGCACCAAACCTTTAACAATATAGTTAATTAAATGGAATACTGTTTGTGTACTATATCTCAAAATTCTGATGAAAATTTTGTATTTTTTAAAATAAAATAGAATAGCATTGTTGCAAATATTTTGAGAGAATTTATGCTTATTTTCAAAGATTAGAGTCACCAAATTGTTCAGTCTACTTATATTATTTCATCTCTTAAATAATGAAAGAGCTTGTGAGTTAGCTTCTTTGTGAGGGCAAATTATTACGTTTGATGTCCGGACGAATCTGGACACCAATCCAGACGCGTTACATCACCAAAATGCTTCGGGATCCAGTATATTCGAGTGACGTGGCGCATCTGGATGGGTGTCCGGCTGTCCAGTGACCGGACATAATAATTCGCCCTTTGTGAGGATGGAAGTGAAATCAAAGCAAAGAGTATGGTTCCCTATGCTTTTCACTTCAACAGCAAATCAAATAGGAAGCCCAACCTCCCCTTTTTTATTTCTCTATTTTTCTTGCAAGAGAAGCACACTTTCTCTTTCTATCAACTATTCCAACCTCTTGACAAGAGCCTATGGAGAATGACTTCACACCTAGATGGTTGGGCTGTTTTGCTTTTCAGATATCAATTTTTAAAAATTTTGTACTAAGTACTTATTTCTTAACAGCTTTAAAATGTTATTTTCTCTGCAAAGATTTTACAAAGCAGTAAGAAAGCCGGCTCAGACGAAGCCTGAGTGAGATAATTTTCTCAAACATAGAAACACGTTGATTGAAAATAACCTCTTTGACCTTTTTTATGTGATCTATGCTTCGTTTGGGATGGCTTTCTTTTCGCTTTTGAACTAAAAAGCTGCTTTAAGAAGAAACAGTAATAATAAAGCCGTCCAAAAGGAATGCTTAATCTAACTTTTTAGTCCAAAAATATTGTAAATTTCTCTTATATTTTAGAAGATTTTATGAAGAGCTTTTCATGAACTGAAATTATTTTTTGCCAAATTCTAAAAAATAAATATCATGGAAAGGGACTTAGATATTCTACTCTTAAGGTGGTGGTCCATGACACATTTTCTTCTATTATATTAAAGTAAATGGTCTAATAAATGCAAAGCATATAAGTCAATATTGCTTATATATCCACCACCGACACTCTAATCATTAGCTCCATTCATCAAATAAATTTATGAAGAAAAAATATTTCTATTTTAATTTTCAAAATGGAGAATGGTTAGCACAAAATGATAGAGCTAAAGCTAAATAATGGTAAAAGAGAGCTCATAAATATTAATAAAAAACTCTTAGGTGATATTTAGTTTATTAAAAAAGAAATTTAAATAAATTAGATTATTATGTAAAAAAAATTGTTATATATTTGAAATATTTAAAGATGTTTGCATAAATATAAAATAAATATAAATAATTCTTATTTTTTTTATTTTGTTTGAAATAAAATGAAAATAATATAAGGTTTCGTTTGAGGCAACTTTCCTACTGTTTGATAAAACTTTGGTAGAGAAAGTAGCTTTTTAAAGCAGTTGTAAAAAGCAACTTAATTTCTAGTACGAATATTTTTTGAAAGCAGCGAATAAATAGTAGGAAGAAAACTTGTAGTTGTTGCCTAGAAAATAAAGTAGTAAGAAAACTATCACAAATGAAGACTAAGACTTCATTTGGGATAATTTTTTTATTGTTTTCTAAAGTAATTTTTTATTATAAAAATTTCTTATAATATGCAGTAAAAAAGTAACGGGAAAACTATCTTGAATGAAACCTAAGGATTCTTTTGGGACGGCTTTCTTATTGCTTTCTAAAGTAATTTACTATTTTAAAATTTTCTAATTCAAATAAAAATTATAGTTACGGTCTGAAAAGCAAAGCAATAAGAAAATTGTCTCAAATAAAGCCTAAAACTCAACAATAATGGTGATGGATAGAAGCGGTGGGTGGGCGAGAAAGACAGTGGCAGCGGCAGCGGTGGTGGTGACCAGCTGATAAAACTATTTTTCTTGTAGCCTTGATTTAATTAATCTTAATAAAACAAAATGTCGATGCAATGCTTCGAAATAAAACAAGATGGTTATGTATTTTCTCTATAAAACAGCTTTGGCTTATTACCTCTGCATGCTTTCATGTGAAGAAGAGATGGTGCCGTGAGAGATGGGAAATGAGCACTGAAAAAATATTAAAGGTCAAAGTTTATTCATGTCCACATCAAGTGGTGAAATTTTCTTTTGTTTTAGGAACATTTAGATTAATTAAGGCAGATTTGTATAGATAGCACATATGTGTATGCTTTGAATCCAAGATTTTTTGGTAAATAGTCAAATCTCTGAACCGATAGATTAAGGCTTCGTTTGGGATGACATTCTTCTTGTTTTCTAAAACAGCTTTCTAGTGCAAAAAAATTTCTTGAATTATAAGTTTTTGTAATAGAAATCCGTTTTAAAAAGCAGTATGAAAGCTATTCCAAATAAAGCCTAAGATTAGTTGCGTACAATTGGTGAAATCAAAAGGTGATTGTGGTGGTGGCCTATGAACCCGACCCCTTAAATTTTAGATAATAAATTATGTTATAGTTATAAAGATAATACAAAATTTTTGCTCATAAATTCTATTTACCTCCTTAAATTTAAGATAAATTAGTTTGTTCCGTAATATAATTTATAAATATCTTAGGAATTATTGAAATAATATTTACATTAAGGGACTGTTTGAAATGATTGCAGCTTTTTATTATGGTGATTATAACGTTGTTGCGGTAAAATTACCTTTTTTGAAACTGTAGTTACAATCTAAAAAATAAAGCGGTAAGAAAGCTTTTCCAAACAAAGCCTATTAACCTTTTTGAAAAATAACAAATAAAAACATCCATTAAGTGCAACTGTCACTCCGAGTAAAAAAAAAAGGTTTTGCAATATTGTTTCCCGACTATTGTGGCAATTTTAATCACCACCAAAAGTTAGAATCAGTTCTAGAATCGCTGCAACACCGCCGTGATTGTTGTCTGTTGCAAACTCCTTTTGCAACTGTTTTGAAACCGCAGGAGAAGGAAATTTGCATGGTAAGTTTTGTTTAGTTTGTATATCGTGATTATTAGATAATATAACCTTCACAACAAATAATAAACTTTTTCTTGGTCCATCGGGGCTTCGTTTGGAATAACTTTCTTGCTGTTTTTTATTACAAAAATTTTCTATTTTTTGTTTTAAAAAACAGTAAGAAGGCTTTGTTTAAGATGGATTTCTTATTGTTTTTGAACTAAAATTATTTTAGAAAGTAGTAAGAAAGCCGTATCAACAAATGAAGCCTAAGGCATCGCTTGGAACAGTTTTCTTATTTTTTTCTAAAACTACTGTAAAGAAATTAACTTTCATATATAGAAAGCAGCTTTCGAGTACACCGAACAAAACCTAAATTTTACTACCAAAAAAATTTCTAAGTGATCTAAATAAAATATTAGTGATTTTGTGTGTATGTGTGTGTATATATAGCACCTCATCATGAGACTTAGCAGATCACAGCTTATTTTGGCCAACCAATACTGAGGAAAGTGAATGATTTTAGTGTAAATGAAGCATATTGTACAGAGCTTGTAGTCAACTAAATCAGAATTCTGTCTTTCTGCTTCTCTGCATAAAGGCCTAACTTAGCCAAAGCATTCTATAAAGAACATCAAGTCTCTAGTTTGGACTAGTGAAATAATTAGAAAAAAAAAAAAGAAATAAAGGCATAAATAGAAAAAAAAAGTAAGATAAATCATAAATCAAAACTACCAAAAATAAAGGGAAAAAATCAAATTAATGTTTAAGTTTTTAATTCAAAAAATTTTATATTAAAAAAGTATTTTAGAAAACAATAAGAAAGATGTTTCAAATGATGTTTATTTTGCTTTTCATATCACAGTAATAATTTGTTTATAGTCACTATTTTTTGCTGATTTTAGGAAATCGTTGTTTTAGTAACCTATTTTTTATAATAGATTTAGGCTTCGTTTGAGACGGCTTTCTTATTGCTTCTTAAAGCAGCTTTTTAGGACAAAAATTTTAATTTAAAATTTTTTTGTACTAAAAAATTGTTTTAATAAACAGTAAGAAAATCGTCCCGTCCAACACAAAATAGTAAAAAAAAATTACTTTCTCCATAACAATTTTATAATCACGTTAACAAAAAAAATTTGATCATCTTAAATAGACACCAAATCTTCATCAAACCAATGTTTACATTCACCCTTTCTCTACCCTTAAAAAAATCTCATTAAATTATTTGAAAATCTTGAATGAGATTTTTTTTTTTTAATTTTATTTCTTTTAGGCTGAATAGCACATATAATTTAAAAAATAGAGCTTTCTCATTAATCATTTGATTTTTGATTTAAAGTACAAGAAAGTAATCACAAGCAATAGATGAGGGAACAAAAATAAATAGAACAAAACTATATACTTAATTAATCATACACTTTATTATTATTATTATTATTATTATTATTATTATTATTATTTCATTTTTTTTAAAATATTTTTATAGGACTATTATTGGTTAGATTTCAATTCCATCCAAGCTTGAATTTGATGCAACTCAAAGTCGCTCAGCTATATTTGAGACAGCTTTCTCACTACTTTCTAAAACAGCTTTTTATTACAAAAAATATTTGAACTAAAAATTTGTGTACTAAAAAACTGTTTTAGAAAGCAGTAAAAAAGTTATCCAAAATGAAGTCCAAATACGATTTTAAGTTACCAATCGTACATTGAACCATTTTGGATTTTGAGGTCTAAGTTATAATGAATAAATTGATAAACTATTGCAAAATCTAAATAATACAAAAAATAAAATATAATTATTAAAACTATCTTTAAACAATATTTAGTTAAAATTTATTTTTCAAATTTATGATATTTCAAATCAGATCACCAAGTAAAATCATATATACTTTTTAAAGAGTAATTAAAAAGATTTATCTTAAGGAAAAAATATCTATTTAAATTAATTTTTATACAAATTTAAGATAAATTAAAATAAATTATTTAAAGAAGTTATATTATTTTAAATAAAACTGATTATCAAATAATTAAATATTTACTTTGAGATTGAGCTCTTATTTTATGTTAAACTTTAAACATGTTAGATACTTCTTTTACTTTTTCAAGATTATTCCTTTATTATTTTGAAGTTTTTTTTATTTCTCATTTATGATATAATAATATGCATACAAATATAAATTTATGAATTTAGAATATTAATTTAGATTAGCAATTTCTTATTAAATTTTTATTGAAATAAATCTAAAATTATGAAATTTATTTGAAGAACAGCGTACTAAACAAGAAATTAATTAAAATTTCTATTTCACTTATCTCAACATAAATAAAAATTTATTGATTAAAATATTCTAATTCAATTTTTTTTCTTGTTAATATCATATATCAATTTTATTTGAAACAAAATAAAAAATAATTTTAAATAATATGATAGATAATTTTAAACAAATAAAGAAAAATTTTAAGATGACTAAGGTTTCATTTAATATTACAAATATAAATTTTTATAATAGGTATAAAAATTTATAATTCAAAAATTTTTATTCTAAAAGTTTCTTTAAAAAAATAGGAAGAAAACGGTCCTAAATGAACCCTAATATTAAAAATTATCATAGTACTTCGAACATAATTATCTATAAGCCTAATACTTCGTTTGAGGAGAGATTATTACGTGCGGAGTTCGGACACAGAGAACCGTTTAGTTTTGTAACTGTGAACAGTAAAAATATAACGTACCAGTGAACAGTAAAATCGTAGCGGTGAACAGTAACTGTGCTTTTACTGTTTACATTCTCAAAATCGAATGATTCTTTATATCCAGACTCCGCACGTAATAATCACTCTGTTTCAGACAACTTTAAATCATTATTTTTTTAAAATTTATAAAAACATAACTTTATAAAATAATAAAAAAATCATCCAAATAAAACCAAAAACATTCTCCAAGCAACTCACCAGCCAGAAAAAAAAAACAGACTTAGAATCTCCAGCTGGCAGATCGCCGACTCTTTATTAATTATATATATCAGTTACAAATTGGGCCCTCTCCTCCATTCTTTACACTTAGAAAAGCTGAAACAAACGCGTTTTCTCGACGTTGAATTTATATAGAAGAACATGGCATGGCACAGGATAAAAGTGAATAAAAAGCCAAATTAACCCCTCTGTAAACTAATATTTACATCTTCACCCCTTGCCTCTGCTTGAATTTGCATTCCCCTGCAAATTTAAAATCCGTGTCCCCCAAGTTGGATCAAGAGAATGATTTCCGGTGACAAAAAGAGGAAGTCATAATTACTGAGGAAAAAATATATAGAATATTTTAATACAAATTGTATTAAAATAAAAAAAAGATTAAATAAGAAAAAATTTATATTAGAATATTCTCATATAATAAATATGAAAATTTTTACATTTATATCGAAATTACAATTTACTATATGCAATATCTCGATGAAGTTGCTTTAAGATTAGTGCAATACTAATTTTTATATAATACACTAATCTCAAAGTAAAGCAATAAGTTTGAAATATATTTGATATAATTTGTAAATAACTTGATAATTTTCATTTCTTATTCAAATTCGAACGATCTCAACATAGTTTGATTTATCATATATATAAAATAATTTGTAGATCATTCGAGTTAGGTTTTATTTGGAACAATTTTTTTACTATTTTATACAGTAGCTTTTTAATATAAAAATTCTTTGAAATCAAAGAAAAAAGTGACAACAAAACGGTCTCAGACGAGAAAAAGTATTACGTTCGGAGTTAGGACACTGTCCGGACTCTTATCAAGTAAAGGCACATGAATTTTTTTTCTCTTGTATGGTGTGTACAGGAAAGAGGAATTCCATGTATCTTCATGTTATTGACGTCTGAATGAAAAATTACGTCCGAAATCTGCACGTAAAGACACAGAGACATTTTTTCTCTCTCTTATACACAGGGTGTACATTATACAGAGAGTGTGTACAAGAAGGAGGAAGTTCACGTGTCTTCACGTGATTGACGTCCGGACGAAAAATTACATCAGAAATCCGCAAGTATAATTTCTCCATAAAAGAAGACTTAGAACATAATTAATTATTTATTGATTCTACTTTGTATGTAGATCATTATAGGTTGATCAATCAAAAGTTCAGCATATAATAATAACTCGGCTAATTAATTACCTCGTCTGAGTTGAATCAGGAATCACCTTCGATGGAGAAAGCAGGCCGGAGAAGATCGTACGGCGACCAGAGGGCATCAAGAGGGCACGGACGGCCGGCATCAATCCTCGCCCATGGCTTCCCCTTTCCGCTCCAATGCAGCAAACTGGCGGAGCCTGGATGGAGATTCCTACACAAGCCTCTAAAATTATCTCCTCCTAATCCATGCTGGTTCCAGCGGTGATCCACCGCCGCAATTCTCCCGGCGAACACCAGCAGAAAGGGCGGAAGGGATCCCAATTCGTAGATCCGCATTCGCTTCTGTAATTCCATCCATTCCTCAATCTTCTGCGTGTAGCCCTCCTCCCTCCATTTCTTCAGATCCATCACCATGACCCCTGTATTGAAATAACAAGCACGGCGGCCCTTGAAGGTGGTGGAGAGGGAGGGATTGGCCCAGAATGTGGGGGTGAAGTAGGCGGTGAAATTGGCGTTGCAGTACTCCGGGGCGGCGAGGGAGGAAGGCGGAGGAATGGGGGTGGCGGCGAGGATGGCGATGTCGTCGACGAGGATGAGATCGGAGTCGAGGTAGACGATACGGGTGATGCAGGGGGGGAGGAGAAGGGGGAGATAGGAGCGGGCGTAGTTGAGGGGACGATCGAGGGCGGAGCGGATGGAGGTGGAGATGAGGCCGGAGACGAGAGAGGGATCGAAGGGGTGGATAAGGAAGGGGAGAGATGGGAAGGAGGAAGCAATGGTGGAATTCAGATAGGGGATCGATTTGGAGGCGAGGAAGTGGAAGTGGATGGACTGAGGGCAGGAGGAATGTTGAAGAACGGAGTTGATGGCGGCCATGGAGCCGCGGAGGTAGGCCACGTCGAGGGTCATGGCGACGTGCACGAGGGCCGAAGGGGAGCAGTTTATCTCCGCCGACGACGGCGAGAGCGGAGGAGGGCAACCGGGGGAATTGTAGAACTGGGGGGCTTCGCGGAATCGGAGATCGCGGTAGCGCGGCACCGCCGCCGCCGCGGCGGAGAGGAAGACGAGGAAGAGAGAGACTTTGGAGCCGAGCATTTTGGGATTGAAATGGTTTGATAGGCGGAGTTCGTTGCGGGTGAGGAGAGGAGAGGATCGCCTGTGCCTTGCTCTTGTTATTCTCCTTCTTGTTTTCCGGTCTTTGGAGGGGTAAACGCGCGTAGATTTATAGTGTAACTCAGGCGATGGCGGGATTAATGAGAGAGTAAATTAACAGGAAGGGTGAAAATCAAGGGTTTGAAAATGCTATGGAACATTGAATCTTTAGTGAGAGAGAGAGATTAAGGTTAAAAATTTTAAGAATTAAATTGGATGATGTAATAAATATTAAAATTATTTTATTTTAATTTAAATGATATAATAATTTTATTTCAATTAATTTAATATATAATATCTCGATGGATAAGAGTTTGGATTATTACAAATAGTATCAGAATAATACTCCATTGATAGATGGAAACTAAGTGCTCTTATCTACCTGGTAGATGATTCTAGTCTAATAAAATTAAGGAGAGCATTAGTTATCTAAGTGGGGGAGAATTTGAAATCTATTAAGTAAAATTAAACTCTTAACAATCAAGACTTTTTTCGGTGTAACAGTTGAAATTTTATTAGAAACTTCAAAGTTAAACATGCTCATATGTAGGGGTGTCAATTTTGGGTCACGGATCGGGTTCGGGTCGAACCCGAAACTGCCGAACCCGATCCGTGACCCGGCACTATTCGGGTCAATCCGAACCCGACCCGTTTTTAAAAACGGGTCAGTTTTCATGACCCGAACCCGACCCGCTTCGGGTCCGGGTCCCGTTTCGAACAAAAAATGGCTAATTTTCGAGTAAAAACGGGTCAATATCCTCTTTTTGGGTCAAAATCGGGTCAATCTCGGGTTGCCGGGTCAAAATCGGGTTTGGGTCACTTTCAGGTCAATTTCGAGTCAAAGGGTTAACCCGAACCCGACCCGATTTTTGAACGGGTCGAAATGCTGAACCCGAACCCGACCCATTTCGGGTTCGGGTTGACCCTAATCTGAAATTTTCGGATCAGGTTCGGGTCGGGTTTTCGGGTCGTGTCAAATATTGACACCCCAGTCATCTGGGAGTACTCTTAGAATGGGTTAACTCATAGAAAGTTGCACTAATAGGATAAAATCATGATGCAATTAGGCTAAAACAGGCAATATCTCAATAATTGAGAGTTTGAGCTATTAAAAATGGTATTAGAATAATACACCAACTAAAAGATGGGAACTTTATCTTAGAATCTTATTTGTTTGGTGAGTGATTCTAGGCTAAGGAAACTAATGATGACGTCGATATCTAAATGGGTGAGACTATGAAACCCCCTATGTAAATAAAGTTGAACTTTTAAACATTGATGCTTCTAGTGAACGTCGATAGCACATGAGAGCAATCTTAGGATGGGTGACCTCCTGAGAAGTTACAGTAAGAAGATAATATTGTGATGCCATTAGGTTAAAAGGAGTATATATATAAATGGTTGAGAGTTCAGACTATTACAAATGATATCATAGCAATACACTTGCCATAAGATGGGAATTCTACCTGTAGAATCTTATCTACCTAGTGGATGATTCTATGTTTTTGAAACTAACGAGGGTATAATTATCTAAATGGGTGAGATTGTGAAATCGCTTGAGTAAATAACACTAAACTCTTAAAAATTGAGACATAGTGCACTCTTAAGATATGTGACTTCCTAAGAAGTTATACCAAGGAGGCAAAACTGTTATGCTATTGAACTAAAATGCAAAACTCCTTGAAGGTTAAGATTTTGGGTTGTTACATCAATAACTTAGGATCAGTTCAATTCATTTTGTTGCGATCAGATTGCTATAATTGAGTTGTTCGGAGTTAAGAAAATATATATTTAAAAATGTTTAAATTTAATAATTTGATTAAATGTATTTGGAAATACTATGGAATAAAAAATAAGATTTGAAAACAATATTCACACTCTGAGCTCTAAACCCAAAAAGCCAATAAACATTAGATATTTTTTTTTCAAATATTGATCAAAACTTTTTGTACCTTGATTGACACTACAGGAAAAACGTCAAAAACCGGCGGTTAGTATGGTAAAACCGGCGGGTTTACAATATACCGGCGGCTTATCGGCGACTTTAAAACCGCCGGTAAAAATGGCGTAGGAAACACTTACCGACGGTTTTTGGCGGTTACAGGATCGTCGCTATTACCGACGGCCTAACGTTACGAAACCCCCAGTTAGGCCGCCGGTAATAACCAGCGGCCACACCGTCGGCGTAACCGCCGGTAATCGACGTTTTTACTGTAGTGTGAACTATGTTTAGGGCCATGATCAAATATTGTTCATAGATTATTCAAATCTTATTTGTACTTCCAAAAAAGTTTTGAAAAATGATTGAAGAAGTTTTGATCATGATTTGAAAATATTTTGATCAAGATTTTATCAATACGTTGTAAAGCTGATTAATAATTTGATCGAGGTCAAGCATAATCTTAGGCTTCTTTTGAGATGACTTTCATAATGTTTCTTAAAACAACATTTTAGTAAAAAAATTAAATTTTTATAATAGAAAGCTGCTTTAAGAAGCATTAAGAAAACCGTCCCAAATAAAACCTTAGTAAAATTAAGGTTTCGTTTGGTACAACTTTCTTATTGATTCTTAAAGCAACTTTTTAGTACACAAAATTAATTTTTTTTACTAAAAAATTGTTTTAAGAAGAAGTACAATAGCCGTCCCAAATGAAGCCTAAATTAAGCTTCCAATATTATTGGAGCATTGCTAGGAAGTTAAAAATGTAGTACGTTGGTAAAATTAAGGGTTTTTTTTATTTGGAAGAAACTTTCCTACATATTTCATCAAGAAATAAAATAAACGAACAAATAATAATAAGAACTAAAAGATTATATAGGACTTATTTGGATCTTTTTTATTTCATAATTTTAAAAATATGTTAATTTACATTATTTTTTTATTATTTTTATTATTTATAATTAAAAATAAATCATATTATATGTAAAAATACTAAAAATATTATTTATGATGTTTTGATTAGTATTAAAAAAATTTTATCATTCGCCGCCGCAGCTCTGGATCTCCGTCATTAACGTCAGTATCACTATAACTTAAATCAACTTATTCAATATTCAATAAAAATACTAAAATAGATACAAAATATTTTTTAGATATAAATTATATTATATTTTATGTCAAAATATAAATAAAATAAAAAAATTATTTATTACAAACTGCCATTAAAGCTTTATATTCATTGTAGACTAAATATTATTTTTTGTAAAAGCCTAAACATTTACTATTTACGATTTATTGATTGAGAGAAACTTTACTTGTACAGAGCTATAGAACTTATCAATGCTCATTAATAGCTCGTTGGATGCAAAAAGTCTATAATGCATGTAAATAATGGATGTAATTAAGCAATATTTAAACTTTTGCAATATTCAAGAAATAAAATTATGTTAGATACTCTATTTAAATAAGTTTAAAATAATTATATTTAGTTTAAGATATATATAAAATAAAATTTAATTTATTATTTATATATTACATGCATCTCAAAATAAATAAGATTAAGGTTTCATTTGGAACGGCTTTTTTAATGCTTATTAAAACAGTTTTCGAGTATAGAAATTTCTTGATTTGAAAATTGTACTAAAAAGTTGATTTATAAAGTAGCAAAAAGCTGTCCCAAACGAAGGCTAGACTGCTTTAAACCACTACTTTTTTCCTGCTTTTAATAGATTTTTGAACTAAAAAGCAGCTTTACAAAGCACCAAGAAAGTTGTCCCAAACAAAACCTAAGACTTCGTTTGAGAGAGATTTTTTATAATTTTCTAATGTAGCTTTTAAGTAAAAAATTTTTCTTGAATTTGAAATTTTTGTACTAAAAAGCTCTATTTATGTTTGTTGCGGGCTAGAATATACGCGGCAATAGAGTTAGAATACTATATCTCAGCGTTGCACGGATATCCAGCTCATACACAGAAAACACAAGATTTTTACATGGAAAGCCCGGAAAAAAGGGAAAGACCACGGGGCCTGGCCCAGGTGAAAATGATTCCACTAAAACTTGAGTTGATTACAATGGGCTGACTCGCCTCTAAGGGCGATCATATTACAAGTAATAATTGTACGACAGAAGTCTGGGTGTCAGGTGATGGACCAGCAGAACTTCGGGCTTTAGATAATGGTTTGGCAGAACTCTAGGCCTTAGGTGGTGATCCGGCGAAGGTGAGGGCCTCAAGTGGTGGTCCAATGAATGTGACGGCCTCAGGTGATAGTGCGGCGAAGGCAAGGGCCTAAGGTGGTGGTCCGGCGATGGCAAGGGCCTCAGGTGGTGGTCCAATGAAGGCGAGGGCCTCAGGAGGTGGTCCGGTGAAATTCCGGCAGTGGTCCGCGCGAAACTCCGGCGGTGGTCCGACGAAACTCCGGCGGTGGTCGAGGAGGAGTTTCTTCCTTCTCTTCTCCTCTTCTCTTCTTGCTTGGATCCTCTTTCAAGAGAAATGAGGGGTCTATTTATAGATTTTTTGAAGTGACATGACCCGTAAATATGTGAGAGATCAGGGGTAAATGTGGAGTGGTTGGATGGACGACCGATATTGAATCCCTTGATCATGGACTGTTCGTCAGACATTTAGAGGTCTTAATGATTTTGAAATTCAGTGATCTTGGGCTCATTGGATTCTTCTCGTCGAGCAGCTCGATTCGACTATTAGCTCGTCATGTTTGAGAACTGTTTGGTAACTCAAACTGTGGTTTGAACCTTCCAACAGCGCTTCTAACCCTTGATTTGGACCCGTGTGGGCTCGGATTGAGTTGAATTTGGTGTCGTTGGTTTCGTATTCTCGAGACGCTCAGTTTGACTATAAGTTTGCTGAAATCGGAGTTCAGATGGTCCCAATTTTAATTTTGGAAGTTTCCAACTTGATTTTGCATCGAGATTCATGTTTTATCAAGATAATTTTTTGATGACATATCGATGTTATTGGGCTTTAAGTGTCCTCTTGTGAATACTTGATTTCTATAATCTCTATAATAAGAATAAGATAATTCTTTTTCGACTATGTATAATCTCATATTGTTTAATTGTGGGGAAGAGAATAGTCTTGTATCGAGCCTATTTGGGGGACTCAAAATAAGTTAATGTGTTAGGTTCAGGTCCAACTTGAAATTAACCTATTCGAATCCAATCAACTCAACCTAGACCCATTTAATAAACGGGTCAAGATGGCAGACCCGAACCCGAGTTATGGAGACCAATTACAGGGTTGAACTATCCATATTAAAGATTTATTAATTGACGGTTTTACCCTTTCTTCGTAGTTTAGGAAAATACCGCGAAGTTCTGAGTGGGTACGCTGCCGTACGCGACAGAGGAGGGCATGGCGGTGCCGTCTGGTACAAGCCACGTGGCAGCGTTTGACGCGCCGTCTCCTTCGCGGTGGGGCCAACGAGTTCCACGAGCCTTCAGTCATCACCAACGAGAAGGCCCATATCCCTCACGTATCCTTTATTCTCTCTCTCTCTCTCTCTATATATATTATTTGATATACTAAAATTTATCAAATAAATATTTAAATTTGTATATTGGACATATAAATCATAAAAATTGTATGATATGTATATAAATTTATTTTTTTTATAAAAATATAAAAGACATAATTTATTTATAATTTTGTATGAATAAAAAAATAAAGCGGCAAAATTTCTGACGGAAATGATCGTTAGAATTTCTGGAAGATTAATTGTCGAAAATTTCGTCTTTAATTTTGACAATAAAGAATGAAAAATTAAAAGGAAAAAGAGTAAAGAATCATTTAATTTAAGAAAATGATATATATTTTATAAATGTTTCTTACAATTTCGTACATGAATTTTTTGAAATTTAATATATTTTAAGTGTATTTTATATTTATTTTTTTAAACAACAAATTGATCCCTGATTTTTGAGAAAAAATGATTTATGTAGCTGACCCCACGTAGAGGGACAAAGGCTTGTTGTTGTTGTTATTGTTATTGAGCCAGCTCGCAAGCTAACAAGTCGAGTCAAGCCTGGCTCGTTAGCTCTTCGAGCTCGACTCATGAGCCATTTATCGAGTTGATCCCAAGTCAGCTTGACTCACTTACACCCCTACCATATGCCATTTTTTTATATAATTTATATATAATATTTTTAATTTAATACTCATTTATACAATACTTAAAATTTTAACTTAAATAAAATATTAATAATATTAATTTTTTTAAAAAAATTATATATATTTCTATGTATAATTTGATGTGATTGATACACTAAAATTTATATATTTGACATATAAATCATAAAAAATATATGACATCTATATAAATTTGCCATTTTTTTTATAAATACTGAGAGCCATACTTTAACTAAATTATATGAAGATAAAAAATAAAAAAATTTATACATAAGTAACACTTCTTAAATACCATTTAAATAAAATTAGCTCAGTTCAAAAAAAATAAAAATAAAAAAAAGCTATTTAAGACCTCACACCAAAAAGTCACAAATAGAATTAAAGAAGTGGATGGTTGAAGGGGGGATTCCAAACAATTAGGTTAAGCTTCTACATCACTGTCCAAACACCTAATCAGTGGCAACCAAAAGAAAAATAGCCACCAAACAATAAGCCAAAGATTACCATCAAACATTTAAGTACTTGTTGCTAAGAAATATGGCCAGCATAGGCACTGTTGCGTCCTGGAGTATTCGCGGTGGTAGAGAAATATTTAGTTTAACGTCTTAGCATTGTACGAAGATCCAGCACACAAGCAGATAAGTGAGAGGGTGTAGCATTCATAAGAGACACCAAAGTTTTTACGTGGAAAACCCCTAAAAAGGGGGAAAAACCACGGGGCCTGGCCCAGTTTGAATGAATCCACTAGTATTTGTAGTCGATTACAAATGAGGCCCTTCCTTAGGAGAAGGCCTTGGATTGATGTAGCAAATGTACATCATATAGATTGCATTACATGGTAGGAGTTACATATACAGGTTTGTTTGGCCTGAAGGACCGTAGTCGGCAGGAGACCGGGGTCAGAAAGACTGTTGTCTGTTGATGGAGGTCGGAAGGACCATAGTAGGCGACGAAGGCCTGAAGGACTGTAGTCGATAGAAAACTGGGGTCTAAAAGACCGTTGTCTGGTGATGGAGGTTGGAAGGACCATAGTAGGCGACGAAGGCCTGAAGGACCATAGGCGGTAGGAGACTGGGGTCTGAAAGACCGTTGTCTGGTGATGGAGGTCGGAAGGATCATAGTAGGCGATGAAGGCCTGAAGGACCGTAGGCGGTAGGAGACTGGGGTCTGAAAGACCGTTGTCTAGTGATGGAGGTCGGACGGACCGTAGTAGGCGACAGAGGTCAGAAGGACCGTAGGCGGTAGAATACAAGGAGTCAGGTGTTAGTCCCAGTGTCACTTGGAAGATCGGATGTTGATGGTCTGGCCTTGAATAGGATGTCGGGTCTTCAGCAGGACGTCGGGACTGAACGTCGGACCTTAAGGTAGTTGTGCAATGAAACTCCGGCGGTGGTCCAGCGAGGTTCCTACAGCGGTCCGGCGGAGGTCCGGCGGTGCTTCTGCGGTGGTCCGGCGGTGGTCCGGCGGTGCTTCTGCGGTGGTCCGGCGGTGGTCCGGCGGCCGTCGAGGAGGAGCTTCCTCCTTCTCTTCCTCCTCCTCTTCTTGCTTCGGCCCCCCTCTTGTGAAGAATGAGGTCTCTATTTATAGATTTTCTGGAGTGGCATGGTCCGTAAATAGGTGTGAGATCAATGGCGAATAAGGAGTGGCTCGAATGGACGGTCGATAGTGAGCCCTTCGATCATGCACCGTTCGTTTGCTATTTGGAGGCCTTAATGATGTCGGAATTTAGCGATCTTGGGCTCGTTGGATTCGTCTCGTTGAGCCCTTCGATTTGAGTATAAGCTTGTTAAAATCGGATACCATTTGGTAACTCAAATTGCGGTTTGAACCTTCCAACAGCGCTTCGGGTCCTTGATTTGGCCCCATTTGGACTCGGATTGGGTCGAATTTGGTGTCGTTGGATTCGTATTTCTGAGACGCTCAGTTTGACTATAAGCTCGCTGAAATCGGAGTTCAGGTGCTCCCGGATTTAATTTTTGAAGTTTCCAACTTGATTTTTGCCTTGAGATTTGTGCCCGATCAAGTTAATTAATTTTTGCATGACGTATCAGGCACCTTTGATATGTAGAGAGAATCATTTATCCAATCATAGAAAATTCCATGTTAGAAATACGTAATTAGGGGTGTCAAAATCAAGGTTCGGGTAGAGTTCAGGTTGAATCTGGAACTGACCCGGATTCAAACCCGGATTTAAACAACTTAACCTGAACCCGACCTGATTTTGTAAATAGGTCGAAAATAAGAATTCGGGCTCGTCCTGAAATGGTTTTGTAAACCCGGGACTCCTTAGCGTTGGCAGCGGAATGGCGAAGCTCGATTTGGCGACTGGCTGGTTTGATTGTGCTCTTAGTGATGGCAGTGGCCACATTGGCGGACAGGACGACGGGCTGATGAACGCACTGAACTCGACACTTTACAGAGCGGACGGGACGCAAACAGACAGACGCGAGCACGACGAGTCGACGGCACCGGCGAGCAGACGACAGGCTTTCAGTCTCAGACGGATGCGACACAAGCAGAATGCTATGACGGTCAGTGTAGATGACCGTGGGCAGTGTGTTCAACATGAATCACAATACACAGTCTCTGGTTAACCTAGGTTGAGTTCGAGTTGCCAGGTCAACCCGAACCCAACCCATTATTCCAAATAGGACGAATCTGGAAACTCAAACCCAACCCGTTTGTGAAATCGGTTGGCCCTAACCTAAAATTTTTGGGTCATATTCAATTCAGATTTTCGAGTCGTGTCAAATATTGACACTCCTATACTTAACACATCAAAATGCATAACTAAATTACAATTACTACATATAGAGCAAATTATAAACAACAAAAAACGCTCAAAATTTAAGGCCATTTAAATATTTGATAAGTTCTCTTAAGTGGATTAAAATTTTTATAATAAAATAATATAGGAAATTTTAGTAATTATGATAATTGTTTAGATTTTATCATAAATTTAGATTATTCATTTTATATTTTCAAATTAAGAGCTCTAAAAGTTATTGAAAAATATTCATAAAATAGCTCATGATGTCTAGAATGCTTTGATGAAATCAATTTGGAAAACAGATACCTAATAGTCTTAGATAACCCACATGTACAAACCCAAGTCAATTTTTTCTGTAATAGAGCACATCAATATCTATGATATGATAAAGATGTTTTACAAATTAGAGTTATAATGACTCCTAAATTATTATTTGACTATTGTTGATCAAAACATATTTTATAGAAATTAAGGATAATTAAACAAAATCTTGAAACATATTCTCAGATAATATATAAAAAAAATAATTTCATAAACGGAAGAGTTAAGCTTTCTTTGGGACGAGTTTCTTACTGCTTTTTGAAGAAGCAGCTTTCTAGTAAAAAAGTTAATTTTTGTACTAAAAAATTGCTTCAAAGATGCCCCTTAAACTAGAAAAAGGGCAAATCTGACTGGCACCATATTAGGTGCCTAAGGATTATGCTCTTTATTATAATTCAATTGCATGCTCAGATTTTCGACAACTTAGATTTCATTATATGTGTTCAAATTATCTTTGCATAAATGATAGGGTGATAAGTCATTTCTAAAGCAACAAGGATAATAACTCTGAGACTTATACTTGACTTATAATCATCATTGAAATTTATATTTCTATATGTATAACAAAATATTATTGTTGCGGGCTAGAATATACGCGGCGATAGAGCTAGAAAATTTCTGTCTTAGCGTTGTACGGATATCTAGCACACAAACATGGAAGAAATAAAAACACCAGAATTTTTATGTAGAAAACCCTTTAAAGGGAAAAAATCACGGGGCCACGCCCAGTTGAAAAAATTTCACTATTGTTTGTTTGGGATACAAGAGTCTGACTCGCCCGTAAAAGTTAGGACGATCAGATTACATCGAATCACTCCTTGATTGAAATCAAGATACAATGTCGGGTAGAGTTCCTGCGTCACTTAGAGATCGGGCCGAATTCTGCCGTCACTTGGGCATTGGGGCAAATTCTGGTGTCACTTGGGCATTTGGCAGTATTCCGACGTCACTCTGGCGTTCGGTGGAATTCCGGCGTCTCTCGAGCGTCAGGCAAAGTTCCGGCAGTGGTTGTGGAGGAGTTCTTCCCTCCAATCCTTCTCTTCTTCTTTCCTCTAGCTTAGGTCCCCTCTCATGAGAAATGAGGGGCCTATTTATAGATTTTATGGAGTGGCATGACTTGTAAATAGGTGTGATATCACGGGTAAATAGGAAGTGGTCGAATGGACGACTGATATTGAATCCCTTGATTATGCACCGTTCGTCAGACATTTGAAGGTCTTAATTATATCGGAATTAAGTGATCTTGGGCTCGTTGGATTTGTCTCGTCGAGACGCTCAATTCAACTATAAGAAAGTCATATTTGAAAATCATTTGATAACTAAAATTATGGTACGAACTTTCCAACAGCGCTTCGGGTCCTTGATTTGGACTCATTTGGACTCGGATTGAGCGAATTTGGTGCCGTTGGGTTTGTATTTCCGAGATGCTCAGTTTGACTGTAAGTTTATTGAAATCGGAGTTCAAGTGATCCCAAATTTAATTTTTGAATTTTCTTGGTTGATTTTATCTCGAGATTCGTGCCCGATCAAGATAATTTTTAGGATATATCAGTTGCCCCCTATTTTCGAACATTGAAGCTCCAGGAGTCCGAAATTATGTGTCACAAACCTTGGAGGATTTTCTATGTGATTCAAAATACAATCTTGCATGTAGGAGCTCCAAATGGCTTTAAAAGTGCCGAAATTAAGCCCAGAACGTTGAAAAATGATTCCGGGGACTCAAAAAACGTTCGATTTGACCTTTCCTGGGCAAAAATTGGACCCCGAATCGATTGGGCAGCCAAACCGGCCAAACCGGCTGGTTGGCCGCCTTCGCCACTGCCGGCAGCGACAGAATCGCGCGTGCGACCCATTCGGACGCGCCGCGGTCCGCCCACGGCCCATCTGGCATGCCCGCAACCCACCAGGCTGACCAGCTTGGCCCGCATGTGGCCCACTGTGCCGACCCGCTCGGCTCTCCTGTGGTCCGTGCGGCCGGCCCGCCAACGAACGCCTGGTCCACACGGTTTGCCCGCTACGCTTGGCCGCTGGGCACCGTTTGGATGCTCGCGGCTGCCGCTGGCGGTTAACCGCCATGTTTTAATTTTTTTTTAACTCTTAAAAAATCCAAAAAAAAATTTAAAAAATTTTGAAAAAATTCTGAAAATTTTAAAAATTCCATAATATTACGGGACTTCTATTCCTCTCCCATAAATACTATAAATATGCCCCTAGGGCCTTCAGAAAACTTGCATCTTCTCTTCTTCTCCCTCTGGCTCTCTAACAGTTGAGGCTTTCCGCTATTTTTCAGTAGGGGACTTTCCCTACTTGACTCAGCGCCCCTCCTCTTGTACAGAAGTTAGAGACTTTCCCTCATTTTCCTTCTTTCTCCCTTGTTTTTCTTCTTGCTCTAGAGGATTTTTGCTTCTTTTCGTAAGTGACTTTCCCTACTTAAATCGGCGCCCCTTTTTAGAGTAAAAGAAAATTTTTTGCAGCTGTTCATCTTCTTTCTCTTCCCGCGTTCTAACTTTCTAACAGGGGAGGCATTCCACTGTTTTTCATAAGTGACTTTCCCTACATAAAATCTGTGCCTCTCTCCTCGTATAGAAGTTAGCATTGTTTGCAATCGTTCATTTCTTTCTTCTCCCGCATTTTAACCTTCTTACAGTTGAGACATTTCCCTATTTTGGTAGGTGGTATCCCCTACCCAAATTTAGGGCCTCTCTCCTTGTACAGAAGTTGGAAATTTTTCTTCTTTTTCCTTCTTTCTTCTTCAGGCTTTCTGATAGTTGAGACATTCAGTTACTTTTCATAGGTGACTTTCCCTACGTAAATCGACGCCCCTCCTCTTGTACAGAAGTTGGAACTTTTGCAGCAACTTCTTTTCTTCCACCTCCTTCTTCAAGATCCTACGATCGGGGAAAAAATGACAATTATTAGCATACGGTTGGAAGTCCGATGAAAGTCCCAAAATGGGTAGAAGTCTAGTGGCGGGAGGAAGCTCAGCGACGGGTAGAGTTCTGACGAAAGTCCTGCGACGTACTGAAGTATTGCGATGGTAGGATAACCAGAACTAGTGAGTAAACTGGGAGAGAAGAAGTTCGTCAGCAGTCAAAGGTCGAGTGGAGTGTTGAAGGAGATAATTAGAGGGTGTGCTGCTATCAATAGTTTGAGTGATAAGTCGATGATGACTGTTATGAAATAAAGAACAGCTGGTAGACATAATACGAAGGGCTGATAATGGTGCATATCTAGTGGCATTTTGCTAAATATGAATTCATACGGAAGTGTGCCGACATCATATATTCTTATATAGATGATGTAAATGTACTTTTTGATTTCGACTTTTAGCAAGAATATATGTACACTTAAATCTTGATGTTGGATTTATGTAACTCCATTCTACATGAAGTTAAGAATTTGTACTTTATAGAAAATAAAATTATTTATGCATCTTTGAGACATGCTTTGATATATTGCCCCCATATTTTTGGAGGTACTGTTAGACTGCTAAGGCCTTTATATGAGTGATGATTTTATCAATCACTTGCTTTTGTGAAATCTTTATAAAGAATTTTGTTCACTTAGAGCACTGCTTGATGATGTTGACCTCTATGAAAGAGATCGAGAGAATCTATCAAGAATATAAGACATATCCGATGTTGTATGTTAGAGCCCTGCTCAATGACGATAACCTGTGTGGAAGAGGTCGGGAGAATCCACCAAGAATGTAATACCTATACGAGGTTGTATGTCAGAGCCCTGCTCGATGACATTAACATGTGTGGAAGAGGTCGGGAGGATCCACCAAGGATGTAAGACCTATCCGAGGTTGTATGTGAGAGCCCTGCTCGATGATGTTAAGGGATTGATCATCTGGTGATTGAGATACAATGTAGATTATGTATTTCTTAAATCACAGAAAAAGAGTTTGAGAATTTTTTTATTTTTTATAAGAGAAAGTAATATCACAACACATGAACATCACATTACTGTATTATATAAGACAGTAGAGTAATTTCCTAGTATGATTTAGGGATATACAAGTTACAATGTACTCAATACATAAGATCTATATATAGGGACAACACAATACTTAACTTTAAAGAAAATATTAGGGATATCAAAGTGATATCCTATTTAACATAAAAGAAACACGATGAGACAAGACAAGTTGTATTACTAATACAACTGCACGAAGTGCACGGTCATTCAATCTCACCAACCATTTGAATATTATTCAATGGTTGTCTTTGTTATTGATTTTGCCCCCCAGCGGGACGAGCTTCATCTAGGGTAGGTGGATCTCGAATAAATTATCGAAGATAGCCCTGGCAGATAAGTCTTTCAATCTCATCCTTGAGTTGCTTACAGGCTTCGATATAATGACCACGACAATGATGAAAGTGACAGTACTGATTTGGATTTCCTGTGTTCGGCTTCAAAGGATTCGGACATTTCACTATATCTTGATCTCGAATGGCCATTAATACATTTACTCGAGAAGTGTTGAGTGGGGTATACTCCTTTTCCTGCCGAGGTTCCCATCGAGTCAATGGAGGTCTAGGAGGTAGATTATTCTTCCCTTACTTCTTTTGTTATGAGAATGAATTACCATCCCAGGTGCATCTTTGCGTTTCCCATTAACTTGCTCAAACTATTTTTTGTGAGCATATATGGCTTCATCTGTAGAGATTTACGCATCCACACGATGGATCAGATTAGCATATGAATGAATAATGTCATGCATAAGTGCTGAATAGAAGGGGTCAGGATGAAGGCCTTCAAGAAAGACCCCTTTAAGCAATTCAGGGTCTACTTCTGGAATCTATCAGGCCTTAGTGGAAAATCGCTGAAAATACTCCTTCAATGATTCTCCCTCATTTTGATGGATCCCAGAGAGGTGGGAAGAATCCTTGGCAATTCTTCGATTGGTTATAAACTGTTCGACGAACGCTTTGGCCAATTTGACAAATGAAGGGATCGTTCCAGATGGAAGTGAATAGAACCATGTTCGAGCCTGTTCTTTAAGGGTGGCAGGAAAAACCTGACATAGGAGTGCATCCGAAGCTCGCTGAATATGCATGATGGTTCTATAGTGGTCGATATGCTCGTACAGGTCGGATGCCCCGTCGTTGGACTCGATGCTTGGTAGTTTGAAGCCAATCGAAATGGGGTGCTGAAGAATGGCTTCAGTTAAAGGTGATGACTCCTGAAAGTCCCGTTATCGAAGCGTTTGCCTCATATATCCTCTAGGGAACTTTTCCTGTACTATTCTCCATAGTTTATGACGTAGAGCATTGTGAGGGAGCTCAGCAACGTGTGGTTGGGCTGAGTTTTCAGGGAGATCTGGGAGAATACGATGTTGTCGAGCTGTGGGCGAAGGATGTGTAGAACTTGCTGTATCGGCAAGCTCGTTATCCTGACGTAACTATGAATGCCTTCTTGGTGGCTGAGGAGGAATCTCTGCTTGAAGACCTTCAAGTTGAACATCTTTGGCGAGCGGTGGATCTTGAGGGAGAAGAATTTCCTCTCGCTGTGCTAGTGACGGCTGCCAAGTCTCTCGCCAGAGTTGAAGGATCTCATTATGAGATTCTTCCATCTTTGGGATCTTTTCTTCTAAGGAAGGTCTCGATGTTCCTTCTCCATCAGCATTTTTCCCCCAGGGTAGAATGAGGTAGATATCAGGCGTCTATGATTCATAGACTGATTTATGGACTGGTGAGAGTTGGAGAGAGAAGCTCCAACGATACGACTGCTGCACCTATTGACCATCGTAGCAATACTTGGAGTTGTGGAATAAGTTTTCCACAGACAGCGTCAAACTGTTGTGGGCTTGAATATACGTGGCGATAGATTAAGAAAATTTCTGTTTTAGCGTTACACGAATATCTAGCATACAAACAGTGAAAAAATAAAAACACCAGGATTTTTACATGGAAACCCCTTTAAAGGAAAAAAATCACTGGGCCACGCCCAGCTGAAAAAGTTCCACTATTATTTATTTGGAATACAAGAGAATAACTCGTCCGTAAAAGTTAGGACCATCAGATTACAACGAATCATTCCTTGATTGAAATCAAGATACAATGTTGGGTAGAGTTCCCGCATCACTTGGAGATCGGGCCGAATTCTGTCTCACTTGAGCGTTAGGTTGAATTCTGGCATCTCTTGGGCGTTGGGTAGAATTCTGGTATCACTTGGGCATCTGGCAGTATTCCGACGTCACTCTGGCATCCGGCAAAATTCCGGCGTCACTCGGGCGTCGTGCATAATTCTGGCAATGGCCGTGGAGGAGTTCTTCCCTCCAATCCTTCTCTTATTCTTCTCTTCTTCTTGCCTCTAGCTTGGGTCATCTCTTATGAGAAATGAGAGGCCTATTTATAGATTTTCTGGAGTGGCATGGCTTGTAAAAGGTGTGAGATCAGGGGTAAATAGGGAGTGGTCGAATGGACGGCTGATATTGAATCCCTTGATCGTGCACCGTTTGTCAGACATTTGAAGCTTTTAATAATGTCGGAATTCAGTAATCTTTGGCTCGTTGGATTTGTCTCGTCAAGATGCTCGATTCAACTATAAGAACGTCATATTTGGAAATCGTTTGGTAACTCAAATTATGGTATGAACTTTTTAACAGCGCTTCGGTTTCTTGATTTGGATTCATTTGGGCTCGGATTGAGTCGAATTTGGTGTTGTTGGGTTTGTATTTTTGAGGCGCTCAGTTTGACTGTAAGTTTGCTGAAATCGGAGTTCAGGTGATCCTGAATTTAATTTTTGAAGTTTCCAGGTTGATTTTGTCTCGAGATTTGTGCCCGATCAAGATAATTATTTGAGGATATATCAATTATCTTTTTTTATGATTTTTTCAATATGGCATACTCCACATTTCAACTACTTTGTAGAACACATTTTAACATAAATATAAAAAATTTAGTATATAAACATCGAGATGAAACATAATACTTCAGAATTAACATAAATATTCTCTACATTAATAGTAATGCAGTAATTTGTAAACGAGTCGAGTCGAGTCGAGTAGTGGTTTTATCTAGGGGTGTCAATTTTTGGTCACGGGTCGGGTTCGAGTTGAACCCGAAACTATTCGGGTCAACTCGAACTCGAGCCGTTTCGACAAACGGGTCATTTTTCAGACTCGAACCCGACCTGCTTTGGGTCCGGGTCAACCCGACATGCCCCGAATGATCTGGGACAGACAAAAATTTGCTAGTTTTAGATTAAAAAAAGGGCCAGTCTCCGATTTTTTGGGTCAGAAGCGGGTCAATCTCAGGTTTTTGGGTCAAAAACGAGTTTTCAGATAAAAACAAGTCAATTTTGGGTTACAAGGTCAACCCGAACCCGGCCTGATTTTTGAAAAGGGTCAATTTGCTGAACCTGAACCCGACCCATTTCGGGTCTGGATTGACCATAACTCGAAATTTTCGGGTCAGGTTCGAGTCGGGTTTTCAGATCACGACAAATATTGACACCCTTAGTATTATCAAGCTGAGCTCGTTTAATGAGCTAGAACTCAACTCGCTATAGGAAAATCAAGCTCAAGCTCAGTTTAATTATTCGAGCTCATTTAAAAAGCTTGAGCTCGACTCATCTAAAAGCTCGAACTCTACTCATTTCTGAAGCTCAAAACTTTTTATCATAAAATACTTCTTAAAAAAATGGTATTAACTTTTTTTAAATAATGTTTTAAAATCAAATTGCTCAACCAGATAATGAATCAAGTTAGAGTGAGCTCGAACTAATGCTTGTTTAGTAAATAAGCTCGATTACATGCTTGAGCTCAAACTTGGCTCACGAGTAGAGTTTGAGCTGCTTCACGAGCCGACTTGGCTCACTTACACCCTCTAATTAGTGCCAATTAAGCCTTAAAATTAATACTCTAAATTATAATTTTGGACTATTTAAGCCTCATTAATATGTACATTATTAATATAAAAACGCGGCTTATAAAAAATTGAAATTACATATAATGTAACAATAATATTAAAAAAAAATTATTTTAAAATTACATGAAAATAAATTACATTTTTTTAGAAAAATAAAATAAAATGGAATCCAATGCAACAATGTCAACCACACAAACGGCGACATTGACTGATCAACCAAAGTGGGCCCAGTTTTTAGAAACTGACGTGGCAAATAACCATCGTGATGGGCATGTGCAACGATGATCAGCTGTGAGCTTGACCTATAGATCAACTTGTAAAGCCAATCATAATGTCAATTTAAATCTTGATTTGTTGAAGATTGTGGTAGAGAGATAAAGAGCTTAATATATTAACTTTGAACGAATATTCAACACACATATAAATAAAGAGAGAAGGGTGCGAGAGTAGTAGAAAAACACAGATTTTAAAGTGAAAAATAGCGAAATGGAAAAAAGCACGGGATCTGACCCAATTAAAATGATTATACTAGGTTTTTGATCGATTACAAATGAAGCCCATCATGGGTTGGCCTTTTTCATTTTGGTTGGCGGGATGTCGGATATCAGAGAGATTGTAGTCGACGGGCGTCAGAGATCGTAGGGATTGTAGTCGGTTGGCGGCGGAGGTCATAGGGATTAGGGACTGTAGTCCACAGCCGACGGTGTTCAGAGGAACCATAATTGACAGTAATGATAGTTAGTGGCGATTCGATGGCAGCAAATAATGATAGTTATTTTTTAAAATATTTTGATCTTTTTAAAAATAATTTGATTTATTTTAAAAAATAAAAAGTTAAATATTTTAAAAAAGTCACTAAATAGATATATTTTAACCATTTTTAAAAATCAATATTTAAATAAAATAAAACTAATCTCACATGGGTCCCACAAAATGAATTTATCAAAATTCATATCAATGGAGTTACTTCATAAGCTTATGTTTAAGGCTTTGTTTGGACAATCTTTCTTATTGCTTTATAAATCAGTTTTTTAGTTTAAAATTTTATTTAACTAATTTTTTTTTACTAAAAAACTATTTTTGAAAGCATTTAAAAAGATATTCCAAAGAAAGCCTAAATTACCAAAGAAAGCCTAAAGATATTCCAAAGAAAGCCTCTTAATATTAAATGCGCTCTTTAGACTTTCTTAGGCTTCCTTCGGGACGATTTTCTTAATGTTTCTTAGAACAGTTTTCTAGCACAAAAATTTTAATTTTTGTACTAAAAAGCTGTTTTAAGAAGCAGTAAGAAAGTCGTCCCAAAAGAAGCCTAAATGGACCCCAAAAGTAATATAAATAAATTTACGACCTACCATTGCTTGGCTCATATCAATGATTGAAGTGTCATTTAGGCTTTGTTTGGGAAAAATTTTTATCTTGCTGTTTAGATCGCAATCATAATTTTTATTTGACCGCTAATTTTTTCTTTGCTTTCACAAAATGTTGTACTAAGAAGCTGCTTTCTACAACAGCTTCAAAAATCCACTTTCTCTAAAACAACTTTACAAAGTAATAAGAAAATCGTCCCAAACAAAGCCTAAATATTAGTTAAGCACCACTTTGAAAAAGCCTGAGGGGTTGGATATTGTTTATAGATGTGATATGGAGTTTATGAGGTTTTTTCAATGGATTGAATGAAGTGAATTGGAAGAAAAAGAGTATGTTATGGAGGACTTAATAACAAACTTGAGATATGGCCTTATTTATTTGAAATTCTCCATAACACATTGTTGGATTTTCTTATGTAAGATGAGAGGGGGTGTAAAAAAATTTGACACGCAGGTTTATTTAACAAGTTGAAAGGAATAAACACAAGAATAATAAGTTGGAAGAAGCAGGAAAGCCTGAATGCTTTTTTTCCCTTTCTCATTTTAACAACGTCAAAGAGCGAGAGATAACGCACGCGAGTCATGGGCTTGCATTCAGCGCTGTTTTGCAGACTGTAGGACGGGATTTCGGCAGGATTCAACAAATGTATGTAATGATTCGAGCTTTTTATTATTATTATTATTATTGTTATTATTATTATTGATTTATTTGACTTTGAAATAAAGATTATTGACTTAGAGATTCATGAAAGTCATTTCAATAATCAAGGAACATTCAAGGGGAAGCCATCAAGCATTCTCAACCATCCATGTATCCAAATCAACCCACATTCCTTTAATGAATGGGGTGGCCATTGCTCCACTCAAATTTGTAATTATCACCTTCTATAAACAAAACTTGTATTTATTTGTGCATTACAATTAAATTTTAAGCAAAGAAATTATAGAAGAATTAACCTAATTTAATCCATGAGGGAGTAATATTCTTCTAAGTAAACAAAATATTTACTAATTAAATTAATATAAATTAATTAAAGTGATAATTATATAGTAAGAATCAAATAAAAAATAATATACTAATAATTATAAAACATTAGATGAAATGAATGATAATTTAATTTTGTGAGTTGCCTTTGATATTTATAATTTTTATTAGAAATTAATCAATTTGTGCATCTAAATATGAATATATGGAGATTAAATAAAAAAATATGAATAAATAAATGTAATATTTATCATTAGATAGTATATACACACATTAAAAAAATATCCATAGCATGCAATCACTTATAATACATTTGATGAATATGGTCATCAGAGTCCAAAGTGAAGTAAGGTGAAAAGCATAATTAGCAATTAGGTACTTTTCCTATATTATTTAGCAAATTGGTCAAAAAGTGTTATTATTATTTGTAATGAAAGTCAATTTACTATTTTGCTTTTGAAATAAGCCTAAGAAGACCTTGACTCTTTCAAAAATATTTAGGCTATTGTTTTTTTTCTTTCCTTTTTTATTGAAGAAAAATTATATAGATATTTTAATATAAGACTTCATTTGTGACGGCTTTCTTATTGCTTCTTAAAGAAGTTTTCTAGTACAAAAATTAAATTTTTTGTACTAGAAAGCTGCTTTAATAAGCAATAAGAAAGCCATCCCAAACGAAGTCTAAATTGTATTAGAATGAGCTTAAATTTTATATGATCTACTTTGAGATTGGCACAATATAAAATTTTCATATATGATACTTATCTCAAAGAAAATTCAATGATTTTGAAGCCATGAATCACAATATATTTTGTATATGGTTGAAAACTTCATGTTCATGAACCATGGCAACATGAATGAACCTTAGGTTTTGTTTGGGATAGCTTTCTTACTGCTTCTTAAAACAACTTTTAGTATATACTTAAAAACCGTTTTAAGAAGCAGTAAGAATCTCTCATAAGGAATGAATATACTATATTCATGCACGCATCTTGAATATGAATGGTCACAAGAATGTTTCATTCTTGCATATTAAATATATAAGCAACATAAGTTTTCAATGAATCTTAGGTTTTGTTTGAGGTCATTTTTTTGCTGCATTCTAAAGCTACTTTTTAGTATAAAAATTTGTAATCAAAATTTTTTTTTTTACTAAAAAGTTGCTTTAAAAAACAGAAAGAAAGTTGTTCCAAACTAAACCTAAGCCTGTATTTTCATTTTATGATAATAATATAACATTATATCATATTTATGCCACTGCATAATATTACAAATTAATAATATTTATATGATAAACCATAATATAAAATCTTAATTATAATAAGATTGTAATTATTAATATAACTTTAGTAAACTTGTAGAGTAAATCAATCATCCAGCCATACTATTGCATTCATTATTTTTGAATTAGAAATTTTTATATGAAAAAACTGCTTTAGAAAACAATAAAAAAGTTGTTCCAAACGAAGCTTTAATTGTAATTACTTTGGTAGCTCAATCATTCTTTTGAATCCTTCTATAATTATTCCTTCTATAGTTTTGTTGAGCTACTGACTCTCATCATTCCTAAAAAATAAATAAAACATCTAAACTTCATTAAAATTTGATCAAACAAAAGCTTGAGCTTATTTATGAAAATAAGTTCCAATCACTCTCAAACATTTATAATAAAATAAAATTGATCTTAAATTTTCTAGCGGCTAATTAATTGATAAATCTGAACCAATAATGTTATGTAACCCAATTTCCATTTCTCAATCACTCATCTATGAACATTGATGATGAATCTAACCAAAAAAAAAAAAAATTGGTGCGAGAAAAGTAGGGCTATAAACGAGTGGAGTTCTTGCTTAATCGAGTCAATATTTTTTAATTAGTGCTGAGCTCGAACTCGGGCATGAGCTCCAATCAAGCTTATTTGCTGAGCTCAAGTAAAACATTTGATGGTGGAGCTCGACTTGAGTGGTCAAGCTTGATAAAAAAGCTCGAAATTGATTCATTTAGGAGCTTGATTTCTTATATTGAATACAACAACAACAACAAACAACAATATGAAAATATGAATGCCATTGTATTGCTTAATATTAATCGAGCTAGATTGATAACCCAACGAGCGGATCTTGGCCAAAGCTCGAGCTCAAACTTGTATAATATATGAGCTTGAATTTAAGCTTGAATATATATAACATCATGGCTTCATAAGCTTAACTTACCTTCTTAACTTACCTTCTCATTAATATGTCAAATTTGAATTGATTCACAACCTTTACTTAATGCAGCTCACAATAGTATATTGGTTGAGGGTTTTAGCCACTAATCAAAAAGTCTTAAGTTCGAAGCTTATTATGTGATGTGCGTATAAATTAGTCTTAATGGTTCAAATATCCCAAAAAAATAACTTGACTTAACTCACTCATACCTTAAAGAGGAGAGATTATTAGGTGCAGAGTGCGGACGGGGAGAACCGTCCTCACAAGCATTGGTTACCTAGCGGTACCCACTCGGTACCGCTGGGTACTGCTAGGTACCCAATACTTATTCGGACAATGTGCACTCTGCACCTAATAATTTTTCATTGAGAAGCAAACACTAGTTAATGCTTCTCCTCCCACAAATAGAAGTAATGTGAAAAGTGACTTCAAATTTTGTCCTTTGAATGTTTTTGTTTTTTCAAGGCTTCATTTGGATTAGTTTTCTTATTGTTTTCTAAAATTAATTTTTAATACAAATTTTTTTAAATTAAAATTTTTTGTACTAAAAAAATTCTTTAAAAAAATGAAAAATTTGTCCCAAACGAAGCCTAAGTAATAATAATATTTGCCAAATGCAGTTCATCTTAGTAAATTCTTGGATTCGAATCTTACGTATGTACTGTGCGAGTGAGTTTTTCTTAGGCTTCATTTGGGACGGCTTTCTTAGTGTTCCTTAAAGCAGTTTTTTAGTACAAAAATTTTAAATTTTATTCTAAAAAGTTGCTTTAAGAAGTAAGAAAAAAATTATCCTATGCTTCATTGGGGACGACTTTCTAAAACTGTTTTAAGAAGTAGTAAGAAAACCGTCATAAATGAGGCCTTAATTGATCTAAATGAAAGAAAATAAAATGCCAAAAAGTCAACTAATTAATTATTTGGTCAGGTTTGTCGGGCTTTGCAGTACATCTTTAAGAAATTCGGCCATATTTATGAAGAAAATATATATATATATATATATATATATATATATATATATATATTCGAATTCCATTAAGGTGTAAAATGAAGAAATTATGTCGCCGATTAAAGTTTCTGCGTTATGATTTATGAGATCTTATATGAAAAATATTTTATTTTTTTAAATATGTATATATTTATAATATCAAAAATGATTTTCTTTAAAATTACTTTTTTTTATAGCTCAGAAATAGCCAATATGTTTTAGAAATCTTTAGGGTATAATTATGTAGCTATAATTTTTGTATAAAATAATTTTACAATTATTATGGAGAAAATATTTTTTTTTAAATTATTATGAGTACTATGATTTTAAAGAATACAGTAATTTTTTATTATTATCATATATAATAAGTCTGTTTATAAAAATAATAAGAGTTTTAAAAAATTACATTTTCATTATAAAAAGTTTTAAAAGCTATGTTTAAAAAATTTCTATGGAGTTTATAATTTTTTATCAATTAAATGTTAATATTTTTTTTAACTTCTCAGAGCTAAGAAGAAAACATTAGCGGACTGCAAAAAAAAAAAAAAATTATGTGTATTATTAATTTTTTAATTAAATAATTATTATGGAGAAAATACATTTTCTTAAATTATTCTTAGTAATATAGTTTAAAGCAATACAGTAATTTTCTTATAATTATCATATATTAATAAAGATATTTCTAAAAATAATAAGAATTTTTAAAATAATTTTTTTAAAATACACTTTTATCATAACTGTTTTTTAAAGTTATTTCTTTTAAAATTTATGAATATTATATTTTAAAAAATATATATTAATTTTTATTTATTATATATTAATATTTTTTATTATAAAATTTTATAGAACTACTAAGAATAATAGCCGAACACAAAAAAAATATTATATTAATTTTTTACCTATTACATATTAACATATTTTTATTGTAAAAAAAAAATAATAATAGCTGACTCGGATCTAAGAACTTTTGGTTGGTAGCTAATGTTCTCAACCAACATACCAAAAATATGAAAGTCTTTTTTTTTTTTTTTTAATGGAGCTCACATTGATCTATTGGTTGGGAGCTTTGACTATCAACTAAGATGTCTTGAGTTCTAGAGATTATTATGTGTGGACACCGGACGGGAGGGAGTCATCCGACTTTCTCTCTGTCTACAGTAAAAGCATAGTTACTGTAGTAGTTGCGCTTTGACTGTAAACAAAGAAAATCGGACGATTCTCTCCATCCGGCGTCCGCAAATAATGAAAAGTCCTTGAGTTAAAGTCTTAGGCTTCATTTGATACAGTTTTAGGTCATTGTTTTTTTTCTACTTTCAAAAGAATTTTATACTAAAAAGCAGCTTTACGAAAGCAATAAGGAATTAACCTAAATAAAGATTTTAGCTTCGTTTGGGATGACTTTTTTATTGCTTTCTAAAACGGAATTTTAGTACAAATTAAAAAATTTTGTACTAAAACTCAGTTTTAGAAAGCAATGAAAAAGCCGTCCCAAACGAAGCCTTTGGGACAGCTTTCTTATTGCTTCTTAAAGTAACTTTTTAGCAGAAAAATTTAAATTTTTATACTAAAAATTATTTTAAAAAATAATAAAAAAATCATCCCAAACTAAAATATATATTGTTAAGTGTGTATTTGATTAAAAATAATAATAAATGAAAAAAAAAAAACTTCACAATTCACATTGTCCTGCGTCAAAAGCCCCCAGTGGCCAATCCCTTCACGCATGTGTCTCCCACGTGCAACGCATATGAAGCCACGAACTTAAACAATAATAACATTAAAGTGGCAATTTAATGGTTTTAGTCCTTTCCACATCAGCCATTAATTGCATGCAGATTTTAATAGAAAGCAATGTGAAGTAATCAATATTTTATCGTGCAAGTACTGTACTTATGTTTTTAGGACTTTTTTTTTTTTTTGCATTTTTAGAATTTTTAGATCAATTAAAATAAATTTATACATATCATATATAAATATAAATATAAGATTTAAATTTAAGAATAAATTATTACATGTGGAATTTGAGCATAGAGTTACATTCAGATATATAAGTGTACACAGTGTATATACACTATGTATAAAGTACATTGTGTATTTTTTACTTAGTGTGTACACTCACAGTCCAAGCGTATAATTACGTCCAGACTCCACTCGTAATAATTTCTCAAACTTAAAAATCTTATTTAGTAGTCAAAACTTACTACTAAAAGACCAAGTTGAGTTGCATCAAGTACGATATTGTTGTGAAAGAGATTCATTACACGCAGCTCAGCTTGATCTGTTGGTTGGGAGCTTTGACTATCAACTAAGATGTTTTGAGTTTGAGTCTTGCATATATGATGTGTGTGTGAGTTCGGATCTTGCATGTATGATGTTTGTATGGTTGGGAGTTTTGATTATCAATTAAGAGGTTTTGGTATTGAAGTTTGTATATGTGATGTGTGTATGCAGTGGCGGAGCCAGAAAATATATATAGGGGGGCCTAAATTTTTTTTTTCTTCAACTTTTTACATCTAGGCTTAGGACCAATATAATTAATATTAAAAATGATAAAATTTTGGTAGTGAATTAGTTTATTTTCTTCCTTCACAAAATAACTTCAATCATCAAATCATTCGATTTCTGCTAGAACATGTTTATTATATTAACTAAATGCGTAAAAAAAAAAACTAAATGCGTGATATTAAAAATCTCATTGCACAAAAAAATCATAAAATCTCTTTAAGATCGAATCAATATAGGATTAAGCTAATATCAATCAAGAAAAAAAATGTAAATGAATAGGAAATTAAATTGAGAGTGATTTGAACGGATGACCGATGTTAAATTTCTTGATCGTGTACTGTTTATTGGGCATTTAAATGTCTTAGTGATATCAGAATTTGGCAATCTTGGGCTCGTTGGATTCGTCTTGTCTAGCCGCTCGATTCGACTATAATTATGTCATGTTTGGAGATTGTTTGGTAATCCAATTTATGGTTTGAACCTTCCAAATATGTTTCGGGTCTTTGATTTGGAGTCATTTGGATTCGGATTGAGTTGAATTTGGTGTCTTTAGGTTCATATTTTTGAGACCTTCAGTTCGACTGTAAGTTTATTGAAATCGGAGTTCAAATGGTCTCCGATTTAATTTTTGAAGTTTCCAACATGATTTTGCCTAGATTAAAAAATAAAAAAATTTACAAATTTTTTTAGGGGGGGCACGTGCCCCCCCTTGCCCCCCCCTCCCTCCGCCCATGTGTGTATGAGTTTATCTTAATTGACAAAAATGTGAAAAAAATAAAAAAAAGAGAGAGTGATTCATTCATTTATTCACAGACTTTTAATTAAAAAAAAGGAAAACAATCGTTTGATTTATTTTGAATGATTGTGATTCAATGCATTTAAAATGCGGAATGATTTGAATCACAGTCGTCTAAAATGTGTCTGAAAATTTAAATGTAGTGACGGTGCCTCTAAAGTAAATATATATCAGGTGCTATTTACGATTTTACCAAAAAAAAAAAATAAAGATTGGAAATTTGAATGAAATGAAAATGTAAATGTCAAGAGAATTGAATTTAAATTAATTCTTACTATAAGGGTGGAGTTAGAACGTAGCTTATCTTGATCTGTTGATTGAGAGATTTGGCTACCAATTAAGAGGTCTTGAGTTCAAGTCTCCCATACATGATATGTGTGAAAATTTGACTTAATTGATCTAAATGCTTTAAAAAAAAAGGGTGGAGTGAGCACTTTTTTTTGCATGAGGAAAATATGAGTAGAATGTTTGTTAGATTCAAATTTGTTTGTGGAAAATATCAAATCTTACTAACAGGGCGAACCTATGAACTAGATAAGTTTGACATATGAGAAAGGAGACAATACAAAGAGTAGAGAAAAATTATGTAGAATACTCAAGAAAATTAGAGATCTCAAATTAGCAAAGTATCCATTATATAAGTTAGAAGCCCTCCAAATTAACTATTCATCGGCCTTTTATTATATTGTTTTGAAAGCTAAAGGAAATGGTATATAGAGAAAAAGAAAGGAGTACAAATCTATATGCTACCCTAGACACATGTCACCTCCTAGGTGAGCTCAGTGATGCCAAGTAGGCTTGCATGAGCGTGCTTGGGTGAGTGTGGGCAGGAACTGATATGAAAAGGGAGTTGTGGTTGGTGAACTTGAAAATGTTACCGATGACTTATGTATGAGGTCTTGGATTGATTGGGGGTGGGGGGTGGGTGGGGGTGGAGAGAGAGAGGGAGAGAGAGAGGTGAGTGAGTTGTTATCACAAGGATAAAGGGCTCTGAGTTTGATAGTTGCATTGAGGTAGGCTAAGGGTTTTCTGGCTAAGTAATGTAATGTGATTGAGTCATGGGGAGGATAGTCACTCTGGAAGAGGGCAAGCTTCTAAGGTTGTTCTACGAGGGATTGAAGTAGTGGTCCAAGTATGTGATGAGTGTTGTGTGAACAACGAGGTGAGGATTCTCTGATTTGCCCCGCAAAGGACGAGTACCTTGGTAGGTGTCACGACCCGACCCGAGACGAGACGGATCCCGCCCGCGCCGGATCGCGACGGAGAATAGCTAACCAGGATCTGGCTTTGGATTAGGTTACTGAACTGATCTTCCAAATTCTTAACTCAACAGAAGCACACAGAACAACAGAGCTACTAAAAACATCAAATGCAGCGGAACAAAACATCTATCTTTTCATTTCCTCAAAATAATCATCTACAGAACAGTACATGGCTTTCAACAGAAAGAAAGACAGAACAGGAAAGCCATGACTGTACAAAAATCAAAAGTACAAAAGTACCTAATCTGATCAGACTCTGAAATCTAATCCTGAACCTCCTTGCCCTTCCCAGAACCTGAAAACCACCAGAAAGCAAGGGTGAGCTCAACAGCTCAGCAAAGCAACAAACCACCAATCAAAACTCTCAGAATCCAAAACCAAACTCATCAGACAGAAATCCGATCAGAAATCGGAACAGAATCAGACAAATATCCAAATCGAAACTTATCAGAACAAAACAGAATCGGAACGGATATCAAATCAACAGAACTGTACGGAAACAGAAGTCGTATCAAATCAGAAACAGAACAGATCAGACATATCAGATCAACAGAATCAGATTCGTACAGATCATATCAGAACAGAATAAACTCAGCATATATCAGATATCAGATATTTAATTAATAGCTAAATGTGCTCACGGCACCAGAAATTCTCTGAGTAATTAATAGCTAAATGTGCCCCCGGCACCAGAACAATAGCTGAGTAATTAATAGCTAAGTGTGCTCACGGCACCAGAAATTCTCTGAGTAATTAATAGCTAAATGTGCCCCCGGCACCAGAACAATAGCTGAGTAATTAATAGCTAAGTGTGCCCCCGGCACCAGAACAAATGTGCTTATAGCACCAGAACAGATCAGATGTGCTTCCAGCACCAGAATATATAAATAGTGCTTATAGCACCTAAACAGATTTTTTCCTCGGATCCGGAACAGAACAAATATCAGATTTCAGATTGAGCTCATTTCAGATTTCCCTGACACTTACTGAATCTCATAGGATCCAGGCCCCTTATAACTCCCTTTTTATAGCTTATACACATAGCATTTCATTTCAGAGAAAATCCGGACAAATCAGAAATTACCCAAAAATCGGGCAGCACAACGGCAGTATACGGAATTTACACAAAAATTCCTGCAAAGAAAATTTACCGAATTCGCACAGAATACAGATATCAACATTTCAGAACCTTTATTCTACTGCACAGATAAATTCCAATTTCACAGAAAAATCCGGTCGACTAAAAACACAGTCGAATCAAAAATACCCGGACGAAAATCTTCAGAAAATAACCAAAATGTGCACACTCGGCACGTCAACAATATACAGAAAGTTACGCGGTAAAAACTGAACCGATCAAAAGATACGGACGAAAATCGCTAACGGAAACAAAATCCGGACAGAATATACCGCCAAACACGACGGTTCTGAAAATTGAGAAAGGTGGAATGTGCCTTACTTCGAGCACAGCAATTTCCTCAACAGTCACTTCGATCGAAAACGGCTCCGCGTCGTCCGAAAATCCACTTTTCCACAAATGCCCTCGACTTTCTCTCTCCTCAGAAAAATCAGATATTTATTTTTGATTTTCTCTCTCTTCAAAACGACTGAAATCAGCTTTATAATACACAGATCGGCCCGGCCGATCGCAGCATCGTCCCGGGACGATCCGACCAAAAGGATCGGCCTGGTCTCCCTTCAGGGCTATTGCATGGACGATATTTTCTACAGTGCCGATCGGCCTGGCCGATGTCTCCAATCGGCCTGGACGATGCATGCAGAAAATCACCTGGAGCAAAACTGGGCTAAAACTGGAGCTGAATTCCACTGATCGTCCCAGGACGATCCCAGATCGTCCTGGACGATACTGGAGCAGATCTTGATATTACAATCTCCCCAACTCAGAAAAATGTCGTCCTCGACATTATCCAGTCCAAACTCAGTCAAAACAAGTACGGGTACGACCGTCTCATATCAGACTCCTTCTCCCAAGTTGCTTCCCGTGCAGTCCGGTGCTTCCACTGGACTTTAACCATCGGAATCTCTTTATTTTCTTAACTTTCGGACGTCGTACGCCAAAATAAGCTCTGGCTCTTCCTTGTACGCCAGATTCTCCTGAATCTCCACCTCATCAGCTGACAACTTCTTCCCAGAGTCTGAAACCCACTTCCTCAGAGTGGATACGTGAAACACATTATGCACATCCGGCATAGAATCAGAAAGCAATAGGCGATAAGCAGATTTTCCAATTCTTTCCAAAATCTCAAATGGTCCAACATACCTTGGACTAAGCTTGCTTACCTGACCAAATCTGCTCACACCTTTCATCGGGCTGACTTTGACATACACAAAGTCACCAACCTGAAACTCAACAAATCTGTGCTTCTGATTATAATACTTCTGCTGACGATCTTGAGCGGCTTTCAATCTTTCTCTTATCAAATTGATCTTCTGAGCAGTTTCATCAGCAAAAGTGGCCCCCAAAGCCTGTCTATCTCCGAAGGAGGTCGGAGTCAAAGGAGTACGACACTTCCTGCCATACAAAGCCTCGTACGGTGCCATACCGATACTGGACTGAAAACTGTTGTTATAAGAAAACTCAATCAGCGGAATATGATCCTCCCAACTTCCGCTAAAGTCCAGAACACAAAGCCTCAACAGATCTTCCAGTACCTGAATCGTCCTCTCAGACTGTCCGTCGGTCTGAGGATGAAAGGCTGTACTGAAATGCAGTTTCGTACCCAAGCCTTGCTGAATGCCTTTCCAAAGTCTGGAAGTAAAGCGTCCATCTCGATCAGATACGATCACACGAGGCACACCGTGCAATCTGACTATTTCCTTCACATAAATCTGTGCCAATCGATCAACTGAATCCGTCTGTCTGATCGGAAGAAAATGGGCTGACTTGGTCAATCGATCTACAACCACCCAAATGGTATCATGTCCTTGTCTAGATCGAGGAAAACCCATCGCAAAATCCATCGTTACCTCCTCCCATTTCCACTCAGGGATAGGCAACGACTGCAACAGTCCACCTGGTCGCTGATGCTCTGCCTTCACCAACTGACAGGCTTCGCATCTCGACACAAACTCTGCTACATCTTTCTTCATCCCAGGCCACCAAAACAAAAGCTTCATGTCAGCATACATCTTACCACTGCCTGGATGAACAGTGTAGCCAGAATGATGAGATTCACACAGAATCTCCTGCCTCAAGTCTCCAAACACAGGTACCCACAACCTGTTCTTACAGAAAATAACACCAGAATCAGAAATTCGAAGTTCAGGAGTCTTACCAGATCCAATCTGAGCTATCAACTTCGAATAGTCAGAATCTGACTTCTGGGCTTCTTGAATCCGTGCTTCCAAAGAAGACTGAATACTCATCTGAGCCAACTCCAAATCACTGGAGGAAACCACCTCCAACTGCAATCTCTCCAAATCACGAATCAGAAAGTCATCACAGGTAAGCTGAATACCTGAGAATCCAGAAGACTTCCTGCTCAGAGCGTCCGCTACCACATTCGCCTTCCCAGGCTGATACTGAATAGTCAAATCGTAGTCCTTGATCAACTCGAGTCGAGAAGGTGGCTCAGGTTCAGATCCTTCTGAGTAAAAATATACTTCAGGCTCTTATGATCAGTAAAGATCTCACATCTGATGCCATACAGGTAATGATGCCAAATCTTCAAAGCAAAAACAACTGCAGCTAACTCCAGATCATGCGTCGGGTAATTCTTCTCATGTGGTTTTAACTGTCTCGAAGCATAAGCAATTACCTGACCATGCTGCATCAGAACACAACCCAATCCTTTCAGTGAAGCATCACTGAACACCTGGAAACCCTCCGTACCTGACGGAAGTGCCAACACTGGAGCTGAAGCAACAGAACTACTCTGCTCCCTCTGAATCGTAGGTGGTCTCCGTGGTGCAGAACTAGAACCACCACCTCTACCAGCAAATCCCTCAGGGCGTGGAGGAACAGTCCTCGGTCTTCCTGCTGCTGAACCAACAGGTCTGACAAAGCCCTCAGATCGGAACTCAGAACGCTGATCAAATCCCATCTGCGGACATTCTGCAATCCGATGTCCTGACTGACCACATCGAAAGCACAGACCAGCCATCCTGTAGCACTGGCCAAAGTGTCGCCGTCCACAACTCTGGCACACAGGTGCCGAACTGACAGATCCAGAACTAGTCGTACTGGTAGCAGTACCAGACGATCCTCCGCTCTTCCTGGAATCTCCAGATCCAGATCCAGGAACAAATCTCCTCTTCCCAGAGGAACCACTGCCAGATGTCTCTCCTCCAAACCTCTTCCTACTCGCAGTCCACCGCTGCTGAGTAGTCGTCATGTCATTCTCAATCAGACGAGCTCGCTCCACAAGCTCAGAGAAATCAGTAATCCGGAACGGTATCAGAGGCTGCCTCAAAGTGTCTCGTAAGCCTCTCAGAAATCTGTAGCACCTCTCAGCAGACGTGCTAACCAGCTGCGGAGCGTACCTGGCTAATGCAGTAAACTCAGCCTCGTACTGCATCACCGTCTTGCTCCCCTGAACAAGTCTCAGAAAACTCTCCTGCATCTGCTGTCGTGCAGAAGGGGGAACAAACCAATCTCTGAATACCTCAGTGAACTCTTCCCAAGTAATCAAAGAGTTCAGTCTGCCCTGAAATCTGGCTGCTTGCTGGCCATCCCACCAGTGCTCAGCCTCTCCGTCCAACAGAAAAACAGCTAACGGAACTTTCCTGTCTGCAGGACACTGCATCCCGTCAAAAGTCTTCTCCAATCTCCTCAGCCACTCCTCGGCTGCTCTGGGCTCAACAGCGCCCTCAAACCTCGGAGGCTTCAACCTCAAAAATAACTGCAGGTGTCGATCAATGTCCTCAGATCTAACAGTCGAAGCTCTGCTCTGAGTCTCGCTCATCATCTGAGCAACAAGTGAAGCAAACTGTGAAAGCGTATCAGCACCGACCACTGGGGCTGTACTCCCCACTGGTGCTGCCTGATCGTCACTCTGACCGTCTGTCATGTCTGGGTCTGGCTGATCCATACAGAAAAATCCAGAAAATCCGGAAAACTATCACAAAAACAACACAATAAAAAGCCGAACAAACCAAAACTACCTCCCAGACAGACTCACTGATTACTTCCTAGAGCTCTGTTTTACAATCCAACCTGTTTCCAAAACCAGTGCTCTGATACCAAAAAAAGCTTGTCACGACCCGACCCGAGACGAGACGGATCCCGCCCGCGCCGGATCGCGACGGAGAATAGCTAACCAGGATCTGGCTTTGGATTAGGTTACTGAACTGATCTTCCAAATTCTTAACTCAACAGAAGCACACAGAACAACAGAGCTACTAAAAACATCAAATGCAGCGGAACAAAACATCTATCTTTTCATTTCCTCAAAATAATCATCTACAGAACAGTACATGGCTTTCAACAGAAAGAAAGACAGAACAGGAAAGCCATGACTGTACAAAAATCAAAAGTACAAAAGTACCTAATCTGATCAGACTCTGAAATCTAATCCTGAACCTCCTTGCCCTTCCCAGAACCTGAAAACCACCAGAAAGCAAGGGTGAGCTCAACAGCTCAGCAAAGCAACAAACCACCAATCAAAACTCTCAGAATCCAAAACCAAACTCATCAGACAGAAATCCGATCAGAAATCGGAACAGAATCAGACAAATATCCAAATCGAAACTTATCAGAACAAAACAGAATCGGAACGGATATCAAATCAACAGAACTGTACGGAAACAGAAGTCGTATCAAATCAGAAACAGAACAGATCAGACATATCAGATCAACAGAATCAGATTCGTACAGATCATATCAGAACAGAATAAACTCAGCATATATCAGATATCAGATATTTAATTAATAGCTAAATGTGCTCACGGCACCAGAAATTCTCTGAGTAATTAATAGCTAAATGTGCCCCCGGCACCAGAACAATAGCTGAGTAATTAATAGCTAAGTGTGCTCACGGCACCAGAAATTCTCTGAGTAATTAATAGCTAAATGTGCCCCCGGCACCAGAACAATAGCTGAGTAATTAATAGCTAAGTGTGCCCCCGGCACCAGAACAAATGTGCTTATAGCACCAGAACAGATCAGATGTGCTTCCAGCACCAGAATATATAAATAGTGCTTATAGTACCTAAACAGATTTTTTCCTCGGATCCGGAACAGAACAAATATCAGATTTCAGATTGAGCTCATTTCAGATTTCCCTGACACTTACTGAATCTCATAGGATCCAGGCCCCTTATAACTCCCTTTTTATAGCTTATACACATAGCATTTCATTTCAGAGAAAATCCGGACAAATCAGAAATTACCCAAAAATCGGGCAGCACAACGGCAGTATACGGAATTTACACAAAAATTCCTGCAAAGAAAATTTACCGAATTCGCACAGAATACAGATATCAACATTTCAGAACCTTTATTCTACTGCACAGATAAATTCCAATTTCACAGAAAAATCCGGTCGACTAAAAACACAGTCGAATCAAAAATACCCGGACGAAAATCTTCAGAAAATAACCAAAATGTGCACACTCGGCACGTCAACAATATACAGAAAGTTACGCGGTAAAAACTGAACCGATCAAAAGATACGGACGAAAATCGCTAACGGAAACAAAATCCGGACAGAATATACCGCCAAACACGACGGTTCTGAAAATTGAGAAAGGTGGAATGTGCCTTACTTCGAGCACAGCAATTTCCTCAACAGTCACTTCGATCGAAAACGGCTCCGCGTCGTCCGAAAATCCACTTTTCCACAAATGCCCTCGACTTTCTCTCTCCTCAGAAAAATCAGATATTTATTTTTTATTTTCTCTCTCTTCAAAACGACTGAAATCAGCTTTATAATACACAGATCGGCCCGGCCGATCGCAGCATCGTCCCGGGACGATCCGACCAAAAGGATCGGCCTGGTCTCCCTTCAGGGCTATTGCATGGACGATATTTTCTACAGTGCCGATCGGCCTGGCCGATGTCTCCAATCGGCCTGGACGATGCATGCAGAAAATCACCTGGAGCAAAACTGGGCTAAAACTGGAGCTGAATTCCACTGATCGTCCCAGGACGATCCCAGATCGTCCTGGACGATACTGGAGCAGATCTTGATATTACAGTAGGTCTGGGTGAATAATGCCTTTTCATCACTTTGAGTAAGTTCCATATGAATTCATGGCTTGTAATTTTTCATGGATCGTTAGATGAATTCTCTAGGTGGGCTCCATTTAGGTCAAGCTCCTCTTTCATGATGCTCTAGCTATCGGTTAAATACCTATGAAGGTGTACACTCCTTTTTAAAAAATTGTCAAGTGCAAATTCAAAAAGTTTTTTTTTTCGATATTAAAAAAAATTAGAAGAGTAAGGGTCCATTTAGGACAAAATTGTAGTTTTTTTATAAATGTAGTTGTAAAGCTGTTATGGAGAAAGAATATTTTTTGAGAGACGATGTAGAAGGCAACTTCCTAATACAAAAAAAAAAACGGTGAAAAAATAATGACTAAATAAAAACTGTGATTACGATCTGAAAACTAAAGTAGTAAGAAAGCTATCCTAAAATAAGCTCAAGTATTTACTTCTTCAAACAATGTTATTATCTTTAAAGGAAATTGAGACATTCTCTTTTTAAAGTGGATAAGCCTTGCTCTCTTAAGGACCTCTATGGGGCGAGCTCAGACCAGCGGCATATCGATATCGACTCAATTTGAGAGTTCATCCTACTCGCATCACCTCTCATCATGATCGTCACTTCACTCGACATAGATAAGCTACACCGAAGATGAACAAAATAATTATTGTGTCTCATTCATATTTATTGTAATTCCTCAAGCCCTATAAATAGAGGGAGGAGGGGACATAAAGAAAGATATAGAGAGATAAAAGGATATTTTCTCCCTTCCCTTAAGGGAGAGATCGATATATTATGTAATTCTTACCTTAAGCTTTGCAGCACAGAGTCCTCGCTTTCATTACTCTTGTACATCGGCATCATCCACTGGATAGAACATAATTCAATAAAAAACATTAAAATTATTAGAACTTATCTTGTACTTTTTGATAAAATAGTAAATTTCATAGCTTTTAATCATTAAGTTCTCTTTCTTTCTCCACTTTTCTTTCATCTTTCATCTTTCATCCATTCTTAATAGGAAATGGTATCACTCAAACAAAATTTGAATTTAAAAACCTCTAAGTTGCATTAAAAGTAGAAAATTGTCTAAAATTAAAAAAAACCACATAATAAAACAAAATAACATGGAAATATTAGTTTGGATGGAGATCCAAGACATTTTTATTAGCAAATTGCTAAATAAAATGGAAGAAGGGCAAATAAGAACTAAATAAAGATTTTTGGATTGTGTTCTAAAAATGACGTTACATATGAAATTCTTGAAGATGGATATTTGATTTAAATTTTTATGAGTTGATAGCTAGACTCATCTATGTCAAATATTCGTATAATCTTTATTGATAATGATCAACTGATATATTTTATGGGTTATATACAAATTCAATATCATATATTTTATCTCTTAAAAAAAGCTGAAGAACTTGCAAAAACACCCCTAAAAAATTGGCTAGTCAAAGACTTCTAATGATTAGTTTTACTAGCTATTAAAGACCTTTTAAAACACATAGTAAATGTGAAGAAAGCCTACTAATTGTCTAAAAAGCAGTGAAAAACCACCATAAAAAAAATTTGCAAATTTTTTTTGCAGCAAAATCCATTGAAAAATAGCAAAAATCTGTCAATAATCTACATGTTTAGTGGAATTGCAATGGATTTTGTTCCCATTAAAATATATTATTATTATTTTTCAATAAATAGGTGAGCAAAATAATGATTATAAAATAGAAGAAATATTGTAACAGTTAATTAAAATAGTAATAAATCATAATTATTATGTTACAAACATAAAAAAAATAAGAAAAAAAAGATCAAAATTTTACTAGAAGCATTAATTTTAAAGCTACAAAATGTTAAGTTTTAAAAATCCCGCTTAAAGTTTAAAAATCCCGCCTAAATTTAAAAATTCCCGCCCATGGCTGGCGAGCCGGCTCGAGCTCGTTAACAGTTCGAGCTCGACTGTCGAGCTCGACTGTCGAGCTCGACTCGAGCTCGAGCTCGAGTTCGAGCTCGCTTTCTATCTAACGAGCCGAGCTCGATAGGGCCAAAACTCGACTCGACTCGACTCGTTTACACCCCTAGTTGATGAATTGTAAGCCTCAAAATTTTTAATAAAATGAATAACTCAATTACTAAATTTAAACTTTCAAAATCTTAAAACCCAAACAACTGATACTTTAGGGTGTTTCTAAGCTTCTTAAAATCTAGGCCTTCCTACTTTTTGTTCTTTGAATTCTAGAAAAGAACCATTCCTAAAATTCAACCATTCAAATTTGAAATTCCAAATGAATAACCTTCTCTAAACTTTAAAATTATAAAAAAATATGCCACTATTTCAATCAAGATTAGTCTCAAGCGATCACTTTTTTTTATGTAATTAACGATAAGAGCTTATTTTTATTTGTGAATCTATTATAGAATATCATTTTTATCTTTCAAGACAATGTGTTATTCTCTATGCCATATTTGATCACAAAAATATAATTTTTAAATCTATAATTTATTTTCCCCATAATGTGGAGTTATGAGCACATGATACTCTATTTCTCAACTCTAATATAAGTGCAAAATATAATATACAAATGACTAAGGATAATAGATGTTCTATGATGGCTCTCTTAAATATTGTGTGTTTTTTATTCATTTTGAGGAAAGCTTGAAAAACAATCAAGCTCGAAAAACAATTCCTCCATTGACTCCTATTATTCCAGTAGCTTTGATGTCAATTGTCTCTCATTGTGGGCACATGTTGGCAAGTGCTTATGAGAATTTAGATCATATTGTTCTATTCTTTAGCATTGACATTGCTGCTTACAAGTTTAAGTAGTTTGGCTAACATTTGTGATTGCTATAGTAAAAGTGCATATGAAAATGGGGCATTCTATAAGCCTTTCATTAGAATGGTCTGTGTAACTATGAGCTTTAGGTCCTTTACTTCTTACATCTCTTTCTAGAATTAGGAACTAAAGCTACAAAATGACTTGCCAGGCTCATGGCACATCTTCAAGAGAGCCTATGAGTTCTTGAAAGGCCTCAAGACTCTTGCAAATTGAGTTTTGAACACTCCCTTGAATTTTGAGGATGATGATTGCATCTAGTGGTAGGCGAGTGAACCATTGAACGATCAACTCTTTGATGGAAGCAAAGAATAACCAGCTCTTCAAGGCATCATAAATGTCAAGAAATGACATCATTGAAATAAAATGAGCAACGTGGTCAACAGGGTTTGTCTTATGCTAGTATGATTCCAAGTTGGGAATTTTGAATTTTGATAGTGATCTTGTTTTGGCAATCTTCCTATAGAAAGTGTATGTCAGCTCAAGTTCTCTCTTTTGCACTCACTGGACTGAGGGTTGTACTCATTATCATTAGTGTGGCTGCAAGTAGGTTCGATTAGGTGTTGAGGTAAGCACCATAGTCTATGGCTTTCTTTGATAAGTTGTTGAGTCAGATGATCCCTCTAGTGTGCTTTCTCTTGGAATATACCTCAACATTCTTCTTAGTGCATTCTAGATCATCTTAACGAGTATTTCTTTTATCTCCATCAAGTCACGACGAGTTGTATAAACAAAATTCTTCATGTTCACGGATTGTTTCAAAATTGTTTGTGGTGAGTCCTCTGAATATGTGGGTGAGTCAATAGAGATGCTACTTAGACCTCCAGGCACATGAGCTTCAATAAGTGGACATGGTCGCTAACAGAGAATTGATTCAGCCTTAGACATCACAAGTAAGACATTCTAATATCTATTGTCGACGAACAATCCCTGTTAAGGTACATAACCTTGAGGGCTCCGAGTGGTTTGGACGAGTCTCCAATGGAGTTTGTCGAGGCCAATTATGCCTTACTCTAACCTTCTGAGATGAGTCTTCATGTGACAACTCTTCTAAAGAGATTAGCTAAGAATAATGATCAAATTTTGAAATTTATGTTATTTAACATTATTAATATATTTGGCATGTGCTTCTCTAAAAAAATAATGAATAATAAATAAATAAAAAATATAAAAAATATATCATTCAGGAAAGGACCTGGAAGCATCTGCAGACCGCACGCTTCAAACGCCAAAGACACGGCTTGTTCTTCGTCATTTCCCCTGGTTTGAATTCTCCTCTATTTCCTTCTTCGATTTGTGTTTTTGTTTATCCGTCATCGTCTCTCTAGATTTTTCCATTCTGCGGTTCTCCCTTTCCGGTGCCTGGTAGATCGATCTGGTTAGCGACTGCCATCTCCTCATCGATTTTCTTTGAGGTCGAGATCTTAACTTCAAATCTTTTATCGTTTTTCTTTGAGTTTTGTTTTCCTTTTGGGAGCATTTAATCGAGTCCGATGTGGTCGTTGGTGGAACGGGAGGTATTTGTTTGATGGTATAGGATCTGTTGCTCTGACTTTGTTGATTAACGATTTTTCCAGGTGGTTGATCGATGAAAGTGTTTTCGGGTGCTGCCTTAATTTGCGATGTTTCATTTCTTATGGTTTTATGATCATTTTACTCCGTGGATTTGAATAGATCTGATATTTTTTACTTTCTTTTGGTGTTTGTTTTCCCTTTTATTGCGCTATGGTCGCCGATCCAACGTATCATTACCGTTCAGAAATGAAAAGATGGTCGTCTCTATGTTTTGATTGAATCGGTGTTTCAAAATTTGTGTTAACCCTAACTTTGGCAAAAGTTTTCTGTTAAAAGTTTCTTTAGCTGCGAATTTGGCGAAATCCTCACGCTGTGGTTTTTTTCCTCAGAGATTGTCGGTCGGCTGTGAATTTTCAAATGGCTAGGGGAGTTGGGGAATCAACGAGTAGCGAGGCTTCTAATTTTTTCAACTCTGGAAGTAATAGTACACCTAACAATGATGCTGGAAGCTTTGAGTGCAACATCTGTTTTGAATTAGCGCAAGATCCAATCGTTACTCTATGTGGCCATCTATACTGCTGGCCCTGCCTTTACCAATGGCTCCATGGCCATGCACATTCTTCTGAATGCCCAGTCTGCAAGGCCGTCATTGAAGAGAATAAGCTAGTTCCTCTTTATGGTCGGGGGAAATCATCCACGGATCCGCGGTCTAAATCCAATCCCGGTGTTAATATTCCTCATCGTCCTGCCGGACAAAGGCCTGCAACTGCTCCGCCCCCTGACCCTAATCATTTTCCTCAGGCAAATCCTTGGTTCATGGGTGGGGCACCTGTGGGTAGTGCGAGATTTGGTAACTATACTTTCTCTGCTGCTATTGGTGGTCTGTTCCCATTACTCAATTTCCAGGTGCATGGATTTCCCGATGCAACTACTTATGGTCCTGGTGCTGGATTTCAATATGGCTATCCTCATGCATTTCATGGTGGGCATGCCCATGGTTACCCCCGGCAAGTGGCTCATGGGCAGCAGGCTGATGTGTATCTCAAAGCACTTTTGATCCTGGTCGGTGTTCTTGTAATTGCTTCTCTTGTCTGGTTTTAGTTAATTGTAAATTTATATTAGCTATGCATTTATGGAACCATTCCTTTTATGATGTTGTGTGAACTGAAATGTTTTCATTCTCCTCATATATGTAGAAATCTTGATTCATTGCTCATAGAAATGATCGGTATGAACTCTATTAGACAAATTTTGGCTTGTTCTCATATTCATTGTGTTTTTGTTTAACATATATTTACAAATCTCTGTGTATATGAGCATGTATGTATTTCAAAATTGAGATTGATTGCCTAATTTTTTGTAGAATATGGAGCACAAAATTATTATCTTTTTCATTGGTGTTTCTTTGTAGTAGATGATAATGAATGTTTGTCTGCTATGGATAAAAAGTTTTCTCTTTTTTTACTCTTTTGTAATGTGAGTTCCTGTTGCAAGGTTGTCTACACATTAATCTATTATGATCAACATTTATCTATGACCAGAGGTAGTCTTCATGTATTACTATAATCCCATGGTATGATACTTCACTCTTTGTCACATTGTAACTGATTTTCATACAAAGGTTTTCAAATGTCCTGTTACTGTTTTTGCATATTCCCCTTCAAAATTAGTATCAACAGGAAGCACAATTTAGTGTGTTTTGGCACATAAAAGAATCACACATGGCATGGTTTTGTTCCTCATTCTTGTAGTTGAATTTCTTCCTTGTGCAATCCACAAATTGATTCTTACGGCACATAGTCAATACAGAAGCATGATACCACAATGTTTTCAAGTTTTAATTTTTGTATATTTTGGTGATCTGGTTTGAGTCTGTGTTTAAGTTATTGACCATAGGAGTCACGGCTTTCACATTGATTAATTATAACAGATTTAGGTATTGTAGACATTGTTACCATTTCAAATTTATACAGAATGGTTGTTGCATCTCAGTAAGCATATAGAATGAACTAACAACTATATCATATAGAATGAACTAACAACTATATAATAGTGTAGTGTTCATTATTAAGTGTGTGTGCTATGATTGTTAAATTGACAGAAGAAATTAAAGATTAAAGCAGTAATTAATCATTAATTTTAATTGCTTATGGTTTTAATCATTTTAAAGAAAGAGTACTGATAACTATGAGCTCTATATTGTAGTTATGGAGTTATGATAGCTTCTATAATTGGGCATAGTGTAATTATTTAACTTCTAAAATTTTTCTCATAATTTAATCACACCATATTGATGAATAATTTTGTGCTTGCTATACCTTTGATCTTTATGGAGAAGTAAAAATTTAGTTCAAGTAAACTGCATTAAGGATGTAGATAAAAAAAATACATTTCTTAGAAGAGAATATTTAACATAGGTGGATATCATGATAAACTTTTTAATGAAGGCTGTGAGAATACAATTGACATTAGTGTCCTTGATAAAAATATTTTTTTTTTATTATTATCGTATTAGTAAAATCGAACATAGAGAGGCTTTAAAGAAAATGAAGTGTGGAAGAGCAGTAGGACTTGGTGATATTCCAATTGAAATGTAGAAATGTTTAGGAGATTAAAGAATTTCTTGGCTTAGGAAATTTAACATTATTTTGAAGACTAAGCAGATGTCAGATGAGTGGAGCATGAGTTTGTTGGTTCTTTTTTCTAAGAATAAAGGTGATGTACAAGAGTTTGTAAACTATAGAGGAATTAAGTTAATGTGGCATACATTAAAATTATAAGACAAAGTAATTGAGCATAGGTTACAATGTGATACTAACGTTTCTCAAAATTAGTTTAAACTTATGCCGGATAAGTCTACTATGGAAGCTATACATTTATTGAGAGGTTTGATGAATATGTATATAGATAGTAAGAAGGGTCTAAATATGATATTTATTGATTTAAAGAAAGCATATGATAAGTTCCAAGATATGTACTTTGGAGACTTCCGAAGGAGAAATGAGTTAATAATGCTTATATTAAAGTCATTAAGGATATGTATATAGGAGTTGTTATTTGTGTTCAAGCAAAAGGTATTTTTCACTAAATATTTTCCTATTTCATTTGGATTCAATCAAGAATCAGCTTTAAGCCCATATATTTTTTGCTTTAGTCATCAATGTTTTTACTAAATATTTGCAAGATGATGTATCTTGGTATGTGCTTTCTTCTTGTTGATAAGACTAGAGAGGGATTTGATGAAAAATTTCAATTATGGAGGTCAGTCATAGAGTCTAAAGGTTTTTATTTGAAACCAAATACATATAGAGTAATTTCAATAATAATAAATCTAGTGATGGTATTGTAACGTTGGCTAATCAAGTCATTTAAAATCGTGCACATTTTAAATATCTGTTCAAAGCTATATGGAATAGATAGGGATATTATTAATAGAATTTAAGTTGGATGATTGAATTGGAGGAATGCATTGAGCATGTTGTGTGATAAAAAGTACCCTCAAACTTAAGAGAAAATTTTATAAAGTGGTGTTGAGACTTACAATGTTTTATAATGCAAAATGTTAGTATTAAAAGAGATGTATAAAATTAAATCAAATGTGATACTCAGGCGGATAATTGATTTTATACGCAGACAAAATGCGAAACAAGTATATAGGTGAAAAGGTTGGAGTAGCTCCATTAGCAGATAAGATTAGAGGGAGCCGCCTTAGAAGGTATGATCACATAAAACTTCGGCCTTTTGATTACCTTATTAGGAGAATAAATATATTTGATCCGGCATATGTTAAGATTTAAAGACTTGGTTAGAAAAAATTAAAATCTCTTTTTTTTTTTAATTGTATTTAAATGAGAATTTGATTGTTAATATAACACAGTGGAAAAAAAGCCCTTCACATATAGTGGGATAAGGGCTTGTTGTTGTTGTATGCCATTGATCTCATGCTATTTATTATCTGAAAACCTGCCTTCAAGTTGGTTTATCATATTAGCGAGAGTTAATTTTTGTCAGCAATGCAGATATTTTTATTATTAAAACTTCGGTCATCAACTCTGTTTCTGTTTGGATGTGAGGAGTTCTGAGTGGAAGGAAATGGCTAAAGATCTTAGACCAAGTTTGTCTGTATTTCATTTTATTTCCTCACTTCACTTTCTCTCAAACACCGCCTGAATAGCAAGTTTTATTTTTGATGCAGATGGTCAATCTCAGGTAATTGTGTTAACTATTTTTTGTGATTTTATAGATAGATCAAATAGACGTTTGCCTTGTAGATTTCAGTGTGGCTTATCTTCTCTTGATTGTTGATCTCATAAAACCTTTTGGTATATTACGGTATAATCGCCAATCGAACCGAACATCATTCACCTATCGCTTGTTGCAGTTGTTACGAGTCTCCATCCGAACATTAAACAGAAACGCATTTTGCGTTTTCTCTCCGCTGTGAGCAGTGTGACCCCAATGTTGGCGTCGCACAGTTCAAAATGCAAAAATGACATTCGGTTGGGCGCTTACGGGTACTATAAACCAGAGAATGTTATTCGGTTGGAGATGGCCTTAGCTTAATTTTGCATATGAGGTGCAACACAAATGCAAATAAATTTATTTCCTTGAATAATGAAGCAATGTGTCATAAAATTTTAATGATTATATCACCCTATTGATCAAATTGTTGAGTATTTAAAGCCACATAATGATTTCTTCTATTATGTTTTGCGGTGTTGATTAGTGGTTTGTAATTATGATCATTATATGCACATCTGGACAAATATTAAAATTCATTGGGCTTTGAAACTTACGAGCTTCATTACTTCACGTGCTATGTTACAGGAACTTTTATTTGGTCCAGTCACAGGACGTAGCTCTACGTTCGGCCGCCAGTAGAATCGCGCCACACATTCTCATTATTTACCGCGCGGCCTGACAACCTGACCCGGAACGGACCCAGGATGGCTCGTTATTTCTCGATTTTGCTAGGTATTGCTCGGTATTGGTCTTCACAGAGTGGTATTTCTCGTTATTGTCAAGCAATACCGAACAAATACCGATTAATACCTCGCAATATGCGAACATAGCATTCCTGAGTTCCGGTCCGGGTCAAGTCGTCGGGCCGCGCGGTAAAGAGTAAGAGCACGTGACGACATGTTATTGGCGGCCGAACGTAGCTCTACGTCCGATCAGAGGACATAATAATTGTTCATGTTACAGGCCCAGTCATGTCATTACCAAGTTAGGCAACAAGTGCTTAACTTTTTTTTTTCCCCCGAGTATTAAAAAGTGTTATAAAATTAAGATCTTAACTAGTATTATAAAATTAATTTATTAAGACATATTATGTATTCCCCAAAATCAAGATCTTCTAGAACTTTCATAGAGCTAAGATAATCATAGGAATATGTTATGTAAAACATCATAAAATTTTGTTTATAAAAATTCCAAAATTTACAACCTCAAAATGTTACACTAATATTGTTGGAGAATTCAATCTAGGGAAAGAAAAATTGATTTACTATGTCATGTTAATATTTTTTTTATGTGCTTGCAATTAGAGCTGTCAACATTTGACCTGACTCGAAGACCTGACCCGAAAATTTTGGGTTTGGGTCAACTCGAACCCGAACCGGGTCGGGTTCGGGTTAGAGATTTCGACCCGTTTGTAAAACGGGTCAGGTTCGGGTTGACCCGGCGGGTTGCCGGGTTGACCCGCCAACCCGTTTTAACCTAACCACGCGCGACCTCCCCAGTTGCCGCTGCTGCCACGCAACCACGCACGCGAGTCGCGACCAGACCCCGCTGCCGCGCGACCCCGCCTGATCGCGCGACCCCGCCTGACCGAGCGCGACCCCTCGCCCGCCTGACCGAGCGCGACCCCGCCTGATCGCGCGACCCCAGCCCGACCGAGCGCGACCCCTGCCGCACTCCACCACTCGCGCGACCACGCCAACGCGCGACCCCTGCAGCACGCGACCTCGCGACCGCGACCACCCCCGCCCAGCGCGCGCCTTCTGCCTTTCCCGTGTCGGGTCGGGTCAACCCGGCAACCCTCCGGGTCGGGTCCGGGTTTGCATTTCCGACCCGTTTACCTAACCGGGTCGGGTTAGGGTCGACCCGTTTGAACCCGGGTCAGTTCCGGGTTCGACCCGAACCCGACACGTGACCCGAAATTGACACCCCTACTTGCAATCTCTTTTCATAACATTTTAATATTTTATTTTACTAGACAATATCTTTCATTATAATTACCATAAATATATTCTTATGAATAAGATGATGAAAAATATCACTTCAATGAAATGAATATGTTTATTAACTTACAATGACACATTGCCTAACTGGATGATGCTCATGTGGATCCCTATTTCTAACGTGACCACCCGCTCTTCTCAGGCGAGTGCCTAGGGCGAGTCTTTGAGCATGAGTGCCTTGGAAAAATCTTCATGATCTAGCACATATATCAAGCCAATAAGGCGAGTCACTAGAATAAGAGGCAAGTCCTAGGGCATGAGTGGCGAGCCCGCTTAGGTGGAATTAGCTCTGAGTCGAGGACGTGTTCAGCTAGTGAACTTATATTCATTTTCTTACTTGTGTGCTTCATGTAGTTTAATAAGGGATGTCTAAGATAATCACTACAAGAAAATCACTCATTACTGTTGGAATTTTCCCGCGGCTTTTTGATGGTTAATTTTTTGGCAACTTTCTAGGGAATTTTTGACGGAAGACAATGGGACAACTTTTTCGATGGAATTTTCAAGCGGTTTCTTTCTGGCGAATTTTTCGGCAGCTTTTCTAGTTTTCCGGCGGATTTTAAATAATTTTATTAAAATGATTAAAATTTTAACTATTTAAATGATTTAATAAAAATGATTAAAAATAATATTAATTATTTCCTTAATTAAAGTAAAAAATATTTAAATTTAAAATTTAATTTATTTTAATTTTTTTAGTAATTAGTAATTTTAATAGTATTTTAATTAATTATTTAGTTAGTAATTTGTTTTAGTTAACATTTAATTGTAATTCTTTATTTAATTAATTTTTATTTTAAAATTAATTAGTAATTATAATTTTTTATTTTTAAATTAATTATTAATTTTAATTTTTATAATTAAATTAATTAGTAAATTTAATTTCATTTATTAACTTGATTTTGCATTATATACTTTAGATATAAAATAGTGACAATGGAAATGTATTTTTCTATTTAGCAATGTGGTTAAGTGTTTGAAAATTTTCCCAAACCACTCAAGTTCGAATCGCATGGCAGGCGGACAGCTGTGCGGGTTGAGCGGGTTGCATGGGCAGCTGAGCAGGCAGCGTAGCGGCGCACGGGATGGCGAGTGCTGGCGGATGGGCAAGCAGGCTACCGGGCCGGGCACAGGTTGCTAGGCAAGCAGCACACGGGTGCATGTAAGCGGATTGTTGGGTCGGGATCGGGCAGCCAGCTGGGCAAGCAACACACGGGCAAGGGTATCGTCCCGGGCTGGCTGGCCGGTCAGCACGAATTTTTTTAATTAATTTTTTTTATTTTCTGGCGGCCTATTTCCACCGAAAGCCCACCGAAATTATTTCCCGTTGGAAAAAGCCCAAAAAATGAACAATTTTCGTCTGTAATAGATGATTTTTTTGTAGTGAATTGAATGATTTTGTTGAGGTGAGTGGTCCTTAGGACTGGTTATCACACCGTTGGTCAGATCTTCAAGGGCAAGTTTGCACACTATGATCTCCACAAGAGAGAGTGGTCCTTTCCTCAAGGTCTTCTAGCGGCTACTGCTCTGTCGAACTATTCTTTGTGCTAGCACCACTTTGGCCACGTAATCCCCTCGACCAAATTCTTTGATCAGAACTTTCTTATTCTTTTCTGACGGGACAACTTTTGGGACGACTATTTTATTGCTTCTTAGAACGAAGCTTAAGATTTTGTTTGGGACAACTTTCTTATTCTTTTCTGGAAAATGCTTTCTAATATAAAAACATTTAGTTCAAAAAATTTTTAATCTAAAAAATAAAATTATTTAGAAATCAGAAAGAAAACTATTCCAAATGAAACCTAAGACAAATATTTCTCTTACAAAATTTGTTTCGTTTGAGCTTGAATGTTAGTAAGCTACCTTCTCAAGCTTTTCATTTGCTCTCCATGCTTACCAAATAAACCTTAGCATGCCCTATTAAGTTATGCCAATAATGAGTACTATTTTTAAGTGATTTCATGGCAATGCCAAAATGTTGGACCTGTATGGGATAACTAGTAGTTTTTTATTGTAATTTTTTTTTTTCAATATAATACGTTCAACTATTGTATTTCAATCACAGTACTCTTCCAACAACCGTTCCACAAAGATTGTTTTCGGACCACATTGGTCCGACTACAATCAACAACTACAATCCTTCGAACTACCATCAGACCACTACGATAGTTCAAACAATCGTCGCACTTTGGCCACTGTCCTCTAATTATGATCCATTGACCTACAACCTTTTGATCATTATTGCATGTCTGCTCTTCCGCCTACTAACTTCATCATCTTCCACCATTAATAATGCCAACAAACGTCATCATTTATAAGATCAATGCACATAAAACCTCTGAAGTCTTATAATTTTTACACTTCTCTCTTATCTTTATGTGTGCAATAGACCTTCATAAATACATTCATAATTAGCTTAGTTCCCTCTCTTTCTAAGAATTAGACTTGAAAAGGGTACGAATAAATATAGAGAGGCTAAAAAAAACTACACTCATGTGAATATCAGCGCCAGCTCTGCCATATGAACAGCGAATGCAAATGAACTCTCCAAGCTACAAATGGTACATTTATTACTATCAGAATGAGCGAAGGCAAATACAATCAATCTGATTCTATAAGCACATATAATGGCTTGCCATTTAGCTTTTTAAATACACCGCAGGAGAAACAATAAACTCTTCAGGTAAATTATAGAAAGAGATGCATCTGAAAAATCTAAGAATGATTTTAATGCTTCCAGCTACCAAATTCAATAACAATTTCTGTACAAAATCCGAACAATAACAAAAAAATAAAAAAAGTCCCAACAACTAAATGGTTTAAAAGGTAAAAATCAAGCTGAAGTACTGTGTTTAAGGTATTCTATACTGGATTCCTTAAGGCAACTCATATAAAGGCACGAGGCACATCCCTTGCGCTGCCAACTTCTCTTGCAATGTCAGAGAAGCTAACAATGCATACAAATATTCATCTTCCTTTCTACTTCTGCATTTCTGCACACTGGGAGTGGTTAGTTCAAGAACGGCGAGCTGGGCTTCAAGAAACTTTATATATTTATATGCATACTGAAACATATCCGCAGTGCTCAACTTGATGCCGCCGGGGATATGCCGGGCAAGCTCCTGCGTCTTCCCGCTGATCCGCATTCGCCGCTTCCTTGCTGCTACACTCTGAGCTGACAAACTGCAGGGAGGAGGAGCCATTGTAGGATATACATTTGGCTCAAAAAGCTGTGGTGGCGGCTGCTGCTCCAAAAGCGGTGGCGGTTGCTGTTGAATGTAGTCGGCCATGAAGTCGTTTTGAAAGAGAGCTTCAATGGAATGGAGAGAAGGATCGTCGTCGTTGAGGAAGCCAATGAGAGCTTCTGCTACTTCCGAATTTACTTCAAAGTGATCCATCCCTCCTAATTCAAACAAAAAAAATAATTATATCAAACAATCACTTGCAATATATATATCCGACACATGAAATTAATTTCAGTAAAAAACTTATCATCAAATGATTATTGACACTTATAACAGCAATACTCTTCTTGAATCACAAAACAGCAGTAAAAGAGCTCTATTTCTGGGCTTTTTCTTGTCCAAAAAAAAAAAAATGGTTATGGTGGAAAGATAGAGACACCAACCAGCAGCTCTTCGGAAATGAATACAGAACTGAGACGTAACGGGGCCTTCAGCAGCTTCAAATCGCCATAGATCTTCACATAATTCAAACAAAAAGAAATTAAATAACGCTTTATTACCCTAAACTGGACAATCTAAAGAGAAAATCATAAGGAAATGGCGACGATCATAAGACGAAAAGGTACCTGCAGGAGGCCAAATGCTGAAGACAGTAAAGCTCCTAGCAGGAATTTCCAACCTGAATACCTGGAGGCACGCGAGAAGAGAGATATGGCTCGATCGTTGGAGAAGAACCTCTGCCGGTTATACTAACGGCCAGTTAGTTACGTTATTCTGCCCATTTGCCGCCCGTTTTGGAGTATATTTATGACCGTTTGATCATTAAGATCAGACGGAGATCAATCCATGGCTTCGAATAAAGCAAAAATTTGTATCAAATCTGAACATTTTTTCAGATTTGTTAATTTGTTTCGTTTCTTGATTTCTCTATTTTGAGCAATTTTCATATTTATTTTTTCTCTTTTTTTTCGTATTTTTATATATCTTTTTCACAATAATCAGATGCATTTGTACATTTCTTTTAAAAATTTTGATCGAAAAATCAATCATTTTTATTTTTGATTTTTGATTTTTTGAAATTTTGTTATGATAAAATTATAATATTGCTGACTTCATTAAATTTTGTGATTGGATTAATTATAGATAAAAAAATAAATTTTCAATACTTGTACCATTTATCTTTGTTTCATAATTTTATGGAGAGTATGGAGAGTGAAAGTCAAATACTAGCGTAAAATATGCTAAGAAAAAAAAGGAAAGTATTCAAAAATTTAAAATATGCCTCCTCACTCTTTATTTATAGGACTTAGAGGGTTACATAAAAGACTGCACACATTAAAAATAAAATTATATTATGAATCATATCCCCCTTGTAGATTGTACATGACACGTGGCATAAACTAGTAGGTACTTTTGTGGTTTTATATCTTTAATATAGCTCTCAGTTCTAGTGCGTAATGAGTTATACAAACCAAGTATGTATGGTTAGTCCCCTAGACACGATAATGAATCCTTAGATGCTACGCTTCGCCCCCTAGGCACTTGGGGGCAAGTTGTTTGACATGATGTAAATCAAGAGCTAAGAATTGTATGTTCACTACTTGTGGTTAGGGGTGTCAATTTCGGGTCATGGGTCAAGTCGGGTCGAATCCGAAATTGACCCAGCACTATTCGGGTCAATCCGAACCCGACCTATTTTTGCAAACGGATCGATTTTCAGAACTCGTACCCAACCCGCTTCGGGTCCAGGTCAACCCGACCTGACCCGAATGGTTCAATCTTCGCTTTTGGTCATCTCTTTTATAAAATGTAGTTTGACAAATTGAAAGAATATATTAATTATTTTTTTTTAAGTTTTTAGTTTTAGCAATTTCACTATAAAAGATTAAAAATATAAACACGTAAGACATTCTTAAAAACAAATTAACATTAATTTCAAGAATTATATAACATATAAGTACATCTAGCTAGTTTATGTATGATAATTTAAATTTAAAGTATCGGATTAAGCACACATAATATGAAATGAATAGTCATTAACAAATAATTTAACTTTACTATCAAATCAATTGTTGAGATTGTTAATGAGAGATATTGCAAACATTTATAAGGAGAACCACAAGAAATTTACAAGAAAATAAATGAGCCTAAAAGAGAGATAAAACAATGGAAAACAATAGAATTTTATGCTACATCTGCAAACCCATACAAATCGTGAACAGGAAATCTACAAATAGTTTTCGGCTTCGGTTGGACGGTTTTTTTCTGCTTCTTAAAGCAGCTTCCTAGTATAAAAATTAGGAAGTTGCTTTAAGAAGCAATAAGAAAGCCATCTCAAATGAATCTTAGAGTAGCCAACAGCAGCTTCTTTCCTTGGTCACAGAGCTTGACCACATATTTTCCTGAAGCTGTAAGGCCTAAATTCTCCCAAACGGCAAGGAGAAATTCACAGCAACAGAAGGCCTCAGATTCATCTTGTTCTTATATTCTCCCAAGTGGCGACTCATGAGCATATTCTTCAACAAACCAGAGCCCAGAATCATGGAAACGTCTAATCTTCTTTTCAAATCCTGTAATATAGTTATTGTGGATGATCACCTGCTTCCCTTTTGTTTCCTTGACCCAGGTTTCATTTTTGAAGTACAGGCCTCCCGATGGGAAAGCAACCTGAGGAAGCAAATACATATCTACCTGCAAGGATTAACCAAAGTTTATAGAGATGTTAAATTTATGTGGAATATCATGGACATACTGAGTACAAATTTTGCAAAATTTCACATTGATGTAGTTAGGATGCAAAAGTTAAAACTGTAAAGGATTTGCTAGGCCTGTGAAGCATCACCATTATACTGTATTTTGAAAAAATATTTTACAGCTTAACTCTCTCATTAATCCGGCCAAAAAGTTGAACAAAGTTTATTTTTTTTTGGAGTGAAAATGAAAGAATAACTCGAAGAAAGTCTTTTATGTGGTTCTGAGTTTAGCTCCTGTCAAAAGGATGAATCAGTTTCATGCGTTTTCAAAGCTTACAGTGATAGGAAAAGCTGCCCTGCTGCCCCTGCAAATAGGGAGAGGAAGCAACCATTGTTTGGTCCATTAAATAGGCTAAGGGGCTCCATTAAACATTTAACATATGCATCATTACAACTTCTTGCTGCAATTTCATTATTTTTCAAAGCTTAAAATGATAGGGAAAGCTGTCCTGTAAAAAAGGAAACTGAGAAGTTGCTTAAATATATAGATGCTTGCTTATAATGATAGGTCACTACAATAATCCCACACTACATTTTACCAAGATGATTTTTCTTCCTTGTGACGCTGAGATTGTAGAAAACTTGAAATGGACAAAGGTTTATGTGGTTTATGCAAGAGACATTAACGCACCTATGTCTATAACCACATTGATGAAATATTCTATTATGGTAGGGAAGAAAAATAAATCACCATACATCAAAACAAGTCACTTGAAATAGAATATGACAGACCTTGAGTAGTATTCTCAATTGACGGCAAGAGAATATTTCCTGTAAATAAAAGATTGTAAGTAAACGCATTCTTCTAAATCTCTGACTAGCATATGGTTTTGATGTTTTATTTGGAAACTTTTCTGCAACTTATTTTTTCTCTGTTTAAATGAATTCTATTACATATTCTTGTTTGATGTATCGGGTGTAAAAGGTGGACCTGGCTTCCTTTCACCTGGTTGGGATAAGAGTTCTGATTTTTGATGTTGCTACTATCTGCAGTCAAAGGTTCGAAAAGAAAAAAATTATTTATCATATTTATCATATGATAGCCATTGAGGAATACTCAGGTTTGGCCACTTGTCCAAGCTTCATGGGTTCAATAGCATGATTTAGGCCTGATAATGTAGCCTGAATGGAACTTTTCACATTGTTATCACATAAGACTTTCTAGTTTGATCATGTGAATAAACTAGATGTAACAATGGTTTTTGCGTTCTTGGATCAGACCAAACCTTATCACTCTCGGCAAGATGATGCAAGTGATGGATTGATGGATTGATAGATGCTTGGAGAGCAATATAATAAATTCTTTCTTAAGCTTTTTGTAATTTATAAATATTTTTCATGAGCCAAATTTGGAAGGTGTTACCTCATATATATATATATATATATATATATATGAAGTTGACTTGAAGGTTTATCTTGAAATTTAAGAAAGCATTTCCATGACGAGGATCCTCCTCTTTCTAATACCCAAGCAAATCATCGAGGAAGAAGCCCCAAATTTAACTTATAACTAAGAGGACATGTTTAACAATAAGATCTCCTTCGGTGAGAATTGATCATAATTATATCCATCATAAGGAAGAATAATGATTAAGAGCTTGATTTTGATAGTGAACACCTTCGATTATGATTTGTAATAATTATGCCCAATATAAGGGAAAGAATTTAAGTATTTTGTTTGATTTCATATCGAGAGCATAAATGAATAATTTCATTAAAAACTTTAATTATTACATATAGTAATTGCACCCATCATCGAGAGATTGGATTCTTCCTTTTCTTGCTTTATTTATGAGGTACATTAGTGCTAATTTCACAAACTCCTCTGGTCATAATTTTTTGATAATCAAATCTATCATCACAAAGAAGGAAATTTCAAATTATGCAAATAGTGTTGCAACACCACATGTTTTCATATTTTGCAAATAGTGCAACAGGTGCGCTACTCTATCCTGTGGGCTATAACACAATTTATATGAAGCAATATAGTGCCATATACTCCATATATTATGCAGTATAATGCACATAACACATAAATAATTACATCTGGTTATGCTAATAGCACAATAGGTGTGCAACACTATCTTATGGGCTATATCATACGCTATTTGGTATCCATTGATAGTTATGTCAAAAACTCTATCGGCATCATTTGCTCAATCTTATATATTAAGAGTCAAAATCCTCAAAGATAAGCTAGATTTAACTTGGGATATAAAAATAAATTATTATTATTAATATGATTATTTCATATCTAGATGGCTATAGCATAAAATTTTATGTTATTATATATATGTTATCATATATATAAAGCAATGGTAATAGTAGAAGGGGCGATGCCTGCCACACCGACAAGCACCAAGAAAGGTTGCACTTGATTAGGGTGACAAGAGAGAACACATGATAAAAGTGCTAGACGAGGTGAAGGTTGTTGGAGGTGCCAAGAGTAGTGACACTATCGAGGGAACCACAAGGTGTGCCAATGAAGAAGCAAGAGAGGTGGTGCTTTCCATATAAGTGTCATAAGATGTAGATCCCATCAAAGGCATAAGGAGGGGTGGGGCCTTTAAGGTAAACAAGATTAGTGATGCCTACCAAGGGAACTAGGAAAGGTAGAGCATCATAAAGGTATCAGAAGATGCAAAGCCTGAGAGAGATGCCAGGAAAAGAGAGGCCTAACAAGATTGCAAAGAAATGGGCTGCTTATGCCAGGAGTACTAGGAGATGTAGGACCTTATAAGAACACCATGAGGGATTTTTTTAAATGGCCTTTTGAGGAGCCAAAATGTAACACAAAGGGCCAAGGGATATCGTGCCTGATAGAGGCACCATCCAATGTCTGTTAAGAAAAAAAAACTAAGTTAATGATAATTTGATTTAAATTTAATTGAAGATTTTTTTATTTAATGTATTTGAAGTCTTATATTATTTTTTGTGCTGTTTATTTATCATTGGATTATATCAAATCGGATAAATTAACACAATTGTTACTATATGAAAGTAGTTCGTTTACGATCTTCCTGATTTGCCATTGATTAAAACATGCAATTTGTTGTTAACCTAAAACTCTCATAGAAATTGCGACCGATTACGATGGCAAAAAAGTCACATATGAATTCAAATACGTAGCTTTTCAACTACCTGTCTTACTGCAAATAACATGCGTATAGAACTTGCAAAGATGTCACGAAAAAAAAAAAGAACTCATATACTTCATAAGTATCCCAAATTAATTTTATTAATAATTCATAAATATCTGGACAAATTAAAATCTTTACATAAATATATGATTGTCACGTATCCCATTCAGTGAAATTTTGAGTCATGCAAGTTCACACTGTCAGATTGGATACATAGATACCATGAAATATTCAGCATTTAGTGCACAGACATACGTGCTTAACTTGATCTGTTGTAAACGTGTAGAAGTTACTCTAATTTTTTTTCCCTAAATGAGATGCGTACAAAATATAACAACATTATTTTCAAATTTAAATTTAATTTGAAACCAAAAACTAAGTGCTTACTGCAAATTTTCTATCACACATGCCATGCATATCATTCCCATCAATTATGATTACATTCAACCTTTTATGACGTCTGCTCTTGCCATCCCCAACAAGTTAGCATAGATATATCACATGCATTATTAAAAAACTTGTAAAAGAGAAATGTGGTCAGTTAAGTTGGGATGCAGTTATTGTCTAAATGAAAAACTTTTTGACTAGCTGAAACATTGAAGAGATCACACCAGCTTAGATACCTGGCCAGCCGTTTTGTTCAAAGCCCAGTTAAAAGCAGGTTGGTCATTTGATCTGCTCTTTTTAGACCATGGCTGAAGTTGAAGTTCTTCGATCCATTTCATCAGCACAGCTTTTGCCCCATCTGTTGGACGGAGGAAGATCATGCAGCTACAAATATATGTTCTTCCTTTCTTCCCAGGTTGTGGCAAGTTATGAGAGTGATTAGAAGATTTCACCTTTTAGTTCCAGAAATTAAATGAAATTAGCACTATACCTCACAAGAAAACAAACTGCTTCCAAGAAGATAAAGATTAAGAAAAAAAATGAAGAAATGAAGAGTTTACGACGGCCATGTCATCCGTGAAGTAAACATCATGACGACCTTCCAAATAAGGGAAAGGATCAGCCAGCCAAACCATGTCCACATCATTATACATCACATTGTAACCTAGCTCCAGGATATCCAGCAAATGCCTTGGCCTCCGAGATGTAAAATTGAAGAAACCCTAATTAAAAGCACATTAACAATAAGCAAAAACAGAAGAAAGAATTTCAATAATCGATTTTGGTTGAATCCGCACCTGGGATCCAAATTTATGAGCGGTCTGGGTATCAGGAACGGGAGGGATAAGCACGGCGTGACCAGGCCATTTCTGATTGACGGTGTATAATGTAGCATAATCCTCGGCGATCACAAGGACTTCATCCTGATGCTTCTGTCTGGCGATACTGATGAGCCAGTTTTGAAGAAATGGTAGATAGGGTTGGCTCACCGCGCAAACGATAATGGTTTCGTTCTTTCCGCCCACGAACGCCGCGGCTTGAGCTAGGGTGTACTCTCGCCAATGGGAGAGGGCGGGAGCGGAAGAGGAAGAGGAGAAGAGGAAGGGTGTAATTGGGCGGATCCAGGGCATGAAAACGCAGAGGAGGAGAATAAGGGAGAAGAGGAGGAGTAGGAGGAGGAGGCCCGAGCGGCCGAAGAGGGAGGACGTGCGATGATGGAAGACATAGTTGAAGGAGGAAGAGCGAGGGGACAGGGGGAAGGCGTCGACTAGAGGCTTTTGCTGTTGCTGTCTTTGATGGAGAAATGTAGTCATGGATAGAGAGATCTGGCAAGGGGTTTTCAAGTTGGGGAAGGAGAAGATCTCGAAGTGGGTCGCAGAAGGGATCGATCGCCGGAAAGATGAACAGAAAGCTTGGATTTTTACGATCTTCGGAAGAAAAGGGTGAAAGGGGAAGGGGAAAGAGGAAAGGGAGCCTCACAATATAATTATTAATCAAATAATTAGATAATTTAATTAATTATTAAATAAATATTATTCAATTATTAAATAAATTATTATAAATTCACTATAAATTAAATTAAAATTTTTATTACATCTAAACATCTGAAGGGAAATTTTGATTATGGTTTGGGGTGTAAATTGTTAATTATAAATGTTGAAAAGGTTATGAATGTTAAAATGTTGATAATTATATCAATTATGCAATAATTATGTATTTTAAATTGGTTGTGATAAAGATGGAGAATCTAACATAGAATTTTTTTTATTAGGAAGATGGTAATTTAAAAATTTTAGTTAATTATAACTAGTTTAAATAAATATAAATAACAATTTTTTATATGATTAAAAAAATAAAGATTGCGTAAATTTCTTAAGCAAATGAGTGATAAAAGAGATATAATGTTATCAATTCAAATATATGATTACTATATGGGATGGGATTACTATTCAGCAAGTAGAGATGTCCTGAGATGGGATGTGTGCAGTGACGGATACAGAAATTTTATTAAGGGGGCATGAATTAAAATAATTTTCTCATTTGGAAGGTTAGAATATATTAAAATAGTTCTATTTTCATCTCATTACTGGAGCTAAGATGAGCTGTAAGATAAAAATTAAGAAAACAAATAACATGGTCCTTAGAGCTTAGAAGACAAAAACATCTACTACGGGTGGTCTTCGTTTGAGGGCGAGAGAGAAACGAAAGGGAAAACGAAAGCGGTACTCAAGGTCACGAGTCACGAGAGAGGAACAAAAGGAAAAACGAACAATTGATGCTTTTCAGGTGTCCAAAAAAATATTTTGGTGGCTTCTCTGGATTAATAAAACTTTAAAAGGAAGAATTACAAAAATTAGAGTATGTTTCCTCATTGGCGAACTTGTTGCTCTGTTAAGCCAGTAAAACAATTAGTTTTAAGCCCCTTTAGACTTTCAGTTTTAGCTTCAGCCAAATCCTCTAGAGGAGATCTCTTGTCCACAATGAAAAGTCATTCCTTCCTCTCTCTTTCAATATATTACCCCATTAGTCTTTCTCTCTCTACAGCTAAAGCATTGCATGGTTAAATTTTTTTAAATGAGTCTTTCTATAAATGTGTACCAAAAACATGAGTTGTGAACAACATGAGGGATATCTCATAAAAATTTTGAATTATTTAGAATTTTTTATTATTTTTAATTTTATTATGATGAAAATTTAAATTACTAATGACATATAGCTTAAAAAATTATGAGAAAACTTAAAGAAGTTATGAATAATATTAAAAGCTTTCTATATATAGAAATGTGATTTCATTTGTTTTTCATTTTAATTTGCTAAATTTTTTGTATTATTATATGGTCTTATTTTTATTTTCTTATTAAATCAACTCCAAATTTGATGAAATTTGTCAAAGATGCTAGAAATGATCTTACCACAATCTCCTATAAATTTAGAGTCAACTAGTAGGTGTTTTTTATTAATTATGATTTATTTTATTTATTGATATAAATACTTATATTTATTATATGTAGGGGTGCAACTGAGTCAAGTCGGCTCGCAAGCTCACTCGAGCTCGACTTGGTAATAGTCTCGACGAGTCAAGCTTATTTAGCTCATGAGTCAAGCTCAAACAAAATTTTGAGCTCGACAGTTTATCGAGCTTGAGCTTGAATAACTCACTGCTCGACTCACGAACTCGTCAAGCAGCTCGAGGATGAAATCGCCAGCAGGCAAATGAAATAGCGCGCTGGAAAATGATGGATGCTGGCGATGGATGGAAGCTAGCCACGCGAGAAGCTGGTGACGACACAGACATTGTAACTATGGATGGACTGAGCTCGAAATGTTGCTCATGCAGCTTGATGACCTTTTTTTTTTCTCTATTGAGTCAAGCTCGAGTTTGGTATTTGACAGTCGTGCTCAACTTGAACACCCTATGACTCGAGCTCAACTCGACTCGTTTGTACCCCTAATCCTATGACAAATATAATCATTGACATAAAAAATTTTAAGTCAATTATGTATTTGATAACCAGGTTGACAGAGTAAATAGACTTTGTAAAAAAACCTGGCATTCTCTAATAGACACAATATTATCACCATTGTTTAAAGGCAAATCATGTTGCGTGTTATCATCATGTGGCAATGAATATCATAAAGAAGTTTAAAATTTATAGTTGTCACATGAGGAATATCACTTAGTTTTTAAATATTATAGAAGAATTGAGTTCATAAGTATTTTGACCAAAAAAAAAAAAAGTCTTAAGAACACATCCATAACATCTTTTCTTGAGCATTATATTAGTTTTGAGAGATAGGCTATTACTTTCTTCCCTAGAAGCTAATATAACTTTATGACAACTTTGATATTTCTATGAGCTTCAATTATATTACGAAGAGTGAATAGTCTTATCTAATGGAACAATTATTACGTCCTCCGACCGGACGTAGCTCTACGTCCAGTCGGAGCTAAAATCGCGCCAAAAAACGAGAAATACCAAGTAAATACCGAACAATACCAAACAATAACGAGGAAAACCATCACGTGAAGACCCAATACCGAGTTATACCATGCTATACCGAGAAATACCGAGTTGTACAAAAAAAATAACGAGTAAAACTCGGCATTTTTTTGTACAACTCGGTATTGCTCCGTATAGCTCGGTATAACTCGGTATTGCGTCTTCACATGATGTTATTCCTCGTTATTACCAAATAATACCTAGCAATACCGAGCAAATACCGAATTTTTTGGCGGAATTTTAGTGCCGACCGGACATTCCTCTACGTACGTTCACCGGACCAAATAAAAGTTCTATCTAATGACTACATTGCTAGAATTTTTTAAGACACAATGCAAAAATGGTTCTTCAATAGATATAAGAATACATCTAATAAAAAAATTATTTTAGTAAAAAAATTAAGAAACATTTGAGAAAACATTGATACGGCTCAAAACACTATCGTTTATCACATTAGTCAATTTGAACTGTATGCCTTTGATAGTGACCTTAACATTGATATTAATTTGTAGAAGATGATATATATAGATGTCTACCCCTTCATAAATTTTTGGAAGAAGAAATATCAATGTTTGATTAGGTTTTAGATAATGTTCAATCATTTATAGAAATTTTTATTGCATATGGCCTCACCTTTGGTCAAATGGAACATTGTTCAAATGTTATTGTAAGCAAACCTATATAACAAGTTTAATGAAATGATTAATTTTTTTTTGAACATAACTATCTCGAGAGATTGACTAATAAAAAAAAATATCATTTATCATTTTAATATGTGATAAATAATTTTAAAATTAATAATCTATTTTACATAAGTATTTAATTAGTAAGATATCATATGTAATTAAAAATCACAATGAATTTGAACAAGTTCAAAAAATATTAAAAAATATTCAATAAAATTTTTATAGTATGCAATATATTTTATAATGATTTTAGAAAAAACATATAAATAAATTTTAATTATAATCACCATCCTTGAGATCCTGATTATTCTAAATCAATTTATATGATACATTTTTAAAACACATAGAAAGAAAAAATAACTTATATATATAATGCATGAAACCATAAAAAAAATCTCAATCAATAATCATCACACTCATTGCATGTGTCATCAATTGTACTCATGAGCACAATGCAACTTATTTAATCTGATTTTGAGCATAAAAAGAAATAGTGGTGACCAAGAGTGACAGAACTCATCGTCACGATCTGTTGCACGATGAACAAACGACTAGTTAGACTCAATCAAGCTGCTTTCTTTTCACTCCAACGGATGAATGACTGGTTGGTTTTTGTTCAAATATTTGTTTTGATGAGCAGCCTAATCCAAAATTGATTGTAACCTTATTAGTAATTGTTGCTGCAGAATTAACATGTTCATCAGCCAACACTCTCCAGCTATTAATGAGACATCGAGCAAGTTTTTGAATCCTGCTGGACTTATGCTTTCGCATAGCACGCACCGTTCTTCCAATTTTAGTTGTCTTTAACACATCAAAAGATAATTGCATCTGTTGTAGAGTCCTCAGCGATTCATACAAGATAGAATCTGATTCAGAGTCATGTAATTGATTGCTAGACAAGATCACCTCCTTTATCCTCATCACCTCTCCAACTATTTGATCATCCTCCTCGGGGTTGTCAGAGTTGGAGCTTTTCTTCACCTCCTTGAGAGATTCAGCATCGTCATTATTGTGAGAAAGATGACAGGTGTAAAGCTTCTCCACAATCATATCCCTTCGATCCTTAAATTCATTGGGGAAATCTTCAGCAGCCACAAGAATTGCTTTGTTGATCACCTCGAATATGTCTGATCTCGTGCAGCTAAAAAGTTTCCTCCAGTAATCTAGTGAAACTTTTGCCTCCGCCATTTCCATCAAAGAAAAAAAAATCACAGCTTTAAGTAGAATATTCTTCTCACTCTTTCACTAATCAAAGTGGTAGAAATAGAAAACAGAACAATAATAAAAATTTGATCTTTCCAATATCGTTTAAATACTTTCTTGTTCTAATTTGATCCATAATGTATGGAGAAATGAGCGAACTAATATAAACAGATGGCATCTTTGCCAAGGTTTTTTAAGAAATTGTTGAATGGGCTTTCCTTAAAGAAAGCATGAAACTCTCTCCATAGCTTGCCAAATGTACGGTTGTTGTAAATAAAATACATGACAGATTATTTAGGCTGATTATATATTACTTTAATGATAATATATATTAAAAAAGATTAAAGTTATATGCCTTATTTTTATACTTAGAACAATTTTAAGCCTAAATGAAGAAAATCATAAAAGAGATCATAAATTATTTTAGATATTTCCAAATTAGTTAACTTTTGGCCATTTAATATCCTAAATTTAAATTACTTTAGATATCCAATCACTGTTAGTAAACCGGGGCTCCTAAAATTCACGGCCGGCCTGCTTTCAGGGGAGTTTTAATGAATTAAGTTCCGGGATAAATTTTTCAGAAAGCAGAATGGATTTGAAATAAGATACTACCCAAAGATTGGGCCCTCATTTTGTGAGGATTCTAGATATGTGTTTTGGTTTCCTATAGGCGCAAGCTCTTATAGTTAAATACCCCTACCAATAATGAGATAAAAATTTCAATTAAAGCTATTCTTTAATTAGATATGAGCATATGACATATAGTAGCAGCATGAGTTTGAGAATTTTATTTTTAAAAATTAAAAATTTCAACATCTTGCACTTAAATTGGATGGTGGGGGAAGTGATGATGGACCCGATCCTATGGTTCCGTCTTCTCGGGCCATCGAGATTATAATACAACAAAAATAAGACATTCATACGTAGGCAAATTTGGCATATATATATACGCACACACACAACTATAATGATTTGAAAAAAAATTGCATAAATCAGTTCTTCAGTCACATTATCATATAAAATAGTGATAAAGAATCATGAATGTAGATATTTTTTTTCCTAATTTTAGACGACTTATCCTAATTTCTTTTTTGATCGTCGTCATTTCTCATGTGACTCCATTGGTATATCATGTGGATCTATAATTTTTATCATTTGTTGCTTCTTCGCATTTTCTATTCTTTGATATCCTTCACCAAGCTTCCACTTCGCAATCTCCAGTTTCATCGACGCATCTGAAGCTTGATAACCTGAGAATGCCGTAAGGCTGCAGGTTGAAGACAGAGCAGAAAAGAAAACTGGATTTTGTATTTCCTTGAGATTAAACAATACATGTCTACAGGTCCTTAAATAGAGAAACGAAAGATACAGAACATCAATATTAAAGAACAGTACACGTCATCAAATACAGAATAAAGAACCTAAAGTAATTACAATTTTATATAGGAAACTTCTAGAGCTATTTATTACTAACACCCCCCCGCAAGCTAATGAAGTCGGAAGAATGAAGTAGCTTGGTTGTTAGCTCTTTGAACCGAGCATTTGATAATGACTTGGTAAAAAGATCGGCTAACTGATCCTTAGTTGAGATGTGATGAACTTGGATGCAGTTATTTTGAATACACTCTCGAATAAAATGACAATCGATTTCAATGTGTTTCGTCCGAGCATGATAAACTGGATTATTTGCTAAGGCGATAGCGGAGGTGTTATCGCAATACAGAGTTGTTGGTACTTGTTGAGGGCAATCTAGTTCTTGAAGTAGACGTCGAAGCCAAATTATTTCGGTTGTAGTAGCAGCTACGGCTCGATATTCAGCTTCAGTGGACGATCTTGCTACGGTCGACTGCTTCTTTACACTCCAAGAAATGAGAGAGTTGCCGAGAAAGTTACAGTATCCTGTCGTCGATTTGCGATCCTGTTGATCACCAGCCCAATCAGAATCAGAATAAGAAGTGAGAGTTAGAGAGTTACCTGATAACGGTAGACCATGACGAATCGTTCCACGAATGTATCGGAGAATTCGTTTCAGCGCAGAAAAGTGATGTTCAGTGGGATTATGCATTGCTTGGCTGGCACGGTTTACCGCATATGCAATATCAGGCCTAGTTAAAGTTAAATACTGCAAAGCTCCTACCAATTGGCGGTATAAGGTAGGATTTGAAAAACTTTTGGATTCAACAGAGCTGTTATATTTAGGATGTGCCGGACTTGTCAAGGGTTTACAATTTGTCATACCTGCTCTTTCAAGAATGGATTCCGCATATTTGGTTTGATGTAACAGTAAACCACTAGACGTTCTTTCAGCAGTTATACCAAGGAACTGATGAAGAGAGCCAAGATTACGCATATTAAATCGGCCATGTAAACTATCAAGTAATTTTGTGTGAAGAGAAGGATCATTCCCAGTTAATATAATGTCATCTACATATACTAAGATATACATTAAAGCATTTTGTTTCGAGTATATTAACAGAGATGGATCCGAAGTGCTTGTTTTAAAACCAAATTGATGCAGAAAACCGGTAAATGTTTCAAACCATTTGCGAGGTGCCTGTTTTAGGCCATACAAAGCTTTGTTTAATTTACAAATGTAAGTAGGATGAGTAGCATCTATAAAACCAGGAGGCTGCTTCATATAAACTGAATCAGAAAGAGAACCATGTAAAAAAGCATTTGAGATGTCTAATTGATGCAACGGCCAATTTCGGTGTAAAGCAATGGTAATAAGAATTCTTAAAGTAGGAATCTTTGCTACAGGACTAAACGTATCGGTGTAATCTATGCCGAATTCTTGATTGTATCCAAGAGCAACTAACCTAGCTTTATATCTTGCAAGAGTACCATCCGAATTTGTTTTAGTGCGAAAAATCCATTTACATCCAAGAATATTTAAGTTTGGGTTTGGGGGAATTAAGTCCCAAGTACCTTGCGATTGAAGTGCTTGAAATTCCGTGGACATAGCACGTCGCCAATGCTCATGCTTAACTGCTTGACTGTAAGATGTTGGTTCAGGATCAGTGATTTGATGTGTTAGATCAAACACTTTCTTAGGCCGTAAATGTCCCGTGCGCAATCTGGTTTCCATCGGATGTTGAAGAGGTCGGAAACTGGGAGGTATAGGACTAGCAGAATCAGAAGTTCTCTCAGTTGGTGTGAAGGCAGATGGCATATGGTGCGGTGGACTTGCATCCGTAGAGATGTTCTGAGGCATTTTCTGTAAAGCAGTTGCAGGAACTAACAAAAGAGGCGGCAGATATACAGTGGAACTAGTGGAATTAGGTGAAGACTGCTTACTCAATGTATCATGAAAGGGGAAAATGTTCTCATTAAAAACAACATGCCGAGAGGTAAAAACACGATGAGATTTAGGATCAAAACATCGATACCCTTTTTGATTGAGCGCATAACCAATAAATACACAAGGCAAAGACATAGAAGTCAATTTTGATTGAGCATAAGGGCGTAACCAAGGATAACAGAGACAACCAAAAACCTTTAAATGTTTGTATTCAGGAACTTTACCAAATAACTTTTCATATGGGGTGATATGATTTAAAGTCACAGCAGGCATACGATTTATTAGGTAAGTTGCAGTATAAATAGCATCTACCCACAGATAAGTCGGAGCATTAGAATTAATAAGTAAACTACGAACAGTTTCAAGAAGATGACGATTCTTACGCTCAGCTACTCCATTTTGAGCCGGAGTGTAAGGGCAGGTATACTCATGTTTAATGCCCCATTGAGTACAGTAGGATTGAAACCGATTGTTTAAATACTCACCACCACCGTCGGTTCGAATAATGCGTAAACAAGAATTAAATTGACAAGAAATCATTTTATGGAAGTTAATGAAAACAGAGGTAACAGCAGATTTATGTGTTAGCGGAAAAATCCAACAGTATTTCGTGTAATCATCAGTAAATGAAACAAAATAACGGTAGCCTTGTACAGATATAGTAGGAGATGGTCCCCATACATCTGAATGAACTAAATCAAACGGCTTATTCGTGTTGGAAACAGAAGCAGAAAAAGGTAATTGTTTACTCTTAGCTAAGTGACATGTGTTACAATGTGTATTCGAGTGATCTGTGTAAATGCAAGAATGAAAGCGAGACAAAAGCTGTAACGTAGAATGAGCCGGATGTCCAAGCCGTTTATGCCAGAGAGCCGGAACGGTCTGTACAGAAAGTAACGCAAGATCTGTAGGGTGAAGTGAGGAGCGAACAGGGTAGATACCGTTATGGCATGGACCGTGAAGAAGAAGCCGCTTGGTCTTCGAATCCTTTATTTGATAACCATTAGAATCAAATCGAATAATACAATGGTTATCTTGAATCAATTTGTGAACAGACAATAGATTGAATGATAAGTTTGGAACAAGATGAATGTTATGTAAAACGAGGTTACCTGAAGGAGTAGGTAATATACCTTTCCCTGTATGACGAATAGGGATTTGCTGCCCATTTCCAAGAGTAACTTGAGAATTACCTGTATATGGTTCGGTTGAATTGATCTGAGACGAATCGGCTGTTAAGTGGTTGGATGCTCCACTGTCAAGAACCCAAGTTGAGGCTCGGGAATCGTCTGGTATAGTGAACAAGGCGGTCTTTGATGTTTCTTCAGTATAGCTTGGATCTGTGCGATACCAACACCGAATGGCCGAATGACCATTTTTTGAACAGATCTGGCAGGTAATGTTTCTGGTAGGGCGGTCAGCACGATTGTTATTTTGATTTGAGCCACGACCTCGTTTGCCACGGTATGTGGTGGATCTTGCACGACCACGACCTCGAGACGCAAGTAAGGCCGTCGTATTGTCGGATAGCTGAATCTGTTGAAGATCATTTGCAGCTTCTTGAATGAGATTCTGTTCTTCAGTGCACAGCAGGCTGTACAAATCATCCAAGCTGAGAGGTTGAAGATTTGTGCGGATGGCAGTTTTGAAGGCCTGATATGTGGCAGGAAGACCATTGAGCGTATAGAGTATCACATCTTCTGGATCGATTTGGCAACCAGCAGCAGCGATGGAGTCTACTTTGGATTTGATTTCAAGTAGATAAGCAGTCATCGTTTTATCACCTTTGGTCAGGTGATGAAGATCATTTTTCAACTGGATGACACGCGATCGGGTGGTAGATTGCAGCCGATTGGAGAGGGTTTGCCAGATCTCATAGCAATGATTTAGGGAAAGAACATAAGGAAGAATAGAAGGAGAAATAACCGAATATAAGGCGGCAGAAAGATTTTGATCGGTAAGAATCCAAAGATCGCGCGATTCAGTAGATGTTGTCGGGCACGCCAAAGTTCCGTCCAAGAATCCTTTAAAACCGTTTGCTGAAAAAATTTTTTCCACTTGAGAGCGCCAGATCGGGTAGATATCCGGAGTTAAGGAATTTGGAACAAGTTTCTTGAGATTACTCATGAGAAACATGAGTTGAGATGGAAGAACAATCTGAGACGAGAGAGCGGCAGAATCCGCATTTGTGGAAGAGTTGGAGGAGGTCGCCATTTTACCGAAAAAAAAAACAAGAGAGAAGAGAAAAAAAATCGGAGAATGAGCTAGTGCTCTGATACCATGATAACCTGAGAATGCCGTAAGGCTGCAGGTTGAAGACAGAGCAGAAAAGAAAACTGGATTTTGTATTTCCTTGAGATTAAACAATACATGTCTACAGGTCCTTAAATAGAGAAACGAAAGATACAGAACATCAATATTAAAGAACAGTACACGTCATCAAATACAGAATAAAGAACCTAAAGTAATTACAATTTTATATAGGAAACTTCTAGAGCTATTTATTACTAACAAAGCTTCCTTCAACTGCTTTTTCTTCACTCCAGCAGATAAATGCCCACTTGCTTTTTGCTTCAAAGCTTGTTTTGACGAGCAGACAAGTTCAAAATCTGGTTTGTTGAGCTTGCTAATAGAATCTGTAATATTATTTTCAGAAGTTGCAGCAATAGGTTTAGCCCATTCATCAACCAGCACTTTCCAACGTTTAATGAGAGTCCTAACAAGTTTCTGAATCTGGCAAGAATCATGTTTTCGTAGAGCATTCACAGTTCTTCCAATTTCAATTTCCTTCAGAGTTTCTATAGACAATTGCATCCATTGCAGATTTCTTAGTGATTCATACAAGACTGAATCAGACTCATATAAGTGATTATTGGAAAGAATCTCCTTTATCTTCATCACCTCTCCAACTATCTGATCATTCTCTCTGGGCTTGTCACAGCTTTTGGAGCCATTTTTCTCCTCCTTGGGATGTTCAGCATCGCCATTATTGAGAGAAAGATGGCAGTTTTTTATCTTCTCGACAACCAAATCCTTTCTTTCATTAAATTCCTTTGGGTAATCCACCACCGCTACAAGAATCGCTTTGTCAATCAACTCAAAAAATTTCTCCAATAATCCAGTGAATCTTTTGTCTTCGCCATTGCTATTGCCACAAACCAAGATCTCTACTTTCCTAAAAGATTACAGTTTTGTATGTAAAATATTTGTCTCAATCTTTCAATGATTAGAAATAGGAGAAACATTAGGCAATAGAATAATCCAATAAAAGATTTGATCACTTCAATACACATAAATACCATATCATTCTAATTTGATCCATAATATTAGGAATAATAAATGTTTTCCTTAAAAGATGCCAAAAACTCTTTTCATAATTATATTTATGAAATAATTAAATTTAATAATTATGCTAAATTTATACAATTTTTATGCCAAATATGTTAAAAATTGATTAAAATTTATATGCATCATAATTATATGACATTGAATAATTTTGAAAAAATAATATATAAAAAGATTGTATTTATTTGAAAATTTACCTGAATTTAGTAAGGAATATAATTTGACAAAGAATAGCATAATAAGAGAAAGGGTACCAAAACTATTAGAAGACATTTAGAGTGTAATTATAATAAATATTCTGAAATAATGAAACCTCTTGGGAGCTTTCAAAAAAAAATATATATATATCACATTTTTAATAATTTTTAAAACTATTTTTTAGCCAAAAAAAATCTTGAATTAAAATTTTTTGTACTAGAAAGCTGTTTTATAAAGCAATAAGTAAGCCATCCGTCAAATAGCTTTATTACTGTTTTGTAAAGCTGATTTTTAGTAAAAAAATCTCTTGAAAGCAAGAAAAAATAGTAGTCTAATCTCTCTTAAATGAAACCTAAGTGTCCACATCCTTCATGAAGTATAAGGTTTAGAGACATAATGTTTGAATCAATTTTGATGTAATTAATAAATTTAATGAAATGATTTAATTTTCAAGACACGTAAGTGATAAAATTAATAAATATCATGTTAACATTTTTAATTTAAGATTCCTAATTTTACAATTAATAATAATTTTACGTAATTGTTTAATTAGTAATATGTTATGCTACAAAAAATTTATGATAAAATATTGAATAAAGTTTTTATATCATGACACATTTTAGAGATATTTTAGATGAAATATAAATTTTTAATCAATTTATATGATGAAACATATTTTAGACCAAAATTTTCTAAAATTTTGGCAACTTAGACCGTGAGAAATTATGATGAAATTATTTTTTGCGACGGCTATTATCTGTTGAATCTAAGAGCAGAGAAAGAATGGAGATAGGGATTGAAGATGAGAGAAAAGAACTCAAGTAAATTTCATTCAGATACTTTCTCTGTTACGGGATACATGAATAATATAATAAGAAGCAATACAAGAAAGTACAAAAAGGTCCATTAAGGTAAGAGGAAATGGAGGCTTGCCATGTGTTAGATGACACGTGGATCTTCGTTAACAGGCCCCCCCCACAAACTTATGACTGCGTGGTAGTGATGAGTTTACTGGATATATCTTTGAATCGCCAAGTGGGGAGAGCCTTGGTAAAAAAGTTAGTGAGCTGATCGTTGGTGTAAATGTGATGAACTGACATATGCTTGTTCCGGATGCAGTCTCTGATGAAGTGACAATCGATCTCTATGTGTTTGGTGCGAGCATGAAAGACTAGATTATTGGCTAAGGCGATGGCGGAAGTGTTGTCGCAGTAGACGATGATTGGAGAGTTTTGTGGGAGATGCATGAAAGTCTTCGAGAAGTTGTCGCAACCAGATGATTTCAGAGGCTTCAGTAGCTAACGCACAGTACTCGTCCTCGATGGATGATCTTGACACCGTATTTTATTTCTTGACTTGCCATGATATGAGGGAGGAGCCGAGGAAGTTGAAATATCCAGAGATGGATTTCTTGTCTTGACTGTTGCTGGCCCAGTCTGCATCAAAATAACCCGTGAGAGAAAGATTATTTTTGTGTAATGGAATACCTGTGTTGGACGACCCTTGAATATATCAGAGTAGACGTTTGAGAGCTTCGTAGTGGATGTTTAGCGGATTATGCATGTGTTGACATAGATTGTGAATGACGAATTGGATATCTGTACGAGTGAGTGTAAGGTATTAAAAGGACCCGATCAAGTGTCGGTATAGTTGAGGATTGGGGAATGTTTCATTCGAGTGATTATGAGGGATAGTTTTGGAGGGTACGAGAGTGGAGACTAGTTTAGAGTTTTGCATGCCTACACGCTCAAGAATTTGGTGTGCATAGGGCTGTTGATGTAGGAGAATTCCGTAAAAGGCGGAAATGGCTTGAAGACCGAGAAATTGAGATAAGTGCCCGAGATTATGCATTTGAAATCTGTCGTGCAGGTTAGCTAGAAATTTGTGAATATCAGTAGGAGAATTTCCAGTGAGGAGAATGTCATCCATGTAGATCAGAATATAAATGAGAGTCGTTCCAGATTTGAAGGTAAGCAGAGAGTGGTCTGAGTTGCTTATGTGAAACCCGAGGTTTTGTAGATGATTGGAGAGCATGGCATACCACTCTCGTGGTGATTTATTGAGATTGTAGAGGACTTTCTTTAATTTGCAAACATAGTTGGGATGAAGCGAGTCGTGAAATTCGGTGGGTTGAGTCATATAGATTGTGTTTGATAGAGAACCGTGGAGGAAAGCGTTTAATATGTCGAGTTGGTGTATGACCCAATTGTGATGAAGGACGATGAGAATAAGAATGCGAATGGTGGGCATTTTGGCTATAGGGCTAAACGTCTAAGTATAGTCTAGTCCATGTTCTTGGTCAAAGCCTTTGGCTACGAGGAGGGCTTTGTGGCGAGCGATTGAGCCGTCCGAGTTGAATTTGGTGCGGAACGTCCACTTACATCCGAGGACATTTTGATGGGTTCGGGAGGGACAAGGTCTCATGTGCCTTATGTTTGAAGGGTCTGGAATTCTAGCAACATTGGGCTTATGCCAGTGTTCAAATTTGATGGCTTGATTCTAAGTAGTTGGATATGGGGGTTGTAGAACGTGAGCAAGGTCGAATATGTGTTTGGGTTTGGTAATGCCAAGTTTTGAACGAGTGACCATTTGGTGACTGAGTGGTTGGATAGTGTTTTTGGTTCCATGATTTATATATTGAGGTGGTTTATTGAATGAAGAGGTGGATTGTTCTACACGGGCTGAGTGAGAGCTGGAGGCGGGTTGGCTGTGCTGCATGTGGGTTGCAGGAGATAGAGACTGGGGATTGGATAAGTTTGTTGATGAGGTTTTGGTGTTGTGAGATGAGGTTGTAAGAGAGGGGGGTAGGTTAGATGTGGGAACAAGGATTAGGGGAGGTGTGACAGATGAGGTTGTGGGCTGATGAGTGGATTTAGGGGACTGAACAGAGTAGGGAATGATGGCTTCATTGAATATGACATGGCATGAGGTGTAAATTGTATTGGTATTAGGATCGAGGCACCTATATCCTTTTCGAGAGGGAGCATATCCGATGAAGACGCAAGGGTGAGATAGAGGAGAGAGTTTATTTGGTGAGTATGGTTTTAACCAAGGATAACAGAGGCTTCCAACAATGCAGAGATGATTGTAGTTCGGCGGTGACCCGTAGAGAAGCTTGTAAGGTGACTTATGGTTGGTGTTTGGGGAAGGAAGACAGTTTATTAGGTACGTGCTGTGAGGAGGGTTTCGACCCATAGGTATTAGGGAAGCGACGCATGGATGATGAGAATGAGAGTGGTCTCAATTAAATGACGATGCTTGCGCACCACCACTCCATTTTAAGGAGGGGAGTAGGGACATGTGAATTGGCGATTGATGCCGTGATATTTAAGAAGAGTTTAAATTTATTGCTTAAAAATTCTCCGCCACCATTGGTGCGAAGAGTTAAAATCTTGTAATTAAATGGGCGTTCTACCATTCTTTGAAAAGCAATAAATTGATGTATCACGTCAGATTTTGGAGAAATGGGATAGACCCACGTATATTTGGAGAAGTCGTTAATAAGAGAAATGTAATATAAGTGACCTTGTGTAGATGTAATTGAAAGAGGTCCACAAACATCTAAGTGCACTAAAGAAATGGGAACAGTAGTTACACTTTGAAAGGGAAAAAGAGGTAGGCAATGGCTCTTGGCCATTTAACAAGAATTACACATAGAGTGCTTAGTACGAATACAAATGTAATTGTAATTTTTAGCAATGGTGAGAAGAGTTTTGGAGGATGGATGACCGAGGCGACGATGCCATAGATCTGGAATTGCTTGAATTGATAGCAAAGCAAACAGAGGAGTGGTGGAAGTTCGGGAGGGTCAGCTTTGTAGAGGGTACATTCCATTAATACACGAACACTTGAGAAGAAGGTGGCTGGTCTTCCGATACTTTATTTCGTAACCATTGGACAAAAAAGTTATAAGAAAGTTGTTATCAGTAGCTAGCTTGTGCACAGAGATAAGATTAAAAGATAAATTCGAAACAAAATTTAGATTGGATAATTGCAGACTACCTGTTGGTGTTAGTAGAAGCCCTTTACCTGTATTATGGATCGGTAGATAATGACCGTTTCCAAGAATTACCTGACTTGATCCGTTGTAAACTTGAGATTGGTGAAGATGACTAGGGTCAGATGTGAGATGCGTAGATGCACCACTATCGAGAAACCATTCAGTGGCATTGGAGGATGAGGGAGAAGTAAAGAGGGCGGGTTGTGGAAAGGTGTTGTAATTATCGTCATGGCGATGCCAGCATTTAACTGCAGAGCGGCCAAATTTGCCACAAATTTGGCAAGTGGTAGCAGGACGCTGTTGTTTTCCCCCTTGATTAGAATTGGGGATGGAGCGATCGTTGTTGCGACCACGATTGTAAGAAGATCTTCCGCGACCTCGACCATGAGTTGCTTGGAATGCAGTGGTTGCTGGAGAGTTGTAGTGATTGGAGTTCTTTAGTGGTTTCAAGGGCTAAGTTGAGCTCCTCACTATAGAGTAAGGTGTATAATTCATCGAGGCTAACGGGACGAAGATTTGTGCAGATCGATGTTTTGAATGCTTGATATGTAGATGGAAGGCCATTCAATGTGTAATGTATGATGTCTTCGGTGTTGACCAGAGCACCTGTGGATGCAAGAGCGTCAACCTTGGCTTTGACGTCGAGGAGATTTTGTTGCATGGATTTGTCTTTCATGGTCAAGAAGTGCAACTCGTTCTTGAGTTGGACGATTCTTGAACGAGTGGATAATTGTAGCCGGTGATCAAGTGTGATCCAAATGTCTGCGCAGTGGTCGAGCGAAAGAACGTAAGGTAGAATTGCTGAAGAAATGATGGAGTAAAAAGCTGCAGCGAGGTTTTGATCGAGCAAGAGCCAATTGATGTAGAGAGGGTTTGGTCAGAGCTGGCCATCGTTGGTGGTGATGAAACTAGCCGAACAGGGAGAGGAGCCATCTAAGAAGCCTGAAAAACCATTGGCTCAAAATAGTTTCAAGACTTGCGATCGCCAGAGCGGGTAATTCTCCGCCGTTAAGGGTTGTGCGACACGTTCTTGACGTTGCTCATCAAGAACTTGAGGGATGTCAGAAGCTGCGGTGATGTGAGTGGTTCGTCAGCAAGGGTGGCTTCGGTTTGGCTTGTGGAGGACGTTGTTGCAGGGAATGCACGAAGAAGCTATTGTGAGGAGGGAGGGAGGGGAATGAAGGCTCATGATACCATGTTGAATCTAAGCAAAGAAAAAATGGAGTCAGGGATTGAAGATGAGAGAAAAGAACTCAAGTAACTTTTATTCAGATACTTTCTTTGTTATGGGATACAGGGATTATATAATAAGAAGCAATACAAGAATGTACAAAAAGGTCCGTTAAGGTAAGACAATTTTAAAACCGTCAAAAACATCCATTTTTCGCAATTTACTAAGATTTCCAATGAATTTTTTCGTTGGAAATTTATGAATTTCCTATAATGAGACCTTTAATGATTGGGGTATATTAGTAGAATATTCTATGAATGTTGGCAATAATTTTGATTTTTGATGGCTGAACTCAACTAGTGGATTCATACCTAGAAATGGTTTATTTCATGAAAAGTGGATAATGTTGATAATTAGTCTCTATAGTGGATTCATTAATGAGAATTCAATATTGACTCATAGACAACTCAATTTAAATGATGTCCATAAGTTATAAAATAATTCTCTTATGTTGTGAACAACCTGAGGGATATCTCTTAAAAATTTTGAATTATTATGAATTTTTAGAATTTTATATTATTTTTAATTGTATTATGATAAATTTAAATTATTAATGTAATATAGCTTTAAAAATTATGAGAAATTTTAAAGAAGTGATGAATAATGTTAAAAGCTTTATATAGAAATGAGATCTCATTTATGGTCTTATTTTTATTTTCTTATTAAATCAACTCTAATTTTGATCAAATTTGTCAAAGATGTTGGAAATGATCTTACCTCAATCTCCTACAAACTTAGAGTCAACTAGTAGTATTTTTTATTTATTATGATATATTTTATTTATTGATATAAATACTTATATTTATTCTACGTAGGGGTGCAACTGAGTCAAGCTGGCTCGTAAGCTCACTTGAGCTCGACTCGGTAATAGGCTCGACGAGTCGAGCTTATTGAGCTCACGAGTCGAGGTTGAACATGATTTTGAGCTCGACAGCTTATCGAGTTTGAGCTCGAATAACCAACAGCTTAACTCACGAACTAGTCAAGCAGCTCGAGGATGAAATCGCCAGCGGGGAAATGAAATAATAGTGCGCGGGAAAATGATGGACGCTGGTGACGGATTGACATTGACGATGGATGGAAGCTAGCGACGCGGGAAGCTGACGATGACACGGACATTATCACTATGGATGGACTGAGCTTGAAATGCTGCTCAAGCAGCTTGACAAGGTTTTTGTCCCTCTGTTGAGTCGAGCTCGAGCTCGATATTTGACCGTCGTGCTCGATTTGAACACCCTCTGTCTCGAGCTCGACTCGACTCGACTCGTTTGCACCTCTAATCCTATGACATATATAATCATTAACATAAGAAATTATAAGTCATGTTTGTATTTCATAACCATGTTGACAGAGTAAATAGACTTGGTGAAAAACCTAGCATTTGTCTCTAATAGACACAATATTATCACTATTGTTTAAAGGCAAAAAAAAAGTCTTAAGAACACATCCATAGCATCTTATCTTGAGCATTAAGTTAGTTTCGAGAGATAGGCTATTATTTTCTTCCCTAGAAACTAATATAACTTGATGGCATCTTTGATATTTCTGTGAGCTTCAATAATATTACGAAGAGTGAATAGTCTTATATAAAAACTACGTATATTGCTATAATTTTTTGAGACACAGAATGCAAAAATGACATATATAGAAGTCTAATGAAATAGATATTAAAATGATTTTAGAAAAAAAAAATATATATATTAAAAGTCGAATGTTATTGTAATTTATAATCAATTTTGATAAACATATATAATAAGTTTAATGAAATGATTAATTTTTTTAAACATAACACTCTCGAGAGATTGACTAATAAAAAAAATTAAATTTTTTTGAACACATCTAATAAAATAAATATCATTTATCATTTTAATATGAGATAAATAATTTTAAATTAATAATATATTTTACATAATTATTTAATTAGTAAGATATTATATGGAATTAAAAATTACAATGAATTTGAACAAGTTCAAAAATTATTAAAGAATATTCAATAAAATTTTTATAGTATGAAATATATATTAAAATGATTTAGAAAAAAAAAAATATAAATTAATTTTAATTATATTTATCATCCTTGAGATCCTTATTATTCTAAATCAATTTATATGATACATTTTTAAAACACATAGAAAGAAAAAATAACCTTATATATATATATATATATATATATATATATATATATATATATATATATATATATATATATATATATATATATATATTACATTGATGAAAAATTTAGAGTATGAAAACATTGCATGCATGAAACCATTAAAAAATCTCAATCAATAATCATCACACTCATTGCACATGTCCCCAATTGTACTGATGAGCACAATGCAACTCATTTAATCTGATTTTGAGCATAACAAGAAATAGCGATGACCATGATTGACACAACTCGTTGTCATGCTCTGTTCCGCGATGAACAAACAACTAGTAAGGCTCAATCAGACTGCTTTCTTTTCACTCCAGCGGATGAATGACTGGTTGGTTTTTGTTCAGATGTTTGTTTTGACGAGGAGCCTAATTCAAAATTGGTTGTAGTCTTATTAGTAATTGTTGCTTCAGAATTAACCCATTCATCAACCAACACTCTCCAGCTTTGAATGAGACATCGAACAAGTTTTCGAATCTTTCTGGAGCTGTGCTTTCGCATAGCAGACACTGTTCTTCCAATTTTAGTTGTCTCTAAGACATCTACAGATAATTGCATCTGTTGTAGAGCCCTCAGCGATTCATACAAGATAGAATCTGATTCAGACTCATGTAATTGATTGTTGGACAAGATCACCTCCTTTATCCTCATCACCTCTCCAACTATTTGATCATTCTCCTCGAGGTTGTCGGTGTTGGAGTTTTTCTTCACCTCCTTGAGAGATTCAGCATCGCCATTATTAAGAAAAAGATGGCAGGTGTATAGCTTCTCAACAATCATATCCCTTCGGTCCTTAAATTCATTGGGGAAATCTTCAGCAGCCACGAGAATCGCTTTGTTGATCAACTCGAATATGTCTGATGTTGCGCTTTTAAAAAGTTGCCTCCAGTAATCCAGTGAATCTTTTGCCTCCGTCATTTCCATCAAAGAAAAAAAGATCACAGCTTTAAGTAGAATATTCTTCTCACTCTTTCACTAATCAAAGTGGTAGAAATAGAGAACAGAACACTAATAAAAATTAGATCTTTTTAATATCGGTTAAATACTTTCTTGTTCTAATTTGATCCATAATGTATGGAGAAATGAGCGAACTAACATAAACAGATGGCATCTTTTCCAAGTTTTTTTAAGAAATTGTTGAATGGGCTTTCCTTAAAGAAAGCCTGAAACTCTCTCCATAGCTTGCCAAATGTACGGTTGTTGTAAATAAAATACATGACAGATTATTTAGGCTGGTTATATATTACTTTAATGATAATATATATTAAAAAAGGATTAAGTTATATGCCTTATTTTTATACTTAGAAAAATTTTAAGCCTAAATGAAGAAAATCATAAAAGAGATCATAAATTATTTTAGATATTTCGAAATTAGTTAAATTTTGGCCATTTAATATAATAAATTTAAATTACTTTAGATATCCAATCATTGTTAGTATTAGTGAGCAAATTGTAATATTGAGTAAGATATACATATATATTCTCTTGACTGACATCTAATTTGAGTGTAGATATGCTCGTTCGAATTATCTCGACGTTCTAGAAGTGATCGTGCGGTTCAGTTCTTAGGATTTGCGCTGATTAGTGGTGTCAATATTTGACATGATCCGAAAATTCAACCTGGACCAGACCCAAAATTTTTTGATTTTGGTCAACCCGAACCCGAACCGGGTCAAGCAGATTCGGGTTAGGAATTTCGACCTGTTTGTAAAATCGGGTCAAGTTCGGGATAGGGATTTCGACTCATTTGTAAAATCGGGTCGGGTTCGGGTTGACCCTAGAAACTCGAAATCAATCCGAATTGACCAGTTTTTAATTGATTTAAGAGAGTTTCAGAAGGTTGTTATGAAATAACTAAATGATATTTTCAAAAAATAATAAACCATGCACAAACTTAATTAAGCTTGGTTTATTTTAAATTGATTGAGGTAAATATTATATTAACTCAATTTAGGTTTAAATAATTTGAATTAAATAAAAATATTTTAGTAAAAAAATTAAAGAACTGGGTTGAGTTCTGGTTGACCTGGACTCGAAGTGAGTCGGGTTCGGGTCCGAAAACCGACCCTTTTGCAAAAACATGTCGGATTTAGGTTGGATTAAAAAGTGTTGGGTTAGATTCAGGTTTTTTCCGAAACCCGACCCAAAACCCGATTTTGACGGTCCTAACCCTGATAAAAGATTATCCCCATTTTATCTAGTAGAAAAAAAGGTGGCAAGCATGAGAGTCGATATCATAATACAACAAAAATAATAAAAAAAAAAGGTGGCAAGCATGCGAGTCGATGTCACTGAACGGTCTGTCGTCATCCTACAATCCCTTCAAAAAAACCATTCGCACTAGCCAACTTCCCATCAATCTAGATGTGCTATACTCTCTTCTCTCCAGTGAGGAGATTCATCAGTAGGTCGAACTCCAACAAGACGCCAGTCAGCTCCCAAACAACAGACGAAGGTGAGATGCGCACACAGCTCTGTAAATTGTATCATCTGTTTCCAGGCTGCTTTCTCTTCACTCATACGGCTTTTTTTAAATTATTGGTTTAGCTTTTGTTAAAAAAGCCTGAAAGTTGATGCATAGCTTGCCAAACAGGTATTGTGTATTGCTAAGGTTTTGTTTAGGGAAGATTTTTTACTGATCTCTAAAGCAGGTTTCTAACATAAAAATTTCCTGAAAACAACGGAAAAATAGTGGCAGAAAACTATACCAAAGGTTGCCTAAATTATGTGGTTTAATGTCATTAATATGCTAATTAATGTTTTTATGGGAATATAGTATAATGTAAATTATCAATTTTGCTTCATATTTTTATATAATAATTAAATTTATTTAATAGCAACAATTATTTATTTTGTTCTATATGAGGATTGGTTTAAAGTGTTTATCTTCATTTCAAGAAAACTCTTTTTAAAATTTGTTTTGATCTTAGATTAATATTTAATTAGTAATTATGTTTTTATTATTGAATGATTTATTGTATTTTAATTCCTAATAGAAAATTGGATTTAATAGTAATTACTTTTCTTAAATTATACCTTTTTTTTTTAACATTTCACAAATTATTTAAGAATTAGTTCTAATCTGATAAATTCAATTTATATCTAAGATAATTAAGTGTACCCTTGTAAGTATCTCTCTATTTGATTTGGTTAACTTTTTCGAAAGAAAGCATCAAGAAAGTTGTACCAAAATTAAAGAAACCTATAAAAATTTATGTGGGGTTATTTAGTTATTTTTGACAAAAATATTTAATTATTCTTTATAGTGGAGAATAATTATTTTTAATTAAGTGATTGCTGTTTAAATTAATGTTATAACATTTTTATGAAAATATGTATTAACAAAGCACAAAAAAAAATTAATAAATATCGATATGCATCATTTCCATAACTTAGAGGACATGATGTTTGCATCAAGAAAATCATATAAATTTTAGAAATAGTATGAACCATTTTTTGCGACGTCTATAATCCACTAATGATTCCAAACAATTTTTTTCATTGGAAATTTATGAATTTTCTATAATGATTGAGGTATATTTTGGTAGAATATTCTATTAATGTTGGCAAAAATTTTGAATTTTTATTTTTGATGGCTGAACTCAACTAGTGGATTTATTTTTATTTTCTTATTAAATCAACTCCAAATTTGTTGAAATTTGTCAGAGATGCTAAAAACAATAATACTACAATCTCATATAAACTTGGAGTCAACTAGAGGTAATTTTGATTGGCTTAATGTTTCTTCGGATGGTGATTCTGAAAAAGAATTGTCTGAAGGTGGTTTGGCTTCTCCAGATGCATGTGGGGTTTCTGACCCTGGGAATGATTTCTCTCTAGTGCGTGCTAGAACTATGTTCAATGTTGGCCCTCGAGGTAGATTTTGGGGGAGAGGCCGACGTAAACGATGATTGTTTGTTTCGCATTGTTGATCTTACAATATGCTCTCCTCGGGTTGTTTTGCTTTTTGGTTGTTCGATTTGATGTTGTGCTGGGGCAAGGGCAATGATGTGGTCGGGGCTCGCGTCCCTGGAGTTTTGCTGGTGGCAACTTTTGGTGTAGCTTTTTGGGTTGGTTATTGGATGTATTTCTCACCTTATTGGACGGTCCGTGCGAGGCTTCAGGGACGCTGGAAGTCTCGGCCGTTTACTGAGCTCGTGTTTTGCCTGTATTTTTCTTCTTCTTTTTTTCAGCTCACCGCCTTGTATCAATGTAACCGTTTTGTTTTGATTAATATATGGTTTCTTTAAAAAAAAAAAAAAACTAGAGGTAATTTTGATTTATTATGATATATTTTATTTATTGGTATATTTTATTAAGAAAATAATTAAAATATGTTTTTCAAACTTTTATTTCTTAAAATCATGATTGTCACTATTTCCAATGATCATCATGGCTCGAGGAAATTTTATCTTATGTAATTATGATTTTTAATTAGTTTTCCAACAAGTAGTCTTGCTTATGTTGTAAGAAAGCCATCACTTATCAAAGTTGTCACATGAGGAATATCACTTAGTTTTTAAGTCTTATAGAAGAATTGAGTATTTTGACAAAAAAAAAGTCTTAAGAACACATCCATAGCATCTTATCTTGGGCATTAAGTTGATTTTGAGAGATAGCTAGGCTATTATTTCTTCCCAAGAAACTAATATAAATTTAGGGTTTAGGAAGCTAGCGACACGAGAAGCTGGCGACGACAAGGACATTGTCACTATGGACGGACTGAGCTCGAAATGCCGCTCAAGCAGCTCGAGCTCGGTATTTGACAGTCGTGCTCGACATGAGCACCATCTAACTGGAGCTCGACTCGACTCATTTGCACCCTTAGTTTATCAAATTAGTCAATTTGAGTTGTGTGTCTTTGATAGTGACCTTAACAGGGATATTAATTTCTAGAAGATGACATACGTAGATGTCTAAATAGATCTTTAATTCAACTGTCTACCCCTTCATAATTTTTTTGAACAAGAAATATAAATGTTAGATTAGGTTTTAGACAATGTTCAATCATTTATAGAAATTTTTGTTGCATATGGCCTCACCTTTGGTCAAATGGAACATTGTTCGAATGTTATTGTAATCAATTTTGATAAACATATATAATAAGTTTAATAAAATGATTAAATATTTTTGAACATGACTATCTCGACAGATTGACTAATAATAAAATGAAAAAATAAAAAAAAATAAAAATTTTTTTTGAACACATATGTAATAAAATAAATATCATTTATTATTTTAATATGTGATAAATAATTTTAAAATTAATAATATAGTTTACATAATTATTTAATTAGTAAGATATTATATGTAATTAAAAATTACAATGAATTTGAACATGTTCAAAAATTATTAAAGAATATTCAATAAAAATTTTATAGTATGAAATATATTTTAGAATGATTTTAGAAAAAAAATATATAAATTGATTTTAATTATATTCACCATCCTTGAGATCCTTATTATTCTAAATAAATTTATATGATACAATTTTAAAACACATAGAAATAAAAAATAACCCTATATATATATATATATATGAAAATTTTAAGGTATGAAAACATTGCATGCATGAAACCATAAAAAAATCTCAATCAACAATCATCACACTCATTGCATGTGTCCCCAATTGTACTGATGAGCACAATGCAACTCATTTAATCTGATTTTGAGCATAACAAGAAATAGCGGTGACCATGAGTGACACAACTCGTCGTCATGCTCTGTTGCACGATGAACAAACAACTAGTTAGACTCAATCAGATTGCTTTCTTTTCACTCCAGCGGATGAATGACTGGTTGGTTTTTGTTCAGATGTTTGTTTTGACGAGCAACCTATTCTAAAATTGGTTGTAGTCGTATTAGTAATTGTTACTGCAGAATTAACCCGTTCATCACCCAACACTCTCCAGCTATCAATGAGACATCGAGCAAGTTTTCGAATCCTACTGAAGCAGTGCTTTCGCGTAGCACACACTGTTCTTCTAATTTTAGTTGTCTTTAACACATCTACAGATAATTGCATCTGTTGTAGAGTCCTCAGCGATTCATATAAGATATAATCATATTCAAGCTCATGTAATTGATTGTTGGACAAGATCACCTCCTTTATCCTCATCACCTCTCCAACTATTTGATCATTCTCCTCGGGGTTGTCCGAGTTGGAGTTTTTCTTCACCTCCTTGAGAGATTCAGCATCGCCATTATTAAGAGAAAGATGGCAGGTGTATAGCTTCTCCGCAATCATTTCCCTTCGTTCCTTAAATTCATTGGGGAAATCTTCAGCAGCCACGAGAATCGCTTTGTTGATCAACTCGAATATGTCTGATGTCGCGCTGCTAAAAAGTTTCCTCCAGTAATCCAGTGAAACTTTTGCCTCCGCCATTTCCATCAAAGAAAAAAAAATCACAGCTTTAAGTAGAATATTCTTCTCACTCTTTCACTAATCAAAGTGGTAGAAATAGAGAACAGAACAATAATAAAAATTTGATCTTTCCAATATCGGTTAAATACTTTCTTATTCTAATTTGATCCATAATGTATGGAGAAATGAGCGAACTAACATAAACAGATGGCATCTTTGCCATGTTTTTTTAAGAAATTGTTGAATGGGCTTTCCTTAAAGAAAGCCTGAAACTCTCTTCATAGCTTGCCAAATGTACGGTTATTGTAAATGTATGTATACAAATAAAAAAAAATAAAAAAATGTACATAATCGCTCCACATATGTTGACTGACATCTGATTTGAATGTAGATATGCTAGTTCGAATTATCTCGACGTTCTAGAGGAGATCATGCAGTTCAATTCACAGGATTTATCATGATTAGGGGTGTCAATATTTGACCCGACCCAAAAATCTGACTTGAATCATACCCAAAATTTTTGGGTTTGGGTCAACCCGAACCCGAACTGGGTCCCGCATGTACGGGTTAAGGATTTGACTAGTTTGTAAAACTAGGTCAGGTTCGAGTTATGGATTTTGACCCATTTGTAAAATCGGGTCAACTTCGGATTGACCCAGAAATCCGAAATCAATCTGATTTGACCCATTTTTAATTGATTTAAGAGAGTTTCAGAAGATTGTTATGAAATAATAGTAAATATTATTTCCACAAAATAATAAACCATGCCCAAACTTAAGTAAGCTTGGTTTATTTTAAATTGATTGAAGTAAATCTTACTTTAATTCGATTTAGGTTTAAATAACTCGAATTGAATAAAAATATTTTAGTAAAAAATTAAAAGATTCTGGTTGACCCGGTCCCAAAGTGGGTCAAGTTCGAGTCCGGAAAACCGACCCGTTTGTAAGCATGTCGGATTCAGGTTGGGTTAAAAAGTGTCAGATTAGATTCAGGTTTGACCCAAAACCGACCCAAAACCCGATTTGGAAGCCCTAGCTCTAATAAAAGATCATCCCCATTTTATCTAGTACAAAAAAAAAGGTGGTAGGCATGAGAGTCAAGATCATAATACAACAAAAACAAGAAATTCATCCATAGAGACCAAATTTGTTCTGACTCTCTTCACCACCTGCAATTGGAAGACATGATACAGAAACAGAGAGCAAAAACGAGAGGAACTATTTCTTCAAGACAACAAAAACTCAAGCTGCCTTATTTCTTTGAATCCGAAAGTATTTATACAGAAGAAATATGTAACAGAGAGGCTATACAGCAGCTACACATACATCCATACATCTATATGGAAACTTATTTCTAAATTTTGCACGACGCTCCGACGTCAAATAGAGACAATTAAATAATCATGAATGAAGATTTTTTCCCCTAACTTTTGATGTCTTATCCTAATTTCTTTTTTGATCGTCGTCGTTTCTCAAGTGACTCCATTGGTATATCATGTGGATCTATAATTTTTATCATTCGTTGCTTCTTTGCATTTTCTATTCTTTGATATCCTTCATGAAGCTTCCTCTTCGCAGTCTCCAGTTTGATCGACGCATCTGAAGCTTCCTTCAACTGCTTTCTCTTCACTCCAGCAGATAAATGCCCACTTGGTTTTTGCTTCAAAGCTTGTTTTGACGAGCAGACAAGCTCAAAATCTAGTTTGTTGAGCTTGCTAATAGAATAATCTGTAATATTATTTTCAGAAGTTGCAGCAATAGGTTTAGCCCATTCATCAACCAGCACTTTCCAACGTTTAATGAGAGTCCTAACAAGTTTCTGAATCTGGCGAGAATCATGTTTTCGTAGAGCATTCACAGTTCTTCCAATTTCAATTTCCTTCAGAGTTTCTATAGACAATTGCATCCATTGCAGATTTCTTAGTGATTCATACAAGACTGAATCAGACTCATATAAGTGATTATTGGAAAGAATCTCCTTTATCTTCATCACCTCTCCAACTATCTGATCATTCTCTCTGGGCTTGTCACAGCTTTTGGAGCCATTTTTCTCCTCCTTGGGATGTTCAGCATCGCCATTATTGAGAGAAAGATGGCAGTTTTTTATCTTCTCGACAACCAAATCCTTTCTTTCATTAAATTCCTTTGGGTAATCCACCACCGCTACAAGAATCGCTTTGTCAATCAACTCAAAAAATTTCTCCAATAATCCAGTGAATCTTTTGTCTTCGCCATTGCTATTGCAACAAACCAAGATCTCTACTTTCCTAAAAGATTACAGTTTTGTATGTAAAATATTTGTCTCAATCTTTCAATGATTAGAAATAGGAGAAACATTAGGCAATAGAATAATCCAATAAAAGATTTGATCACTTCAATATCACATAAATACCATATCATTCTAATTTGATCCATAATATTAGGAATAATAAATGTTTTCCTTAAAAGATGCCAAAAACTCTTTTCATAATTATATTTATGAAATAATTAAATTTAATAATTATGCTAAATTTATACAATTTTTATGCCAAATATGTTAAAAATTGATTAAAATTTATATGCATCATAATTATATGACATTGAATAATTTTGAACAAATTATATATGAAAAGAATGTATTTAATTGAAAATTTCCTAAATTTAGTAAGGAAATATAATTTGACAAAGAATAGCATAATAAGAGAAAGGGTACCAAAACTATTAGAAGACATTTAGAGTGTAATTATAATAAATATTCTGAAATAATGAAACCTCTTGGGAGCTTTCAAAAAAAAATATATATATATCACATTTTTAATAATTTCTAAAACTATTTTTTAGCCAAAAAAAATCTTGAATTAAATTTTTTGTACTAGAAAGCTGTTTTATAAAGCAATAAGTAAGCCATCCGTCAAATAGCTTTATTACTGTTTTGTAAAGCTGATTTTTAGTAAAAAAATCTCTTGAAAGCAAGAAAAAATAGTAGTCTAATCTTCTTAAATGAAAACCTAAGTGTCCACATCCTTCATGAAGTATAAGGTTTAGAGACATAATGTTTGAATCAATTTTGATGTAATTAATAAATTTAATGAAATGATTTAATTTTCAAGACACGTAAGTGATAAAATTAATAAATATCATGTTAACATTTTTAATTTAAGATTCCTAATTTTACAATTAATAATAATTTTACGTAATTGTTTAATTAGTAATATGTTATGCTACAAAAAATTTATGATAAAATATTGAATAAAGTTTTTATATCATGACACATTTTTAGAGATATTTTAGATGAAATATAAATTTTTAATCAATTATATGATGAAACATATTTTAGACCAAAATTTTCTAAAATTTTGGCAACTTAGACCGTGAGAAATTATGATGAAATTATTTTTTGCGACGGCTATTATCTGTTGAATCTAAGAGCAGAGAAAGAATGGAGATAGGGATTGAAGATGAGAGAAAAGAACTCAAGTAAATTTCATTCAGATACTTTTCTGTTACGGGATACATGAATAATATAATAAGAAGCAATACAAGAAAGTACAAAAAGGTCCATTAAGGTAAGAGCAAATGGAGGCTTGCCATGTGTCAGATGACACGTGGATCTTCGTTAACAGGCCCCCACAAACTCATGACTGAGTAGTAGTGATGAGTTTACTGGATATCTCTTTGAATCGCCAAGTGGGAGAGCCTTGGTAAAAAAAGTTAGTGAGCTGATCGTTGGTGTAAATGTGATGAACTGACTATGCTTGTTCCGGATGCAGTCTCTGATGAAGTGACAATCGATCTCTATGTGTTTGGTGCGAGCATGAAAGACTGGATTATTGGCTAAGGCGATGGCGGAAGTGTTGTCGCAGTAGACGATGATGGAGAGTTTTGGGAGATGCATGAAAGTCTTCGAGAAGTTGTCGCAACCAGATGATTTCAGAGGCTTCAGTAGCTAACGCACAGTACTCGTCCTCGATGATGATCTTGACACCGTATTTTATTTCTTGACTTGCCATGATATGAGGGAGGAGCCGAGGAAGTTGAAATATCCAGAGATGGATTTCTTGTCTTGACTGTTGCTGCCCAAGTCTGCATCAAAATAACCGGTGAGAGAAAGATTATTTTTGTGTAATGGAATACCTGTGTTGGACGACCCTTGAATATATCAGAGTAGACGTTTGAGAGCTTCGTAGTGGATGTTTAGCGGATATGCATGTGTTGACATAGATTGTGAATGACGAATTGGATATCTGTACGAGTGAGTGTAAGGTATAAAAAGGACCCGATCAAGTGTCGGTATAGTTGAGGATTGGGGAATGTTTCATTCGAGTGATTATGAGGGATAGTTTTGGAGGGTACGAGAGTGGAGACTAGTTTAGAGTTTTGCATGCCTACACGCTCAAGAATTTGGTGTGCATAGGGCTGTTGATGTAGGAGAATTCCGTAAAAGGCGAAATGGCTTGAAGACCGAGGAAATTGAGATAAGTGCCCGAGATTACGCATTTGAAATCTGTCGTGCAGGTTAGCTAGAAATTTGTGAATATCAGTAGGAGAATTTCCAGTGAGGAGAATGTCATCCATGTAGATCAGAATATAAATGAGAGTCGTTCCAGATTTGAAGGTAAGCAGAGAGTGGTCTGAGTTGCTTATGTGAAACCCGAGGTTTTGTAGATGATTGGAGAGCATGGCATACCACTCTCGTGGTGTTTATTGAGATTGTAGAGGACTTTCTTAATTTGCAAACATAGTTGGGGATGAAGGCGACGTCGTGAAATTCGGTGGGTTGAGTCATATAGATTGTGTTTGATAGAGAACCGTGGAGGAAAGCGTTTAATATGTCGAGTTGGTGTATGACCCAATTGTGATGAAGGACGATGAGAATAAGATGCGAATGGTGGGCATTTTGGCTATAGGCCTAAACGTCTAAGTATAGTCTAGTCCATGTTCTTGGTCAAAGCCTTTGGCTACGAGGAGGGCTTTGTGGCGAGCGATTGAGCCGTCCGAGTTGATTTGGTGCGAACGTCCACTTACATCGAGGACATTTTGATGGGTTCGGGGAGGGACAAGGTCTCATGTGCCTTATGTTTGAAGGGTCTGGAATTCTAGCAACATTGGGCTTATGCCAGTGTTCAAATTGTGTGTGGTGGTGCGTGTGGGTTAGTTGTGTGTGTGTTTTTATGTTGTTTTGGGTTGTGTGTTGGGTGGGGGGTGGGGGGTGTGGAGTATGGGGGGAGGAGGGTTTGATATTAATGAAGTAAGAGGGGAAAGGGATTTGGTATAGGGGAAAAATGGGAGGGTGATAGGTGTGGGTGTAAGAGTTAATAGTATTATATATTGGATAGTGTTGAATGGTAGCTAGTTTCAGATTATAATATGGTAGTTATATAAATTTACTCCAAAATCGACGTGATACATCATTTATTGCTTTTCAAAGAATGTAGAACGCCCATTTAATTACAAGATTTTAACTCTTCGCACCAATGGTGGCGGAGAATTTTTAAGCAATAAATTTAAACTCTTCTAAATATCACGGCATCAATCGCCAATTCACATGTCCCTTACTCCCCTCCTTAAAATGGAGTGGTGGTGCGCAAGCATCGTCATTTAATTGAAGACCACTCTCATCATCTCATCATCCATGCGTCGCTTCCCTAATACCATGGGTCAAACCCTCCTCACAGCACGTACCTATAAACTGTTCTTCCTTCCCCAAACACCAACCATAAGTCACCTTACAAGCTTCTCCAGCGGTCACCGCCGAACATACAATCATCTCTGCATTGTTGGAAGCCTCTGTTATCCTTGGTTAAAACCATACTCACCAAATAAACTCTCTCTCTATCTCACCCTTGCGTCTTCATCGGATATGCTCCCTCTCGAAAAGGATATAGGTGCCTCGATCCTAATACCAATACAATTTACACCTCATGCCATGTCATATTCAATGAAGCCATCATCCCTACTCTGTTCAGTCCCCTAAATCCACTCATCACCCACAACCTCATCTGTCACACCTCCCCTAATCCTTGTTCCCACATCTAACCTACCCCCCTCTCTTACAACCTCATCTCACAACACCAAAACCTCATCAACAAACTTATCCAATCCCCAGTCTCTATCTCCTGCAACCCACATGCAGCACAGCCAACCCGCCTCCAGCTCTCACTCAGCCCGTGTAGAACAATCCACCTCTTCATTCAATAAACCACCTCAATATATAAATCATGGAACCAAAAACACTATCCAACCACTCAGTCACCAAATGGTCACTCGTTCAAAACTTGGCATTACCAAACCCAAACACATATTCATCGACCTTGCTCACGTTCTACAACCCCCATATCCAACTACTTAGAATCAAGCCATCA